>BDMV01000004.1:30564101-30804026 GCA_008326285.1 Oryza officinalis | reverse complement strand
GGATATGCGTCGGCCATGGGACATTGACCGACCCGGACTCAATCAGTTGAAGTATCCCAGAAAATCCGGAGCCACCCTCCCCTGGCAGTATTAATGGAAAGCAACAGATGGAACGCAGGAGCCATCGAGAGGGTTACATTGGAAATCTAAAGCTCAACTCTGCAGCAAAATGTCCAACCACAGGATAATCAAGATTTATGGGCATGTAATCGCCATAAGACCCGCCAAACAAGGACTAACAAGAGCCATGACCACCAGTCCTCGGGAATACGCAACAAGATACTATTCACCACCAGTAAAAGGGAACAGGACTCACCGCGAGAAGCGCAAATACTGGAGAGGTGTTGACCCCTCATCACAAAAGCCCCTGAAAGATGGTGCCTATAAAAGGAACCCCAGGCAACCCCAGAAAAGGGCATCTCCTTTCAATCTAAGCTAGCCAGAAACCCTAGCCCCATGGAAACCGCACTTGCAACCATGGAGGGACATGCCGGGGAAAACCCTAACGGGTACGCCCAGCAGCTGGGCCACCTACTCCAGCAACTCGGCTTCTTTGAGGAGCCAGTCTACCGCGGCGAGCAGATCATCCAGGGATCCCAGAAGAGCTGGAAGGTGAAAGTCTTCCTCCACTTCCAGGGAGACGAAGAGGTGATCACTTTCGAGACCCGCCATCCTCGGATCACCCCTGAAGCTGCCATCCGGGACGTGTTCCGCGAGGCCCTCCTACGGCTTTGCAAGATTTGCGTCCCCTTGGGTGTGGCCAACAGCTTTGGTCTCCACCCCTATCGTGAAGAAGATGATAATCGGTACCACCTCCGCCAGACCGGACAACCCGAAGGAAAGAATCAATTGAGATCTTTGGCACAAAAATTCTAAATACACTCAAAGAACCAAATTTTTGAAAATAGGATTTTTAATAAAATGGAATTTTTGACGGGTGAAAATCAGGGTGTTACATGCGGCCGGGCGGGCGCGGCTGTGGCCGGGAGGCCGAGGTGCCGGTGGCCGGGCACGGCAAGGGCGGTCGGCTGGCGTGCGGGCCGGCCACGGCGTCGGCCAGGCAGCGACGGCGGGGCTCGGCTCGGCCTGGGCGACGACCGGGCTGAGCGTTCGGCCAGGTGGAGGCGGCGCGTGACGTAGAGCGGCAGTGCACGGCAAGAAGGCGGCCGATCGAACGACAACGGTGTCCGGCCCGTCGGTGTGATGGCAACAGTGAGCGAAAAAGGGCGGCTTTTATAGCCGTCGCAGCCGGCGGACGGCGACAAGGGCGGTTCGGCCGAACGGGGCCGACGGTCCTGTTGGGCGGTCGTAGAGCGAGGACAGTGGCTGGTGCGGCATAGGTGAGCTCGGTTCACACCTTTCGGCGTGGACAAGTGACACCGGCAAGCTCGTCGCGGTGCCATGGCGCACTGGACCATGTGTAGAGATGGTCGTATGCTTGGCGGAGAAGGCGGCGACGGTGCCTAACCATGCTTAGCGTACAGTGCAGGACGGGGCCTAATCTCCGATTTGCAGGGACGGGGTAGTTGCAGCGGCCGCGTGGGTTGGTGCGCATGCCAGCTTAGGCTCGACTAGCCGCTTGCATGCAGGCATACGCATAGCTAGCCAGCTGCATGGTGCATGCTCGTGGCTGACTTGCTTGCATGCATGCACATGCACAACTAGCTTGTTGCATGGCTGGCGGCGGTGCGAGGTCGAGCAGGATGCGCGTGGAATGGCCGGCAAGCTCGCCGGTGAGACGGGAGCGGAAGACGGCAGCCGGTGGTGTCGCAGCGGCCTCGTCGTAGCGGCGCGGCGTGCGGCGACGTCGCCACAGAAAACAGTATGGGGGGGAGAATTAGACTTTATTTTTACTACCAACCCAATAGGAATGAAAGGGCTCGGGGAGGCAACATGGACTTTTCCAGAAAAAGCCCAGCAGGAAGGCCACGGTAGAGGGAGTGGAAATGAACTTGTTTTGCGGAATGGGTTGGG
This sequence comes from Oryza officinalis, assembly GCA_008326285.1. NCBI lineage: Eukaryota > Viridiplantae > Streptophyta > Magnoliopsida > Poales > Poaceae > Oryza > Oryza officinalis. Next base: position 30,802,052 of record BDMV01000004.1, on the reverse strand, counting down.
CTAACAGAGGGAAATGTGGCCCAAAGAAATAGGATGTTCGAATATTTTCTTTGGGATATGAAATTTGGAAATTTGAAGGGGGTTTGAGATAGAATTTGTACAGAGGACAACCTTTTCGGTAAAAGGATTTAATCGAGATCTTTTGGCACAGATTCTAGACACACACAAATAAACAATAAACAAGCAAACTAAAATTATGCCTGAGGACTAGACTTTGTCTGAGGGCGTCATATCCTTGAAAATAGCCTATTTGGAATTTATATTTCGCAATTAAGGTTTCTAGTAAATACTTTACCAATAGACATTATTTTGCAAATAATTTCCAAAAGCTTATCACTCTATATAAAGGTGCATAGAAAATAATCAAAGTTATTTCTGTAGTGGAACAATATTTGTTTTAATAAACTATCCCTTAATGGGTTTTATCCAAAATGGTGATACATTTAGATATATAGCTTTATTTATAAAGTAAATATGCCCGAGGGTTTTTGTTTTTCGAAAATAATTGGCATATGCAAATCATAGCTCCTTGAATAAATAATATTTGAAATCAAATACCGACGTATCCTCAGACGTTCGTCTATTAGCCTACGTGTAAACAAAAAACGACAGATCGAATTGAGTTAGTTCAGGCATGAATGTATTTTGAAAAAAGATTTTTTGGTTATTCTGAATTTTTAATTCCGTATTCCAAAGTCGAAATATTCAGGATGTTACAGACACCTACCTCGAGGGTTGCTGTCTAGCATTGCAACGCCTTTGTGAAGAGCTGCAGGTGGTCTGTCCTCCTCCCGAGAAGTCCATAAGCGGTTATCTGTCCTAGATGCGGAGTACATGTGATCAACTTGCAGGGATCGGCAATCGGATCAACGACGGCCTGAAATAGGAGTGTCGTCGCGCCAGCTGGTAAGCTGGTGGTCACATTCTTGCCTGCATCCGAGATGGGCGTCCACAGATGAGCTTAGGTTTTCTCCGAGAGGGCTTCTCATGTTCCCGCCTGAAGTCTAACGAGGTCGACTGCCTCGCGCTGTCCTTCGCTTCGTTGGCTGAGAACGTCTTCTACACAATGAACTGGTAGTGGCCATCTTGGTAGTTTCTGTACCTAGGGAACACTTAATGTACATGTTAATATTTTATATGTATATCAGAAGTTAATCAAGAATTGAAATCTATTGTATAAGTATCTGAAAGGAACATAGTGTATGAGTACTCTCACAAGGGCTGCCCTCAGCCGACAGAGTACGGTACTCTCCCTAGCCCCCGGTTGTTTTCGTGGAAAAGTCATTTTCCATGAAGACAGCTTAAATCTTATAACAAACCAAGTTGAAGATGCGAATTCCTAGACCCCAACAGTGAAGTTGGGAAAATCAATTCTCGGTTACACGGCTTGGCTAATACGCTCAAGTGGGCACCCTAACATGACTAGATCTAACATGGTCGTTTGACCCTGCATGGCCTGACAAACTTTCACGTTGTTAGGCGTCCCCAACCGAGGTCCATGGGAGCCCAAATTTGTTAGACTAGCATAAGAGGACAGTAGGATCGACTTCGAGACAAGGCGATATAAGAAAAGGAGGTCACCGGGTAAAACACTTTGAACGAAAGGAAATTGGAATACCGTATATTGTTAAACTGAACTCACAGACTTTGGTACATTGATTTTATACATAAAATTTACTTAGTTGGTCAATGTTCCAAGAGTTTTTCCAACTCGCAGCCTTCGTCGTCTGCGATCTTGAACGCGCCTGGCCTTAAGATATCGACCACCGTGTATGGTCCCTCCCACTTAGGTGAATACTTGTTTCACCCTGCTTGATTATGAACTCATCAGAGGACGTAATCGCTGATGGTGATTGTACGGGCACGAATACACTTTTCGTGATAGCCACGTAGGGCCTGTTGGTACATGGCTGCTCGAAGGACAACTCGTTCTTGATGTTCCTCTAGAAGGTTGACATCGTTTGCTCGCTGCTCCTCCTGGTCCATATCTAAATACTGTTCGACCCGTGTAGACCGATGTCGTGGCTCCGAAGGAAGCATGGCCTCAAAACTATACACGAGAAAGAAAAGAGCCTCTTTGGTGGAGGCTGTCGGGGTTGTGCGGACAGCCCACAAGACATAAGGGAGTTCATCAACCTAGCGTGTGTCATAAGCCAAGAGCGTATCGTACACACGTGTTTTGATCCCCTGGAGCACAATACGGTTTGCCCACTCGATCTGCCCGTTACTCTGAGGATGGCAGACTGATGCAAAGCAGATTTTTACTTTGAATTCGATGCATTAATCCTAAAAGGCACCGCTACTGAATTGGGAGCCATTGTCTGTCAGGATCCGATGTGGTAGTCCGTATCTACAAATATCCTTTCATAAATTTGATGGCATGTTCAGTTTTGATTTCTCTTGTTGGCTCTGCCTCAATCCACTTGGTGAATTTGTTGATAGCCACGAACAAGAACTTGTAGCCGCCTTGTCCTCGAGGAAACGGTCCAAGGATGTCAAGTCTCTAGCACGAGAACGGCCAGGTGAGAGGGATAGTTTGGGGCGCTTGGGTCGGCATCTTAGTGTGTTTGCTGTGAAATTGACAAGCTTTACACCGTTTTACCAAGTCACAAGCGTCTTGAAGGGATGTTGGCCAGAAAAATCCTTGTCGGAAGGCTTTTCCGACCAGAGTTTGCCCACCGGCGTGCGAACCGCATATTCCTTCATGGATGTCGAGTAGTAAATCTTTGCTATCCTCGGGAGAGACACACTTGAGCAGAACTCTGCTTGGTACTTTTTTGTATAAGTCATTGTCGATCATACTATAAGCTTTTGGCTGACATAAAGGTTTTTCTGCTGCGATGTCCTCGTCTGGTAACTTGTCTGCATCCAAAAAGTTGATGAGCAGAATACGCCAGTCTTTCATAATCTCGATGTTTGTCATGACGATGTTGACCTCTGCAGTAGCCCCCAAGCTATTCTCGGCGCTGGCTAAGGTGCCTTCGTCATTCGTGGTTTTAACTGAGGGTTTTGTCAGGATGTCCAGAAAGGTTCCTGGTTCAACAGGTTTTCTTCTGGACGCGCGCCGGGCTAGGTTGTCGGCATTAGTGTTGTCTTTGCGATAGACATGACGTACCTCCAAACCATCAAACTTTCGCTCTAGCTTCCTGACTTCGACGAGTTACTTGGTCAACTCTAGGTCTGAGCATTTGTAGTCCTTGTGCACTTGGTTGGTAACTAACTTTAAGTCCCCTTTCACAATTAATCGCTTTATTCAAAGTGTTGTAGCTGCTTGTAGCCCGGCTAGTAGTCTCTCGTACTCTACGATGTTGTTTGTAACTCTAAAGTTGAGGAGTATTGCATGTCTGAACCGATCTCCGGCTGGAGATGTCAGAATGAATCCTGTCCCTACTCCCTGGCTGTTGAATGCCTCGTCGAAGGCCATTGTCCATGTCTTGTCATTTGTTTGACAGGTTGGGGTGTTCTCGGGAACGGTCCAATCAACAACGAAGTCAGCGAGAACCTGTGACTTGTTGGTTGTACGTGGAACGAATTTGACATCGAATTGGTTGAGTTCGATGACCCATTTAACAATGTGTCCGACGATGTTTTTGTTCCTTACCACTTTGCCGAGAGGGAAGAAAGAGACGACTGTGACTTTGTGGGCCTGGAAGTAATGACACAGCATTCGTGATGTCATGACTACAGCGTAGAGCAATTTTTGGATTTGAGGATATCGAGTTTTAGTATCATGGAGGGCCTCGCTGACGTAGTACACGGGATGTTGTACTTTGTCCCTCTCAATGATAATCACAGTGCTAACAAAATAAGGCATGGCAGCAATATATAGGAATAGTTTTTCCATTGGCTATGGGGCAACGAGTACAGGAGGGTTGGACAAGTACCATTTGAGCGTGATAAATGCGTTCTCGGCACCGTGTGTCCACTCGAATCTATCCTGCTTTTTGAGTAGAGCGAAGAGAGGTTGTCCTCGTTCTCCCATCCTGGCCACGTACCGGCTTAGAGCTGTCATACATCCTGTAAGCTTCTATACTTTCTTGAGTCTTGTCGGCGACTTCATGTTCTCGATGGCCTTGATCTTCTCGGGGTTTGCTTCAATTCCTCGTCAGGAGACAAGAAATCCTAGCAACGTCCCCGTGGGTACTCCAAATGTACACTACTCTGAGTTTAGTTTGAGCCGATGTCGCCGAAGATTGTTGAATGTTTTCCTCAGGTCATCGATCAGCTTGTCCTTTGTCTTTGTCTTGACCACGACGTCGTCGACGTATGCCTCCACGTTCTTGCCGATCTGGTCGTCGAAAACCCCCCTGGATTTCTCGATGGTATATATTGCCTGCATTGATTAATCCAAAGGGTTTCTTGGTATAACAGAAGACACCGAAGGGCGTGATGAACGCGGTCTTCTCCTCGTCCTCTTTGGCCATGCTGATCTGGTGGTAGACGGAATAAGCGTTGAGGAAACTCAACAACTCACAACCAGCGGTTGAATCCACCAGTTGATAAATGCGAGGAAGAGGAAAGTTGTCCTTGGGGCACGTCTTGTTGAGATCGGTGAAGTCTACACACATCCTCCACTTGCTGTTGGCCTTGCGTACCAGTACTGGGTTAGCGAGCCACTCTAGATGGAGAACCTCTTTGATGAAACCTGCTTTGAGAAGTTTGTCCAGTTCTTCTCGAATAGCTTCTTTTCTGTCTTGTGCGAACCACCGCAGTTTTTGTTTGACTGGCTTGGCATTGGGACACACCATCAATTTGTGCTCGATCACCTCCCTAGGGAATCCGGACATGTCGGACAGTTGCCAAACGAACACATCTGCATTCTTACGGAGGAAGGCGATGAGCTCGAGTTTCTATTTGTTGTCGAGCGTTGCCCTAATCTTGACTGTCTTGTCGGGGTTGCTACTGGCCAACGGGATGATCTTGATTGCACCGTTGGGCTTGGGTGCCTTATTGGGTTTGCTCACTTTTCAAGGCAGTTCTGAGGTGGCGGGTGAGTGGGAGTATGCTTGACCATTTTGAGGCTCCGCTTGTCGCACTGTACCGCTACTTTCGTGTTCCCGGAGATTGTGATTATCCCTTTTGGACCTGGCATCTTTAGAATCTAGAATGCGTAGTGGGACGCCGCCAGGAATTTCGCCAGAGCAGTCCTTCCGAGGACAGCATTGTAAGCCGCGTCGAACTCGTCTACGTCAAAAGTTATCTGCTCTGTATGCAAATTGTTAGCCTGGCCAAACGTCATGGCTAGCGTGATCTTCCCCAGTGGTTTGGATGATGATGCTGGAGTGATCCCGTGAAAGGGCTAATCGGAAGCGACAAGCTCGCTTCTAGGGATACCCATTGCATCGAGTGTGCTGGCGAAGAGAAGGTTGATGAAGCTGCCGCCGTTGATGAGGACGCATGCCACTTTGATATTTCAAATGGTAGGCTCAACTACTATCGGATATCGGACTGGCACGATTGTTGTTGTCGGGTGATCATCCGCAGAGAACTCGATCTTTTGGTTAGACCACTTTATCTTGGCAGCGACTCCTTGTGACGTAGAGCAGACTTCATGTTCTACCTTCTTATACTCCCTTTTAGAGGTGTACATCGTAGAACCTCCGAAGATATGGGCTACATACAGGTCGAAATCTGGGAACACGAGTTCGTTGTCGGATGAGAGATCATCAGTGCTCCTATCGACCACACGAACTCGCTTTCCTTTTTCGAGGGCCATCTGTTTTGCCAATGCTTTCTGGAAGACCTGGCACTCCTCCAGACCTGACACCATTGTCGTACCTCTGTCTCTGCCTTGCGTTTTCCTTAGTTTTTGCAATTTTGTTTCTTAGTTTTGGTGGACTCCGGTGCCTCTTTGTTGTCTGATTGCTATTCCTTAACCACCTTATTTTTTCCATCTTTCCTCTTGAAGACGTCATCTGCGTGAGCAAACCTGTCAATGATCTCGAACAGCTTCATGGCAGAAGTGATTCGCCTTGTCACCAGTTCTTGTATGGTGTATCGATCTTGGATGCCTGACTTGAACGCGCGTATGACAGAAGCATCGGTTATCTCAGGGATCGTATTCCGGCATTCATTGAAACACCGTATATAGTCCCTTAAGGATTCACCCGGGTTCTACCTAAGGGCGTGTAGATCATACTCGACCGCATGTCGCTTGTACGTCCCTTGAGAATTGGCAACGAATTGCTGCCATAGATCTTCCCAGGAAGAAATCAAGCGAGGTGGGAGGTGTACCAACCATGACCGAGTAGATCCTTTCAATGTTGCCGGCAAATAGTTTGCCAACGCATTCTCGTCTGCGTCGGCCACATAGAGAACTGTTGAGTAGACGTGCAGGAACTCCTGTGGATCAGTTCTACCATCATACTTTTCTACCGCTGCAAGACAGAACTTATTTGGCCATCGAACTTCTCTTGGAGCGGGTGTGAAAGCCCGACATCCACCTCCCGGTATAAAGGGTGGATGACGTTCTCGTGGCCTGCGAGAACCGCCTCCAATGGATGATGACGACGACGAAGGATCATCATAGTCGGGGGTGCGGCCCCTTGACCTACGGCCTTGTCCTCGGTCCTTCCTGGAATTTGGGGATCGTGAGTTCCGTCATCATCAGTTATCATCATGTTGTCGTCAATCTTGATCGTTCTCGCCTGTTGAGTTTGGTGGTCTCGATGATCTCGATCGTTGTTGAGATCTCTTCAGTTGTCGTTGTCATCCCGTCCTCTGTTTCCTCCGCGAGGTGCGCGAGGTTGACGGTGGTCAACATCGTTCTGATCTTGTCGCTCCCGCCTACGCCCATTCAATTGATTGCGAAGATCAAGGTCATCTTGATGAGGAGGGCGGGTGATTGTCTTGTCTTCTTGGCGATGCATTTCGGGGATTGCGGCCTGGATCCTGGCTGGGGTGTGGACTAAGAGCGTCCTCCGCAGCGTCATTCTCTGGTGCTCGGTCTCTACCTCAAGGACGAGGATCTCGAGACGGGCCTTGTGGGTTAGATCTAGCCGTGGCCAAGAAGGCAGAGTTGAGGTTGGCTACTGTTGATTATATTCGTCTGACCCAGTCATCTGCTTCTGGGAAGGTAACCGGATCAAACGGAGTTTGTTTTAGCAATGAGTTGACCACGGTGAAGTGCTAGGCAGGAGTTCGAACTAGCTCCTCAAGTTGGTGCAACGCAACGGGAGCAGGCGGTTCTTCTCGCAAACGAACTTCACCCTCTTCACGTACGTCCTCGATGAGCCCTTCGATCACATTTACTTCACGTGGAGAATTGGACCCTGAAGATTCCAAGCTATGAAGAATAGAGGATTCTCAAGGATCGATGTCGATGAATCCGACCAAACGATCTGGGGTTTCCATTTCGCTATCATCCACTGATGCATCTCGAGGTTGATCTCGATGTTGGTACATCGGACAGAAGGAAACACGAACCATAGATCTGGTGATTTTCAAGAAGATCTTGCCATTGGTAAGGGGATGACTTTTCGATTTGTGGATCGGGCACCACACCTTGTACGGAGATGTGCGCTGGATATCTCGATCTTTGCAAGCATCAAGTTCAACCTTCACTTGAAGTATTACCCGACATTCGGCCAAAGAGTGTTGCAACATCTTGTGGATCGAACACCAGGTGTCATGGTTTGAAGGGGACTTCCTTGTCAGCACCTGACCCTCAACAGGTGTCTGGGGCTTGGTCGTTTTAGGAACTCCTTGAGAAGCTGAAGTCGTCGTCTTCCTCTTTTCTGACTAGACAGGACGAATAGCTGACAAAGGGTTGTTTTCTGTTATCCTCGCGGCCCTGTTCTCGATCCCAGCTGGTATTGGGGAAGACAAGACGTGAGTTGTTGCGAAGACAGGAAAGACGATGGATCCGATCTGAATCCAAACGAACACCGGCTGGGTAGGATCTCCCACGCAGGACAAATGTGGACATTGTTGCCGGAAGGCCTTGAACTTGAAGCCATCTCAGCGAAACCTTGAGCACCAAGTCCCCCTACTTGGCGCGCCACTGTCGACGGGTTATATCCATAGACCGTATTCTAAGGGTATTGGGGTATGTTGAAACAAGGATCTACATAAAACGACATCAAGCACGCAAAGACAAGGATTATACTGGTTCAGACCCCTCGTGAGGTAATAGCCCTACTCCAATTTATATGGGATTATGACGAAACATCTATCTTCATTGTTCAACTCTTTGATGAAAAGATGAAAAAACCAAAAAAAAAAGTTGCTCTGCCCTTCCATCTCTTGGATAGATAGAGAGGGAGGGTAGAGGTCTTTGGTGTCCCTTCTAGTCAAGAATTGGGGCTTCTCAATTACTAGCCAATATTTGTCTCATGCCTTTCCTCATTCATGGTTCGATATTCTATTGTCCTAGGCGTAGAGGAACCACACCAATCCATCCCGAATTTGGTGGTTAAACTCTATTACGGTGATGATACTGTAGGGGAGGTCCTGCAGCAAAATAGCTCGATGCCAGAATGATAAAAAGCTTAACACCTCTTATTTGACTTTTTCACTATTTTAAAATACGAAAAAGATCCAAATCCAAAATGCAAAGGTCATCTTATTCAAAACCTCAATCATCACATCCCCTCTCTCCCACTTCACACCTCGGAACGAAAACCACAGAGATTACAGTAGAGAACAATAGAAAGTATCAAGTATTGATGAGATCCCTATCAAGAACTACTCGACGAGATCTAGGCAGCGAGTTGTCTTCAAGTCTTCCGGATTGCCTCTGCTTTGGTAGTGGCTTGCGCTATGATTCGATGATCCCGTACCCCCTAAGAGGCCTTGTATTTATACTGCAGACTACCTTAACCTCCAAATAGAACTTGGAGAGTACTTTTGGCCTACGAGATCACAGAGATCACAGGGATTGCATCTTCCCTGAATAGGACTATAACACATTCTATTCGGGATACAATTTACATGTTCATTAGCCAAATTTCATAACGTTAAGGTAACCTTCCCGTATCTCAAGGGTATATCATATCCGTATACTTCACAACCCCAATGATAGAAGGTATGCCTTATCCGTAACCCTGACAAGTCCATATAAAAATTTATAACTAACTGAAAGTCAAAACTAAAAAAATAAAGAAAACATTAAAAGTAGAGTTTAGAGTCCATACAGAAATGCAATTTAGATAGAACTAAAATTCGAAATTAAAAAAATAAGAAAGATTGGGACAAAAGTCTAAAGTCCATATCTTTACTATTGTAAAAATTGAAGATGATCCTGTACTTACCTTAATTTTCGTTCGTCGTCCGTGTTAGACACGTATAAAACCTGGATCGAAAAAAAAACGTCTACCGAAGATTCGGATCAGATCGAAAAAATTGGATTACGGTTGGACCCAAAAAAACTGTCTACTGGCGAGAAAAGACAAAAAAAACTACACACTGGTGAGAAAAGATTGCAAAAATTAGGGAAACATACATGTGTGGGATTCAAACTCGGGTCTCACAGGGTATATGCTGCGGGCTGCGCTCATTTAGCAATCAGAGCAATGTATTTGTTGTGTTATTGTAGGAAACTTTGATCTATTTGACCGTTTCTTAACTCGTCAAATAATTACTTATCTATAGGTAGAAAGTTTCGCGGGAATTAATTAATATAAAAAAGTTTTCACGGGAATTAATTAATATAAAAAAGTTTTCATTAAAAATATATAGAAAATATTAAAAAATAAAAAAAGGGTGTGAAAAAAGAAAAGTTTGTCACCTACCAGAAGGATCACGTATCTTTACCTAATATAAAAATTTAAGATAATTTCGTACTCACCTTTATTTTCATCCACGTATCTTTATCTTTACGTATTATAAAATTGAAGATTATTTCGTACTCACCTTAATGTTCGTTTGTCCTTCATGTCATATGCGTATATTATGCAAAAATTAGGAAAAACATGCAAAGATGGGATTCAAACTCGGGTCTCCAGAGTATATGATGCGTTTATAATTCGAACATACTATGATCTAACAATCTAACAGTCAAAGAAATTATAATTGGAATATATATAGATTGTTTTTACCCGTTGCAACACAGACATTTTTGCTGGTAGAAATAGAATTTAGAAATAACTAAAATTTGAAATTTAAAAAATATTAAAAGGAGAGTGTATAGCACATATAGGAATACAAATTAAAAGTAACTGAAATTCGAAATTAAAAAGAAGAAATATTGAAAGAAGAGTGTAGAGTCTATAATATAGGAATACAAATTATAAATAACAAAAATTCGAAATTAAAAAAATTAGGAATATATTATTAAAAAATAATATTGAAAGAAGGGTTTAGGGTTCATATAGGAATAAAATTTATAAATAATGAGATTTTAGAATTAAAAAATAAGAAATATTATAAGAGTAGTCTAGAGTATATATAGGAATATAATTTAGAAATAATTAAAATTAAAATTAATTAATAATTAATAACTATCACGTATATATAATACAGTATAAATATTACACATTGATTAGTTTGATCAAGTTAGTATAGAATTTAAAATTATCTTATTATTTTAATATATTTTAATAATAAAATAGAAAATATATAAAGTATTATGTGAAAAAAATATAACGATGCTAGCCGTATAATCTGCACGGGTGTTGACGCCGAATCCATGCCGCCGATGTGGACCCGGCGCGCGGACACACGAATGCCTGGGAGATCTGCTTAGCTCCAGTGCAGGTCCTAAAATTGATGAAGCACGGGCGTGCCAGTCAGTTTGATTCTGCCACTGACAAGATATACAAAATAACAAAATAAGAGGTCTATCGGCCAATAGGCCGATGGCCAAAGATATTAGCCGATAGGCCGATAGGGCAAAAACAGCCGATCGGCCGGTAGGCCGATGGTACAGTTTCAGCCGATGCTGATGCCAGCCGATGTAGTTAGGGGTTTAATACATCGGCTGTGTACTGAGCAAACATCTATATAGAAACGATCGGCCGACGATAACATGACAATATAGCAATATAATATAGCATAAACCAATCATATGATAAAATGAATATTGATCTGAAGATTGAAGCACACATCGGCCGGAGGTCCGATGACACAACATCCAAAAGATATGTAATAAATACTCTGTTGTCATCGGCCAGGACCAATCTCCATGTATAAAACTCATGGGTCGATGCAACGTTAAGATAACTCATCGGCTGAAGCCCCGATGAAACCCTTATTGGCAGCCAACAAGTAGGCTAGAGATTACGGTTCTAATCACGACTTAGTAGATCAAACTGAACTGATGCAGCACTAAGTATGAAAAGAAATGCAAGACCTAGACAATCAAGCCCTTGACTGATTTTCAGGGTGGTGGATACCTTAGCCAATCTAATCTAGCGAGGCGATTTGGTCGATACCGGCGTAAACCCTAAAACGAATCTCGGCCAATACGATGAAATCAAGAAGCTAAATCAGATTGACTAAGATATATGATAGTAGGTGCTTACGTTGTCGAGATCAGAACGTCGAAGCCCTAGCCCCGACAGCGCAGGCAACCGTAACGAGACTTACCCCTCGTAGGAAAGGCATGAACTCGCCGAAGAAGACGAAAGTAAAAAGGTGGCGATGCGTCGAAGTTGTATTGATCGTGTGATAAAAATTACATGAACCTCGGGCTTACATATTTATACCCATACTCTAACAAAGATCCTAAAAGAATATGACTCAAACTTTCCTAAAGATAAAAGGAAATAGATAAAGTCCTTATTGGACACTAAATATACTTTTCTAAAAATAAAAAGGAAACTAACAAATTCTTTCTAATTAATAGATACAAGCCGCATCCTCCTCAAACTTGGTTTTCTGTGGATAAGATCTTCCCGAATCTAACAAGAATCTGACTGCTGTTAGTGATTGGTTTAAGAAAACCCCCATCGGCCGATGTAGAATTTTAGGCCGATACTAGTTTCAAGCCGATATGAACCTTGGGTCGATGGGACTTCGGGGCTTATCAAATTCTGGTGTTAACAACGGGGCACCATGCTAGTTTCACCGAAGACGACATGGCAAGCATGCCTTGCTCAGATCACCAATTTTGACTGAATACACCCACCTATTCGGAATTTTTTTAATTTTAATTTTATTTATTAAAATATTTAAAAAATAATTTTTGGTTTCAAAGTTTTATAAATCTACACCTCTAACGTCTTTGGAGAGGGCGTTTTTTAAAAATCGCTCTTTCAATGAGCTTTTTTATGACGTAACACATGTCCGTTGAAAAAGGGTCGATCATTTTGCAGGTAACCCCTTTGTCGCTCTTCGAAAGGGCGGCAAGGGGGCAGCTTGCAAAATAACCGGGGTTGGCTATTTTATAGGTAGACCCCTTACCGCCCTCCCAAAAGACTGCAAGGAGGCCGCTTGCAAAATAACCGAGGTTGGCTATTTATAGGCAGACCCTTAGAGGGCTACAAAGGGGCTGCTCGTAAAATGGCCCTCCGCGTGACCGTTACAACACACCAATCGATGCATGCCACGTCATAAAAAAAGCTCTCCCAGAGAGCGGTAGGAGTGTAGATTTGTAAAACTTTGAAACCAAAAATTATTTGTAAAATATTTTAATAAATAAAATTAAAAATTAAAAAAATTCCACCTATTCGGCCTATAAGGCCGCGGCGGCTGCGGATACGGGCTGAATTTGGCCCAACTAAACGACTTCTAGATGGATCCACCTAAGAGGCTAAGGCCCGGCCCATTAACCTGGAGGCGTCAACCCACCGGGAGTCGAGCACAGCGCTGCACAGCCTCGCCGATTCCGAAGCGACTCGCACGCGCACTCTGCCGCCGGCCACCGAGATGGCGCCGCCGCGGCCTTCGCCGACGGCGAGGCTTCTGAGGGAGTACGGTGAGTGGTCTCACCCCATCCGTCGCCAAGCTCTCGGCCTCGCGAACCCTCTCGAAATCAGTGTTCTGCTGCGGTGGGAGGTTTTTAGGGATCTGATGCGTCGGGGGGTTACTCTCGCTTGTAGGGTGGGACCTGTTGCTCGGATCGATTGCCGCGTTCTACGCCGTCATGGTGCCCTACACCAAGGTGGAGGAGAGCTTCAACGTGCAGGTTCCGGTTCCTCCCTTCCTGTTGAGAGTCCTTTTTGGTTGGATCGCACTGTAATCGCTGTGTGGTGTGCTCAAACCTCGTAGTGTTGTGAGTTGTCCTTTCGGTGCTCAATTTCAGAGGGGTTTGCGGTTTGTTTGCTCAAGTAGTACTGTGCAAATGGTGTCTTCTCTGTTGTTGTTCAGTTACTAGACACGGGATTCAGGATGATTGCTGATAATTTGATGATATTGCTGTGCACATGTGAATTGTAGGATAGTATGACTTAACAACAATCAGCTTATGTGAACTTATTTACATTTTCTGCCGACGCGCAGAATCCATGCTGAATATTGATGAATTTATAATGAATCGGGTATTTTTGCTGTAGACATCCAAGATGCATCCTTTCTATATTTGGTAGTTCATACTGCATATATATTATATCATGAGCGTTGCAAAGATGAAATTGCTCAGCTTCCAGTGTCACCTATGCAACGTTAAATAAGTAGAGGAAAATTTGCAGGATAATTGTGAGTTCCAACTCTGCATGTCTAAAAACTAATGCTTTATGTTTGACTAGCTAAATACCCGTGCTTTGCTACGGATAAAAACTAATAATACACGTTTTTACATGGTAAGCTTGTATTCTAGAGATGAAATAAGATATTAACAATATAGGGGAAGGACCATTTTGTAGTAAGATTGAAGCACATAGTGTAATAGGAGTAGTTGGTAAGGGTTGGTGGGCTGATGGCAGATTCACTGCCACCACCATTGTCTTCTTTTATAGGAGTATAGATAACTTCCCTTAGGCTCCGTGTGATAATCAATTTGAATGAATTTTGCTTTGGGAAATTGTTTCGTTCTCTACTGCTCATTTATCTTTCCTTTACCTGGTATTGAATCTTTTACTTGGTAATTCTTGGCTTTTCCCATTTAATTTGGTAAATTTTTGTTACCTATTCAACAATGTGTGCTTGCACTTTTACTGTAATGGCATTCCAATGTTCAGGCTAACACTTTGCTCATGTATGTTCTAGGCCATGCATGACATTCTCTACCACAACTATCATATTGAGAAGGTAACCATTTCTGCTAGTCTATCAATACAACATGCTTGATGCTTCTTTAATTTCTTTCTTCAATTTGCTGCAGTATGATCATTTAGAATTTCCTGGTGTTGTCCCTCGGTCATTTATAGGTAATACTATGTTTGCTTGAAGCCTTGATCTGTGCACTATATGCTACATTTTTTCCTCAAATGGCCATTGCTTGGTTCAAGCGTAATGAAATGGAAAGTAGGTGGTCAAGGTCAGATCGCATTACCAGTTTACCAGAGTATACTAGATATGCCTGTAGTGTCTATATATGGTATAATTGGCCTTTCAGGTTGCAGATTTTGTAGTCTGGACATGATGCAGGTCATTAACACCGTTTACTACATATGTTCTTCAGGAGCATTGACTGTATCTGTTATCTCATCGCCTGCAGTCTTCGTAATGCATTTATGTCATGTTCCAAAGGTTTATGGTCTTCTAGCAGGTGCTGTCAATAGCTTAACACATGTCTTCTTGCATGGTGTATCTGTTTTTGTTGCCATATTGATGTTCCTCTATTTTACCCTTTTAGTTCGGATAATGTTGGGTAGTATTATCTTGATGACTTCGAGACTTCTCCGAGTTCAGGTATTCTTTTTCACTTCTTATTCTGTTTAAAAGGGTTCATTGCAAGTATGCGCTGTTTCTCAATTCTCATAGGTACTACTAATATTCTGAAAATGCTCTGTTTTCCCTGAAAATGAGTAAAGCTCAATCCTTTTTACCTGTATAACCTTCTCCTGGCCTTGAAGGGCAGCAACTCATAGAATGGCCACCATTTTTTTTTAAAATGAACCTTGCTTGTCAAAATTGGTTTTTATTTTGATGCAGTGGGTCTTTAGTCCATGAATTTGCCAACGGCCTAAGATGCATGGTCCTCTTGCCTGTGGCATACCAGCTGCAGTATGGTATCCTTGTTTGAATCTTCTTCTTTTTTTTGGCTTGGTTTGGACCATATACTTACGATACCTCTCACTCTATGCCATTTATATTCCATAGAAATCTGGATAGAAGAGAACTTAATTTTTGTTCTACTACCTCATGCACAAACTTCTAAGTGCGGTATATCATCAAGATATCCCTTTGGGCTATGTGTTTATGTTAACCTGTTCTATGCGCATCTTGAGTAACATTTTTTTCTCTATAATTTGGACTAAATCGTTCTGTGAGCATGAGTCTGTTATTCTGTCCTTGGACACCATAACGTTTTGCTCGGTTCATTTCTGATATGCAGGTAAAAAGGAAGTTTGGTCATCATGCGGAAGCATTCTATGTGATACTAACTGCTACCCAGTTTCACTTATTGTTCTACTCAACTAGGCCCCTTCCGAATATCTTAGCTTTAGCTTTTGGTGAGCACATTGTTTAAATAAGACACAAGTCTGTCTGAGTGTTACTGATTTTTGTGACGTTGTTGGCAGTAGCATTAATCTTATGTGGGGTTTGTCTAATAATCATGCAACTCATTGTTTTTTTCTGTCTCGCAGTTAACTTGGCATACTATTTCTGGTTCAAGGGAAACCACCAACGCACATTACAGGCCCTGGTATGCTTTTTTTAATACCTTTACCTTACTTTCGCACCATTTTGTTTGCATGCTGTTGTTTTCACATTTTTGTATACACTGCAGAAAGCAAGAATATATTTCAATTTGAGTTACATATATTGTTGAATTCAAAATTCGATATCCTGCATTGCATACGATAACTCCAAGTTCTGGACATGACATTCAAAAGTTGCAAGTTTCAACATGAAATTGAGAAATTCTTCTTTACTCTTTGTTCAGTTCATATGCTTGTTGATTTACTAAATTGAGAAATGATTCTCAGTTCTTTATTTGCAGACCAGTAAAGATTACAAATTGGTTTTATAGCATTGAAAGATCCTGGGTTCCGCTTTATCCTGCTGAAGTAATTCTCCGTATTGCTTGCAGATTGTCGCAGCAGTTATTTTTAGGTGTGATATGATTTTGCTTCTTGGTACAATAGGACTTGCACTTTTGCTGGTGAGTTTCACTTGCAAAATCAGAATTTCTCTTGGCAGTCGCATAGTTATTTTATACTCTTTTATGTAGTGAAATTTTTGAGGAAG
This sequence comes from Oryza officinalis, assembly GCA_008326285.1. Lineage (NCBI taxonomy): Eukaryota > Viridiplantae > Streptophyta > Magnoliopsida > Poales > Poaceae > Oryza > Oryza officinalis. Next base: position 30,785,819 of record BDMV01000004.1, on the reverse strand, counting down.
CAAGGGTCCAAAGTTTATATTACTCCTTTCTTGTAGGCTATGCACAAATAACTCTTATCTCGCAGGCTAGGTACAAATACCAATTGTCAATACTCTCTATTACAGAGTACTTCACAATTTTGGTGCTTGTGTTTGTTCAAATTCAATGCAAAGTAACTTTGTCATATAATCATAAGGGCTTCACGGTTCAAACCAGATGTTGCAGTTTTGTGCTTTCATCATTCATCATTTGTCTCTCTATAGTGAATTAATGTGGTTAATTATCTATAAAAGTTATTTTTATTGAGGCATGGCTAATAATCTATAAGTTGGTAAATTGGTATGTCACCAGGCTATTTAAATAATGGCACTCACTTATACTATCATATATCAAGTTGTTATATGTGTTTGGACTTTGTATGTATTCTTTTGCTTCATTTATCTGGGAAAGTTGGGGCTGAGGTGCAATTTGACTATGCTGTGACAGAGCAGGTCTATTTCTCTATTGGAAGCAATCAAATGTTGTGTAAGCACTGCCATTGTATGCATTGGTATGTTGCTTTGTACTTTCTTGAACTTTTTCCAATAGTCTAATAGAAGTCCATGCAAATCTGCAAGAAACATTTGTCTCACTATGAATTATTTTCTTAGGCTTCACTGTACTGGTTGACTCTATAATGTGGCGGCGAATCCTGTGGCCAGAATTTGAGGTTTTGTGGTTTAATTCAGTTCTGAACCGGAGTTCAGAGTGGGGTGTATCCTTTTTTATTTGTGTGCATGTGCCAAACTGCAGTTTCCTTTTTTTAATAATAATATTAATTAATACTTTCAATGCACAATGAAACATCGTTTTTTTCTCTTTAGCCAGAATTTTATTCTTTTTCCCTACCAAATATATGCATCTGTTCTCTCTTTCATTAATCACTTCACGGAGACATTTTCATATGCACTTCTTTTTTTTTGAGAGTACGCAAAGCACGTATCTTTTGTATAAGGATTGGGGAGGTTGAAGTTTCATTTTCATATGCACTGTACCATCCTGTTAATCTCTATTATTCACACATGAATACACAAAAGGATGCAGCATATATACACTTCTTGTTCAACTCTTATCCTCTTCTTCTTTTTAGATTCATGTGGTGAAATCTCTGTATTATCCTACTGAAACTTATGCGAAGCTCCCAGCCCTGTTATCCATGACTACCATAAACTTAAGACACATTCCATCCATTGGTACTTCACCTCAGCACTTCCACGCTCCATGCTTGTAGCATATCCTCTTTGCATGGTGAGATAAGAAACTTCCATACAAAAAAATGTGCTACTTACTTGGCTAAAACATGCATGTGCCTTTTGCTTGAGCAAGTATATAACTTATTCCATGCCTTCTCATAATGTATTTAATATGCATGAAACATGATGTTTAGCTAGTAATAGTTGATTAGCTTCCCATCTCGACATGTTCTGTATATCTAAAACTGTTACTTCATATTATTTGATTGAGTCAACTAATGACATTTTTATGATGTATCTTTTCTGATGGTGGTACTATCAATGCATTACTGGTTGTTGATTTTTTTATTTGATATTTTATTGGAAGTAAGAAATGTATCTCATGAAGCCTTTTCAATGACAGGTTGGTGCTCTTCTTGACAGAAGGATGGTGCCGTACATACTTCCAGTCTTCTCATTTGTTGTGCTTTATTCAAAACTTCCACATAAGGTATATCTACGTCTCTTGATACTAGTTCCATCCTTATATTTGGCCATTCTTGTACATGATGACTGATGTTGTGTTTCAGGAGCTTCGCTTCATTATGGCTTCGATTCCCATGCTTAATGTGTCTGCTTCACTAGCAGCAAGCAGAGTGTGAGCATAACCAATCTGCTGTCATATCTAGTTCCTACTATTTTATCAATTTACCAATCCAAGCTAGGAATGTTAGCTTCATTATCAGAACTCCTTTTATTTCATACCTTCATATTGAATGTTGTTTCCTCTCTTTCTTGGCTTTGCAATTTTGACCCATGAATATATGTTTATCTTCAGATATAATAACAGAAAGAAAACTGGGTGGAAGTTACTTTATGTTCTCATGATTGGTGGCTTTCTTTCCAGGTATAATAATTTAACCATGGTTATTATAAAATATTAATATGTTACTGTTTTTCAAGTAGCACAAGATATGCTACTGTTGAAAACTCACGTATGATTATATAGTCTAGGATACTCTGGTGTAACTTTCATGGCATCCTACAATAATTATCCTGGTGGATATGCTCTAAAAGCTCTACATGAAGCAGGTGAGCCCTACATCAGTTATTTGGAATACGTGAAATTATGATAGTTATCTTCTGTTGACAAAACTGTATGTAGACCATATGCATATTATTTTCAATGCAAGGGCTTGGCTGAACCGCAAGCACCACATTACAAATTGAACAGCTAGTAGTGTCTCCTCTAGTGGTGTCTACTGTTTTAGTGATTATGGGGTATGTTGACAGTAATATCTTTATTGATGGCACATACTATTGGTTGATCTGTGCATTTCTCTTTTACCAGATTCTGTAATGAAGGAAAAAATTGTTCACATTGATGCCTTCACTGCAATGAGTGGAGTTTCACGTTTCTGTGAAAGTGAATATCCTTGGAGGTATCCTCTGTAGTGTTTTATCTTTGTTATCTTTTATCATGCCATTTATGAGCATCTCAAAATCTGTTCACTGGCAGATATTCTAAGGAGGAAAAAATTTCCATCGAGGAATATCAGGAAAGAAATTTCACATATCTGCTGAAGTGAGTTTACTTATGTGCTAAAATACTTTATGCACTCATTTTTGTTACTATCTGGATATTTAAAGATTGAAACTGACTTTTGCAAGCACCACTGAAAAGTGGTGCCTGCATATATGGGGGAGTTCATGTGAGCGCACCTAATGTTGGAGAAGTCTTTGTATTACCTCCATTTTTGTTTGAGTAGAAGCAAATTACCGACCAACTCTTGTTACCATGCATGAATGAATATAACCAAAGGCACAACTGATACTCATTTCACGCTGTAATGCTTTGCTATTTCTTATTGTTGTATCAAACAGTGAGAACCGCCACATCAGCGGCTACAAGTGCTTGTTTGCCGTGAATGGATTCTCCAGAGCGAAAATTCAACCTCGAATCCCACCACTCTCACTGGTACGCTACCATTCTTTACAGAGGAGCTATCTACCTTATCGGCATGCAGATATACTCCAGCCAAATGACAAACCACCATCCTATTTCTGGTTGTCAAACATTAAACTCAAGGTGATTGAATACTGGCTCAGGTCGCTAACCTCAGCATTTACTGCAGGTGAAAGAGCCGAAAGTGTTTGCACATGGGAATACGAGAGATCCTGATATTCTTTCGCTGAATTGGCCTGGTTGCCCTTGAAGTGAGGATACTGATCAGATCTCTACCACAGGACCACTAACTGCCAATTGTGAAGATGCCCAGCCTGTGTAAATCACTGGATCGATCGAGCCCCTTCCCAAACACCAGCTCACAAACCCCAGCTCAGAAGATACTACACCTTGCCACCTTTGAGCTATTCAAGGTTCACATTTTAGCGCAAAAAACTCGCGTTTTTATGTTGAAAGCATGTGCTTCGGTTTCTGACCCCATTGCTCGTAACTGGTGGCCAAAAGGAAAAAAAAATGAAAAAAGAGGAGGAATAGGAGAGACCATAACAATCTTGTGCTCTAGCAAGTTGCTCCATTTCATACACAAGTATCCTGTATCCTATCTTACATTACGTCAACCCACTTGCTGTATAGCGTGACTCTTAGCCGATGACATCTCCGCCGCACCATTTTCCACGCATTGGCCCCCTGCACGGAGCAAAGCCCGTCGGCTGTAAAATCATGCGAGATCTCTGCTGAAAAAAGAAGAAAAAGAAAATATAATTCGTTGAACCAAGCTTGCTCCAATCAAAGGTTCACAAATTTCCATCGAATTTATCGTCTCATCGCGGCTCGCATTTCAACCCAGAACGAGACCGCAAACCCTGGAATCGGATTTAGCTAGGGCGCCGACGTGAAAACCGGCCGGCGAGGTAGCGGTGGCCGGCGGAGCGAGACGTCTAGGCGCTCGTGTCGCCGTCGTCACTTGGGATGGGATTGAAGTAATAGTCTATTCCTTCTATTTTAAAATAAACAAAACTAACGTGAGATATGATATTTAGTATTATAAATTTATTCATATCATCTGTCTAAAAAACTTAAATCGATTTTTTTAAAAACGGAAGGAGTAGATTTATGACATTAAGGGTGTAGGTGATTAGGACGGGGAGATGTCATGGGCTGGCCGCTCATGGGACAACCGAAAGTAAAGCATCAGCACCAGTACAACACTACTCTACTCGCCAGTTGCCAGGGTCAAGGAGCCAGGGCCCCACCGGCTTCGATTCCTCAGGCCTGTTCATCATTATTCATTCTCATGGTCGGTCGCCATTAGTTACGACGAGCACATCCACCTCTCCTCCCGTTTTTATTTCTCGAGCTAATTCAGGGAGAGAGCAGCCTCCATCCAATCGCTACCGGCCGGGGTGAACCCAACTCCCGAATTCGGTGTGGTACTTGCAGTTCTCTACTGCTGGTCTGCTGCTGCTAATAATAATATAAACAATAAAAATGGTGGCATCCGACTCATGGGCGAGAGCGAGATGAGATCGAGTCCCTAACCACCACCCGAATAAAAACGCGCACACATGAGGAAACATGGGTTAACTCCTCCCCATCCCCCGGTTGCTTTACGCTTTACGTGGTGATTTATGTACGATTGCTTACTTGTTAGTTTCGGCTCGGTTCACATGACGTGGAACCAACACAGGAGAAACGCAACCAACCCAACCCAAGCGGGCGGCAGCAGCAGCAGAAGCAGCGCCCGCGAGAAGGCACGTCACGTACGGGGCGCGCGGGCGCATTTGATACGGTGGTGGTGTGCGCGCGTTGGGATGGAGTCAGGTGAGGTGAGATGCGGGGGATCTACACATCTGCACAGACGATGTGCTCGTCAGTCAGATCCAAGCCCAGACGAGACGGGGGCGAGGCGACGGAGACAAAAAAAGAAAAAAGAGAGAGAGAGAGAGAGGCGACGCCGCGTCGCGTCGGCCACATGGAGCGGGACGCGATGAACACACGGGACGACGCTTGGCTGCGCTGCTTGGCTTGGCTTGTCTGGCTCTCTCGCCGTGGAGGAAGCAAAGCCAACCCACAGCAAACAAACTGAGTGAGAGAGACTAGGCCCTCTTTTTGAGAGAATTTAAGATTTAAAAAATTAGCTGATGAGAATATAGAAACTCACCTTCTGACTTTTAGTTCATTTTTTTAGAATCTGAATAAAAATTTAAATTGTTTGAAAAGCTTCTAACAGCTGTAGTTTCTAGAAAAATCTTCAGCTGTTAGAAGCCCTCTCAAACAAACCCATCGAGATATCTAATTATCATCTGATGTCCCACGCGAGAACCCTTTCATTGACGACCGTCGTTAGCAAGCGGTGGCCGACTAGGCCTTTTCCCTCAATATTTTAGGAAGCGAAGAGGACCGAAAAAAATTCGGTAATCTTCTCCCTTTGGTGGGCATTTACCCAAGGCACTGATATTCTGAGTCTCTCGATTATACGTGAAATAGGGAGATACGTGGGGCCCACAGGCTTCCAGGGAGCAAAATTTTTCTTCTTCTTCTTGTGTTTTCTTCTCACCCTCTCTTTTCATCTTCGTGAACTTGCGCCAAAACACAAAAGATTTTTGGGGTGCGTCATGCGTATATACGCATTCGGTGGCCGTTTGGATGCGTAATTTGCGTAAATGGTCACCGGTTTCCGTTTTCGTTTTCAGTTGGAGCATACATGATCGGTTCTTTTCTGATGGCCTCATTCTGTATGAGGCGATAGATCAGAGAGCCAGTCTGCGACGTTGAACGTGTTGATGGTAACACGCACGCACCCCTTTGACCCCATCACGAATATCACAAGAACAGGTGCTTCCATGTCAAGGTACCGCGCTTTGACTGATGGCCACCTAATTGGGAGCCAATAGAAATATTGCTACTTAATAGCGGTCACAGCAATTAGCAAAGTGTGAATTGAATTAACATCTGATGAAACATCGATTGCAACTTGGAGCTCCCCCGGGTCATATGTGAATAAGGTGAGAGCATCAGGAACAGTGGCGGAGCTTGAATGCAAGATACAGGGGATAGTACCAGATGGTGCATACAAATGAAAACATACGAGGGGCCCCTAGCTTGGAAGATCGATCACTTAAACTAAATTTCCAAATTAAGTTTGCTTTATTGCCATTTCAAACATCACCAATATTTTGCTAATGGAAACATTTGGCATTGCCAAAAACATTGGCAAGAAAAAAAACAGTTTATTTTAGTGACTAATCTTCCTATGAGCCTTTCTATGTTTTCACACGTACTCCCTCTCTCCGTTTCAAAATAAGTTTATTTTTTACCCATTTCACACGTACCAATATAAAACTTAAAAGACTATAATACCCTTATTTTTTAAAATCCTGATGTAATTATTTTTTACTTTATCTGCTACTAATACATTTATCCTCTATTTTCACAAACTTCGATGCAATGATTACTAAAAATAAATTTATTTTGAGACAATCGAGAAAAGCCAAAAATAAACTTATTCTGATAAGAAGGAAGTATGCTTTATGGAGTTTTTTTTTCTTTTTTTCTGGGGGTGGGTAGTAAGCAGGGGAGGGGAGAGTGTTTGTTGATGTATTTTTTTTATCTCTTATGAAGTCACATCATCTCAATTGTTTTTAAGTCTATAAATGATTAATATGTAGTATATATTGTTTCCCTTCTTTCTCTCATCTTTTCTCTTGAAACCACATTATCTTAATTGTTTATAGTCTTTGAATGATCAAGGTATAAATTGTCTCCCTTCTCTTAGAAACCATGTCATCTCAATTATTTCTAACCCATCTAGATGATTGATCAAAGGAGTAAATCATACAAAGAAGTCCTATCGTTTAGCTTCGAAGCAAATTTATATTGGACCAAATTTATACCATTGTCATACAATATATCCATAGCAACATGTTAGGTTTCAACGTTTCATCTAGTTTCCATGAAGCTCTTCCCCCTCCTTGGCTCCCCCGTCTAGAAAACGAATTGTGAGTATGTAAAGATGTATAAAAAAAATATTTCTACTATAAAGGCAACTCTCGAAAAATGACCTAGATTCTCATGGTTGGTCTTGCTAGCCCCTTCTCCTCTGGTGTCCTCATCAGTGTCGTGAGAGGGGGATCTATGAAGGACAACTTGTTTTAGCTTGATACTAAGTTTTTTCCATGGTGTGTTGTTGTGTATGCATGGGAAATGAGTCTACTCTAATCCTCCTTTGTCGACAATGTCGGCTTTATTATCCTCGTTGGCCACTCTAAAAAAATTACCTTTGCAAATGTCTCCTATTTATTTTAACAAAAAAACAGTCTAAAAAAACCATGCATGTGAAAATGTACAGGGAGGTCCCTGGTCAAGTCCCACATACGAAAATCAATTTTCTCATACGATAGATTTAGGACACCCGCCTATTAAATATGAATATTTTTACAAATGGTCCTTTTAAGGGATTGCTTGCGAAAATCAATTTTCATAGACAGCACCCTAGGAGCATTGTTTGTGTAAAACAAAAAGAAACCCATCAAATCAGAGGCTGGGCTGGCTACTCCCAGCCACAACACCCTTATTCCTTTGCCTCCCTCTCTCCACCCTCCTCACTCTCCTCTCTCCTCGAGCCAAACAAAGTCCTATGCTCCCTTCTCCTCCTAGGCATCACCGCCGCCGCATCAGCCAACGAGAAGGCCAGGGCCATCAAATCTGATGACCCCGGCCTCCCCACTAGTGGATTCGGCTAACCAAAGTCGGGCGCGGATGGGACGGATCAACAATGAGGCGGAGCAAGACGATAGCAGGACTCATGACCACTAGATCTAGCGGCAGAGGTTCTCGGTAGCGAGTGCTGTAGCGGCAACAGTCCTCGGTTACTCGGCGACGACAACGACTATGGCTCAGGGAGGTCAAGAATGGTGTCTTGGGAGCGTGGATGGCTGCTTCATGGGCATCCAAGTGAGCTCGTCGAGGAATACAGGTTGCGGATCCAACGGCGGTGTGGGCCCAGCATGTCGGCGACGATCTCTGGTCCTGGACGTGCGGTGACGACCACGGTAAGGGTGTCGACTCGACAACAACGGCGACTACTGTTGCTGCATGTTTTTTTGGGAATTTGTGATTTGGTAAATTGCAGGCAAAATGGGGGATTAAGGGGATCTGCTTCTTTTTTTTTTTCAGAAATCACCTTTGCATGCAGTTGGCTAATCTTTTCGCTTGCGAAAATATATTTTCGTAGGCAGTCGGCTTAACCTAGCCGCCTATGAAAATCGATTTTCGTAGGCAGTTGAAGCCTCGCCTTTCAAGATCGTCGATTTTTACATGTCTTTGATCATAGGTAGGGCGCTCGGCCGTCTGTGAAAACTCATTTTTGACTATTTGTGGTTTGTGATTTCATAGTAGCGGGTGTACACCAATTATAGATATGTGGCCAATATAACTTACGAACCCAATTTGTTGTATTTTATGATTAAAAAAACAATCCTGACCTATTCCCAGTAGTATTGGCTCATAAAATAAATTTAATCTTTATAAATTTCGATCTCCGTTGCAATATACAAGAATCTCAGTAGTACAATAACTTCAATGTGTTCCCTTTTTATACGTAAATTCAACATATCTGGTTTTAATAAGAAAAAGTTGAGCAATTTGACGGTGACAATGTCAGATGCCTGCTGGAGCATAAATCTGGACTAGATCGATAGATAGCCGAGCCATGAAAATTGAAGAATGTGGTCATGATGTGAGCATACATTAACAAGGCCAACCAAACCAACCTACACCTATACCTCTTGGAACAACTCAACTCCTAGTTATTATTTTCCACACAACGGCAAATCAAGGCAGCAACCAGCAAGTTTTGACCAGATACCACTCTGTACGTCGCCGTTCTGTGCATACCAGAAACAAAAATAATAATGATCTATTAATCTTGCGCTGTACATGTAGTACCGCAGGTAAAATAAATGTAAATCGTACACTTGGATCTTCTTCCTTTTCGAGATAAATGCGAACTGGATTAATTGCCTATGCAGCAGCAGCATTATTTTTCCTTGCTAATTCTGAAGAGAGTGACACTGCACGGAAGCTCGGCTCTTCCGGGCTTCAGGCACACGCAGGAAACGGGTTGGTCTCCCTGTCAACGAAAGCTCCGAGTTCCCAACTTATACGCAAGGAAATGAGAACCCTGCTTTCCACAACTTGAAAGTTCTCATCAGGCTTTGCAGGCTCAAACAAACTCAGGGGATATTTAGTTGGCAGTAACATGTGGTTGGCACCTATTCCTGCTATTTTGTCACACTTTTACACTTATCACGAAAAGTTTGCGGAAGTAAAAATTGAATAAAATGTACCGTCCCTATCATTTTCTACTTCTTGTTTTGATTATCGACATTCTCCAATACAAATGTTTATAAAAGCTACTATTAGAAATATAACCATATAAAAATGTTTTTCATGACAAATCTACCTATATCATCTTTCTCATGCTAAATCCTAATATCTTTGTATTAATTAACTATTTAAGTTTTTAGTTTGACTGCACGCATTTAGGATGACATCTATTTTCGGAACCGAGGTAGTAACTGTGGACGAAGTGAGTTATAAAAAATCAGTAGAAATGGACAGTAACAGTTTAATTATGAGCTGGGTAGGACCATAGGAGAGAGGGCGAGGAAAGCAAAGTCTCGAGTTTGGTGGTATTTTGCTCGCATCGCGGCATGCGTTCGTTCGGATGGGGTGACGAGGTGAGTTGGCACCACTGCCTCGTCCTCCCCCTGTTTGATACCTCTATTTCTTATCCCCTCCAAAAGAGAAAACAAATAATACAATCCTATCTATCGCCAAGGAAAGGAGCATGCTTTGCTAGGTCAACAAGTGTATACTACATATAGGCACCAAATATTCGCTCTCTCTATCTCTCTTTCCTGTCTGTCACCGTCTCTTCTTTGGTTCTTCTATCTGAAATTCTGAATGGATCTCTTGCCTTAGCTGAGTTAACCTAAATCACACCCACAAAGATGGGTACAATGAACAGTCACATGGGTGATGAATGATGAATTATTGGTTTTTCGGCTAGCTCTTGTGTGCTCGTTTACTCTCTTAACCCTGTCTTTCAGATAAGGCGGGGAGCTTGTTCGGAAAGCAGGATGGTACGAAAATGGTTCTATTTGTGTTTTGATTTTAAAAAAATGTGATTCAGCCCTGAGGCTTAATCTAGCACTTTTAGAAAAGAAAATGTTGAATTCTAGTATTGTTTCTGAGATTTTGTTCAGGTGCATCTGGATTGATTTGTGACTGAAATGGGTATCCTGAGGACATTTTGTTTGCAACTAATTTTGTTTGGTATAACATGCAAAGTTTAGCAGCAGGCTGACCTGTGCCAACTAACTAGTAGCACAAGTGTGGTCATCGTGTTAACTGAGAGATGACCTTTTTTTTAGTGGGGACGCAGCAAGATAATGCCAGCATGAGGCGACCTCCATGCTTTACCGTTTCCTACTTTTCTTGAGTTGTTCTAAGATTTTTTTTTTGGCTAATTTCTGATGCAACTTTTGTCTCGACTGTGTCATCACTGGATTTAAGTATCACCTGGCTGTTCCGATGTGAAAAAATGCGTCAGCTGAGCTACTATTCTTGGAGCTTAGCTAGCACTTGTCGATGCTCTTAAGCGATGACGATGTGGTTATTATTGACCTGGTGATATAGCCATATCTTTGCTCCTTTTGCATTTAACATTGGAGATAAATGGATGGGATAGGATGAGATAAATGGGCGAAAGATTCTAAAAGAATATATGTAAGTGAACGAATTCTAAGGCATTGTTTAATTTGGAATGGAGATTTTTTTTAATCCCTGAATTTGTGTGGCAAAGTTCAATCTCTTGTGGTCTAAAATGTGGCATAATTAAATTCGGGAGCAATATAAACATGTTGAATGGCAAATTGGCATAGTTTTAGAGTATTTAAAACATACCAGAATGAGGAGATAAAATGCATTTTTTTATTTTGTGCCGTTTTATTGATAATATGAGAATTACCCAAAAACCTTAATGGAATTTCTTTTGCATAGATTGGAATCCCGTGCAATTAATTTTACAAACAAATCAAACATGTGGTGTGAGACATGTGCAGATTGGGATTTGGAGTGCTATTGTTATCTTTATCCAACCATAGCTGCTTCCACCAAACCAATGTAGTACGCTAAGCCGTTGAAAAAAGAATTCTTATGTATTCAGGGGAAAAGCCTGAAAAATGATGCTGGCATGCTGCGGCCATGAGGGAGCTGTTCCTTTAGTGTTTACTATTTAGTCCCTGGAATAGTGTTGGGTCTCATCTTCTATATTATATTCTAGAGCACCCTCAATTTCTATCTTATTTCCGTTTCTTGAAAAAAAAATATATCTATTTATCATAAAACTATGAAAATTGGCACAATAAAAGTCAATTGAATTACTTCGCAAAAAGTAAATGTAGGTGTGCATATACATATTGTATATAGGGTTAATGTTACATTAAGTTTATTTTTGTTAGTTGCATTCCCGCGGTTATGGGAATCAAAATAGATAGGTTATTCGGCCCTTTTGCATACTTCCTAACGGCACACATCCAACCGTTCATCATTAGGGTTTCGTGTGGCGCTATGAATCACTTTACATCTATTAATGCCACGTTCAAATATACATGAATGCATTTTCCCGCGCTTTCTAAAGCTTCCCATGGATTTTTATAAATCGGTACATACCATAACTATTTAATCAATAGAGAATTAATTTAGAAGGCATGACAATTACGATACATTTCTTTGATAATGAAAATCAATCCAAACTATTATTATGCATTATATTGCGCTTATAAGGAACGTCATTTTAACCTATCAAAACAAACTTTTGTGCATCAACCTCAACATATAACCACCCTTCTATTGAGCTTGTGTTGGGTGCTCTACACAAACATTGTTGCTTTTTCTTAAGGGGCAAAATGCAAAGGTCATAAGGAAAAGATTCTTCCAATGGCACCAGAAATGGACGGCTTTAAAGTTAATCAAATTGACTAATTAGTGCTAGATATGTCCTGCACTTCTCCTTAGTCATACCCAAGCAACAATAATGAAATGGGATTGAAACCACCCATAATGAAAGGCTGAAAGAAACTAGAGGAGAAAAGAAGTGCTGGCCTTTGCTGTTGTATAGCCCCTCCTCTCCTTTTCCTACTTTGCCCAGTTCCTACTTCCTAGTTGCTTCTCTCTTCCTCATTAATAAAAGAAATTTACAAGCTTCTAAACTATATTTTCTTTTGGATTCCCCAATGGCTTTCACCCAAAGACTCACCCGGCCTTTGTAAATCTCCTCCCTTCCGTGTGCATTCCTTCTTCATTATTTCTCCATCCCTTTCCCCTCTCCTCCTTCTCTCTACCCTCTCTCTAAAAGACTGGATACAGAACAAAAAAAAGGGGAAAAACAGAAAGAAAGGAAAGAAAGAAGAACACCTACCAAGCAAGTCTTGGTCTTTGAGTTCATGGGCTGTGGAATTGTTCCCAGGAATCCCCTCTGGCTCTGAAAAGATTCACACCGAGCAACTGTTCTTTGATTTTTTTTTCCTCCTTGGTTTTGCTGAAGAATTGCTTGTACAGAACTGCTTCTTCCCTGTTTCCGCTTGGTTTTCCGGCGTTTATTTTGTTGGAATTTTCTTGGGCCCTTTCTTCTTCGCTTGTGGAGGTGAGGGGAGAAGAGAGGCATGGGAAAGCAAGGACCTTGCCGTCATTGCGGAGTCACAAGTGAGCTCTTTTTTTTTCTTTCATAAAGTTAGATTTTTTTCTTCCTCCTGCAGTTCTTTGTTTCCTTGTTTTAGTTCTGATTCCCCCTAGCTAGTTTTTCTTTTAGGTGATGTTTTCTCCCAATTATACATCTGGGAAGAGTCTTAGATAAAATCGCAAAATCTTTAGAACCCGTCGGGCTGGGATTCATAATCCTTGTTCCCTGTGGTTCCCTCTGTTTGTTCTCAGATGATTATTAGCTGAAATTCATTGAACCATCAGAAACTGTCAGGAGAACTTTGTGGATATGGTTGAGGTCTCGGTGGCCTTTGGGTGTAAAATTCTGGACACCAAGGAACAGATTATTTGATTCAGATAGACACATCTAGACTTGTGTTTGACTATGGTAGATGTATGCTCTTAGATAATTTGACAGATAATGCAATAAGATGCAGTTAACAGTCTATTGTTCAAGATAAAAGAACCACCTGCTTTTGCCAATCAAACATTCAGAGTTTCATAGAAGCTGCAACTGCAGAAATGCTTGCTGTTAGGACAGTACTAAAGTGAAGATCTTTGCTGTGCTATGTAGTTTGCACAGGCTGGGTCTTCTCTTTGCTTAAATCTCAGCAGCATTATAAGTTCTGGAGTTCTTAGCTCTTACTAGAACAGCTGCTTAATTGAAGTGATCATCTGCATTTAGATTAGCAAATGAACAACTACACGTTTGTGCTAAATATTAAAAATAACATCTGAAAGATGCAATTTGAGTATGTATGTGACTAATCACTCACTGTCACTGACAAATTATTCTTCTAAGTTCCCTTCCCTGATGCCATCCTATCCTGTAGCTTCACAAGCATGATTCTTCTAAATTTGTGATAAGAATTCCTTATGGACACTCTACTAATAAACACTATACTTCTATACCACACATATTACTGCAAATCAAATTTGTACTGTTACTCATGGGAAATGATGGAACAGGTACTCCTCTCTGGAGAAATGGGCCACCAGATAAGCCAGTGCTCTGCAATGCATGTGGCTCAAGATGGAGAACTAAGGGTTCACTGACGAATTACACACCAATGCATGCTCGGGATGATATTGATGCTGAGGAACCTAGAGCTAGCAAGCTGAAACCTCCAACACTGAAGCTGAAGGAACAGAAGCAACTGAAGAAAAATCCAAGCCACATCACAATGGAGAATGGACCATTTTCTGATCAAAACTTCCGTAAGATGGGAGATCCTGACCTAAGTAATCGATCTGGTTCTGGATCAGCACTATCATATTCAGAGAGTTGCGCCCCCTATGGCACCGCTGATGCAAGTGAAATGACTGGTGAGTGATCTCCAATTTCCTGATGTGTTTCTGTTAAAACTTTTTTGTTCTTTCCATTCTTGATGCGTACCATATAGTATATGGTTTGGTTTGGTTCAAACAAATAATGTCTAAGGAATTGAACTTGAGCCTTGAGATTGATGTCAGAAGTACATTGTTTAACATTTGTCTCCAATGTAATGCTCATGCAGTGCTACCCTCTTATAATGCATATGTGTTTTTTTCTTTTCGCTGGGCACAATAAAGCTATCGAAACTTTTCTTTGGCAACTCCTCTTCACTGTTGGTTTATTTTTTAGTCCAGCATTATCAATTCATAATAACTTTGGATGATTGTTATATCATTAAGAAATTTGTCCATACATTGTGTTCAGATAGCATCAAGCCTATAATTTGGTGAAAATCATGCTTTAGTGAAGACCATTAATCCAGTACATATGGAACATCATTAATAATATCTATGTGTTTCTATACTACATGTTAGTACGATGAAGTGCAATAAAGGCCCTCAGAAAAGGGATATTACTCCACCATCCATAAGCATTAGTTTCCATTCTCGGGATTCCTTATGTAACTAAAGAATTGTTTTTTAGCTGTTCTCTTACAACTTTGTTTGATATATTAATAATTTTATTATCTGATATCTTGCCAATTCAGCTTCAGCACAATCACATGCTTGGGAATCACTTGTGCCATCAAAGAGAAGGAGTTGTGTCACTCGGCCTAAGCCTTCACCAGTGGAAAAACTTGCAAAGGATCTTAATTCCATAATGCATGAAGAGCAGCTACTTTACCTTTCAGGATCCTCAGAGGAGGATCTAATTTACCATAGTGAAACTCCTGTGGATTCCTTTGAGATGGGATATGGAAGTATGCTTCTCAGACCAAATTCAAAATCACTGGAGGAAGAATCAGAAGCAAGCTCTATTCCTGCTGATAATAAGTCATATATTACTAGTGAATCTTACTCAGGGTCGGTCTCATTTGTATATAGTGAAA
This sequence comes from Oryza officinalis, assembly GCA_008326285.1. Classification (NCBI taxonomy): domain Eukaryota; kingdom Viridiplantae; phylum Streptophyta; class Magnoliopsida; order Poales; family Poaceae; genus Oryza; species Oryza officinalis. The sequence goes on along the minus strand of BDMV01000004.1, from coordinate 30,770,573 downwards.
GCAAGGCAACAAGCAACCAAAATGTTATAACTGAACAGCCAAAGAAGTTTCTGGTGCAAACATCAGATAATGCTAGAAGGTATTTTACATCCTTATTAGCATGGAAGTTTATATTGAGCATTATTTTATATTGAATATTGTTGTGGACCAATCTAAGGAACTTTTTGTTTGGGATGTCTATTTTGGAGGGCTAATCTCCATACTGAAAATCAGGATACTCTGGAGAATGCAAATTCTCCTTTAGTTTCACTACATATGGAGGTATCCAGCTTATGTATCCTTTTCTTGTTCAGTTCAATTATTGTTATATGTATTTTTAGAACACGTCTAACCTGCATATATGAGCTTCAAAACCTTGGTTGTACATTTTGATAGTTGTTTCTCCTTATACAGGGAAAAGACAGTGAAGAAACAAGGGTAAAGACCAGTGCTTCAAATCGCCTTACAAAGTCCACCATGAATCCTCTGAAAAGGCCTCATGACACCCACTTCCAAAGCTCCCTAGGTCAGCAATGTTCTGACCTGCATATACTGTTACTTATATTTGGAAAAAACAAATCCTATATATTCATTTCCTATTTCGTCCTTAGCTTAATGTAAGTGAAATGGAGAAACCTTCTAACTTTTTTTTTTATCTATTCTTTCTTTTTGTGCATACAGAACTAAGAGGAACCATGAGGAGTCCTAAAAGAGTTTCTAAATATGGTGATGCTATGGGTCTAAATTGCCAAGCGTCATTTATGCCAAAACCAGGCAATCCCAAAGATTTAGCCTGCAGTGACAGGGCACTTAACTTATTCATGTTACCCCCGGATAAACTATCCACGCTGGTTCCTCCTCGGTATGCCAACAATGATTCTGATCAAGACCTGTTGCTGGATGTTCCTCTTAATGCTCGGCACCCAGAGGCCGAGCTTCTTTGCCAACCATCTCAACTGAGCTTAGTAGCCCACAGCTCCACCTCAGAGGGTGGGAGTGCCGGAGGAGAGGGGCGCCTTAAGCAGCCCTAGTTCCAGTTCCAGTTAGCAAGCAACTTAGGAACAGGAAGTAGCTGTAGTTTACTTTAGCTTCCATGGATCATGGTTCCCTTTATTTACCAGCCACCGATGGGGCGTTCTGCGGTTTATTCATGCTCTTATTGTCGTCGCCCTGGTTTACCTGACAATGTGCATCCGCCAAGTTGGCAAAAATTGTGTGTTCAGCTAACACTTCTAGCTGTGCTTTTTGGAGTAGACTTGTGCTTGTTTGTAGCATATGGCTTTTGGAGAAGGTATATAACTCAACATGGCTGTATGGAAAAGAGGTAATCTCCTTATGGGTAAAATGAAAAAGGAAAGAAAGATAGAAGTTATTAGGAGTTTATGTTTGTGTTGCAATCAGTGTTGGGGTTTGCTCACTTCTCTTTACAATTGAGCACCATGGTGTCTTGATGGCAGGTCATCTTGAACAAGAAATTTGAGATTGATGATATCATTGATGAATGATATGTACAGTTGTACATGATCTTTGGTTCAAAATAGCAACATCGCGTGTGATTTCGGTGGCGCTCTCGTCAACAATCTCCCAAATTTTGAAGCTACTGCTTGGCTTGTTGTTGTTCCCTCGGTCATGTTTGGTTCCCTTGCTCGGTTTGACTTTAGGCAGATTGGACAAGACTTTCCTTGCTTTTGAGTCTCTCCTAGCAAAGCTTTTCCTTGCCATCCTAGCTAGGCAAAAAGTCTAACATCTAAGCCCACTAATGTTCGCTACCAATTTTCATCTGCTACTCTGCCTTTCAACGCACTTTCAATAGGAGCTAAGACGATGCGGTGAGGATGCAAGGACCAGAAATGACAACTACCTTGACAAGGGTTGTTTTAGATGTGCATGAATATTTTCTTCAAAAAGTAAGGCTGAAAATATATTAAAAAAAGAAAATCCAAAAAATATCATTGACAAGCGTTCAATTCCAAAAAAAATACCATATACAAGTACGAATTTCATGAAATACCATCGTATAAGTGACTTTGTTTCATAAATGCCATCGTTGTTAGGACTCCGTTAGCAACCCTCTGTTAAGTGTTGTAGGATAAGCAATGTATTTAACGGGGCGGGATGGACGGCACCCTAACGACGATGGTATTTTTTTGAATAAAGTTGTTTGTACGATGGTATTTTTTTAAAATTGGGCATTTATCAATGATATTTCTTGATTTTTTTTCATTGAAAAGGTACAAAACGTTTGGTAATTCAGCGATGGTTAGCAAATCCCAACAAAATGTTGTTTAGCCCCCTTTGATTCAAAGAAAAAATATGAAAATTTTGGAGGATTTTGTTTCTATAGGATTTTTTTCCCTATATAGCCCTTTGAACTAAAGAAATGAATCCTATAAAATTTCTATGGAATGCCTTATTCCATGTAATTTTTAGAGTAAATTTAAAATGAGGTAGAATCTCATAAAAAAAAAATTTTGAGTCTTTATCTCTCCTCAAATTCTTGTGTTTTTTCTGTGGTCTAATCAAACGGTTATTCATGTGTTTTCTTATGTTTTATAATCTTTTATTTTACACTTGCATTTCTGTCAGAATTCTATATTTTTTTCTATTCATTCGTTTTTTCATTTCTGGAATTCAAAGAGGCTTGTTGGTAAGAGAAATACAAAACTTTGATAAGTTTTGCATAGGAGGGAGTATGACATTCTCCATTCGGCATCTGCTCGTCTTGATGCTAAAATTTTAGCAGGAGTTCGTTCAAGTTGGCTCATAGTTCATTCTAGATCCAGCACTTTATGTAACACTGTTTTTTTCCCTTTTGCTTGGTTCCCAAAATTTGGCAATATTTTGTTACAATTGCTCTCTAGCCTAAATTTGGATGTGTATGTAACCATTTTTTGGAGTGAAAGTGTTTTCTTTTTCAGACAGAACGGTAATTAATTGAGCGATAGTCCAATACTAATAGTATGTGAAGACTAAATGGGCCGAAGTCAACCCATATAATAATGGATCACGGCCCACCAATACGAATCCGCGCGGGAAGATGCGGAGAGAGCGAGCGGTAGGGCCCCAGCTCCCGCGGATTCGCGCGCACGAATCTCGAGGCACCCTCTACGCTCCACTCCCTCCCCCTCTTATCCCCTCCCGAGCACAGAGCCCCCTCCTCGCCGCACTTCCACCCGCGCGCTCCCCGCTGCCGCCGCATCACCACCGGCGACGCCATGCTGCTCCACATCCTCGGCTCCTCCACCCTGGCCCCGGCGAGGCCCTCCCCTCTCCGTCACAGCGGCGCGGGGGCTGGGGCTGGGGCGGCGACGGTGAGGTGCGCGTCCTCCTCCTCGAACCCGTCGCCGTCGTCGTCGTCATCGTCGGCGGCGGCGGCGGAGGAGGCGGGGAAGCAGGTGGCGAAGGTGCACAGCTACGGTACGCTGGACTACGAGCGGAGAGCCGCGCTGCGGTGGAGCAGCCTGTACCGGCGCATCGCGGTGGGGCACGGCGGCCGGCCGGTTGGGCGCACGCTGGGGGCCTGGGACGAGGGCGAGCGCCGCCTCGACAAGTGGGAGCTCTGCCGCATCGCGAGGGAGCTGCGCAAGTTCCGCCGCTTCAACCTCGCGCTCCAGGTATACACATCTGGTAATTTACCCTTTTTTTCTTAACTTTTTTTAGATAAAGGATTATATTAAATCCGGCCTCTACACCTAACGCGGTGTACACAGCCAAAATAATCTCTCACGAGTACATAAGACTTTTCCTTTTACATGGGAACGCCACATATGAGAAAAAAACAACAAACTTGAAGAAGAAAACAAGTCTATGCTTCAATTCTTTTTTAAAAATTTCAACCAACAGTAGAGTAAAACTCCATCACTCACTTCTCCATAATTTTGCAGTGGGCTTTAACTGCATCTCCATCGTCCTCCTTAAGAAGTAAGGACCAAAGTCTTGCCCAATAAGTTCTCCTGAAGATTCCCTGCAAGAAAGATATAGGGTTAGATCCATTAAAGACCACGTTATTCCTACTAAGCCAAATCGCCCAACAAATTACAGCCATGCCCACATACACTTAACTTTTAAGTCTAGGTTGAACACTATTCAACCAATTTCCAAACATATGTGACATGCTATGTGGTTGGCTAATTCCGAACGTGAAAAACAAAGCGCTCCAAATATACCTAGCCAAAAAACAATCAAAGAAAAGATGCTGTATCGACTCCTTAGAGTTACAAAAGCAGCACCTTAGGCTACCTTTTCACTTTCTTTTAGCTAAGTTGTCCTTCGTTAGGATTACCCCTTCCTTGAGATACCACAAGAAGACTTTAATTTTTAGTGGAATTCTTAGCTTCCAAATTAAAGACCTCCTAGGTATCACTCCATTATACATAAGCGCTTTATGCATGGAATTTACTGTGAAGATGCCTACTTTGTTGGCTTTCCAAATAAATCGATCTCTTTGTTCGGATAACTTGTCATTCACCACTTTGGAAGCTATATAAACTTAGAAAATTGGTATGATATAGCTTCCAAAGTGGTGAATGACAAGTTATCCACTATTGCCCTTCTAAAGGACACATTCAGTAGAATCCTACCCATTACTTCAGTGACTACTGCATTCTTGTTCCTTACCAAGCTGTAAAAGTTAGGATATTCCTTCTCAAGAGATTGGTTTTCTATCCACACATCCTCCCAAAATCTTACCCGCTTGCCATCAAACACTTTCAAGGAGCCAAGCAACTGAAAAGATCCTTAGCTGTCATGAGACTAGCCCAAAAATATGAGTCCCCTGGTTGTTTTTGTACTTGTAAAATGGTCTTTTTTGCAAGGTACTTTTTTCTTAGCATATTTTGCCATCCGTCATTGATCAACTTATACACCCATTTACTAAGCATACTCTTGTTTTGTATCTCTAAGTTTTGAATACCTAAACCCCCACATTCCTTTGGTTTGCAGAGCACACTCCATTTAGCCAATCTATATTTTCTTTTATGTTCATCACACTGCCAAAAGAATCTGGATCTGTAATAGTCTAGTTTCTTTAAGATACCTTTAGGTATCTCAAAGAAGGAAAGCATATACATTGCAAGGCTACTCAACACAGAGTTTTTAAGAACTAGCCTCCCTCCGGTTGATAGAAACTTTCCTTTTTCAGCTACTGAGCTTCTTTTGGAATCTATCCTCTAGTTCCTTCCAGTCTTTATTAGCCAGTTTTTTAAAGTCCATTGGAAGGCCTAAATATCTGAACGGGTAGTTCCCCATCTTACATCCAAACAAGATCGCGTATTATTTATCCAATTCTTTGCCTTTGCCAAAGCAGAACATCTCACTCTTATGAAAATTAATTTGTAGGCCTGATAACCTTTCATAGGCACCTAGTACCAATTTGAGGTTTTTGGCTTGTTCCATATCATTTTCCATGAAAAGGATGGTATCATTCGCATATTGCAAGATAGAAAGACCATTATCTACTAAATGGAGAACTACTCCTTTTGTCAATCCTATTTCGGTCGACCTATTGATCAAAATGGCTAGCATGTCTGCCACCAAATTGAATAAAATTGGTGATAAAGGGTCCGCTTGCCTTAGTCCCTTCTTAGTTTGGAAAAAGTGCCCAATCTCATCATTCACTTTCATTGCTACACTTCCTCCTGTTACAATCTACTCTATCCACTTGCACCAAATTTCTGAAAAGCCTTTCATTCTCAAGGTTTGTTGAAGAAACTTCCAGTCCACCTTATCATAGGCTTTCTCAAAGTCTAATTTGAGTATAACTCCATCTAACTTCTTCTTATGCATTTCGTGCAAAGTTTCATGAAGGATTATGGCCCCTTCCATAATGTTTCTACCTTTTAAAAAGGCAGTCTGTGAAGATCTTATGACTTTCTGTGTGTTAACCCCAAAATTTGGTAAGCCCCGAAGTAATCATCGACTTAGGAATCGTATCGGCTTCAGAGTCCTAAGATGAGCCGATGGACATATCAAGTTGCCAGCAGTTGAATTCTTAATGGATTCGGTTAAGGAAATTAATCAATTAAAGAAAGCTTATCCAGAAGAGACCGAGTTCAAGGAGGATGCAACATAATAAGTTATCTATTAATTGGGCAGAGTCAATTAGTTTCCTTTTACTTTTAGGAAAGATTGTTTAGAGTCCGAATAGGACTTGTATCTTTTACTTTATCTTTAGGAAAGTTTGTGTCTTGTCCAATAAGGACTAGTATCTACTCATGGGTATAAATATGTACACCTGGGGTCTATATAAGATATCTCTCGATCAATATACAACTTTTGGCGCATCATCACCCTCTTTCCCGAGGTTTTTATCAACCGGCGAAACTTGGCACCTGACGCAGGACTGCATCGGCTTTCGATCTCCGGCGAAGGGGTAAGTCCTACGTTCTGCCGGCCCTACCTATTTATCATATATCTTAGTTAATCTAGTTTGGTAGCTCGATTTACTTGTATCGGCTAGGATCTGCTTTAGGGTTTTTGCCGGTATCGGCTAAATTGTTTTGCCAGATTAGATTAGCTAAGGTATCCACCACTCTTAAAATCAATCGAAGGCTTGATTGTCTAGATATTATGTTTCTTTTCATACTTTGCGCTGCATCAGCCCTAGTCATGCTTAGAACCATAATCTCTAGCCTGCTTTTTGATTGCCAATAAGGGTTTCATCGGGGTTTCAGCCGATGAGTTATTTGGACATTGCATCGGTTCACAAGGATTACATACGAATTGGATTTAGTCGATGACAACAAAGGTTTCATTGATTATCTAATCGTTTGGATTTAATGACATCGGACCTCCAACCAATGTATACTTTAACCTTTGGATCAACAGTTATTTTATCATGTCATTATTAGCCGATTGGTTTTCATTAGATTATATTATTGTTTTATTGCATTATCATCAGCCGATTGTTTTTATATTGTTATTTACATCAAGTATCAGAATCTACATTGGATATATAGTCGATTGTTTAAAACCCTATCGACATCTGCTAGTATTGGCATCGGTTGGAATTACTCTATCAGCTGGAATTACTCCATCAGCTTGTCAGCAGATCGGCTCTTTGATCTGCTGTTTATAATCTTGTCAGTTGCAGGATCAAACTGACTGGCACGCCCGCATCTCATCAATTTTAGGACCTGCACTAGAACTAAGCAGATCTTCCAGGCCTTCATGTGTCATACGCAGGATCTACGTCAACACATCTTTTGGCACGCTTGACGGGACAGATTTTGTGTCAACACTGTGCTACTAGAGCAATCCTATTCGTCATGACCTTTGTAAAGACCTTGAAACTCACGTTAAGTAAGCATATCGGTCTGTACTGTTGAATCTGCCTTGCCTCCTTGCTTTTCGGTAGGAGGGTGATAATGCCAAAATTCAATCTGTGTAGAGAAAGATTGCCTCTATGAAAATCTCTAAAGACGGCCAAAAGGTTGTCTTTAATTACATCCCAGAACACTTGATAAAACTCCGCAGGAAAACCATCAGGTCCTAGAGCTTTATCATGTTCCATTTGAAATACAACGCATCTTACATCTTCCTCTGTAAACTCTTTTGTTAACATTTCATTTTCTTCTACCGAAACCTGGGGTATATCCTCTTTCTAGGACTCTATCATAGAAAAGTTATTGCTTTCTGGAGCCCCAAACAGACCTTTGTAGTACTCAGTAATATACTTCTTGAGTTGTGCCTCACCTTTAATAACCCCATTTCCCTGTTCTAGTTGGAATATCTTTGCTTTCCTGTGTTTTCCATTTGCAATCATATGGTAATACTTGGTGTTGCTGTCACCCTCCACTATCTTTCTTGTTTTTGCCCTTTGGTACCATCTGGTCTCCTCTTCTCTTAACTTTTGTACCAAGGTGTTCTTAACTGAGTTCTTCAAGTCCAATTCTTGACTAGTCAAGATTCTGGTCTCTGCTAGTTAATCTAGCTCATCTGCCTTAGCCATGAGTCTTGCCTTCTCTTTTTTATATGCCCTACTTATGTTTTTCGCCCATCCTCTCAGGAATTGGCGAAGTCTTCGAATTTTATTCTGCCATTTCTCAATATTTGTTGCCCCTCTCACCTCTTTTGACTAACTATTCACCAAAACCTTTTGAAAATCTTCCCTAAGAAGCCAACCTAGTTCAAATTTGAACAATGGTTGACTGTTCCTATGCGTTCCTTTTCCTGTATCAAGTAGCAGCGGTGTGTGGTCTGAGAGATCTCTATTAAGGGCATGAACTGTCACCAGCGGGTTTTTCACCTCCTAATCAGTACTTATCAATACTCTATCCAATTTTTCATAAGTTGGGTTCGACATAGAGTTGACCCAAGTAAATCTTCGCCTCGAGAGCGCAATCTCTCTCAAGTTTAAGCTATCTATGACAACGTTAAACAAGAAGGGCCATTTATCATTGAAAATCGAATTATTCTTTTCTTGTGGGTTCCTAATTATATTAAAGTCCCTACCAATTACCATAGGTAACGCTTCCTTACTGCATGAGTTAACCAGCTCAGTAAGAAAGGCCTCCTTGTATTCTTCTTATGCAGCTCCATAAACTGCCACGAGTACCCATCGAAACGCATCTTCCTTATTTCTTACATGGAACTTAACTTAAAAATCACCTTCATCAATACTTGCAACCTCAAAGAGTTCCAGATTAACACCAAACAGAATATCTCCACTTCTCCCCTTTGGCCTAGTCCAATGCCAAAGAAAGTCTTTACCCCCACAAATATTTCTAAGCCATGAGTCAGTAAAATTATCTCTACCCGTTTCTAACAAAGCAATAAAGTCTAGCTTTTGCTCCTTAGAAATTTCCGACAAGAATCTAGTTTTAGCCAAGTCTCTAAGACCTCTGCTATTCCAGAAAATGCCTTTCATTGTAACCCTCTCTTTTTTTTTACCGATCTTGAACCCTAGTCTCCCCTGCCTCCCTTTGCCACCTTTCCTATTTTTTCTTTTTGAAAACAGATCAGTAAGGATATCAGCATTATCACAACTTAGGTGTATATCCTCATCATCCATTACCTCATCCATGGCATCACCACATAAATGGTCAAGTATATGGTTATCTACATAATCCTCCTCATCCATCTCTTCTAAAGAAAAATTACCGTCCTCATTTTCTTCTAGTTCAAGAGGTTCCTTACCTCCTAAAAAATCAGACCTAAAGGACTCACATTCCTTTAAAGTCAAGACGGGATCTGAAATTAAAGTACTAGTAACTCCTGAGTGGAGGTCCAAGTTTTTTCTTAACTAGGAGTAAGTTTTTTCTTTTGCTAGTTAATAAGAGATCCGACAATGTTGGGAATTTTCATTGTACTTTAGCTCGAGTTATTGCAGGATGATGTTGGTAAATGGTAACATTATTCCAAACACATAGCTTTGCTAAAGATGTAAAATGGGGAATTTTCTATCTGATGTGCACCACGTTTACATAGGACTATAGGAGTACATAGATAGTTGCCATTTGGTAGTTGCAGCACTACTTAGTCTGAAATTCAATGCAAAAGTAATGCTAGTAAATGCCGTGTGAAAAATGCAAGTTAGGAAACAAGGCTAGTGGTTAAGGTTGGGCCATAGTTGGAATTCTTCCGGTTTTTTAAGAAGATCTTCTAGCGAAATATTTTGAGTAGATTTACCACTGACCATCACCAATTATGAATTCAGTGATGAAAGCGTATCTTGCAGATATGTAACCAGATAAATATAGAATTGTTGAGTTTTGTGCTTATACTCTTACTAATGCATCAGTTCAATATAATCCCTGGATAGTTATTAAAAGGCACTTAGGTAGTTAGGTGCATGTTATTCTCTGTACCTCTGAGGGTAGAAAATCATGGTACTTCTTGGTATTTTTCTAGAATGGAAGTCTTCTCTTGTTTTTATCTTATTATTTTTGGTACATTTTTATGACCAACCTTATAAATGTAATAGTCGTATTAGTTCTCATCAGGTACTTTCTTGGACATGGTAGGTGTATGATTGGATGACAGAGCGCAGGGATAGATTTTCACTCTCATCTAGTGATATGGCAATCCAGTTGGATCTGATTGCAAAAGTACGTGGTGTTTCACATGCTGAAGAATACTTCGAGGAGCTTCCTGATCCATTGAAAGACAAGCGGACATATGGTTCTCTTCTCAATGTTTATGCCCAAGCTATGATGAAAGAGAAAACAGAAAGCATATTTGAGCAGATGAGAAAAAAAGGATTTGCAACTGACACATTACCTTTTAATGTGTTGATGAATTTTTATGTGGATGCTGAAGAGGCTGAGAAAGTGTCCATGCTTATTGATGAGATGATGGAAAGAAACGTTGCTTTTGATGTCTGCACTTACAACATTTGGATAAAGGGTTGTGCGGCTATGCAAGATGCTGATGCAATGGAACAAGTCTTTAACCAGATGATTCGCGATGAGACTGTTGTTGCAAATTGGACTACTTACACAACTCTTGCTAGTATGTATATTAAGCTGGAGAACTTTGAGAAGGCAGAAGAATCCATGAAAGAAGCTGAAAAGAGGACGACAGGACGGGACAAAAAATGTTTTCATTATCTCATCACACTCTATAGCCACCTCGGCAAGAAGGAAGAAGTCTACCGCATTTGGAATTGGTACAAAGCAACTTTCCCCACAATTCATAACCTGGGTTACCAGGAAGTGCTATCTGCCCTTGTTAGGCTAGGAGATATCGAGGGAGCTGAACTTCTTTACGAGGAATGGGCATCCAAGAGTTCCAGTTTTGATCCTAAGACTATGAACATTTTATTAGCGTGGTATGCCAGAGAAGGCTTTGTTACCAAGGCTGAACAAACTCTGAACAGATTTGTTGAGAAAGGTGGAAATCCAAAACCAAACACCTGGGAAATTCTTGGCACAGCATACCTGAAGGACGGTCAATCATCTGAAGCTCTGTCATGTTTGGAGAAAGCCACTGCAGTTGCAAGTCCAAGCAAATGGAGACCAAGACCCACCAATGTTGAGAGCCTCCTTGCAAATTTCAAGGAGAAAAATGATGCAGAAAGTGCAGAGAGGTTGATGAATGTACTTAGAAGTAGAGGGTGCGAGGAGAATGAAGAGTACAGGTCATTGATCAATACCTATGCCTTTCAAGACACATAATTGTGAACGAACATCAACAATCTCATAAGCATTACACCCTGTGACCCTGAACGAATGCATTACTTGCTTGTAATGCTTTTTAGATGCTATAGTTGTGTCTGTTCCAGACAGGATAGATGCATTTGGCAGTTGATTCCTTAGACAAAATCGCATGGCGTACATAGATATACCGTCTTTTCAGTTCAACTTGGCTCAGTTAAGAAAGTTGTAAATTCGCCGAATGGCGGCCAAGTACAAGACTCATTTGTATTTTCTAGTACATGTATAATGAGTAAATGCGTTGTTGTTATTGAGGATTTAACAAGAATTTCTTGTTCTCTTGATAGAAGATTTCCTTACTGAAAAAAAAATGCCTTTGTTCACTTTAGAAACCATAAAATTGTGGTACCACACTGTGAATATCGGAAAGTAATTCGAGAAAGGGGCAACTCTTTTATAAAGAAAAGAAAAAAATATAAGTCCCTCAATGATACCCCAGTCTGATTCTCATGTTGCGTCTTGGTCAAAAGGCCCAGCCCAGCCCAGCAAAGGGACCAAACTCTCTTCCAATTCTCGTGTGGAAACATTTCAAGGCCAGCCCATCGCTGACGCCGAGGGCCCGGGATTCAGCGAGCGCCCCTCGTCGATTCCCCGGACGCCGGACGTCTCGTCGTCTCCTCCATCCGCTTGAGCGCCGCCGAACACCGCCGTGTCTAAATCTGAAGACGGCGATCCCGAAGAGGTGATCTACCCCCAAGCACGAGAGGTTCGTTGTCCTCATCTCATCTCAAACTATTGCTCACCTCATCTGCCACGAAGCCGCCAAGAAGCCGCCCTCCATGATCTCCATCCCAACCACCTGCCTGATCAGTTCATCTGACTGATTGCAGATTGCTCACGACAGTGCGAATTAGGGCATGTGGGGGTCACTCACTAGAGGGACTGCACGAGGGGGCGGTGGTTGCAGTTGCAGTTGCAGTCACTTCACTTGATGCCTTTGTTAGCATCCAAATTCAGATCAAGATGCATGCAGTACAGCACTAAACTAATGGAGCAAGATTCCTTCACAAGCTCACAGCTAGAGGTAAATATGAACGATCTAGTGCTCACTTTATTCAGGCTTTATTAATGGCCCATTTATTTTTTTTCTGAACGGAGCTCAGTCCAGGCAGCAAATTGTGGTTCAGAGTAATGAAATTATGTCCTGGTCTTATGCACAATTATTCAGATTAGGACGTTAGAAGTTAGAATGTGATCGAGACCTTCTACTGGTTCTCTCATTAGTTGGCGAGAAAGTTAGCAGGGACACGAACAAATGTTTGGTTTAATCCTAACGATTACTAAAACAAAGCAGGCTCTAGACTGCATAACTACTGAATTAATTTGCTTCGAAGCAGACGAGACCAAGCATCTAGCGACGTAAGAATATTCTCTTCTACTACGACCATAGAGTGGAGAGAAATGATAAGAACATACTATTATGATTTTTGCACATCCGGATGAGTTTATAGGTGAAGTTTATAACTTGAGTCTGAAAAAAAAAAGGTTTATAGCTTAAGGCGTATTGTGGTGCACACTTGTCGTTTGACCTTTTAACCAAGCAGACGTGATCAGCATTTCCGTCTGAAGAACGTCGTCAATATGTGACTAGCACGTCCATGGCTGATCAATCCTGCGTATGATTATCTTTCTTCGAGTAATGAACACGAAACGATGAAAAACAAAACTCTTTCACTGGCTGGAATCATATGCACAAGTAAGAAGAACATTGCTCCTTCCTCTCGCAGCCAGATCTTAGCTCGCTTGCCGTGCATTTTTCGCGCTCTTCCAACGTCACACCTCTTATCATTTTGACACTTGTGACATAATGTGCCAAGTAGAACAGCCCAGGATGCAACTATTGACAGTAAAGAATGGATTCTGGTCTCTTTACTTCACCAAAGATACTACCTAGAGTACCTAACTGATCAACAGCCAGCCATATACTGCTACCAACCAAGTCAAAAAAACAACGAAAATTCGATAATAGAACTGTAGAAATTCCAAATGCACTGTACCAAGGTGTGAGATGAATTGCTCCATTGGATGGAGATCCCAAGGCTGAGAAAACAAATGCTCGATTTAGAGCCCCATTGGTTGCTTAAAAAAAAGGCAAAGCCAAATTTAAATTTAAGATCTTAATTTTAAAGTTAATTTAAAAATATATTTAACATATTTTTTTAACATTGGCTTTTAAGCTGCCGAAAACACTTATGTAAAAATTTTACATATAAATTATTTTTTTCGCTAATAAGTTGTTACGGCTTATAATAAGTTTTTGGGCTAGGCCTTTAATCACAAAACTACTCGAATGCTTGTGCAGTTGCAGTTGCATAGACTCTGCGTTTGGCTTTTTTTTGTCAAACTTTGTTAAGTTTGATTAAATTTATAAAAAAATTTAGCAATGTCCAAAATATCAAATTAGTTTCATTAAATTTAACATTGAATATATTTTGATAATATATTTATTTTGGATTGAAAATACTATTATATTTTTTATAAATTATAATATGAAACGAGGGAGTGGTAGAAATTGCGCGTGCTGCAGCCACATTCCCTCCATTTTATATGACGAACGCTTCAGCCATCCACCAGGTTCAGGTCCACTCCCCTCTCCGCCAGCTGCAAGAACTCGCCACACAAGGACCAGTGATCCTCTCCGATCGATCATGGCGGAGGAGGAGGACCTGGCGGACATGCCGCGGGTGGTGGGCGTCCTCGCCGCGCTCCTGGAGCGCGTGACCGAGCGGAACGACGCGGCGGCGGCGGCGGCGGAGCTGGAGCTGGCGGTGGCGGGAGCTCCGGCAGCGTCGGCGTTCCGGGCGACGGCGAAGCCCGACATCACGGTGCGCGCGTACATGGCGCGCATCGCGCGGTTCGCGGGGTGCAGCCCGGCGTGCTACGTGGTCGCCTACATCTACCTCGACCGCCTCCTCCGTCGCCGCCGGCGCTCGCACTCCGTGGACTCGTACAGCGTGCACCGCCTCCTCATCACCGCCGTGCTCGCCGCCGTCAAGTTCATGGACGACATGTGAGTGCGCCTCCCACTCGGCCCATAGTTGATGCGATAGCCATAACACTAACATGCGCGTGATCGAATCGAGTTCTTGGGTTCTTTGCGATGTTCCCGTTCTTGGCTCCAGTTGGTGCTTACGTTACACAGCAAGAACCAGAGAAACAGAATGCTCTGTTTTTCTGATGAATTTTGATCCAACATGCTAGGTAGATCACACTGAATTTCCCAATTCATTCAGAAATACGCAAACCGGCATGCTGTTTGTACAGTGCTTTTCTTTGCACAATTACGTTCTTTTTGTGTGTAGATAGCTTGGTTTTCGGCCTAATTACGTTTGTTATGCTTAATTTGGACGATTCAGTCTAGCTGCTGATCTTCTTGGACCGAACATTCTTGTGCAATTCTTATCTTGCTTCATTTGTGCCTGTTCAAATCACTGTCAACCAAGTATTTGTTCGGATTTAAGAGTTAATACCATCATGCAAACCCCAAATTTGGACTGTTGTGTGAACAATAGTACGCAATCTTGGTGAATTATGGATAAAGAACCTTCTGATGAGATAATATCGTCATCGAATTTTGGAATTCAGTACCATGTAGGAACCCTTCTTTTTTTTTTCAGGAACACACCAAACACCACCATGTAGGAACTAGGAAGCATCAGCACAGTGCATTCTTTAAGCATCAGAAACCAACAAACCCTTCCCTAAGTCCTAACAAGCACAGCCCAATTGAAAACCTCATCAAACTGTTCATGAGAAAGAACACATTGCACTGCAGAAATTTGATATATTATCTCACGGCCTCACACTGAATGCACCAAAGTGTTATCTGTTCTGTGGGGATATGTGTGTGGGCAGCGAAATTATGCTTGTCCAACAAAGAAACCATGGTGGTTCCACTGTTCCTTCCATCCAAACCACACATACACTGGGGACCCAAAGACATAAAGATAGGGTTTTTCATTTCTTTTCTCCACCCTTTTCCCTCTCACCACCTTTTCCTCTTTTTGGAATTTAATTCATTGCCAAGTTGTGATGTCTAGCTAGCTAGCCTAGGATGGGGCAGTGTCAACTTGCCCTCTTGCTGATGCTCATTAGCCCCAACTCCCTCCTGCCAGGAGCATCTCATCTAACCCCAAATCTTTTTGTTTCTGAAATAATTACCCAATTGATATTAACCGTACCACTCAATTGCCCAGTTGATAATAATCTAGAAAAGAATTCGATTTGGTGTGCCTCTTTGGCCCATGGTATATCATCTGGTTGACGTTAACTGCACATATGTTCGGTAGCCTACTACCACTAACAGTACAGCTTAGGTTGTTTCTGCAAACAAGATATCTGATCTGAAGAAGATGCGTGCACTGCAGATGCTACAACAACGCATACTTCGCCAAGGTCGGCGGCGTCAGCCTCCCGGAGATGAACTACCTCGAGGTCGATTTCCTCTTCAGCGTCGGCTTCGACCTGAACGTGTCGCCGGAGACGTTCGGCCACTACTGCGCCGTGCTCCAGTCCGAGATGCTCTGCCTGGAGCTGGAGCCGCCGCCGTCTCCTTCCCCTGCTCCGGCGGCAAGGCTGCATTGCTTCCTGGCTGAGGACGACACAAGCAGCAGCAGCACTCAGCATCAGCTAGCTGCGTGAACAGTCGGTGATCAGATGCAGAAGCAGGGTACAGGCACGATTGCTTGGAAGCATCAAGCAAGCAGGTGAGAGGCTGCATTGCATGTACAGGCACGATTGCTTGGAAGCATCAAGCAAGCATTGCTAGTACTGTCACTACTGTGATGTTCTGTTTGCTGCAATGCTGCTTAGATGATTAGATCTTACTACTACGTAAGTAGTAGCTTGTTAGGTGAGGTGGTACATATGTAATCGCTGTACTCTGGCAGCGCCATCGTTTTCTCCCCCGCTGTACGTAGCTAGCGGTGTTAATTGTGCTTCCTTTTTTATTTCTCTTTTTTCCTCTGCTGTAGCAAATTAGGTTGGTGTGTGATTCATTCACCATAATGCAGAGGGGAAGAGAACGATATGATGATCTTGGGTCTTGGCAGCGGCAGCGCTTGTGATTGATCCGGGCAAACCGCAGCAGATCACGCACAGGTCGCCGCGCATGCCGTGCACGGATGATTCTGCTACTAGCATCCTAGGTTCCATGCTTGCTCACCAACTGAGTACTGAGCACCAATCTGGGAGTAGATAGAACCAGTATGATTACGTGACAGGAAACCCCCCTGCTTAATTAGATCCCAACTATTTCGTCGGTTTGTCTCCTCCGTCTCTCACTCTGTTGGTTTGTGAAACAGAGCTGGAGTAATACTAGTAGCAACTAGCAAGTCGGTAGAGCGATGCGGTTGTGTGAAACGGAGAGACCGATAGAGAGAGAGCAACGACGACGGAGAGAGAGATTGGCTGATCTCAATGGATTATTTGACCGGTCAAAATCACGACGAGTGTGGGGGTGTGGCAGAGTACGAGGCCAATGCCAGCGGCCTGCGCCACTTGGCTAATGCATGCCGCGGGGCTCCGCTCCCGGTGATATACAGTTGCGCTGTTGGATTTCAGGATGCCGAGGAGAGAGAAGGACATGGTAGGAGTCTCTGTCTATACAGCATACAAAAAAAATTGGCATGTCTCAGGACGTTACGTTCTACATGAATCTGAATAGGTAACGGTAAGTAGCGTTTAATTCTGGTATTAGGTTTTTACTAGGATATTTTAGGACGAGCTGATTCGAGTGGAGAAGAGTGTGCTTGGACTCGCATGTCAAATCCATTATGTCTACTATCTATAAGCTACGGTTTTCCTTTTTTTTTTTAATATTGGCTGAGTCCCATAATGATTTGTATGGCTGTTTTATACACTGTAGCAATTTTCACCTATTGCTATGGTTGATATAGACGCTATCTCTGTACCCCACATGAATTCATACACTATAGATGCATTATATACTAGCCTTCCATAGTGATGTGCTCCAAACCAAGAAGACATCGGTTACCACTTATTGTTGGACCGATCGGATGCGTTGTCAAATCTCTCATTTTATCTAGTAGTACTACTTTTACCTTCACGGTCTCTAAGGGTCTGTCTGAAGGCTGGATATATTCCAAGATCCATAGAAAAGCTTGGCGCTACTATTTCTTTTAGGTTACAGATATAGACTCTCACAAGCACGCAAGCATCAATACTATAACAGCCCACCCTCCAGAACCGCGTAGCCCAACCCATTCGATGAGTGGACCCACTTACACTTTCGTCACCGCTTCGTGTAAAAGAGTTAACCCGAAAATGATATAGTTGGAGGAAAGAGACCTTATAAGTTGGTTTCACCCTTGCTAAACTAGCAAGGTGATACTAAATATGTGCACACAGCTTTTCATGGGCCACACATGCCAAATCCCAATTGGGCCAGGATGTTACATACACCCCCCTCAAAGGACCCAATGTTCCCATTGGTCCAACTCACCCACATAGCCACACAGGCATATAGGCAAATGCCCGGGAACACAACCCCTCTTAGCGCGCATCCGTATGTCCAGTGCCGGCGCCATATGCCTCACACAAAGCCCATATGCGCCATATACCCGCACACTGACTCGTACGTGCAACCGCGAGGGTCGGCTCTGATACCATTTTTAACAGCCTGCCCTCCAGAACTGCGTAGCTCAACCCATTCGACGAGTGGGCCCACTTACACATACCACTCCACTTACACTTTCGTCCTTGCTTCGTGTAAAAGGATTAACCTAGGAGTGATATGGTTGAAGGAAAGAGACATTATAAGTTGATTTCACCCTTGCTAAACTAACAAGGTGATACTAAACATGCGCACACAGCTCTTATAGGCCACATAGGCCACACAGGCCAAATCCTAATTGGGCCAGGATGTCACACATACCCTATTCATATAAACACTTTTGAGAGACCGAGACGAGATATGTTGCTATCAACGAGCAGTCGGACACGTTGCTTACACTTAAAAAAACATTAGCCAAAAATATAAATACTTGTGCTAAGTCAAAGATAGGAAACTGAGTAGTCAAATTCCGCCATAAAAAACTTAACCAATTAAACTATTAGGGGTCAGCCATGAAGCAAATGTATTAGGAAAAACTCAAATTGGCTCGACGAACGGTAGAGTGGACTGTGGTCAACATCATGTCACATCGATTAGAGACAAGAATAAAGAATGAGAACTCGTAAATCATGACTCGTTCAGCCGCTTTGTGGCTCAGCCTCAATCTCGTCAGGTCACCCTTTATCTCACGACATGGCCAAAGTCTTGGAAACTCAATGAGACCTTGTGACTATGTGCGATGAACACACATAGTCACTATAGCAATAGTACATCATGATGCCAACTCATGAAGAAGTGAGGCGATAAAGGTGAGCAATACATCATGTTGTATCCCGCCATGTCTCTCATTCTTTCTTCTTCTAGAAGGTTCGATGATGTGATAAGTAGGTACATATAAGGTGTGGTACATGAATGCCAAAAGAACCAATTCATCTCGCGCATGTCCTATTTACAATGAATGATCGATTGAACATGCACTGGCAACTGGATGGGGAAGGGAAAAAAAGAAGGGGGGAGCGAGGGTTATTGTTCCAGGTCGGATGGGCCACGTCATACCTACCCCAGCACCCTAGCTTCACGATTGTATTTTGGCATTCAACTAAATCAGATTAAATTTAGGTCTAAACCAAACTAATGATTCTAATAGTCTGGCAACAAACTTTTTACTTGGTTGAGTTTGACTACAAACCATACAAATGCTAAGTAAGTTTTGTCCTATTCGGATTCTTATATATTGGTAAGTACTTGTATGAGAAAATTCCCTACGTGCCTCCGAGAGTTCGCTCAATCCCTTATGTACCCCTAAATTTTGCCTCGTCCCTTACATGTCCCCGAGTTTTTGTTTTGATCTTCCAAATTTTACATCAAATAATTCTACCCAATTTGATTTTGCTTTAAATTACAATTTTGTATTACATTATAATTTAGGAAGTAAGTGGCACATAAGTATGAAAAGAGGCACTATAGTCATTTTTTTAAAAATCTAACGGTCAACTAACGTAATGGGGATAAAGAAGATCAAGATGAAAACTCAAGATAAGGCACAATTTAGGCTACCGCCTCCTCGTCCTCGTCTTCCTCCTCCTCCTACACAGCATCATCTGGCATAGCCTCGACACTGATGATGAGGGAGATGAGGCGTTAGCTACTGTTGGTCTGCACTACATGCGGCGGTGAGAGCGTGGAAGTTGAGGCTAGGAAGTCGGCGAAGGTATGGAGGTGTTGTCTTTCGTCCACAGGTTCATAGATCCAGTTACAAACTTTTTTTCTCTTTCTTGTTATTGGCTTTCTTGAAGAAGGAGTAGGAGGATAAATTTGGAAAGCAATAGTTTGGCGGTGAAAAGAAGAGGGTGAATTGGTGAATTAAAGGAGAAGAAAGAAAAGAGTAGAGACATGGTGAAGGAGAAAAAAGAAACGAGTAGAGACATGATGCCGACTGGTATCTGGTCTGGTGCTAGTCAATATGAGGCCGATACCAACGGATAATTGACTGACACTGTGAAGTATCATCTGATACCGTTTGAGTATCACCTGATACCGATAAGTATCATAATTAGGCATGCTAATGTATTGGATCCTAATTGATTTAATGGATTGGATTTCAGTGTGGATTGGCTTTGGATGGGTTGAAATGGATTGATACAGCTAATGGACCGGGGTGGGTTGGATGGAGATGTAAAACGGTTTGGATTAGATTGGTTTTGGTTAGAAAGTTTAGGTACAAAGTGGATTCAGCCCATGGGCATGCATTGGATTGTCCCCAAATCCCATTCGTCTTCCTGCGACATTGACAGGCATGGCGTCGCCACCACTTCGCTCGACGCTGCCGCTTTGCTGGTGGCTTGCCACCTTCCACTTCGTCTCCCGTACCCTTCTGCGTCACTAGCCGCCGGCAGGAGCATGGCAAGGAGATCACCATGTTTCATCATCATCACTTCGCCACCACCACCGTAGCCGGTGCCCCACCGGTTCATCATCATCATCTCGCACCACTCCCGCCGCTGCTGGTGGATGCCCGCGCCGACCTGTTCGGCGGCAACACGGCACCATCGTCGTCGAGCAGAATGACACCGCGTTGCTCAGCGAGATCGTCCGGCACGGCGGGGACATCACCGACGCGTGCTCCGGCGACGGCACCACCGCACTACACTGCACCGTCCTCAACGGTGACATCCAGATGGCGAAGCTCTTGCTCGTGCACAGCGTCGATGCCGACGCCGAGGACGTCAACGGCCTCACCCCTTGTGCCGTCGCCGAGCAGGGCGGCTACATCGACATGCAGCTCGTGTTCGCGTCGATGACGCGCCAAGAACCGCACAAGACGAGACCACCACCGATGGCTGTCACGGCGGCGATCGTGCTGCTCCGCGACAGCGTGGACACCTTGCCGTCGGCGTCGCGGGGAGGGCGCACGTCCTCCACCTCCTCCTCTAGCACGTCGCAGCGGATGGCCAACTTCCGCAACTCCCTTTTCGACGTCATCTCCTCGTCCCACGTGGTGCATCATGAAGGCGGATACAGGGGTGGCGGTTGAGACGGCAGCACCGCCATTGGGAGGGAGAGCTCGAGCTTGCCGCTGATGAGGGTGGCCATCTGCTGCCCGGAGTCGCGAGCAGGGAAGGAGAGCAGCAAGCTGGTGTTCATGCCGGAGACGCTGTGGGGTCTCCTCAAGCTTAGCGCGGCCAGGTTCAGGGTCCCGCCGATGAGGGTGGTGACGAGCGCCGACGCCGACGTCGACGACGTGCGGCTCGTGAGGGACGTGCGTGGAGAGAGTTGAACTAAGGATTGGACACTGTGGTTTCAGTCCATGGATTTAGAATGGGTTGAATCCACTTAACTAGAATGAGTTGGACTGGTTTGGTTCAAAACTTTTAGTGGGTTGGATTGGTTTGGGGCTTGAAGGAGAAGTGGTCTGAGTTGCATTGGAAGGATGCTTGTTACAGAAGTGGGTTGGGGTAGTAATGAATTGGATTTTCACCCATTAGCACCCATTCATAATGTAATATCACAATTTAATATCGGCTTAGTATCATCCTGTCGGGACGGTAGCTTATGACCAACAGCTGCGTCGAATATATTAACGGTAGTCGGAGAGAGTGGAATTGGAACAGATTAACGGAGAGTCGGAGAGGGTAGAATTGGCCATTCCCAAATCGACGCCCTACCCGCGCGATCCCGCTTCCCCCGCCGCATGGCCCAGTCCGATCCACCACCCCGGTAACCATACCGCCGCGCTGCTCGGCACCCCGAAACCGGCGCCCGTCCCAACGCCGCGGTGGCTCACCGCCGCCTCCCCTGAGTCACCTCCCTTCCCCCTCACTACTCTGACCCTGGGCGCCCCTCCCTCCCTCCCTCCTTCCTCCCCGCTCCACCATTGTAGGAGAACCCAACCACCGCCCCCTCCTCGCCCCACTCCGCGCCCCCTCCCCGCTGCCTGCTTGGAGCGTGTGCCCCGAGGCGTCATCTCCGCGCGCAGGGGCAGAGGTTTTTGGGGGTGCGCGGCGTTGGATGGGGATCCCGGAGGTGGTGGTGCCGCCGAGGGCGGCCGGCCCGCGGAGGTACAAGGGGCTCGTGCCGTGGCGCTTCCAGCCGGGCTTCGTCAGGCAGCCGCCGGTCAAGCCCCCTGCCGCCGCCGTTGCCGCGCCCAGCGCCTGCAGCGGAGGAGGGGTCGCGGGCACGCCTGGCGCCAATGGTCGCGGGTTGGGGGCGTCGGGGAAAGGCGGCGGGTCCAAGGGAGGCCGGGGAGATTCTCAATCGAGGAGATGCACCCGCAGCGCGAGCGCGAAGGGCTCTGATGGGCGGAGCATGGAGGAGGGCGGCCGCCGTGTTGCCGGAGACGACGGCGATTCGGGCAAACCCGGCAGCAACGCGGGCGCGGAGGGCTCCGGATTGGAGGGTTTGAGAAATGGCAGTGGCGGTGGCGTTGGAACGGCAGCTGCAGAAGATTGTGGTTTGGAGAAGTCCAACCCCAATGGCATCGTCGGAGATGCTGATGTGCATCTTGAGAGCGGCAGCGATGCAATAGATGGGGAATGCGTTTCTGAGGGTTTGAAGAAGCCTTGTGTAAATAATAGCAATGGTTCTTCTGCCGCGGATTGCATGCTGAAGGTGACAAAGGGAAATGACAGCAGCACGCCCGATGGAGCTGCCGATGAGAGTAATGCTGCAGCCAAAAGTAGCAACTTGGCAGATCCCGTCAGAAATGGCGACGAAACAAATTGGAAGGGCCGGAAGGTAGTAGTTCCATGGAGGTTCCAGGTTGGGTACAAGCGGTCGTTCTCGAAAGCTTTCTGCTCCGATAGTGAATCTTCAGGGGCTCCTGGTACTCAATCCTACCGAGTCCAAGACTCTTCGACACCGTGCACTCCAGCAACAAGAAGTTCTGTCCGGTGTTATGCGAGTGCTCATTCTGGTGTTAGAGTCTCAGCCATGCGTGATTTCTCAGTGAAAGGTGAGAAGGAAACATCAACTCCATATAAGAAGAGCAAAACTGGCATGGATGGTCCTAGTCAAGTTATGCCAAAGAATGGAGTTGTCCTCGCTAGGGAAAACATTATGGGATCTCTGCAGGAATTTCGCTTAATTTACAGGGACCTTTTGGACGAAGAAGAAGAGAAGTCTACAGAAGCAGTGATTAGACCTGATCTACAAGCTTACAGAATTTTCAGGGAGCGGTTCATCACAGACTGCGATGATAAGAAATATATTGGCGATGTGCCTGGAATCCAAGTTGGTGATATCTTCCACTTGAGGGTAGAGCTTTGTGTTGTTGGTCTTCATCGTCCACACCGGGTAGGTGTTGATCATATCAAACAGGAGGATGGGACTTGCGTAGCTGTTAGCATTGTTTCATATGCACAATCTTCCGATGTTAAGAATAATTTGAATGTCTTGGTGTATTCTGGAGCAATGACAGCTATAGCCAATCAGAAGATAGAGGGTACCAACTTAGCACTCAAGAAGAGTATGGACACTAACACACCACTCCGTGTTATCCATGGTTTCATCACTCACCTCAATGGAAACTGCCGGCGAAAGAAGATCCCTACTTATATATATGGGGGTTTATATATAGTCGAGAAATACTGGAGGGAGAAAGAAGGCAACGATCGTTATGTTTATATGTTCCGACTGAGAAGAATGGCAGGTCAGAAGCAAATTGACATCCAAGAAATTCTGAACTCAGGACAAGCTGAATCATATGGAGGTATTATCATAAAAGATCTATCCCGAGGATTGGAGAAGATCCCTGTATCTGTTGTTAATTCAATTTCTGATGAGTACCCAATGCCCTATCGTTACATTGCACACCTGCAGTACCCCCGTAACTACCAGCCAGCACCTCCAGCAGGCTGTACTTGTGTTGGTGGATGCTCAGATTCTAAAAGGTGTGCATGTGCAGTGAAAAATGGTGGGGAGATTCCTTTCAATGATAAAGGCCGCATCTTAGAAGCAAAACCTCTTGTTTATGAGTGTGGACCTTCATGCAAGTGCCCTCCTACATGTCATAACAGAGCTGGTCAACATGGCCTTAAGTTTCGTTTGCAAGTCTTCAAAACCAAATTGATGGGCTGGGGAGTAAGAACTCTTGACTTCATACCATCTGGAAGCTTTGTATGTGAATACATTGGAGAAGTGTTGGAGGATGAAGAGGCACAAAAAAGGACGACCGATGAATACTTATTTGCTATTGGTCATAATTATTATGATGAAGCCCTTTGGGAGGGCCTATCAAGATCCATACCCTCACTTCAGAAGGGTCCTGATAAAGATGAGGAAGCTGGCTTTGCTGTTGATGCTTCAAAGATGGGCAACTTTGCAAAATTCATCAACCATAGTTGCACCCCTAACCTTTATGCACAAAATGTCCTATATGATCATGACGACAAGAGTGTACCTCACATTATGTTCTTTGCCTGTGAGGACATTCCACCCCGCCAAGAACTTTCATACCACTACAACTATACAATAGATCAGGTTCATGATGCCAATGGTAACATCAAGAAGAAAAAATGTCTCTGTGGCTCTATTGAGTGTGATGGTTGGTTGTATTAGGCTTGAGAGTGTACAATTTCCAGAGGCATAATTGAACTTCTTTCATTGGCATGAAGTTTTTCTTCTAGCTTACCCTGTGATTACAAATGAAAATTGAAATAATTATTAGGTTAATGTTTTCTTCTTTCTTTGCAGTTCCACCATTGGCAAAGTGCCAAGTCAATTTTTTTTATTTGCACTAATCATTTTATAACTTACTAAATCATTTTACATTGCGCTGATCGAATATGTCTGCCATAATTGTTTCCAACATTTCATTTGGACTGAGAACATCATTGTTGCACATGACAGTGGTTTAGATGTGTTGTTTTTTTAAGGGAAAGTTTAAACATGTTTCATGTAGCTCAATATATGCCAGAATATGTTCTTTTGATACGATTCTAAGTCAGACACAATTTGTTAGTTTAAATATTGCAGTTGTGGTTAGTAGATTACCTTTTTTTGGTTTAGTTTCTTGTCTCAAGTTCTTTTTATGGTTCTTCTAACAGTTTTTTGGACTACTAAGCTATTAGGATATTATACAAACATTTCATGGAAATACTGAAACCAGCAAAGAATAGAAACTTTGAGATGATTTGGAATAACAACTAGTCACTCCTATTTATCATAGTTATTGCTACAATTTTGTCCAGTAACGAAAAATGCAGCACCATATTTTGAGGATGAGATATGATTCTATTATGTCATGGATTATTTCACATATTTGAAGGACTTAGCAAATAGAAATGAGAATTGGGAAGTCTGAAACTTTGATATATTGCAGCAGGAGCCTCCATTTGTGCGCCTTGATTTGGAGAAGGGTTTCAAACGGCCGGTTTAAATTGAGAAAACCAACGTTTGCAGCGGAAGATTAAAAATCTGGTACGCATGATACCAAGAACGTGCTGCTTTGTACTGAAACTTCTTGTCATAGATGAGTTTATGTGAAGCTTGAAGTCTCAAGTCTGCATTCTGATGTCTGTAACCGGGCCACAATTCCTTTACCTCCAATGAATGTCTATATCATGAACTCGATTGGTTTTTTTTGCATTCGATTTGTACTGATTTGTCCTTTTTCCTTTTTCTCGAGAAACTTGCGTCGAACTAGCTTAATATTGAGACATGGTAGATTGTTCAGTCCAGAATTAGAATATCAACAGCACAATCCGGAATATATATACGAGCATATCAGCTCTGCACTTGCTGAAATGGAACCCACATATCTTATAACCCTATCTTATTTCAGTATTTCAGGTACAAAGCTCAAACAAAGATGGACATATTATACAAGAACCGAAGATAAACTTAGGTACCCATATAGGAGTATCTTATTTCAGTAGGTACAAAGCTCAACCAAAGATGGACATATTTTTTACACACAGCTACTGTGTAGTGTACGGATGCAAGGCAAAATGTCCAGCGGTTTCAGAGTTTCAGTTGCCGCCACCGCGCTGTGGCCGGTGGCCGTCACCACCGTGGAATCCCCCGCGAGCGCTCCAGCCGCCGCCTGATCCGCTCCCGCCTCCGAACGCCCCACCGCCGGCTCCCCAGCCGCCGTGACCCTGCCCGCCAGNCCCTGCCCGCCAGCCCAGCCGAAACCGCCAGCGTGGCCGCCGCGGCCGCTGGAACCACCGCGCCAGCCGCCTCCTCCTCCTCCACCGCCGCCGCCGCCGAAGCCAAACCCGAACGCGGTGCCGCCGGGGCTATGCGCCGAGCTGTGGCCGTAGCCCCAGCCGCCTCCGGGCCCCGAGGTCCACCCCCACCCATATCTCCAGGAGCCGTCGGGGCCGGAGCCCTGCCCGGACCAGGAGTCGCCGGTCCATCCGGGCGGCGCCGCCCGCCCTCGCCCTCGCCCCGGCGGGTGATCCCTCTGTCCGTCCATGGCGCCGGCTGTGGCCGAATCGCGAGGGTCAGCTGAATATATGCAAGCCTCGGCTTCGCATGTCTCACAATTCACAAGTTTTGTACTTATGGGCATTGACCATGTCCACGGTTTAGCGGGGCATTTTTCTATTTGTCACTGGTAAATATGAGTTTGGTTAATAATTTATTATTTATATGTGTATGGCATAGATGATTAATTATTAAACATTATACCTAAAAATGATAAATACTCCCTCTGTCCAAAATAGTTGTTTTTTGAAGCTTAAATTTTGTCCTCACAATACTTGTCGTTTAAAAGTGCTACTTGTAACATCAATCACCTCCAATTCAAACTTTACCCATTCTATCCTCATCATTTCATTCAAATAAAAGACAATATAGTCTTTACTTCTTAAACCTAAATTTATGCTAAACAACCTAGAAAGACAAGTATTATGAAACCAAAAAAAGTATTATGAAACGAAAAAAGTGGTGAGTTTTTCACCCTACTTTCCCAGCTCACATCAATCTTTTTTCGCGCGTACGCTTTTCAAACTGTTAAACGATGTGTTTTTTACATAAAGTTTCTATACGAAAGTTACTTTAAAAAATCATATTAATTTATTTTAAAAAAAAATAGTAAATACTTAATTAATCATATGCTAACGAATCGTTTCGTTTTTTTGTGCGAAGGAAATTTATTTCCAAAGAACACACCCTAAATGTATTCGGTTTGGCCGCTATGCTCTGAACGGAGCTGACAGTGACTAAACTGACTACTGACTTGTAGTGAGCTTGGTCAATTGCTTCATCACTAATCAAACCAAAACAAGCCATGATCCCATGACTTTTGCGTCATAAGAGATAGGTGAGCAGAAACTAGTCAAACCAAAAGAAGCCATGACTAGAAGTGCGAACCAGCAGCAGACGGTGAAAACCACGAGCTTTCAAACGGTGAAAACCAGTGTAGCAGAAGGGCGAGCCATGACTAGTAGCTTCGCGGACTGGAAAGACCGTGTGCGAAACATACAGATTTCAAACCAAAAAAAAATGTATCGATGCATAAAGCTCAGTTTTGACATTAAGGTGGTATTTGAATCGATGAAGATAAAATGAAATGTTTCACGTAAAATAAGGTGACATTAACGTGCGATTAATTAAATTTTAATTATTACAAACTTGAAAAATAAATTTATCTTATATTTTAGAACAACTTTCATATAAAAAATTTTTACACGAAATACATCGTTTAGCAGTTTAAAAAACGTGTCACAAATATCCAAAAATTTTAGAAGAAACGAACAGGACCTAATGGGCACACGTTTTACATTTGGAAACATAAGCACCTGATGGTAGAAACCACACTATGGAGCTAGCAAGAGTCGGAGAGATACAGAGCTCTTGGGAATTCCATTCCAAGTTAATACAATTGCATACATGTCTTTGCTGTCTTGTTCCTGTTTTCTGGTATTGGAGGAGCACAGGTCCAAAGTTATGTCTTGTTCCTGTTTTCTAGTAGTGGAGCAGCTGAGGGAGCTCGAGGACAGTGGTCTCAGTCGAAGTATCACATGTAAACAGGATTGTGTTGAGGAAATGATTGCCACGCTTACTGTGATGATAGCCGACGTTCAGTATTGTGAACAAGCATGATCACTGCCCAAACGATGCTGCGAACCAGTGAACAATTATGTCCTCAGCTAGTCTCAGCCAGGCAGAACTTTCGCAAACCTGTTGACAGAAGCTGCATCTTGTCCATCAAATGAGAACATGAGCAAACAAAAGGAATTGCACACTGGAGATGATATAATGAAATTTTGTAAACAGAATACAAGCTTAATTGTGCCCTCAGACATCCAAGGAAGGATTGAGCAGCATAAGCTCTCAAGCCCGGCGAGGCAAAAGCTCTTAGGCGGCAACTGCGAATGTTATGAGAAACAAACCTTGTTTTTATCATCATTGGGCAGGCATAACAAGCTGACCACTAAGATGTAATGGGCATGAAACGGCTTAGACATAAAACACATGAAGTTTACACAGTAAGGTATCGGAAAAAGGAAGTTTACACAGTAAGGTATCGTAAAAAGGAACTAGCTGACTCGTACCATTACACGGCTAGCACCCATAAAATTAAATATTTTTTCACATGATTTTACTTAAAATTTGTAAAATAATCATCTTGTTGTTTTATGGATCGAATCTTATTATCCCGAGGTTTCTAATTCTATAGTTTTTTTAAAAATCATACCTGTCATTATCCCTTACTCATTTATTTGTGTGTCTGATCTATCAGAGTTACTATTCATCATCCTTGAAACCTTAAAAAAAAATTGGGTTAATTTGATCCATGCCACTGCAAATATGACATATTAGAAAAATACCACTACTATTCGTGATATCGGCTACGTGCCACTGAAATTTAGGAAAATTGAAACCATGCCACTCCCGTCCATTTTTCAGTCAACCTCCGTCTAATCCACTTGTGAAATGTCATTTTTGCCCCTTCCTCTTCCATCTATCTTCCAAGCCGTCCACCAACTCCGCCGTCCTCCTCCTCTCCCCCTCCTCCGCCTCCGCCTCCAATGCCATTAACCCTACGCGCACGGGCCACCTGGTGCCACAGGCCTCCGTGATGCCGTCATGGTGGAAGCGCTCCAAGTCGGTGTTTCACCGCTCCGCCGTCTCCTCCGCCCCGGCATCACCGGCGAGAGCATCCACCTCTTCGTGCGCGGCCCCCAGCCGCCGCAGCGCCGTCGGGAGGTGCGCCAATGACGCCGAGGACCTCCTCCTCGCGCGGCAGCTCACGCGGCAGCCGTCGACGACAACCGCGTCGGGCCGCTGTACGAGCACGTGTTCCCGCCGGAGCTCGCGCCGTCGCTGTCGTTCGTGGGCATCCCGGCCAAGGTGGTCCTGTCGCGGTTCGTCGAGGTGCAGGCGAGGTGGGTGGCACAGGTGCTGTCCGGGCGGAGGACGCTGCTGTCGCTGGAGGAGATGGTGCGCGTCGTCGAGGAGTACAACGCCAGCAAGGAGGCCGCCGGCTTGCCGAAGCGGCGGACACATGACCTGTTCTTGGATCTGGAACACTGCGACGAGTACGGCGAGCGCATCTGTGGGTTCCCGCGGATGGAGCAGTGGAAGAAGGAGATCATTTTGTCGTCCATCTCCGATGTGGTCGACGACATCGAGAGCTTCCGTGACGGCTACCACGACAGCGACCTCGTCCGCGACGGCCTCCGCCGGCACGGCTGGGCTCCCGCTCCTCCCCTCGCGCCGCGGCCGCAGGAGGAGGACGACGACGCCGACAAATAAAAGCACTTGGAACTCCAATTAATTCAGCTTAAGATTAAGCAAACAAACCAATTAATTCAGCTTAAGATTAAGCAAACAAAACAAATACGCGACAATTTGAAACATTGTGGGTACTAGCTACACGTTTATAAAAATTTGAAGAGAGATGGAAGGAGAAGGGGCAAAAGCGACATTTCACAAGTGGATTAGATGGAGGTTGACTGAAAAATGGACGGGAATGACATGGTTTCAATTTTTCCAAATTCCAGTGGCACGTAGCCGATATCACGAATAGTAGTGGTATTTTTTTAATATGTCATATTTGCAGTGGCATGGATCAAATTAACCCTAAAAATTAGACCTTTTAGTTTCTAGAGTTTATTGTGTCGTCAGGTTTCATTTTTATAATTTTAATTAATCTCGTACTGGGTTTTTATATGAACTTTTTTCAATATTGCTTATTTTTGAATTTCAGTTATTTTTTAGATTGTATTCCTACTTGAACTCTCTCTTTTTTTTCTAATTTTAGAATTTTTTTATTTTTTATTTTGAATTTTAATTAATCACGTATTGGGTTCTTATATGAACTCTTCTTTCAATATTACTTATTTTTAATTCTGAATTTGATTGTATTTTTACTTGGACTTTTCTTTTCTTTTTCTCCGCTAGCCTCCACAGCCAAATAAGGGAATTTTTAGCCTCCACCACAACCGTGGTGTTTCTTTTCGAGTTGTCTTAATATAATAGATTAATATAATAGATAGATAGATTGAGCCCTGAACATATGACAACAAAGGCTATATATGAAAAACAGAATGCTCAAATGTGCCCTCAGACATCCAAGGAAGGATTGGACAAAGGCTATATATGAAAAACAGAATGCTCAAATGTGCTCTCAGACATCCAAGGAAGGATTGGACAGCATCAGCTCCCTGGGAAGGCGAAAGCTCTTAGGCGGCAACTGCGAATGTTATGAGAAACAAGCCTTGTTTTCATCATCATTGGGCGGCATAACAAGCACTGTACTAAGATGTAACAATTAAATATGAAACATGAAACAGCTTGAACAAATACGTGAAGTTTACTACGCAAGAGGCATCAGACATCCAAGGAAGGATCTAGCAGCATTAGCTCTCAAGCCCGGCAAGGCGAAAGCTCTTAGGCGGCAACTGCGAATGTTATGAGAAACAAGCCTTGATTTCATCATCATTTGCCCGTCAGCAAAGCAAACTAAAACATAACTACACATATGGATAGGATAGATAGTACTAAGACCCCCCACACAAGGACAGTAATAGCAACAGAGAAACCAAAAAGTACTAAGACCCCCCACAAAAGGACAGTAATAGCAACAGAGAAACCAAAAACGTCTCAGACATCAAACTGATCGAAGGAAATAGGAGCATTAATCAGACAATGTGAAAGAGCTCTTAGGACAATTATCATTGTTACAGGAGACAGAACTTAACCCTAATCATAACCAAGAATATTAATGGCAAGACCCGATAGCAAATGTAAATGTAATGAAAACCATATGGCTCAGACATCCAAGGAAGGAGTTAGCAGCATTAGCTCTCAAGCCCGGCAAGGCGAAAGCTCTTAGGCGGCAACTGCGAATGTTATGAGAAACAAGCCTTAAGTTTATCATCATCGCCATAAAAGATTCCAAATTGACAAGTTCCAATCCAATCTAAACAGCAAATTTAAATGTAGTCACAATAACCGGCTCTGTGGGCCGATGGAAGAGCAGTCCCCAGGTTCCTATCAACTTGTGAGACGCCAGAATCAGCTTTGTCTCGGCCTGATCATAGCATCACTGCTCAATGCTCGTGGCTAACAGTGACGTGGCATCAGGCACAAACAACCCAAGTTACCCAACCGTGCGAGATTAGCATCGCTCGTAAAATTGAAACATAAACCAAAACCAGACAGAACGAAACGGAAAAAAGGGTTAAAAACAATCTAGCGAAATAGGCAAACAAAGCGAGTAAGCATGGATCATAGATGGCTCGGCTGAGAGGAAACTCGGCATACAGATCCATCTCCAAAGGGACTTGGAGGGAGACCTGTGATTTGGTCTGTTGAGCTTGAATTTTACCTAGTCGTCACAGCCACCACGAATCCATGACCATACAAGATATGAAAATTAAGATCCATACAAGAGATTCCAATATACTTTACCATACAAGAGAGATTATTGGGGGTGAATTGACGGATACGAGGGGCTCGGGAGAATGTTCTGTTTTGGCGGCGATGGTGGGCTTTCGATTGGGGGAGTGGATGCATGTATATATAGGAGGCAGCCAGGCAGGGGGGTCAAGGGTGCTAGGGTTCGCGGCGTGCCGGACTATTGGACCGTAGCCGCCATGGATGGGCCCAGTTGCTTATTCTTTGGGTTGGGCTAGTCTAGTGGGCTCAAATAATTCGACCTAGTGAACTACATCCCATATCTCTCTCTCTTTTTGCAATTTTTCAGTACATTTCTCTCAGGCGCAAAGCATTCCAGTTCTTGACATTCACAACTCCGCGCAGTAACTATACCCTGCATTTTGCTGCGGTAGCATTGAAACTGAATGTGGGTGTATTATCAGTTCATTTGGGTATTCTAGTTCTTCTGCAATCTTATTTGATACAGTTCTGATATGGGGGTCATAAGATCTCACAGATTTTGAGCCATAATGGATTCTTTCGTAATATACTCTGATTTGAGATCTTAAAATCTCAGAGACTTTGAGCCATAGAATGACAATGACAGAATATGAGAATGACACAGCCTTTGTGAAATTCAAATTGCCTCTAGAGTTTACACCATTTTTTGTCAATAATATAATCACGCACGATTGAATCGGCCTTTTGTAAAAACGAAAGAAGAAACACCACATTTGTCATGTACCCTGAATATATTATTATTATTTTTCGCCGGAACAGTGGAAGGACGCCGATCGACCCTGAATATTATTGCAAGTGAGCTCCTTCCAAGCCGGCCACTTCTGATGAATTTATCAGATCAGACATTGGTCATTCAACATTTTCGGACATGGATACGAGTGTGTTGTTAATGGCCTCATGCCTCCCAGCCCCTCAAGAGGGTGGCACGTGCAACCCGGTTGACTCCCAGGGTGAACGCCCCCATCCTCAGGTTGCAATCTTGAGATTTACACATGGCCTTGATGTGCTGGAAAGAATTGTTCATGTACTTGTGGAGCTCCATGTTCACCTTCTCCTCATCCCACATGAACCCTTGAATGTTCTGCAACCATCCAAAAGTGCATAAGGGAGCTGCTGTATTCATCCAAAGCTAATGCAAAACAAGATCGTAGGAACCGGCATTTCAATTACCTGAACCCACTCAAAATAGCTAACGATCACACCACCAGAGTTAGCGTAAATGTCAGGTAATATGGTCACTCCCTTCTTGGCAAGAATCTGTAGTGCATACAACATCAATCAGAAGTTCTTGAAACAAGAACTGCCAAAATTGGCAACATTTCTGATATTTCTCAAAGATAAGTGAGGGTACAATGTTTTGTTCTGTGCTTACCTCGTCAGCTTCTGGATCAGTTGGATGATTAGCAGCTTCAATTATATATTTGGCCTTCACATCAGGTGCATTTTCCCTTCAGAAGATCAATTATATGTAAATTGGCTATTTTTTCCTTGGTGCATACTACTGTTGAACTAGAATAATCAGATAAAATAGGTTCTTCAACATGTAACAAGATTACCGTCTAAAACAACTGAGTACCATTTAATGTCAAAAGTACAAAAAAAACAGATATATAATCATAAGAGAGGAAAATCGTGATTTTGTGGTGTAATGGATGAAAATGCAACTGCAACCAGGTAAGGAAAAAAGTTTCAAGAGTCATCCCCAATAAACAACTCATATTGGCAGAAAATTTAAGGATCGACATGGATGCTAGCTTTTACCTGTTGAGCACTCCACCTAAGGCGCATGGGATGAGAACATCACATTCATGCACTAGTAGCTCTGATGAATCCATGACTTCCGCATCATGAAAATCTTTCAAAGCACCACCCTCATTTCTGTGCTTCATCAGAGCAGGTATGTCTAACCCATTTTTGTTTCTGATTGAGCCTGTTACATCTCCAAGTGCAATCACCTTGCCACCCTTCTCATGGATGATTTGTGCAGCCCATGAACCAACATTACCAAAACCCTGGAAAATTTCCATTGATTATTACAAACAAAATACATGTGTTGCTGGCATACTGGTAAAATGATAATGAACAGAATGATTTGATAGTTGAATTGCGGAAATAATCCGCATAGCAAAAATCAATCGATTATTAATTATGACTGACCTGGATAACAAAGGTTGATCCAGAAATGGACTTTCCATGTTCAGCCAAAAGAGCCTCAGTAGCATACATCACACCTCTTCCTGTAGCAGCATCTCTACCTAACGATCCACCAAGATCCTACAACAAAAAGATCCAAAATACAATCACTACGTGTAAATAGTTTATTTACACCAACTAGACTCATGTTGTTGTATGGTATACTTACTATTGGCTTCCCTGTGACAACTGCTGGTGAATGACCATGGAATTTCGAGTACTCATCCAAAATCCAAGCCATTGTCTGTGTCAGAATTACGGGGGATGTTACATGATGAAGGGAAGTAGCAGGAAAATACTAGAGAAAACAGAACATACCTGTGAATTAGTTCCCATGTCCGGAGCTGGCACGTCAGTATGAGTTCCAATAAGATCATGAATTTTCTGTGTAAATACACGTGTCAAACGCTCCAGCTCACTCGTGCTTAATTCACCAGGAGCGCATCCAATCCCCCCCTTTGCTCCACCATATGGAATTGCTGCAACAGCAGTCTTCCATGTCATTAGTTGAGCAAGTGCATTTACTTCATCTGGATCAACCTGCAAAGCAGATAGGTGAAACCATAGCTTATTAGTTTTAGTTTTAGTTTTATTTTTTCACGAACACACAGGAGAGCTGTGCGCCATTTCATTACGAAGATAAAAAAGTTACAAAGTAGGGGAAACCTCACCCAAAATTCATTATCTATTGTAGTTTTAAAAATGAGAAATAGATGAATCTCAGATTACAATGAATAATTTACAAGGCAAAGTATGGTCAGCAGAAAATATTATGGTTGACTTTCTACCTTAGCTTGTCAAAGTCTAAGGTAATACTTACAAAAAATTCCTTTGCTAATTAACAATTGCTGACATCAATTGCTTACTCTACGAATTGATCGATAGGTTAACTGTTTTTCTGTTAGCTAACTGATAACAAACATCAATTCATCATCAAAGGAAATCCAATTATTTATTAAGTAAAAAGCAAAATGCGACAATAAAAGTCTCAGAAGCTCATGGCGCTTTTAATGTTTTATATTTAGTGTTCCAGGAGACTGTTTTTTACCTAAAATTTGAAAATCCCTCATCTTCATTTGGAACCTAAATGGAGCACATATATAACTCTGGCATTTTTCAACAGGAAAATACCATAAGCTCGCAGTTTTGGAAAAACCTAAGGGATTATTCCCTAGGCTTAATCATAACAAGCACCTATCTGTATGAAATTTAATGGCTTCCAGCAACAAGAACCGAAGTATGATTGGAGCAGTAAAGAACAAAAGAAATTATCACAGAAGAAAACAAAGCTGGTTGTCTCCAATACTAGCATCTGTAGCATGTCTGGGCATCAAACTTTCTAGTTTCTCAAAATGCCAGTTAAATAATAGTTCAAGAGAAAGCAGAAATTACAGAAAAAAATTGACAGAGGAAGAAGATTGGCATGTGCCCATTGGCTTTCTTTTGTCAGTATGGAAAAGATACATTTAGGTATCTTGACAGTTCAACAGAAAAAAATATAAATCTGAATGTAAAAGCACATAAGCGCATAGTAGTACAAAAGCAACACATGCTTTGCAAAATATCAAGGATTTTTCAGTTCACGCCATCTGCATGACAAACTGACAGCCCAGTGCCCAGACGATCCACAAAATATCATAAAGTAGATTACAAATGAAAGTATGAAACTGAAAGTAACATCACGCACATTTCCTAAAAGAATAACTTAACTCACCGAATTGGAAAGGCCATATGCAAACAAACAAGGAATAACAAATTAACAAGTACCGTAGATCTAATAACCCACCAAAACGAAACAACGATCCCATTGACATGAAACAGTCTCTGTTAAAACA
Organism: Oryza officinalis; assembly: GCA_008326285.1. NCBI lineage: Eukaryota > Viridiplantae > Streptophyta > Magnoliopsida > Poales > Poaceae > Oryza > Oryza officinalis. Next base: position 30,734,988 of record BDMV01000004.1, on the reverse strand, counting down.
TTCCGAGTTTATAACCACTCCACTATTTATATATGCTTAATCATCTAGAAAACTCTATTACCGGGCAAATTTCTAGATAAGGAAGATGATTACGTCCCCGGCATTACTGGACGAAATCAAAAACAGATTCTCATCAAACCACAATCCTCACCTCAGGGTGATAGCGAATGCCACCTTTCATTGGCCCGCGGGCATTGTCGTGCTGCACGCGGAACCCAATGAAGGACGCCAAGGTTCCATCGTCTTTGGGGATGGTGCATTCCACCTGAACAGAGAGCGGTACGCCTGATGAAGCAACAAAAAGCCAGCAACCGCAGCAAAACAAGCTGGAAAGAGGATCGGAAAAGAAGGAAAAAGAACGTCTCACCTTGATCTCGCGGAACGGGATCAGGAGGCTCTTCTCGAGCTTGGAGTCGAGGCCGAGCAGCCTGGCGGCCTGCCGGAAGTTACGGCTGGTGGCGGCGAGCGCGTTCATGGCCGGGCCAAAGGTGGCGCGGCGCCCTCCAAGAAATCAGCACCGCGGCCGGAAAAAAGGACTCGCCTTTCGAACAGAGCACGCGGCTACGGACCCGCGCGCGAGCAAGATCGATCCGGGGGCGAGGCGTTCGCGCCCAAAAACGGAAAGAGGAAAAGGTGGAGCCTTTTTCTCTCTCCGGGGATCGAGGAGGAAGGCACGGGAGGAGGTCGGCTGTGTTTGGCTTGGATCGTGAGGAGGAGGAGGAAGAAGAAGAAGCGTGCTGTATTAATAGGGGATCCAGGTAGGCGGAGCAAGAAAGCAAAGATAGGATCAAAGAGCTGTGCTAATTGCTAAACTCAGCCAGAAAATCCTCTCATCTGTTGGGAAGGTGACTCAGAGCCGATTAGAAATTTAGAACCAGCAGCACGAGCACGTGTGTGAGGAATTTTAGATGGTGATTAAGAGGGATTATTAACTACAGCAGATCATGACTGGATATCAGCAAGAAAGATTGAGGACGAAGCGCGGTCAAAGATTGTAAATTTCGAAGGCTTTTCCTATTTCCTAGTACTGGTTTCTTCCATTGCTTTTCTTTGTCTACCCCTCCTCTTCTCTCTCGCTGAATCTTCAAGGCTCTCCACCACTAGCGTCAAGAACTACTCGTCGTCTAATCCTCTTCCATACTACGTGGGACCATCGAGCAACTACAAACCAGTAGTCTGTGGTCCACCTGTCAGTGGAAGTGCACCGTCTCCTGCGGTCCTGCCCTGCCCTTTTTCGTTTCTCCTGTTCTCCTGGGCCGCTACTGCCTGAAGCCCTGAGCTGAAATCTTCGTGGTCGGATTTTTTGTCTGCATCTCACTCCGGATTCTCTGCGCTCCCTTCAATGTCATGTTTGGCCTCTGGTGGTCTTGGTGCTAGACTGCTAGTGCTAGGATGATGCGACTACTGTATTTTGGCTCCCAAGTTGCTTCCCATCAGACTAGGGTTCCCAAAACGGACCGATCGGTTCTCTTAAAACTGCTGATTATTGGTTTGTGAAAATCAATCTGTATTAACCGGTTTTCATACGATAATAATTAAAAGTCATCGTCTTTTATTGGTTTCAGTCGACTCTTCTTAAACCGGTGAGGAGCGGTTTTCACATCGAAAACGAAAAGGTTAACTCTGCATCAGCCTTGTCGTTTGTCTATAACGAATCAAGCCGCTATCAAAATTTAAATTTTAAAATTTAATTTTAAAGATTATTTTAACACTTTTTAATTCAATTTCTTTTTATTATTAATTTTTTAGTCACTAAAGACACATATATAAAAAAAATTTAGACGTTAATAAATCGTTTGGTCTACTAGCCGCCATCAGTTGGTTGATAGAAGAGTAGCCAACTTGGCACCTCACTCCCGTTCTAAATAGAGGTTAGAGCTGGCTGATTACTTGCACATAAAACGAGAAACATAATTAACATATAATTAATTAATATTGATTATTTTGTTTCTTAAAACAACTTTTATATTTTATTAGAAAATATCATTTAACAGTTTAAAAAATATAATGAAAATCAAGAAAATAATCAAGCCGATCCCTAGTCAAGAGCAGGCCCAAAGAGGCTAGCGTGGGGCAGCGGCTGAGCCGGGCAGCATCTTGCTCCGTTGAGATTCGTGAGATTATCTCGCTCGCGAACAGTCGTGGACTAGACCTCCCAGCAGCCGGCTGCCTCCCCTGGAAAAAGTGTTGTTCAAAGAGATCCACCCGTCCAAAGTCTAGCCGGCGGATGTGTAGGTGGTATGGTCGTGGAATGGGTTGGTGTTTGGACAGTGGCAGCACACACAGTGCCTGCCCATGTCCGTAATCTATATATTATACAGATGAGAAAAAAAATTAACATATATTAAGTCATATTATTTAAAAAATAGTAGACTTTAAATCTCTTTCATTTTTTGATTTCAACCATCTATTTATCATATGTATTTATAACTCACTATAGCTATAAAACTTAATGTGTATTGAACTATGACACTTGAAAAACTAATATTTATCGGATCCCTCTCACTACGTAACCATCCAAGTGTCACGTAGAATTACAATTTCACAACAACTACTATAGAACAAATATTGTCTATTTAGATATTATGTGTAAACAATTTACATATTATTTTTTTCGAGTTTTTTCAAAGTATATTAAATTTTTCGTTGCAACGCGTGAGATATATATAGTAGTTGGTTAAACAAATCATGTGCCAAACAAATCTCTTTCCCATCCCGTAGTGGGGCGCTCTGTCTTCAGGGTGGCAAAATCTTCGATTCTGGGCGGGGACAATGATCTGTTTTCAGGGTAGCAAAACATTTTTGATTGCATCACTTGGAGAAATCACAATTTCGAGTTGCCCATCGATGGTGATAGCACAAGGGTCCGGTCACTCCAAAGTCCAAACTCCAAACATGTCAGAACTCACCCCGTCCTAAAATACAAACAATTAGTACAATTAAAGTCTCTTGCCATGATTAGATATAGAGTGAAATTAAACTATGAAATCAGTGTGATTGATTAAGGTGAGAAGTAGACCAAGAATTTATCATTCACCGAGACGAGAGAGTATATGAAGAAAAAAATAAATAAGAGATGATAGTAATTAATTGATACTCACTTTAGACATATGTTATATATAAAAAAGTTAACTTATGTTGCAATGAAAGTGGTAGAATATATTAGGTAAAAATAGTAGCTATATTCTCTCAAATGTGAATACTATAAATAGCTACTACTATATCTTGACAGAGGTATTAGAAGTGAAACCAAGAAAGAGTACATCTGTGTCCTATATCAAAAATCAAAGATTCAGAGAGTACTATGTATCGGACGTCCAATGAAAATTAAAAAATCGGGCACGGCTGCAGTACGCACGCTACGGCTGCTTTTATCTTCTCCTCGTGCTGGTCCCACATGGCCTCTCTCCCTCTTTTATAGTGTCTACTTAAATACAAAAGTAACTTTAAATATTTTTTTTCTATCTTATTTATTGAATCTATGATTTTATTATGCCGTTATATTCATGATAATTAAATATTTATAATAAAAATTTATATAATTATATTTTGATAAAAAAAATATATGCCCAAAATACTAAATTTTGTTTAAATGTTTTTAATACGTAGAATATTAAGTTGTAAATGTTAAGACATTGTAAAATACTTGTTGAAATATAAAAAAACAACGACGTGAAACATCTATAAATGAACTAGTGAAACATCATGAAATAATTATTGAAACATGCAAACAAAGTTGCGTGCAACATTGAAAATACACCGCAACAAAACTATTAAAATAATTTTATCAAAATATAAATATGTAAGATCTTATTGTAAAGATTTAAAAATAATAAATACATTGATATATTCAAATTGCAGTTGTTTTATCAAGAGAGGAAGCCAAGATGATCCTCACATGTACTGCCGCTTCTTGTATTGGGACTGGGACATCCAATTTTTCTCGTCGCGCCGAAAGTCCGAGGAGAAGTATTAGGACTAGCCATCCGACGTCAAACAGGAATTAAAGAATTAGACGCTGTTACGATACTCACGCTATTGCTTGTTGTGTTGGGGTATCCGATTTTTTCCCTCGAAGCCGGACGTCCAACGAAAAGCATTCTTTCGGAGGACCAGGCATCGAACGTACGACGAGAACTAAAATATCATACTCTTTTTCGGTACACACGTTACGGCTTTTTAAGATATTTATCTATTTACCACTCTTACAAATAACAATTAAAAATTTACTACTAAATTTATATGTCATAGACATGTAAGAATTGACATGCTATTGATTGCGAGTAACAAAATTTTAATTATCACATCTCACAAGTGATAAATAGTTTATGCCCCATTCTTTTTCTTCTCTTCGTGCTGGTCTGATCTTCCTAAGCTTCTCCCCCGCCTCCACCTCTTTATTTTGTTCTCAAATCATATGATGTTCTCTAAAGACGAGAAAAGGGACAATATGCCACTTTATTTGGTGGGTTTTGACGAAATGCCCCTCACTAAAATGCAAAGGATAAAAAGCCATTTAATAAGTTACCCTCAGGATATTTTGTCACTTTAAGATGTTTTAAGACCAAAATATGGTTGTGAAGGGAGAGGAAGAGAGAGGGGAGCGGGGAAGGTCAAGCCAGACGGTGTTCGTGCTCACCGGCGATGGGTGGCAAGCGCGCGGGGACGGGCTGCGATGGGGGAAGACGGTGGCGCCGATGAAGGGAGGAGGACTACGGCGCCAATGGGGGGAGGACGGCGATGGCAATGGAGGACGGAGGACGGCGGCGACGATGGGGAAAGGAGGGTGGCGACTGGGGAAAGAGGACGGCGGCGCCGACGGGAGGGAGGAGGAGGCAACGACGACGCGGAGGGCTCTCTAGTGTTGCCCGCTCAGCTGCCTCCGGCACCTCCTGCTCGCTCGCGCTCGCCACTCACTACTCGTCGCCTCTGACACTACTCGCACGCGGGTATGCGCTCGCTACTCTCGTCACCGTCGTTCTCGTCTCCCCGTCGCTATCCGTCCCTGCGCACTCACCGTCTGCCGCCGGCGAGCACGGACACCACTCGTCTTACCTTCCCCGGCGCTCCCCCTCCCCTTTTTTCCTCTCTCTCCATACAATCAAGGGTGTTTTGGTCTTAAAACCTTTCAAAGTGACAAAATATTTTCAAGGTAACCTATTGAGTGACATTTTATTTGTATTTTAGTGGATGATATTTCGTCGAAACCTAATGAATGAAGTGGCATATTGTCCTTTTTCTCTCGAAGGACATACTACGTGACTAACGTAGTAACATGTCGGCTCGATGAGGCTTCCCGAGCAGCCACCACCGTCCAATGTAAAGTCCGACGGCAGAGCTGTCACCGACCGACGGGAACAACGCCATCCGCGCGCCGGTGGAATATGGGTGCACACGCCCGCGCTCCCCCAGCTGATACGGAGCCCCACGCCATCACGCTCACCTGCACACTCTCGCGAGTAAATCTCAGGTCAAAGGGTGGCCGCCATGGGTGAAAAGTGAAACCGTGAAAGCGAGCGGGCTGCGTCGTCGTTCGTTCTCGGCGTCTAGGGCGAGCGCCACGCGCGCTATATGACACCGCGACACGCGCGACGGCGCGAGGCAGTAGGTGGGAGCGGATAAGCGCGGCGGCCCGTGGCCGCGTCGAGGCGGCGTCATGCGTCTCATCTCCCGTGGAATACTGGACGGATAATCCTTTTCTAATCCATCGCTACCTGTAGCACGCATACTCAAACACGGGTCCAACCACGAAGGAGATAGGGGAAGAAAGCCGAAAGTCAATGGCTTCTGTTCTACCAGCGCAAGATTGAGCTGGCACGCCATCGTAAATGGCGTGTTCCTTCTAGTTACTAGCACTATCGTTAAGAATGCTAAACAATCATGAGATCACTGGACAGCAACAAAATAGAAAAGAGAAGCCACAGTCAAACCTGTCCATGGCAGGCTGGCATCTGGCATGCTGCTAGAGATGCTCGACAAGCTGAAGTTAGCAGGCCTTTGCTTTGCATCAGAACAAAAGCCCATTTTGACGGACCAGCTCCCCTCCGGGATTCGGCCCAACTGAATGGCCCATCAGGGGCACAGTCTGCTTGGTCCGTTGCGGCCCATGCTATCCGAAACATATATTCGTATTCTTGTTTGCTCGAACTCTAGTATAGTGTATGTATACATGTCATTCATTCATCGTACAACTCCATCCACTCGCATAGTTGCATACGTATACGTAAGTATATTTCTATATCTCAGGCCTGAGCCTGATCCTGTTCGGCTTCACGGGCCCAACGCCGCGGCGGGATAGACGGCGAGGGGGATCCTGACGGTGTGCTTCTTGTCGCCCCTGAGGACCACCTCGCCGAAGCTGAAGGTGTTCCCCGGCCCGGTGGTGTTGAGCACGATCCTCAGCGTGGCCGTCGCGCCGGGGGCCACGGTGAACGTGTCCGGCGACACGCGCACCGCCACGCCGTCGGGCGCCTGCATGTGCGCCATGTATGTCTCGTTCTCCGTGCCCACGCTCGTTGCCCGCCGGTCTACCCGCCGCGACCCCACCAGGCTCGCCACCGTCACGCTCGGCGTGTTCAGGTCCGAGCACCACCGCGCCCGCGACGACGGGCAGGGCACGCCCACCGCGCGAAGCACCGCGGCGTCGTCCACGCCCGGCACGGCGCACAGGAACTGCAAGTAGTCCCTGTACCCGGCGTCGAACACCAGGCCCGGGTCCACGGCACGCGCCGCGTTGATGGCCCCGGCGCCCATGTCGAACGGCGTCGCGCGCTCGAGGACGCCCCCGTCACGCCGCGCCATCAGGGGCCTCCCGGAGCGGTCGGTGACGTCGGCAGTGGTCATGATCGCCGACATGACCATGGCGGGGCTCCACTTGGGGTGCCTCTGCCTGATCAGGGCCACCACCCCGGCGACGTGCGGGGTGGCCATACTCGTGCCGGACAGCATCGCGTAGCTCTCGCCCTGGAACTCGACCATGGCGTCGCTTGTCGGGCTCCAGGCTCCCCAGATGTGATGGCCCGGCGCCATGACGTTCGGCTTCAGCACGTCCGCCGCCTGCATCTGCATGTCGTCCACGTCCGGCCCCCTCGACGAGTACTCGGCGACGACGGGCGCCTCCCTGGTGTAGCTTGCTCGCCGTCCCTCAACAATTCGGATGGTTGCGCCGAACGTGGTGACACTTCCTTCCGCGTCTCGGACCAAGTTGTCGTCGTAGTACTCCAGTAGAGCCTGCATCCGATTGCAAACACACAACAGAGCCAGTTACTCAAAAGAGACTAAAACTGAACGAGGACATTAACAAATCATTTTGTCTGCAAAAATGTTTCTACACTCACCTGTGCATCAGCACCATTCACAACTATGGCTGAAGGGATTGACGTCGGAAACGTGGGCTGATATTCGATGTCGGAGTCACTCGAAGAACGGTCAGTGATGATAACTCCAGCAGCACCAATTTTCTGAATCGTATCGACAATGCCAGCAAGGAAGTCGCCTTCATAGTAGTTTGAGGACACAAACATGCAAATAATCACCTTCCCCTGGACAAGAGATCTTATGAAGACATCCGGATCTTGGCAGTTGGAAGATCTATCAGTCGAATTCGTGTTGCTCACATCATCGGCCAATGCTAGAGGGTACATGGTCTCGCCTGGTGTCGATGCTGGACAGAACAAGGAAGACTGTTGAAACAAAATTGGTACCAGGTGAAGAAATTGAAACGAAGAAAGCCCCAGTATGATGTTAGTTTTCTAGCTACTTCAGTGCAGCCCTAACAGAATGATGCTGTAATCTAGGACATAAAGAATCTAAGAGCAAAATGAACCACGAATTCTGAAAGAAAAAGAAAATAAAAGAAAAGTATGGAACTTAGTATCTTCAGTTAAACACTAGAACTTGAGAAGGCTCCAAATTCATTAATCATAGGTTCATAGGTTGAAATGAATTACGTGATAGGCCGCCACAAGAGAAGACTTGCCCATTTCCAGTTATAATTGATTTGTTATACTTCCTGTCAGTTGTGGATGCCCCAACACTTGTTATCCATGGGCTGAACGAAACTACTGAGTTTGCATCAGGGCCTCCATTGCCAACTGCTTGAACAACTGAGATCCCAGCCTTGGTAGCAAGGAGCAGTTGTGTCTCAAGCAAATTGAGGAATGATGCTGGCCCAGATGTAATAGAAGTTGGTCCCAATGAAAGACTGATAATATCGACGCCATCTTCTACAGCCTGCATATAAGTTACACTGGCATTTTAACCTACGGAAGAGAATAGTAGTTATGAAAGAAGTATGATTTACAAACCTTGTCAACTGCAGCTATAACATCTGACATGTATCCACCAAAAGAATAGGCAGCTTTGTAGATTGCAAGACTGTCACATAATCAGAAGAGATAGCACAACATAAGAGTAGTTTTGCTTTAAACATCTGAAGAATGGAATAAGCATTGTTCACTCACTGAGCTCCAGGTGCTACGCCACTTGCATGCCCAAAGTTGTAGCCCTTAGATATTGCTGGTGTATGAAAATTGCCAGCTGCAGTGGACGCTGTGTGGCTGTGTAGGCAATGTTTTGATCAGTTGGTACTTGGTAAGTCCTTGAAATTAAAAATGCAACATAGGCAAGTCATAAAAAAAAGTGATTAGCAGTGTTAGCAAAGGAGCATGCACCTGCCATGGCCATCAGGATCGTAAGGAGATGCATAGTGCATTGTAGCATTGAACTCTCCAGTTGCTTGACCAGCACGTGCAAACCACCTAGCTCCAACAATCTTACCATTGCATGAATCCGGAGGAAATCTTTCGCCAGTTTGACATGTTCCTTTGAAACTGGCCGGTGGTGGTTTTGCTTGGTCCGATGTGCTTAAAAAGCTTGGGTTGCTGGGGTCAATGCCAGTATCTACCATGCCAATGACTACTCCGTCACCAGCCTTCTCGGCACCACCGAGGAGCGGCCAGACTACATTAGCTCCAATGTACCTCGGAGTGTATGTGGTCATCTTGGCCATTTTTATGTCTTCTTGGATGAGTCTAACTCCTTTTGCTCCACTAAGAGTTTTAATTGCCTATTACACATACAGAAAAAATTAGTTTTGAACTACAACAAAGACAAATAAATATTTCATAACCAGGTAAGCAGATAAAAAGATCAACTGAATAGAAGCACCTTTTCAGATTTTGCATAGATAGCAAAGCCATTGAGAAGGTGGGTGTAACTGTATAGCTTCTTGTAAGATCCAGCTGGGAGAAATGAATCCAGGAAGATGTCATGCTTCGTTGTGGTCATTGCCTTGTACTTCTGAGCTTCCTCACCTCTCCTGGATGAAAGTTCAGTCACAAATGTTCTTTTCCAAAAAGAATTAAACTAACAGGATTCCTAAATGGAAGTCACGTACATTACTTTCTTTTGGCTTGACTTGGGGGAAATGATTGGGTCATCCTCCATCACCACCATAAAAACCTTTGCAAATACATGAGATGGACCACAATTTAGGATCAGAAAAGTAAGAACAGAATAGAATACTAGACATGGCTTGCAAAAAGCCATGACAATAGTGTCACTTGAACAATCGTATGAAGTTCGCAACTTGTATGCCTGAAGGTCTGTGTTTATAAGTGCAAGCATAGGATTGCCTGAAAGAATGTTAGGTGAGGATCAACAAATGTCTTCCTCATAGCCAAGACAAGCATGCAATGAGCACTTGCCGTTCTCCATGGGAGCTTTGAGTCCTCAACTACCAAGCATTTTGTTGGATTGTCCTTGTTTTAGTTAAAGTCAAGTTGGATTATGATTTGTTTTACCAACATCCTGGAGTTTGGTGAAAACCGAAAACACATACATCTCCAAACAAGATTGATGAATAAAACCGAACAAGCTGAAGCTGCATACTCGGAGGTTAATTAAGGGCAAGTCAATGCACTTTGGGATGTAGTTTTCAGAATAGTATTCCTCTGAATCTACATGGACAGAATCAGTTCATTTTTTTTTAAGATAATGGATAGATATTGTGAAATATATGCGCATCTGATCTGATTTCAAGAAAGAGCAGTCACACTGCAAGCACAAAAATACATTTTCTCAGTTTCCTCCTTGGCATTCTTTGTGTGACCGCAAGAACCAACCTAGCTTCCGCCTCCACCAAATCACACAAAGATCCATGGTGACGCTGTTGTGCTTGTGCCGCATCGCAAGGCGTGCCTGCAGGAAGAACACTCTTTGCGGCTCGAATGGACGAACAAAGAGGGAAAATCCACGGCACCGACCCGCGCCGCAGCAACAATAACCGGAGATCTTGCGACAAGCTGCTACCCAACCATAATTCTTCCGCAGGGACACGAACGAGTAGTAGTAATACACAATTATGCTAAGGTGAAAAAGGCACAAACCATCGACCCCGAGGGCCTCGATCTCCATGGCTGCTTCCGTTCGCCGTCTTGAAGTGACACCACCAGGGTGAGGAGGAGGAGGAGGAGCAGGGAGTCCCTTCTCCTCCCCTCGCCGCGAGTTCCCCCATTGCTTCCTCCTCGTCTTGGTTCCGCACCGCAGGGCGACTGCCGCAGCGGAGTCGCGGAGAAGGAAACTGGCGGAGTACGGAAAGAACAGTGGGCTGCAGTTGTTCTACTAGGCCCAAGGCCGATCGAGGAGATGGCTTTTCTTGGGATTTGGGTTTATCTTGGCTCACTAAACACGGCCCATTGACCATTGTGATGATTAGAAAATTAGACATTCACCTAGTCACCAGACCTAAGCTCACAGTCTCACATGAGGCAATTGTTGAAAATATAGCAGAAATGGGAATTTTTTTTAATAATCACAACACACACTCGTCTCTATAAACACCTCGCGTCGTCTATCACTAAAAAGATAATTAACGGTAAAAACGAGCACACGTGTCAAGTTTAAGCCTTAACTCGGGTGGGTAGGTTTCATCACAACAAGTAACCTAATTAATTGAGTGGTGCTAACTTTGCTTTTTCATCCTAAATTAATAAAAGGACTAGTTCACTCAAATTCCGACAACATGGTTATTGAAACTTATATAGTAGAAAACAATATATCATGCCCCGCTGGATTTCATGTACATATGTATATTATGTACATACCGATTATTTTTCCGGGGAAATCTACATATCAATTCTTATTCTTTATGCGGTATATATATTGTTCATAGCCAGTTTTTCTTTTGCATTGGTTTTTTCTTTATTATTCACAGCAACTTGTACATTTTTCTTTGATCCTAGCATATTGTCCATGTGGATTGCAATGGGATTTTAATTAATAAAAAATATTATTAACCCATTATTACTATTTTTAATACATCTCTTATTTTATATATATTTGTTACAGACATGTAAACCCTCTGACTCGACATTGTCTTTTCTTTTTCACGAAAAGTAGAGAGTTAGTGGTGAGGGCCACCTAGCCCCACATATTATTTCTCCATTTAAGGAGTTGGGGTAGGGGGTGACAAATTCACCGTTACGCAGAGAATGAAATATTTCAGTAAGCAATGGAATGTACATTCTATTTCATGCGCTGTTTTAAACATGGGTATTTTTTTTCATGATTTTGATAAGGAAATGATTTTTTCTCCAACACATTTTCCTTTGAAATTTGTGTGCAATAATACTGATGTTCAGATCTTTTGTTTGTTGCAAACATAAGCTTAAGTTATCTTTTCAATAAGGAAGAGGATTACATCTTGGCCTCTGCAGCATAATACAAAATCTAGATGGTATTTGACTTTGGGCAATTGGGCCTGAACAAATCTCAGCTTCTCTAAATATATATACTGCACACCCACATGAACATGGCACAACCTTTTCTGAGTTCAAGGTATGGGCGATTGGATTAGGATTTATACTATCATACACCTCAATATATATCCCTATTCCAAATTAAAGGACAGGCTAGGGTGCATGCCTAGGCCTGTAGCATCTAACCTACACCCTCCACTTTGATTAACAGATGATTCCATGCTAGCCTTCTGGCCACAAATCAAAATGATTAATTAGCAGTTGCAAAGCCGCCCTCTCTCTTTCCTTCAAGGCCACCATTAGTGGCAGCCGATGTGTCAAGTGTGATACCTTGTGTTGTTCTTTCTTCAGGAACCCCATATAGTGCCAGCTAGCTGCTGCTTAAGCCCTTTTTACGTACTCTCTTCGTCCCAAATTACTTGTCTTTTTAAGATTTAAACGTTGTTCCAAAATAATGGTCACAATGAAATACTACTTGTCCCATCAATCACTTCTAATTCAAATTTATCTCTTTTCTACCCTTAGGTTGTGTTCTTTGTTATGTGTTGGGAACACAACTCTTGCGTACGGAAAACGAAACGATTCATTAGCACGTGATTAATTAAGTATTAGCTAATTTTTTTTAAAAAAATAAATCAATATGATTTTTTAAGCAACTTTCGTATAAAAACTTTTTGCAAAAAACACACCGTTTAACAGTTTAAAAAATATACACGCGAAACACGAGGAAAATAAGTTGGGAACTCACTCCCAAGAACACAGCCTTAACCATCCCCCTACATCCAACCATACAATATTTAATTAGAGGTATTATAGTTTTTTTTTAAACCTTAATTTATGCTAAATTAATTAGAACGACAACTAACATAGGGAAGGAGTGAGTAAGCATCCTACGCGAATTGTGCTTGGACCGCTCAGCAGGAAGGCTGCAGGCTAGCTGCAGTTAGACAGCTAATCTTTAGCTATCTAATCTTTACTCGATCGAGTATTAATTACATACAGTATTCCACCGATCGATCTGCAGTTCTGAATAATTCTGATGCTTTCATGCAGCAGTTCGTCCTCGCGTTGATGTGTGGCTATTCGATCGCTTTATGTTTGCTCTCTGAATCTTTGACTGCTCTGAACTTGTCTTGGCCTCTCGTTCTTGCCGTTTGATGTACTCCAGCTATCCTCCTGCATATCTCTATGTCTACAAAGTCTCGTGCTTTTGTAAAGTTGATCAAGGAATCGGATCAGAATTCAACGAATCACTTTTATTCCACAGTTTTATTCCGCTTATCATATACTATCTCGATTGGACACTTTTTATCAACGATTTAATATACCTAACTAGGTCAAGGATTTGATTCGGCATGCTGCTATACCCAGTGATTATGGGAGATGACCATTTTTTATACTTTGGTTCTTCTTGCTGAATCCCATAATGTTTGCTCATCTTATGTATTATCAGGAGATAGAGCAACTTGATTATCCGTTAACAATATTATTTCGTCCTTTTAATTTGGATTCAGCCTTGATACTTTGTTGTAACTGCGCACATGTGTGAAACTACTGGAAATAAAATAAATTCAATGGATGAGTGAGATCTAATTACCTGACAGTCCTTTTTGCTTAATAATTTTCACCAAGTATATGAATGGCTTGTCGACACGTCGGCATGCTCATGCATATGAGATGTTTCCTACTAGATCATGTTTATAGTATATCTCTCACTGTCTCCTTATAGGGCTCATGTAGATTTGACCTCCTTTGCTTGTGGTTAGGTATTAATCTCACCTGCTAAACCAGTTGTCATCAGGAGACAGGAATCATATCTGGTCTCTGCTGCATGCATGGATTTGATCACCATTTACAAACAGCTACTTGAGGCATCTACATGTCTGTACTTCTGAAGTCTGAACCTCTGCCATGTGAGCTTCATTTGTTAGCAAGCAGACAACACATTAGCCTTTTAGGAGCCATGATTACGGAATAATTTCCATGGTCACAGTCACAGCAGAACTGCACTCCCTCCTTCTCGAAAATATAAACATTTCTACGTATTTTTGACATTTCAATCACTATCCATATTCATTATTAGAAATACTTATATTTTAAAACGAGGAAAGAATTATATAGAGTACGGAAAACTATTATAAACTCTCGAGTAGATGTCCCCTCGTTGTTTGCATGTCACTCAAATAGTTATGAAAATAATTAAAAAGATGTATTAATATGTGATATATCACTCCACAAACATACAACTTAAAATTCAACTTCTACATGTCGCAACAACGAAAACAAATTAAACTACAACTAGTTAACGTATATTCGCAGTTAAATTTATTTTTTTCGTTGCGACATGTAGAAGTTGAATTTTAAGTTGCATATTTGTGTAATGACATATCACATGCTAATACATTTTTTTAATTTTTTTTAAAAATTTTTATAACTATTTGAATAACATATAAGTAATAAGGGGACGTCTCCTCGAGAATTTAAAATAAAATCCATATCTAGCTAGCTAGCTGCTAGCAATTTCTAGGGTCATGCAATGCAATGAAAGCCTCTGCATGCAGGAGACTTTCAGAGATCAGATCTCCAAAAAATTTTTCAACTGCATAGCTTCTTCTAAAAGTTACAGTTGCAAGAAGTTTTTTCAAACAGTTTAAATTTTTATCCAAATTCTGAGAAGCTGTAGGTATAGAATTCAAAAAATAAACCCAACTTTTTCATATTTTCATCAGTTGTTTCTCAAAATCTTAGGTTGGACTGGGTGTACAGTGTTGTTTCAGAGAAGGGCATTTAAGCACACCCAACTGTTGAGCATCAGAGCATGTGCAAATATGGCTTTCATGTGTCCTTTGAGCTGAACATATGTGCGACAGTGAGCCAGTGAGCACTGAGCAGGCTGATTGGAAAATTAAGCTGCAAAAGACAGGGCCTTAATTTTAAGCTACTCCAGCATATGCAAGCTCTAGCTAGCTAGCTAGCTAGCTAGGTCAGTACTTGCAGTAGTCAGTACATCTATACGCTGTCCGAGCGCGCGAGCAGAGAGAGACTTCAATTCATTTCCCACCGTCCAAATAAAACACTGAATTCGAATATTGAATGCTCTTCGCGCCGCGGCATATATATATGAATCTCCGATGCGGCTCGTCGCAGCAGCTAGCACAGCTGAGAAGATGGATCAGTGAAGAAGTTAAACCATGAGCAGATTGTAAATGACAGTGGGAGAGCTGGATTAGTTGCAGGTTGGTTGGTGGTCATGGCGGCGCTGCGCGACGTGCTGCTGTCGATCGCGCAGACGCCGCACCGGCTGCGACGGCGGGCGCTGGTGACGTGGACGCCGGCGCAGGAGACGAGCGAGGTGCGGGACCGGTCGGGGCCGCGGATGAAGCGGCGGCTGGAGTGGTACGACCTCGTGGGCCTCGGCGTCGGCGGGATGCTGGGCGCCGGCGTCTTCGTCACCACCGGCCGCGTCGCGCGCGACACCGCAGGCCCCGCCGTGTTTGCCTCCTACTTCATCGCCGGCGTCTCCGCGCTCCTCTCCTCCTTCTGCTACGCCGAGTTCTCCGTCCGCGTCCCCGCCGCCGGCGGCGCCTTCAGCTACCTCCGCGTAACGTTCGGTACGCATGCGAGCTGTGCCATTAACCTCTTCACACACTACCATAAAATCCGCAGTTAATGGCGCCGTGCAAACGGTTCAGGGACATTGTTGAAATAATCCAACATTGTTCAACACGATGGATCAATCGAGCGGTTAATTGACTCCATCTGTTGCTGGCAATGTCATCAGGTGAGCTGGTGGGGTTCTTCGGGGGAGCCAACATCCTGATGGAGTACGTGCTATCGAACGCTGCGGTGGCGAGGAGCTTCACGGACTACCTGGCCTCGACGTGCGGGATCACGGAGCCGGACGCTTGGAGGATCCAGGTCGACGGCATCGCCAAGGGCTACAACGCGCTGGATTTCCCGGCCGTCGCGCTCATCCTTGTCCTAACTCTCTGCTTGTGCTACAGGTATACATTTGATTACACAGACATTAATTCGATCCGTTGATAGAACTGTTTGTTAAGTAGAAGTGAATCGCTTTGTCTTTTTCGTATCCTTGAGCTAGGTTATGGGTGAAATGACTCAATAATACCTCTTTGATTTGTCATTTTGTACTGGTGGTGTACTTAACCTACCCTAGCTAGGTTGATTTAATTAGGCTGCATGCATGTGGTTTTGTGTTCTCAGATCCTGCATTTTATGGCAGACATGGTACTGGTAGAACAGAGCTACTGTCCCCTTGCCATGAGCTAGCTAGAGTTCATCATGTCATTTGATTATGTTTGTCGTTGGAGCAAAATCTCAGTAGTTTGGAAGAAGATAAGAAATGCGTTTCAAATTTGCAATTCAACAACCAGCAGCATTGATGGGTGGTTGGTTTTGATGGATCGATTCGTGTGATGCAAGTGCAGCACCAAGGAGAGCTCGATGCTGAACATGGTCATCACGGTGTTCCACCTGCTCTTCTTCGTGTTCATCATCCTGGCCGGCCTGTGGAACGGCAGCGCGCGGAACCTGGTGGCGCCGCACGGCCTGGCACCCTACGGCGTCCGCGGCGTCCTCGACGGCGCCGCCATCGTCTACTTCAGCTACATCGGCTACGACTCGGCGTCCACCATGGCCGAGGAGATCCGCGACCCCGCTCGCGCCCTCCCCGTCGGCATCGCCGGCTCCGTCCTCGTCGTCTCCGCGCTCTATTGCCTCATGTCCCTCGCCCTCTGCGCCATGCTTCCCTACACCGAGGTCCGCATGCACAAACATTGTCGCTCACATTCCATGCATCGATCACTGATGGTGTGTATTTATGTGTATATAGATAGCGGAGAGCGCGCCGTTCTCGGCGGCGTTTAGGGAGAAGGCGGGGTGGGAGTGGGCGGGGAGCGTCGTCGGAGCCGGCGCGAGCCTGGGAATCGTGGCGTCGCTGCTGGTGGCGATGCTGGGGCAGGCGAGGTACCTGTGCGTCATCGCCAGAGCGCGGCTGGTGCCGGCATGGCTGGCCAAGGTGCACCCTTCCACCGGCACTCCCATGAACGCCACCATCTTTCTAGGTACCTCAAAACACACAAGGTTGTTGTTAACTTGTAGATTTGCAACTGTTGGAGTGGTATTTATGTATCATAAGGTTGTAGTTTTTTTTTATAGAAAAGTTTACAAGGTTGTAGAATTGTGGTTCAAAGGTATATTGTTTATCTCCTGGTTGAAAGATGTTGAAAGGTTTGTAGATAGAGTTTATCCCTTCCATCTCCTGGTGTAAGGCGCTGGAATGGTATTGATAGGATTAGTGTTAATACATCTGCAGTATATGCCATTTCACACTTGGAGTTTAAAAATGGAGGGTTCAAATTAATTTGTGGAAATTGTGAGCTTGCGATAAATACTACTTCTACCTTCTCTCTCTTTTACTTAACGTCTTAGAACCCATATGCTGTCAACATCCAATGATTTTACCAGTTATATTTTTAATTTTGACATAAACCAGTTATATGCTTGAAACACTAAATTAGTTAATGATGAAGATTGTATTCACAGTTTTTTTGGAAAAAGATTGTATCGTTCATTTAAGTTGCCATTAGAAATGCTTATGTGATAGTATTATAATGGTATATGCACTGTAATAAGATTATGAGAACTAATGGTCAAAGTTATATCTCGAAGGCCGTGAAAAGTAAAAAATGTAAATAGAAAAATTGAAGGTAGTACAGCTTAGCAAAGATCTGACAAATGAGGTAAACTAGTTGTGAATTGATGATGGGTTTATGGGATGTTAGACCCCCTGCAACCTACATAATAAACCTAGTTTAGAGAGAGCAAACGGAGGCACAAAATACACTAATTTCAGCGAAGTCAAGGTCCTTACCACTGTATCAGATCATGAAAACTGCAATGCAGGTACATTTTTTAGATAATGTCAGTGAAGGTTACAACTTATCATAATTCATAATTAGCAGTAATACTGTTGCTGGCATTTCTGGAACTGTTCTTACCAATACCATCACCATTATCCATGCGCAGGATTGTGCACAGCATCAATCGCACTCTTCACCGAGCTGCAGGTGGTGTTCGAGATGATATCAATCGGAACACTCCTGGTCTTCTACCTGGTGGCCAATGCGCTCATCTACCACCGGTACGCGAAGCTGGGTGCCAACCGATCGCTCCATGTCCTCCTCTTCCTGCTCCTCCTTACACTGAGCTCACTCGGCTTCTCCCTCTCGAGGAGGATACATGGACAATGCCGATGGGGGATGGGATTGTTCGGCGCCACCTCTGTGGCGATCACTGCCATGTTCCACTGCGCGGTACAGCAAGACATGGCAGAGCCACCATCAGAGTGGACGGTCCCTCTGATGCCATGGCCGGCTGCTGCATCCGTCTTCCTGAATGTGTTCCTGATGACCACTCTCAAGGTGATGTCCTTTCAGAGGTTTGGCCTCTGGAGCCTTGTGATCATAGTCTTCTATGTCTGCTATGGGGTGCACTCCACATACTCTGCAGAAGAAAATGAGGATGTCAATGCTATGATTCATCACGCCAATATGGACATCTCTTAGCAATAGCAGCACATAATACATTGATCTAGGAGTTACCTTGGAGCTAACTAGCCCGTCAATTAGGCCGTCTCCAGAATGGTCCCGAACCTAAAGAGGATGGGGCAAAAGAGAAGCTGCTTTTGTATTAGGTTAGACTCTTCTTTTCCTGCTTTTGTGCTTGCAAATTGGCCGAAAACACTGGCTTGTAACTTGTTTTTTTCTCAAAGTGCACATGCAGGAGTGCAGGACTGTGACTGGCATATGTTCCTTTGATCAAAGACCAGAAATTTTGTCTACTTTAAACATAGAAGGTGACCATTTCTGTAGAAAGTACCAAGCGACCACAGAAGAGTAATTTTCAACAGCTAGATTTAAGTAGCTGTGTTTCCGTTATTTTAGAAGTACTGATTAAATTTACAGGTGCAACAGGAAATGCCAATGCAAAAGAAGACAATCAAATGCTGGTTTACTGGCTTCCATGTCCAAAGCAATGGACAAAATGCAATCTTGATATTTAATTTTTTTTTAAGTGTAGCCATGAAAAGCAACATAACGAGTCTGGAGAACATACTGATTTAGTCATAACTGAAAGTAGTTGAATGTATCACATGAATATACCGGATATAAAATTTCACAATATAGGCAAAAAGAAAACCCTGCAGATGGCAGATACACCTTAAGTATAAAAGCTAATGTTTTGATATATTTGAAACAGAGAACCAAAAATACTATTTTCCTGAGCATTCAAGAACATTGCACTCGGATGTATCAACCATTAAAAGTACTCAAAGTCTGGACTAATACAGAAATATGGTGATGCTTAAATATTACCTTCTTGTGCCCAGAATATCGTAACAACACGGTTCAAGAGAAGACACTGAAGTCCTATAAACACCATAAGAGAAATGTTCTTATCAAATAACTAACATTTACATATGCAATAAAAAGATACAGCTGAATTATTGCAAAAGATGGCTCCAGTTCTTTGAAAACCATGGGAATTTTCAAGGAATATTCGACACAAAGCAACTCTCAATGGTCGCAACTCTACCTTTGAAAAGATTTCTGATAAATGTAATCAGTGCTTATTATACACAACCTTATCAAGAATTCAAGGACCACACATGGTGGAACGCGGAAGTAAAGCCGAGCATCATGGAGAAATTTCGTGCTTTCAAAATCAACATGCTACATCGAGTCAATGAGCGTACCTGAATTTTCATTTGCTGATGCTCATCTCAAGTGGTTGTCCATTGATGAGCATGCCAGTTAGCTAAAGGGTAAGCAAAAACATGTTAAAGGACCACTCACTTTGATTGTGGTCCAACATCCTACTTAAGTGGCACTTGCCTTCATCTGCAGAAAATTGGCTGACACATAAAGGGAACACTAGATTTCACTGTTATATTATACTAAAAAAAGTTTCAAGGAGTCATGTGGAGTTCTCATTGGATAGGAAGATTCTAGGCAATAACAAGGTAACTGTAGCATATTGATCAACAATATCCTGATGTTTTTCACCTAAAGCAACTAAACTTCCAGCTCAGCTGAGAGCATGAGACTTGGCATGACACAAACAGATAAATCAATAAATTAGAATATCAAGCAAAGGGAATATGTCAGTTGAAAAAGGATGGTGGGAGCATTTCAGTAATTTATTCACAGATGCCTGTAAAATCTGTCACAAGGGTGCCTCTATATTTATCAAAAACATAGATAGAATAGATACAATTACCATCAACGATCTCAAAATCCTGTGGCAAAATAAAAATTCAAAACAAGCATAGAATTGTCTCTAGTTGGTTCAGTCAAGAAAATAGTAGTTACAGACAATGTTCAAATTTAAAACAAGAGAACAGCTTATGAGCACCGCAGCAAATGATTTTCAAAAAAGAAGAGCACCACAGAATCTCACTGAAGCAATCTATGTATTAATGTATATAAAGCAAATTTAAACAATTTCAAGTGTGGAAGAGAATAAATTTACTTTTCATGGCATGAAGTAAGACGGCCAACAAATTCTGAGTAGAACATGTCCTAAAGAAAGGCCTCATGGTATCTTGATATGAAAAACAGTATGCTCAACATTACAGTTGTTCTACAAAAAAAGAAAATTATAATCTATTGCTTTCGAATACTCTGTAATCAAACTCTGCATGGAATTTTCTGGAGGCATTCAACATAGGCGCTATTTATTATTTTCTAATATGGGTAACACAATGTATGAATTAATTTAGTGCCACACTATCAGGAAACAAAGAAAAACATTATATGGAATTTGATCATCACTACTGCGTTTTCCTTCCACAACTGCTTGAAGTAACCACTTAGAGAGTTCCAGAATGAAGACATACAACAAATTACACAACATAACAATGTGTGCAACTGTGCAATGTAATGTTCAACTGGCTACTGGATATTCAGATCTATCCAACAGACATCCAGAACAAAGATTATGCTCTGCTTAACTATAAATATGAGACCAGGACATGAGAACTTGCTTGGGCTTAGAAAGTTTAGATTGTAGTTCAGCCTCTCAGTTTACAAAGTTAGTATCAGCCTCAACCCAGTAAGGATGGACGAATTAGCAAATGAATTCAAAATCCAAGTCGCTGGAAAACACTTCTGCTATGAAAAGCCAAATCTGGTATATTCCGGATACCCCCAAAGCTTGACAATATCAATATTTCCAGTGCATTCCTTTTTTCTTTCGCTTCCATAATCTACTGCTAGGGTATGTAAGTTTTAATCTTGACCATTCATTCATCTCACCTCATTTTATCTCAACCCTCCATCCATTTCCATTTCCCAATCCCACCCCTCATAACCCATTATCCAAACACCTCCTCAGGGCTTCCATTGACTACTTGGATCAGTTGTCACAAAGGTATCAACCATGTTAACAAGCTGCAAAAGAACAGGAATGACTGTTTTTTCGGCGGTCAGAAACTGCAAGTCTGGGGGCAGATGCAGTTAAATTCTACTATGTTCTAGAGTTCAGATATCTTCAAATTACCTTCCTTGCCACACACAATTGAACAAATTAAAGCTTGAGACAAAACAATAAACACAGAACAGGCTAAATTATTATTTTCCATACGCCATACAAGATAGATAGAAAGGTTACTACGATTTGCAAGCTACGCCTACATCAGACATCCATCACAGTACATATGAACAACTCTAATTAACTCCTAAACTCGCAAGCCAAGCCAGTGGGCAACCAGGACAAGCAAGAAAACCTTGGAAGGAGACACCTTTGCGCCACCGAAATTTACTCTAGGGAGTCGACGATGCGGTCGACGAGCGCTTCCATGAGCCTCCGCTGCGAATCGAGGTGCCGGAGTGCCATCTCCATGCGCATCTGCTGCGTCTTCCTCGCCGCCTCCATCCGCCTCTGCTCCGCCCGCAGGAAACCCTCCCCGATCGCCCTCAGCGCCTTCACCACGTCGCTCTCCCCGTCATCCTCGGCATCGGCATCGGCATCAGGCAGCCTCCTCTTCTTGGGCGGCGGGGAGGAGGGAGCGGGAGGAGGCGGCGGCGAGGCTGGCGGCGGCGGGGACGGAGATTGCGACGGGGATGCGGAAGGGGAAGGCCCGTCGAGGAGATCGATCGCGTCGAGGAGTGGGCAGGGGCGGCGGCGCTTAGATCGGAGGCGGCGGCGGAGCTTCTCGACCTTGTGGCGGCACTGGCGTGCGGTCTTGGTCGGGGTGGCCGCGTCGGCGACGGCCGCCCAGTCGGCGGAGGTCAGGTGCGCCCGCCCCACGGCGAGGCGTCGCGCGGTGTAGGCGCGGGCGAGCGCGAGGGTCTCGTCGGGGGTCCAGCACGGCGGTGGCACGCGGCGGGCGGAGGCCGCCGTGTTGGTGGGGGAAGAAGCCATCTTGATGGTGGTGGTGGTGGTGGTGAGGAGGAGGCGGAGGTTGGGGAAGGGACGGTGAGGGGATTATAACGGGAGTCTTTTTAGGGCGGCGACAGGTGGCGGTGGGCGCACGCGGGCGGCGGTGGGCGGCGTCGGCGGCGGCGCCAACCGCGGATTGTGGGGGTTGACATCTTGACCCGACACCCCCCGCGCGGCGCAGCCGCGCTCGGCGTTAAAGTTCCGTGTCCGTTTCTTTTAGCTTTCGTGTTTCGACTTTTTGCGTGGCTAAAAGATGTTTTTTTAGTTACCGCAAAACTCTAAGCCGTCAGATCGAATGAGATGATTCGATTCGTAGCTAATCTCATTTTAAGAAGAAAATGATTTGTGCCTAATCCGGGGGTTTCTGTTTTGCCCCGTATTGTCTTCGGCATGAGTGCCGCCGTGACGCCCGTGGGGGTGTGGTTGGCCGGGAGCGGCGGCATGCGGTGCGACTTGGTGACGCCGTACGCGAAGAGGGTAGGGGTAGCGTGCGGGCGCGGCAAGGTGGCGCGCGGTGCGGCGGCGACGCGGGCGGTGGGGCCGTGTGTGTGTGTGTGTGTGTGTGTGTGTGTGTGTGTCCGCGTGGTTCGCCGACGCGGCCGTGATGTGAGACCCACATGGCGATGACGCCGCTAGCGGGTGGGTCGCGCCGCTCGCGTGGGCGACGCGGCCGGGTCGGAGGATGGAGCGGCCGAGACGTCACCTCACCGTGCGGCGCGTGCGGTGCGGTGGGAGGGATATCATGCACGGCTGCACCGACGGGGCCCGAGTCACGCTCACGCGGGGTCGCGTGCCGTGCGCGGCAGCCGGGGCGGCCCGGCCCGCGGGTTCCGCCGTGGATGGCGTGTAGCTCGAGTGAAACCGTGCAACGGCGGGCGGCGTGTTGACGCGGCCGCCTCGATCAGGATCGGGCTGAGAGGCCCACGACATCACGGCGTTGCCGCCCACGTCGTCGACGTGCCTTGGCGTAGGTGTGTCTGGTGCGGGCGTGCAGCTCCGCCCACTTGCCCATCAGTAGCAGTAGGATGACGGATGACAACATGAAAAATTAGAGAAGATACCAGGGTTAACATAACCAGCCAACCATGTCACCGGGGACAAACAACAAGCTATCATCAGTAGGATGACGGATGACAAGCCGAAAAATCAGAGAAGATACCAGGGTTAACACTTAACGGAACCAGCCAACCAGGTCTCCGGGACAAACTACGTACTATCAGCCACCATTTTCGGCCATGAGCTGATTATATGCCAAACTACTTATTTATATGTGTCTGTACTTAACGATTTAAAAGTTAATGTTAAAAAAAACTACATTAAAAATATTATAAAATCAACTCCAAAATTAAAATTTTAAATTTAAATTTTGGCAACGGTTGATTTCTATATAGAAAAAAAAATAAAACTACTGATACTTTCAACAAGAGCTAGATAGCTTATTGTCAAACTCTACGAATGCAAGCTGCTCCTACAAGTGGCTTGAGAGATGAGAGATTGTGTCCTCAAATTTTATGGATTTACATATAAGTTCAAAAAGCAATACGTCAAACATCCATTATAAAATAGACCCGTTGACCAAATCCCTTAACCTCTGAAAATCCCCAACTTCCGCGGCTTCTCCCTCTCCCTGTCACTGGTAGCCTCTTAGCTCTCTCCTTCCTCCCCCTTGTCGCCGGACAAGGATCCAATGCTGTTATAATAGGGACTACAACTTAAGCAGTCAAAATCATTTTTCTCCGTTGAATTGAGAGGATCAATGGGTAAAATCTATGCCATGTCGGTTCTAAACAGTAACTGCTACAGTGGTGGCTACAGAAAAATACACAACTATAGTATTTGCCCAATAGCGTCCAGGAATATATTAGCCGTTACTTTCTGATCCAAGGAATTGCCTATATGACTGTTTAAGTTGCAGTGGCTATAACAACTGTAGATGATCTCAATTCCTTATCGTCCGCTCCTCCCCCACGACCAACGAGCTCTGAGTTAGGCCGGTGGCGTATCAAGCTCCTCGGCGGCGGATCGAGGGACACGATGCCTCAGGAGCCATTTCCCACGCTCGAGTGGCCTCGCCACGACCGGGCCACCCGTGCCCTCAACAAGAGTGCCCTCGTGAGGTGGCTGATATGGAGTACAATCTCCAAGCTTGCCACCCACAAACCACAAGCCACACTATGAATGTAGGTCGTCGCAGGGACACACGAGCACAGCTGATCTAGAGGGAATCCCCGAGATGGCAACCCGAAACTACACGTCACATTGTGAATGGCCTAACAGGACTTAAAATTGTGAGATGCATTCCTATAGACCTTCATATATGATTTAATGCATTCTAACGCAGTAACATTCCCATGGGGGCTGAAGCATCATCAGTACAATTTCACATTAGCCGTAGCTGAACCTCAGGACATTCAAGTAATCAACCCCTTCGACAAGGCTGTGACAACGCAAACTAACGTTCTCGATGAATCTGGATATAGCCTATACCACAAGTCCGCGATAGCAAGCAAGAGTCCGCGATACCACAAGTACGTTAGATAGGCATATCGACGGGTTGAAACAGCCAACGTGACAATGTGCAGCAGGCCATCATCATAGCCAGACAAGAACCCAGGCCCAAGCAAATAATTTATGTATGGAACAAATCACACAACATAACAGGCGCATAGTTTTTCATGAAATTGAGCTCAACGCAACCATATCATACCTGTACATGAAATCCGTTCCCTTGCTTACAATGCTCATTACAAATCTGAAAAGTAGAAAAAAGAAGGGAGAAAAAAGGAACTCTGATCTGCGTTTAGTATACCACTAATATATGCAGCCTGCATATGAAGCAGTTCCTTCCAGGTAATGGACGAAACAGTTGTACAGCAACAAGCAGCATCTTGTCACTATCGACTAGTATAAGGTCAAAGTTCATCTTATAGCACAACCAAGCCAGTGCTCCGCTACAGTTATCAAATCGATCTCACACCACATGAGAAAAAATAAAGTACTCCAGTACTTGTCCAAGCAAACAGCATAAAAATAGACAGATAAAATGAATTTATTAGCCGTGATTGAACTGAGATAAACATCAACAAGAGATACACTATAGCATTCAGAACTAATAAAATAATTGTGCCTAGTTGATTCTACTGAAACTATTCATATGTCAAAATTAGAAGATACCATCACCAAAAAAATTAGTACTGAACTAAATGAATGCAATGGAACTTTGTTACCATAAGTTATAAAGGATACATTATATTAACTATTAATAATTCAGTCGACTGATATGTAGTGGATTAATATGTTTATCTGTTCTTTTCTACTTCAAATCAGTATAGTTTTGTAATTAAAACAGCTTAAATAATCGACTAAACTGTATGGTTAATTTTTCTGTTCACCAATTCGAGACCCTCAAAAAAATTGTTAATGTTGCTTTGCATTTGCTACTTGAACAAAAATGCTTCCATAGTCTACCTTGCAAAATTATGACATGCTGTTTTCTGGTCTATCTTCATTCCACTAAATTCAACCAACTGTCCCTTCCCCTCCCCTTCTATTTTACACAAGCATCTAATTATCCAACAACATGGTGCTGATTCCCTCAGATTTCAGTCCAATATGCAAATTCACTGACACCTTCTCTCTGTGCTGGATAGTGCAAATCTTCCATCCATAAATGATAAACTAATGCAATTCACCAAGATCTGAAATAATTGCCTGTTGCCCTTATGGGATCCTACTCCAACAAACGAAACACTAAACAGTAAGTGATAGCGATATTAAAAGAATGTGTAGTTTGTCAAGACTGCCAGAGCCGTTCAAGAGCTGCCTCCAAAATAGAGCATGCCAGTCCCCTTTCTAGTTACTGCCAGGGCTGGCAAATGTAGTACACATAAAAATTTCAAGTGTAAAAATGCAAACTTTGATATCAGGATCCAATAATGGTTATTATCACTTATATGATGAATCAAGTAAATCAGACAATGCAGTGACTTGCTCTAGAACTCCTTGCTATATCTCAGAGAATGGTTGTATTAGCACTAACAAGTTTGCTAGGTTTGTTGCAGCTCTCTGTATACTGTGTAATTTGTATTTGTTACTATTAGCCGTTTAATTTCACCAATTCACTAGAACACATTGCATCAGCTACTGCCGATAGCTATCAAAAGAGGATTGCTTGTTCCCTAATGCGGTAATATCTTGGTATGTCTATTTACAAAAAAATGTTACAAAATAAATTGGTTGTAAGAAATTTGGCACCACTAAATATATCTCCATCTAATGGGATAAAGGGCCCAAATATACCAAAACTATCCTGTAATCATAATGGTAAATCAAACATCGGTGTCGTAGCAAAACCAGATTTTTTTTTCTGAAACTTAATTAGTCGAATTACTTCATGCTTCCTGGAAATTTCTTCAAAGTTTGCAATTGTCCAATTACCACTTTTTTTACCAAAGATATATTATCCATGCTCCATGCAGCACTTGACAGAAATTACAGAAACGAGTAGTAATTGAAATGTGGTGCTCAATGATGGCATTGCTTGTTAGATATACCTGGGTGCCCTGAACTCTGTGCTGCTGCTAATCAACAGCAGCAATCCAAGGCCATACTCATAGTTCTGTAACTGCAAGTTCTGTTATCTTAAACTTATTATGGCAAAGGCCTAAGTAATTGCTTGGTGAAAGAACTACTTTGAGCCATATAAATGGTTTCTCCCGATTTCAGCAACCAACAAATCCATTTTTCAGCAGTTACCAAATAACTAGTCCAGAGTTTCAGTCTGACCAATCATCTTTGTGGCACAGCAAATTACCGAACCACCAGAGAGCAGATGCCAAAGGTTTCAGAAGTAAACAGCCTTACACAAAGCGCCCCCTTCTAAGGCTTCATTTGTAAGTCTGATCTCTGGCCAGCACATCACAAGAGATCTTCAAGGCACCATGTATTTCAGGGAACTACCTCATAGTACTACTTTACTGAAACACTCCATATCTCTCAAAAATGTTTAGAAACACTGGAAGTAAACATGCCAAGATACCATAGCTGGCGATTATGTTCACAATTCTTGACCAAATAAAGCAAAGCCTTACATTAAAGAAACTAGCCAGAACATCCACAAGACTATTGCTTTAACCAACTTGGTGTTTCTGGCTTCTTTGATCATGTCTTATTTGAGAGCACCACACACAATTGCCACTTCTTATCCAGATCCGTAGGCCTTAAATTAAGGAGCTCCATACAATCCGGGGCCTACACCAACCTCCTACGGTGCCATGTGTGTTCCACAAAGACGATATGATGCAAAATCTGTACCATCAAAACAATTCATGGTTGATCATGTAGGGTGTTCCTTGTTTGATAGAAGGGGAAGCATTTGCCTTCTCTGAAGTGAGCGGTTAAGACGATGATGGCAGCGGTGGTGGTGGTGCGAGAGATCGATGAAAACTTCTATGCAGGACAAATTTAAACACAAGGAGAAACAAAGCAGATTCAGTTGAACACGCACCTCAGTAATATGAACTAGAACCACTACCGCCATAGTAGCCACTGCTGCTACCCACATTACGCCCCGAGTAAAGTGATGAATATGAACTTCCACCAACCTGCACAAACAGAAATATAAATAATTTGGGGGAAATCAACATGATAGAAGGCTTGGGCCAACAAAAATGGACATAGATAATGAGCTGGAGATAACATTTTGATGGAGACTCACATCAGATCCACGAGACATGTAGCTACCACTGAAATTTGATGAGTACATTCCACCAGCATCGTTACTGCTTGCGGAACCTGAAAAGGTGAAACACAAAATGGTGTGAGAATAGAGATCTAATATATATTGAGCACATGAGCACAGGTACCCTGACACAACATAGCCTTCAAGAGCATATACCTCCATAACTCATGCCATGCCGACCACTACTGTACACTGAATCATGACCAGAGACAGATCTGCCACCACTGTATCCCACATGTGATCGGCCAAGCCTTCAAAGACAAGCAATGTATAGGCAAGATATTAAAAATAAAACCTAAGCAAAGAGAAGGAACATTTCAAAATGTACACCAACCTCTCGCTATATGTATCTGCATACCGGGCACTGCTGCCACCAACGTCATAGTCTAAGCGTGCCTTAGACTGACGAACACTAATGTCGTGATACCGAGGGGGCACATCATCCTGACATAACATTAACAATGTATTAGTTGGCTGAGGAATAAAGGAGAAAGCATGAAACAAGAGAACAATAATTAACTGCCCTCACCATCTCAGCATATGAGCGTTTTGAACCAGACATTGTATCATAATCACGACCACGACCCTCCCTATATGTTGGTAAAGGACGGTCAATCTTCCCTCCATAACCATCATCAATATATGCTCGCCTATCAGAAAGACGGGGAGCACTACGAGGACCTAGGTCCGAATAGGCCGACCCCCGGGGTGAATAATCATCCCTATAGGGGCGTCTATCCCCTGGAACTCTTGAACTATAGTCACCAAAGGTAGCTCTGCTTCTTGGCGGAGGAAGTTCGTCACGCCTTCCATATTCTCTCCTTGGGCTTCTCTTTGGGTACACAGGACCTGTATACAGATGAAGTATGAGAAAGTGAGGTAGCTACAGTGGTTTGCACTGCAAAAGAAGAGAGAGAGAGAATAGATTGCACATAACATCTGCACACCTGGGGGCCTTCTATCATATGATCTCTCAGGTGGAGGCAAACGCCTAACTCTATCTGGTATTGACATAACAGGGCGCCTATCTCTAATATCTACTGGCCTCTTCAGTGGGCGGCTCCTGACTGGTGGTGGTAAGCGACTAACATCAGGTCTTAAAAGACGAGGTGGAGGCCGGCGAAGTGGAGGAGGACGATCATATGCAAAACGTCCACCTCGAGGAGCACCCTGCCCAACCCTAAAATTTCCTCTTAATCCATGCTTCATTCTAGGAGGTCTCTGCAATGGTCTCGACAATCTGGCTCTCACTTTTGCCTGAACCATCAATTTGTAAGGTGTTGTGTAATATTAGTTCATGTCCAACAGAATGAGTAGACAGTAAAAAAAAAAAAGACCCATCAAACTCAGCAGGGGAAACAGACCTTGTTGTCACCTTCACCAATCTCAGAATTAGTTATCCCATCAGCACATGCAACAGCATTATCATGTGTATCAAAAGTAACAAACCCAAAATCCTTTCTCTTGGCTGCTGGCATATTTCGGGCTAGTTCAATTTTCTCGATAGCTCCATATTTTTTAAGGTACTTCTTGACACGATCTTCATCCCATGAGGGAGGAAGGCCATCAATAAATACAGTTCTAACCTGAACCATATAACCAGAATAAGGATTCAACAGATTTAATCATATTTGCAACATCAACAAACAAAAGCACCAAAATAAGTGGTTACCTGTGCCATTATTTCATCGTCAACTTCGGGGTAGGAATCAGCAAAGGAAACCTTTGCACTACGATCAACTCCAAAAACTACATCCCTCTTCTGCAATCGCCTAAAAGCATCCATTGCTTCAGGGCGAGTAGAAAACTCAAGTAAAGCATACCCACGATTCATTCCTGGATTATTGCTGTCCTCAACTAATAGTAGATCATCAAAATTCTCAACACCGTAACTCTTGAGTTTCTCCTTCAGCTGTGCATGCCCAAATAAGTTATTATTCAGGTAACAACAGAAAAGGAAAAAAAAGAAAAAATGTTTCAGCATCTTACATGTTCTTTAGTCCATGTCTTGCAGATATTGCCAACAAAAAGAGTATCGTTGTCATGACTAGGAGCAACACCACATTGTTTGCCTCTCACCTACAGCATTTAATGAATTATGAGATTACTTGTAATAATAACACACCATAAATATAAAATATCCATATCTTTAGACCAACCGAGGGATTCTTTAGCTCTGACACCGCCCGCCTTGCTTGTTCTACAGTCGCATATCGCAAAAAGGCAAAGCCTTTATTTTTCTTTGTAACAGGGTTCATCATCAAACGAACTTCAGTGATCTCACCAACTTCACCAAAAACCTTCCTAAGATCGCTTTCTGTTGCATCTTTATCAAGCCCACCAACAAAAACTTCAAACTCCTTCCGCTTGCGGTGCTCTTTCACCATTTCATGATGCTCTTCATCCTCCACATCCACGTTATGTTCTTCTTCGGCATTTTCATATCCTTCACCCTCCCCATCGTCCCCACCATCCAATTCCTCGTCTACCATATCCGTCTCCTCTTCAATTACATCTTCAGTATATTCCACCACTTCATCACCATCCTCATATTGCTCTTCATATTGCTCCAAGTCCTTCTCATCGTAGTCCACAGCAGCCTCCTCTTCATATTCTGGTTCATCCTCAAATTCCAATCGTTCACCTTTATCCTCTTCGTACGTTTCTTTTGTAGTTCCCTCATCTAAAAATAAAATAAGCATAACCTTACTACATGGACAACTGCTATCCAATAAAATTATAGCCAAAAAAAAAACAGCCATGAGAATAAAGTATAAACATATGATCTTTAATGTTTTGTCATAAACATATGATCTTCAATGTTTTATTAAGAGTGGTTCTCATTATGTTTTGCTTGCATAAAACTAGGAAAGATCAATGTTGCCCTTTGTTAAAGGGCAACGCCATGTACTCAAACTGAATCAAAGACCAACTATTGGAACAGCACTAAATGATCTCATAGATCTAATATTCCAACTGCAACCATGCGATCATGAGCCAATGCTAACCAGGATTAAATGGAAAACAGTCAATATAAAAAGATATCCATGACATGCTACTTTGGACGTTAATTGCACCCAACATAAAAATACACTAATGCAGCAATCATCTTAATATACCAAATAATTGACACAAATAGTACAAATCAAAGTAAACGACCTATACCCCCAAAAAAAAAAAGAAGAAGCAGGCAATACCTTCACCGTGGCTCGCGCCGTTCGCTGCAGCGTCGGACGAAGTCTTCTCCTCCGCAGCTGGCTGCTGCGGTGGCGGTGACGGCCGCTTCTGCTCCTCCACCTTCGGGGCCTCCTCCGCAGCCTTAACCTCCTCGGCGGGCACCTCCTCCACGGGCTCCGGCTCCTCCACGGCCGCCTGCGCCTTCACCAGCCTGCCTCTCGTCCCTGGCCCCTTCCTCCCCGCCGCCGCCGCCGCCGCGGCGCCCCTCCTAGCCTTCGGCGGCATCTCCGCCCGCTCACAAACAAAACCAAAAAGGAACCACCTGCAGATCACCAAACAAGACGACGGATTTAGACGGACCAAGGATCGAATCGAGGGACGGCGAGGCTGGAATCCATGGGCGTACGCACCTCGCGTCGTCGAGGATCGAGTTGGGGAATCGAAACCCTAGAGAGCCGGAGGGCCGAAACGTGCGGCCTTCAGATTGCGGGGAGCCAACACGAAACCCTGCGCGTCCTTTGGCCGCCTTGGTATCCCCGGGTCGAGGCGTATCCTGTAAATCTGCAATGACGCTGGGATCGCGCGTATTTACGATTTTGCCATCAAGACTTGTCTCGCGCGTTGACCGCCTCCGCGAGGTAGAGGGTGTTTTGGTCTTTTCGTGAACTACATTTGGTTTTGCCATGTAATTGAAGTCGGTGTCGACGAAATTATGGGTGCGCGACCGGAGATTCTGCAGGGGAGTCTTTCTTTGGAGAAGAAAATATGGAACACGAACAACATAATACTCGAAAATAGATTTAAAAGAAATTTAATGGTATAGTCAAGCCAAGCTCCACCGATAACCCACGCTTTACTAACCATTGTCTTACTAATTTTGCAATGGGTATTGACTCGTATTTAGTGACAATCAAGGGAGAGAATAATGCCCTGTTGTTTCTTCTAAAACTTTTGGATAAACTTTTAAATATTCGTGACACGCTTTTCAAACTGCTAAACGATGCGTATCATAAAAAAAAAATTATATGAAAGTTGGTCTAAAATATGAGATAAATCTATTTTTCAAGTTTGTAATAATTAAAACTCAATTAATCACACGTTAATGTCACCTCATTTTACGTGAAACACTTAATCTTCATCTTCATCTTCAGAAGATTCAAACACCACCTTAGATACCATACATTTTATACTTTAGAGGCACATAGAGCAAGGAAAATGATAATGGCAACACACCTAATGGGAGAGATATAAGGCTGCGTTTGAGTCATGGATAAAGATTTTTCTCATTTTTTATGTGCACGCTTTCCAAACTATACGTTTTTTAAAAAATTGTCTATAAAAAAAATTATTTTAAAAAAAATCATATTGATATATTTTATAAGTTTAAAATAATTAATACTTAATTAATCATACGTTAATTACTCACCTCGTTTTGCGTATCTTTTCAATTCTCTGTTTTCCTCTCCTCTCAACCACACCCTAAGGTTATGTTCTTTACAGCTATTATAGCTTAGCTACTTCTCGTTTTTCGTTAGCACACTTTTCAAACTTTTAAACGAAGCATTTTACATGAAAATTTTTTATATATAAGTTGTTTAAAAAATCTAATGAATGTATTCATCAAATTTCTATATATTAATATTTAATTAATCATATGTTAATTATGTTTCTCGTTTTACATGCGGCTAACTAGTAGTTTCAAACATCTAAAAAACGCCGCCTAAGTCATTTATTTTCACTATATTAATCTGATGGCTCGTAACAATAAGTATGGTGCATCATCTAAATAATCGGATAGACTTTACTCAGACCCCGGCAGTGAAAACCGCACACAAATATCCGGAAAATGTAAGTTTTTTTATAAAACCAATGGCATGACATTGCTAGGCTTTCACCGTCTTTCTTTGCTTGGTGAGATTAGTATTTTCAGAATATTACCACTACATCAGAAAAGTTACATTGTTTATCGTCGTTTTAGGCTTTGTTTTTTTTTTGGCTGTCTTCCTAACTCAAAGCTCTTTTCTTCGCGCGCACGTTTTTCAAACTATTAAACGGTATGTTTTTTTGCAAAAAGTTTTTATACAAAAGTTGTTTAAAAAAATCAAATTAATTCATTTTTCAACCGTTTCGTTTCCCGTAAGTAATGTGCGCGCTAATGAACACAGCCTTAGTCTAACTACTTTGTCTGTCTTGCCTTGCCTTATTGATGGCTTGTTCAACATGTCAATGCCTACTCTAAAATTTTGATGTTAACATGTGCTTCTGAACTTGTAGAGCAGCATATGGTACACCTGTTATAGTAGTATATTAGCCATACGTAAAACGAAATAACTCATTAACACGTGATTAATTAAGTATTGACAATTATAAATTTGAAAAGTCAATTTATTTGATTTTAAAAAAACATCAATATAGAAAATTTTTACACTTAAATAGTTTGAGAAACGTGCTAACGAAAAACAAAAAGTAAAGTTGTAGTTTAAAGTTAAAGTTTAGAACTCAACCTTAGTAAATGGCATCAGGTAGCATCATGTTGTCCCGTGGGTCTTGGTCACGCTCCGTAACTCCGAGAAATAGGTATGTGCCGAGGTGGGCTCAGGTACATATTTTGCGACAAGAAATAAAAAGAATTATGATAAAACCCGAAAACTTGGCCTGGCCCGGGAAAACTTGGCTTTAGCCTAAGCTTTGATCTTGCATTTTTTCGACTCAGTTTTTCTTTTCTTTCATTTTTCCTACGCCAATGTTTAAGCATGCCTACTACAGAATAAGCAAGCAAAATAGAGTATATTTTGCTCCAATTAAGACTATATGACAGGTACACCCTTATATTGTTGATTTTTAATTTTATAACTGTTAATTAACAGTCCAAAAGCGGCAAGAGAAAATATTAGTTGATTATATATACAATGTTGTGATAACAAATTTTTAGTTACTGAAGAATAAATATGAGTAGATCGTTTTACACAATTTCATAGAGTATGTCTTTGTCTTCGTCCTCCTCCTCCTGGCCATCTTATTTTTTCACATAAAAGAACATCTTGCTTAAAAAAACAACCCACATGAAAATCGAATCCACGGGAAAACTCAAACAGAGAAAAACTGAATATAATAAACCATTCGTCCGTATTTCTCAATATCTCGTTGCAATAGATGGGCATGACACTAGCTTATACTTTTTATATAGTTATAGTCTATAAGCCCGATATGCAAACATGTCACATCATTATCTATCGACAGTTATTACATTTTAAACCTCATATAAGCGTATCACATCATATACAATTTATTGCATTATAAGTATGTCAAATCACCATGACCACATCATCTTTAATATTTTAACATAAGAAAATACTACACATATGATGGGTCCTTACGATTTTAGTTAAACACCATGTTATCCATGCAGTTAAACACCATGTTATCCACGCAGAAGAGAAATCCTTTTTTCTGTGGGACCAGAACTTGTTGCCGTTAATAAATGGTAGGAGAAAAACATTTGATCGTAAACCATTGTAAACATAAGATCGTACTTATAGTGGCACGTACTAGGGTTTTCTTACTGCCGGTACCCGTGTTTATCGCGGGGTATGATAATGGTTACCGGCGGTAGGGTTTAAGAAATTTTGACCAAATTCAAATTTTTTAATAAAAAAATAAAAAAATTATGAATGTAGTTTTTGATTTCTAGTGGCAGATGATGAAGAAATTTTTTTGAAAAAGAGTAAGATAAAATCAAATTTTAAGGAAAAACCGATAACAGTTTAGAAAATAAAAAAAACCGATTATATCGTGGACTCTATTATTTCTGCTACATTTGAACATCATTATATTGTGGACCCTATTGTTTTAGCTACATGTGGTCATCATTATGCTTTCAAATATGATATTGTTAAATTGTTGTTGTTGAATTATTATGCTATGAATTATTGAATTGTTTTGAAGTCCATAATATAGAAAAAGTCATGCCATTTTTTTTTATTTTTACATCCACAAGTTAGGTTTGCAAGCATCTTATATATTTTTATTATTATCATGGATTTCTCCACGCATTTAAGTGTTTTTTTTTAGTTTTACTCTTTTTTTTTTTGCCAAACTCAACGCGAAAACCGTGCCTCATATCGCGGTTACCGCGCCCAAATTGCGAAACTGCCAAGATTCGAATTCAAATATTTGACGAAGAAATTCACACGGTTTTTGACACCGCCTTACTACGGGCACGGGGGAGGGGGGCGGTGGGGTAACCCCGACCCAAACGGTAAGATAAACCCTGACACGTATTCATCCACATGCATTTGTTCATTGTTTTTTGAGTAAATTTCACTTTGGGCCACCTTTTATTACCGATGTTTTGCTTTTGGACTACCGTTTTCACTTTGAATCACCCAACTCTCTTCTCAAGCATATGAACAATCTCGAGTACGTCGGCTTCTCTTCGTGAACTCACAGCTATATGTAAAATCATTTTCTCGACATATGATGAGTTAGATGTAGGTGAATAAAATAGTTGATGATGGTCCAAAATGACATAAAGGTAAAAATATTTGGTCTAAAATGAAAACGTTGGTTAAAGAGTAGTCCAAAGCGAAACATCTGTAATAAAAGGTAACCTAAAATGAAATTTACTCTTGTTTTTACAATATTTAACATACATGCATTCATGTATTCTACAACAAAACACAGTGTATCACCTAGTAATATATATAACCTGTGCCAATGCATGTGTTACTGACTATAGTATTTGGAATATGAAGAAATACTATACTGGATCATGCCTGCGGCAGGAAGCAAATTTGCCGTGCTAAGTTGGGACATTATTTATCCTATCATCCGTTTGCGAGACGGCGCCGGTTCTTGGATTGAACGACAAGATAGTCAGCCATGCAGGTCAAGACGGTGAAGCAAAAAAGTCAGGACATAGATAGCTCACCGAGCAGGCCAACAACGACGTATCCGGGTCAATACGTTGAAGTACATCACTGTTCGGCAGTCAACGATTATTGTCAACTAGGTGCAAATTTTCAAGAACCAAAAAAGAAAACGATAGAGGAAGAAAAAAAAAACTTTAGCAACATCAATGGAGTGTGCCGTGTGGGATAAATAGTACGCTTAGGGCCCGTGGTTCAGGCTGCTGCCGAGGGAGAGGAGGTGGTGGTTGGAAGGAAGGTGGCTGCGCGCATCTGTCTCGTGCATCTGTTGGTGATCCAATGGCCGCCGTAATGTTTGAAGTTTGAACATTTCAAAGGCCATGATGCTTGCAGAATGCAGATTAGCAGGAAACCGTGTGTAGCTTGGTACAAGCAAAATGAGGATAAGAAAGTAGGCAGGGAAGGTGAGAACTGACTGGTTGAGCACTTTGATGCTTCGGAGGATCGGAGCCGGATCACGTTAGACACCGTCTCTCCTACGCTGGTGAATTACTGACTGGCTGTTGTATCAAACGATTCGGCCATTTGGAGGCATGTCTCCTCTTGAGTATCTGCCTTGAGTTTCTTGGGAAAGGTAGCTGTTCTGCTGTTGGATTTCTGTTCCATCTGGCAGAAATCTGGCTTGCTGGAAGTTTTCTTCCCTGATCGATTGGTTCTTCCCCTGTGTTTTCTTTTGTCTTGGCCTTCTCCTGGTTGGATTTTAATCATGCAGAAGTTCAGAGAAGTCATTGTCAGACCAACAGAAGAAATAGAAAATGTCTCTGTTTTAATCACCAGTACGTGATCTTTTTCTCTGCAACCTCTGAGTTCTTGAAGTAGCTGGAATTGTGGAGTAGCAAATAGCGATCGATAGAGAAGTAGAACGCAGCCGGCTTCTTCTTCCTCCAAGAAATGGGATGTCTGTGCCTCTTCCAGGACAAGTGCAGGAGCAGGAGCAAGAGACGGCCGGAGGTGGCGGCGGCGGCGGCGGCGGCTCCGACCTCCCCGCCTGTCGCTGCCGCCGTCTCTACCGAGGCGTGCTCGAACGTGTCCGTGCCAGCCGCCGCATCAAGCACGTGCACGTCGTCGTGGGCGAGCACGAGGCCGTCGGCGTCGAGCTCCTCGGCGCGGAGCACCCCGGAGCCGTACGAGGCGAGGCAGGGCGCGCGCGGCCCGCGCGGTCCGCGCGAGCTCGCGCTCCGCGAGCTCCGGGGCGCCACGGGCGACTTCAGCCCGCTGCTCATGGTCGGCCAGGGCGGCTTCGGGTGCGTCTACCGCGGCGTCCTCCGCCTCCCCGGCGCGCCGCCCCACGGCACCCCCGTCGCCGTCAAGAGGCTCAACCCCGACAGCCGCCAGGTACCCTGCACACACGACGACACACTCCCGGTTGATCTCGACCGCTTCCGCCATTTGACGACTCCATTGTTGTGTGTGCAGGGGCACAAGGAGTGGCTCGCCGAGGTGCAGCTGCTGGGCGTCGTGGAGCACCCCAACCTCGTCAAGCTCCTCGGCTACTGCGCGGCGCAGACGGAGCGAGGCCCGCAGCGGCTGCTGGTCTACGAGTTCGTGCCGAACAAGACGCTGGACGACCACCTGTTCGACCGATCCCACCCCGTCCTTCCGTGGGGCGTCAGGCTGCAGATCGCACTGGGCGCTGCCGAGGGGTTGCTCTACCTCCACGAGGGCCTGGAGTTTCAGGTAATCCATCTTCTCCGAAAACTGCACGTCTTCATCAGAAAACGATACAACACAAACCATTTTCATCTGTTTTTCCTTGTTTTTCAGATCATATATCGTGATTTCAAGGCTGCGAATGTGCTGCTGGATGATGAGTTCAGACCAAAACTGTCAGACTTCGGATTAGCAAGGGAGGGGCCATCAGAAGGTCAGACACATGTGTCCACAGCGGTACGTGCAAACTTCAGTTCAGAAATGCGTCGATACGGGTCATCAGTTCATCACTCCTGAATTCTTCAGAAATGAATCCATTTTGACTTTGGTGCTCAGGTAATGGGGACGTACGGCTACGCGGCACCGGACTACGTCCGGACAGGGCACCTCACGACCAAGAGCGACGTGTGGAGCTTCGGCGTTGTGCTGTACGAGATCCTCGCCGGCCGGCGGTCGATCGAGAAGAGCCGGCCAAAGGACGAGCAGAAGCTCCTCGAGTGGGTGAGGCGGCACGCCGCCGGGAGCCCGCGGTTCGGCCGGATCATGGACGCGAGGCTGCAGGGGAGGTACTCCGTGCGAGCGGCCAGGGAGGTCGCCGAGCTCGCCGCCGGCTGCCTCGCGAAGCACGGCAAGGACCGCCCCGCGATGGCGGAGGTGGTCGAGCGGCTGAGACAGGCGACGCGGCACGCCGAGCTGGACGGCGAAGTGTATGACGATGCCGGGGAGGAGAGCTCGCCGGCGGCGGTGGGGGCGGCGGCCGTGGAGGACGACGTAGCCGTGGCCGTGGCCGCGGCTGCGGCGAGGCGGCGGATGCTTCACCTTGCTGCCCTTGGGGAGAACGCGAACGCGAGCGCTCACGCGAGGAGAAGGCTCATGCTCATGAGGGCGGCGGCTGCTGCCACTGCTGCGACGTGACCTCTTCATTCTCTTGTCGGAGTTGACAATCACGAAGCTCCAGCCTTCAGCTTCTGAACCTAGGATTGACTTCCGAATTTTTTTTTGTTTCTGCTAAGATGATTTTTTTTTGTTACGGGTTTAAAAAAAAAATTACAGGACTGTGGAGATTATGGGTACCACATACCCACACGGTTACCTTATCCGACTGACCATAGCAGATATGTTAGGTATCATAATTATGTAATTGGCTTAGGACTTAAGTATTACGTTACCTTGTGTAATAAGGAACAGCTTATAGTCCTGAGTCGGGAGTATTATAGAGTTTGATACCGTATGTATTTAGGTCTCCGACTTGTGAGCCTACCCTCTAAACTTATATAAGGAGAGTAGGACGTCCCTTGAGAGATACGAAAAAAATAGGAGAGGAAAAAGAGATCGACATAAGAGAAAAGAGATCACGAGATCAATAAACCACTCGATGGATATAATCCCCGAAACAGAAGTAGGGTATTACTTCTTTATAGAAGGTCTGAACCTGTCTAAACCCCTTTGCACACTAACCCATCGTGTTTGGCGCTTGACTGCTACCTCCAGTTTCTTATTGCCGAAACCAAGTTTCGACAGTTGGCGCGTCAGGTAGGGGATCTGCGTCAAGTTTTCTTCTTCATCTCGCCGACTAGCGCGATGGGATCTTCATCAGGCATCAACGACTTCGCCTTTCCCCCGGGGCAGGCGTTTCGCTTCGGTAGCCTCGACTTCATCACTGATAATTTCGGCAAGATCTCTATCCTTGACTCGGATTCGGACCAGTCGGGAGGGGGAAACCACTCGGTGCCATTTTAGTTACCAAACGACGCTGAGATCTACCACAATCTTCTATCCGAGTCGGAATCGATCCACTTGGGAGAATTTTCTTCATCGTCACGCTGCGGTCATGATTCAACTGCTCGGATCATGCTTATCTACTGAGATCGCTGATTACCTCAGCTCTTCCGACTTCGACGACCTCTACGACATCTCCACGGACGAATTCAACAACTCCGACTTCGACAAGGACTACGATCCGATGTTCTTCAACGTCCTCATGGCCGAAGTAGCCGAGACCGACTCAGCCATGGCCCGTAGGGTTGCAGAACAGGAACGAGCCAAGTTCGAACAGGAGCGCAAGCGTATGGAGGAGGAAAACAAGCGCAAGGAGGAGGAGCTCAGGCGGAAAGAAGAAGCCGACAAAAGAAAACGAGATCTGAGGGCGGCTGGACGCTCCGCTCGCGAGGCCATACTCCAGACCCGAGTCGATAACCCCAACATCTTCCTCATGCCTCAACAGAACGCGGTCGCTGCTCTCACCCTCAGCGACACCGTCATCGAAATGGCACCCCCTGCGGTAACACCGATTCTAGACAAAGTCAAGACTATCGTCGCAGCCACAGCCGCCGGCTGTTGGCGCAGAATTTGGACCCGTCCCACAACAAAACGGGTTTCGCGTTACCACGGCAGCCTGGGAGATCTGCTTAACTCCAGTGCAGGTCCAAATTGGCTTGCCTAGTCGTGCGCAGAGCGTGCCAGTTGATTTGATCTGCAATCAACAAGAAACAAGCAAACCATATCAGAAAACAATGGTCGATCGGCCGATAGGCCGATGTCACATTGTTATAGCCCAGCCGATAGGGCAAAGCTGTATCGGCTTACTTGTTATAATAAGCAAATTGACAAGATGTAATCTCATCAGCCCATGCTAAAACGTGTGACAGATTAATAGAATTAGCCGATGAGAGTTTCACGAGGATAACTACACTAGCTATTACTCTAGTGTAAAATTATACAAGTCAATCGGCTAACATAAATACACCAACCACAGAGAAGTCTTTAAAAACACTCTGTGACCGGTATGTTTATATTCGTCGATCCACATGTATAAGTGGCAAACACATGCAGAAAACCTAAATAATCACATGCATTAGATAGGACCGGCTGAAACCCCGGCGCTATCCTTAATTACAATCGAAAACAGGCTTTGTGTTAGATCTCGAAACAGGACTAAGGTCGATAGCAACTCAAAGTGTGAATCAAGACTTAACACAAAGAAAATCAAGCCGTCGATTGCTTTTGGGGATGGTAAATGCATCAAATAATCTAACCAAGCATAACAATTAAACTGTCGTCGGCAATAAACCCTAAAACGAATATACTGCCGGCAAAGCATAATTAAGACACCTGTCAAGATTACTCAAAACACGATAGACGACGATCACATCATCGAGGCTTAACGTGCCTAAAGCGACACGCTAGCCCCGACGATGCCAATCGTCGGGGACGAGTTCTTACCTTTGCTCTGGGAAGGCAAGAACTCGTCAAGATCAACCTCTTACGAGGGTTGGCGATGCGCCGAAAGTAGATTGAATTGGTTGTATATTTTGACTGATTGAGAGAGAGAGATCTTCTATGTACAAACTATCCGGATATTTATACCCGAGGTTACAACAGAACCCTTGCAGGGCACGATCTTATCTACAACTAACAAACAAGTCCTTGCGGCAGACTTAAGCCACAGATTAGATCTAAACTACTTAATTTACAAGATACAATTGCCTAAAACCGAGCTTTATCTCTATTTGGCAACTTCCTTGGAGCTTATTCCGAGCCCAGACCAAGCCCACATTGACGCTGTCAACTCACAACCCGTATCGACCCACGACCAAACCGAATCCGTATCGGCCGATACGCTCTCTATAGCAACACCTCCCCAGTCCGATACGGTTACCGGGTCCAATACGAAGCCTGGTCTGACTCCAACTCAATCCTTCCTCTCTGCTTCGGTTTCCTCTTTTCTCTCCAAGTCGATTACCAAAATCCGTCGTTAACACCGGCGCTCCCGCAGGATCCGCGCAGAGAGCTACCGAGTCCATCGCCGAGACACCCGAGGGTAGCCGCCTACCACCGATGCGATCTAAAGACTACCGGAGACCCGAGCTCAGCAAGACACCCGCCAAGTCCAAAGACCCTCGTCAGTACGCAGCGTGGAAGCATCAAGATCAATCGGCCGACTCTCATGAGAGGGGTCATGGCCGGCCACCCGTCCACGATCGGGTTCGTTATGGCAATAACTCCAACTACCAGAGCAACTCTCGAAGGCCCCTGCCGAGTGACTTGAGGGAGGTACTCGACCGGCGCCATCGTGAGCGCAACAGACCCTATTACGAAGACCAAAGGAGATCACGCGACAACTATGACGATGGAGTACCCGTGTTCACTCGGGACCTGCGTCGAGTGGATTGGCCGAGTGGATTCAAGCCCACTGGGATTGACAAGTATGACGGCAAAACCGACCTCGAGTCATGGTTAACCATTTACACCCTCGTCATCCGCGCAGCAGGAGAAGACAGCAAGACTATGGCAAACTACTTGCCCGTTCCTCTCGCCGACCTGGCCAGGAACTGGCTCATAAGCTTACAAAGAGGTTCGATTGATTCGTGGAGCGAGTTTCGGGACCACTTCATCGCCAATTTCCAGGGCACTTTTGAAAGGCCCGGGACCCACTTCGATCTTTATAATGTGATTCAAAAGCCTGACGAGTCATTGAAAGACTACATTTAGCGTTTCTCGGAGAAGCGAAACAAGATCCCCGACATCACCGACGACGTCATCATAGCCGCGTTCCAGAAAGGCGTCCGCGACGAGTTGTTGATTGGCAAATCCGGGCGTAAGCCTCCGAGGACGGTCAAGAAGATGTTCGAGACAGCCAACTCCTACGTCAAATCGGACGATGCAATCAAAGCCTCACGGCAGGACAAGAATGACAAGCAATCCGGGAGTAGTTGGCGCCCCAAGAAGGACAATGGCAACGGCAACAGCAATAACGGCCAAAAAGATCGCAAGCATAAGCCCGAGGATCTGGTCGCCGCAACGTCTAACTACCAACAACAGCGTCCCTGAGTCGCCGCCTACGACAAGATCATGAACGCCCAATGCACTCATCACCCGAATCACAAGCACGCGGCCAAAGATTGTTTCATCTACAAACAGTTCGCCGAGCAATATGCAAGTCAATTACACCAGAAGCCGTCAGATGGAGCCGGCACTTCAGGAACCAAGAGGGATGACCCAGCTGGTGGCTCAGAGCCTTTCCAAAATCACAAAGTCGAGTTAAACCACATTTTCGGAGGACCGCTAGCGTATGAGTCGAAGAGTAAGCAGAAGCTGACCGACAGGGAAATCAATACTGTACAACCTGAAGTCCCACGTTACTTATGATGGTCGGAGGTGGCTATCACGTTCAACCGCTCGGATCACCCTGACTGAGTGGTTCACCCGGGGCGGTATCCCCTGGTACTAGACCCGGTGGTTCGCAACGTCAAGCTCAAGCGTGTCCTCATCGACGGCGGTAGCGCCCTCAATATTCTTTTCGCCAAGACTTTGGACGAGATGCAAATCCCGAGATCAGAATTGAAGCCGAGTTCAGCCCCTTTTCATAGAGTCATCCCAGGGCTGTCATCTACGCCACTCGGGCAAATCACCCTTCCGGTCACCTTCGGCACTCGGGAAAACTTCTGGACAGAGAACATCAGCTTTAAGGTCACCGACTTTGAAGCAGCTTATCATGCAATCATCGGAAGACCTGCGCTGGCCAAGTTCATGGTGGTACCACACTACACCTATCTCATGATGAAGATGATGAAGATGCCCGAACCCAATAGAGTCATCTCCCTGTGTAGCGACGTCAAACAAGCCTTCACCTGCGACAAGGAAAGCTGCGACATGGCCCAGACTCATGAGAGGTTACTCGGCCAACAGGAGGTCCGACTGGCTGCATCAACATTAGGCGAAGGCGAGATCCCAGCAAAAAAGATAGCCAAGTCGGGAGAAGGCGACGCCAAGACAAAGAAGATTCCCCTTGATCCCTCTGATCCCTCCAAAACTGCCATAATAGGCGTTGAGTTAGATCCCAAATAGGAAAGCACGCTCATCGCCTTTCTACAAAACAATAAGGATATATTTGCTTGGAAACCGTATGATATGCCGGGTATTCCTAGAGAGGTGATTAAGCACTCATTAAATGTTAAAGAGGACGCGAAACCTATAAAACAACGGCTCCGCCGATTTGCCCAAGATCGAAGGGATGCTATCAAGGAAGAACTCGCCAAGCTCTTGGCGGCTGGATTCAATAAAGAAGTTTACCGCCCCGACTGGTTGGCCAACCTGGTTTTGGTTCGGAAGAAGACAGGGCAATGACGCATGTGTATAGACTACACCGATCTCAACAAGTCTTGTCCCAAGGATCCCTTTGGTTTGCCATGTATTGATCAAGTCATCGGTTCAACAGCCGGCTGTGAGCTTCTGAGCTTCTTGGACTGTTACTCGGGATATCATCAAATCAGTTTGAAGGAGTCCGACTACTTGAAGACATCATTCATTACCCCGTTCGGAGCTTATTGTTAGATCACGATGCCTTTCGGCCTCAAGAACGCCGGAGCTACTTATCAGCGTATGATCCAGAGATGCCTTCAAAATCAACTCGAGAGGAACGTGGAAACTTACGTCGACGATGTCGTCATCAAGACCAAGCAAAAACAGGATCTGATCGCTGACTTAGAAGAGACTTTCGCAAATATTTGGGCCTTCAGAATGAAGTTGAACCCGGAGAAGTGCACTTTTGGCGTGCCGTCAGACAAGTTACTCGGCTTTATGGTGTCTCATCGCGGTTTTGAAGTCAATCCAGAGAAGATCAACGCTATCCGGAATATGAAGCCCCCGAGTACCCGGAAGGATGTCCAGAAACTTACCGGTTGTATGACGGCGCTGAGCCGTTTCGTTTCTAGACTTGGCAAACGAGGCATGCCCTTTTTCAAATTGCTCAAGAAGACGGACGAATTTTAATGGACCTCGGAGGCCCAAAAAGCTTTTGAAGACTTCAAGGAATTCCTCACAACGCCACTCGTGTTGGCGTCACCTTACCCTCAAGAACCTCTGTTGCTCTATGTTTTCGTAACCTACCAGGTGGTCAGCACGGTCTTGGTCGTCGAACGCGAGGAGGAAGGACGAGCTCACAAAGTTCAAAGGTCGATCTACTTCGTTAGCGAGATGCTGGCCGGATCCA
Source organism: Oryza officinalis (assembly GCA_008326285.1). NCBI lineage: Eukaryota > Viridiplantae > Streptophyta > Magnoliopsida > Poales > Poaceae > Oryza > Oryza officinalis. Next base: position 30,690,279 of record BDMV01000004.1, on the reverse strand, counting down.
AAACACGTTATCCCCAGGTACAAAAATTACTATATGGAGTCCTAATTACCATCAGGAAGTTGGCCCATTACTTTCAAAGTCACTCGGTTACCGTGGTCACGTCTTTTCCGCTCAGCGATGTCATCCATAACCGGGAGGTTACTGGACGCATCGCGAAGTGGGCCTTGGAATTGATGTCGCTTGATATTACCTTCAAAGCTAGAACGTTTATAAAATCTCAAATCTTGGCTGACTTTGTGGCTGAGTGGACCGAGCGTCAAGAAGATGTACCTACGGAGGAGCTGCAATATTGAACCATGCATTTTGACGGGTCTAAACGAGTCACCGGCTTAGGAGCAGGAGTTGTCTTAATTTCCCTGACTGGGGAGAGGCTACGGTATGTTCTTCGTATACATTTTCTTGCCTCACACAATGTCGCCGAGTATGAAGCTTTACTTCATGGCCTACGACTTGCTATGTCACTTGGCATACGACGGATGGTTGTACGAACAGATTCCCAGTTGGTGGTCAATCAAGTAATGAAGGATTGGTCCTGCTTAGATGGTAATATGACAGCCTATCGACAAGAAGTTCGCAAGCTGGAGGACAAGTTTGACGGCCTGGAGTTATCTCATGTTTTAAGGCACAATAATGAGGCAGCAGATGAATTAGCACAGTTTGGGTCCATGCGAGAAGCAGCCCCGACTGATGTTTTTGTAGAACACCTCTATGAACCGACTGTTGCTAAGAAATCAGTCGCTAATGAAGAAGTTATAGACCAGATCGCCATGCTCGACGTTCATCAATTTTCTGACTCGGCAGGAGTTACTGAAAGACCGGGATGACGCAGAGCGAATCCGACGTCGCAGTCAAAGTTATGTCATGGTTGATTCGAAGTTATACAGAAGAAGCCCGTCTGGAGTTCTGTTAAGATCCGTCACGCCTGAGGAGGGACGACAATTGTTGCAGGACATTCACTCGGGAATTTGCGGCAGTCATGCTGCAGCACGTACTTTGGAGGACAAGGCTTACAGGCAAGGTTTTTTCTAGCTCACGGTGGTTTCTGATGCTGACAAGGTGGTCTGCAGATGTGAAGGTTGTCAGTTCTTCGCTAGGCAAACCCACGTTCCAGCCCAAGAGTTACAAACAATCCCATTGTCATGGTCATTTGTGGTCTGGGGCTTGGACATGGTGGGTCCTTTCAAAAAGGCTCCAGGAGGATTTACACATCTATTCGTCGCAATTGACTAGTTCTCCAAGTGGATTAAGGCTAGACCGGTTGCTACAATAACCGCAGATAAGGCGCGAGATTTTATTTTAAATATTGTGCATCGGTTTGGTGTTCTTAACAGGATTATAACCGATAATGGGACTCAGTTCACTGGCGGCGTCTTCAAAGAATTTTGCGAGGATTTTGGAATCAAAATTTGCTATGCCTCGGTGGCACGCCCGAGAAGCAATGGGCAGGTTGAACGCGCCAATGGTATGGTTCTTCAAGGTATCAAGGCCCGAGTGTTTGATAGGCTAAGCCATTGTCACACCCTGAAGTTCTCCTAAATCGTAAAATTCGAATTTAATAATTTATCTGAGTAATTGCTTAATTAATCTGGAGAAAAATCCAATTAATTAATGCATTAAAGAAGTGGAAATGGCAAGGTGAAATTTTTCTTGAGTTCCCCATGTCAAAATACATTAACAAGATTTTTAGTGGAATTTTCAGAGCCCTAGAAATAATTTTAATCAATTAAAAACCTCAAGCGCAATAAATAAATCCCTGGGAAAATTCTTTTCCTTTTTCTTTTTCTTTTTCCCTCCTTTGGGCCGTCGGCCCATTGTCCTCCTCCTTCCCGGGCCGGCCCAAGGCTGCGCCGCTCCCGCCGCCCCTTCCTCTCCCTCTCGGGCCGGCCCAAGGCCCCCCGAGGCCGCATCGCCTCCCTCCTCCGCCCGGGCCACCGACAGGTGGGGCCGACGCCCGGGCCGTCTTCCCCCACGGACGGCCGCCACCGCCCACGCACGCCCATGCCGCCCGCCTTCCCCGCACGTCCCGCGCCCGCAACCGCCGCCCACACCCCGTCCCGCGTCGCCCGCACACCGCGCGCGCCCGTTCCCCCTCTCCGCACCGTTTTTCCTCGCGTCATGGAGGCGAGATTCGCGGCCGAATCTCTCTCTCTCCGCCCGCGCCGAACTCCAGCGAGAAATTTGGAGCCCACGCGCGCGTCCTAGCCCCGGATCCCCTTTAAATCGTCTTCGCCGCGCTCCCCTCTCCTCTTTTCCCCAAACGCCCCACCTTTCGCAAACCCTAACGCCGTCGCCCCTCGCGAAACCCTAGCGCCGCCGCCGTCGTCTTCCCCTCTGGTGAGCCGCGCCTCCCCCTCTCTTTCTTTCTTCTCTCGGCCGCCGCCCGCGCGCTCCTCTCGGCCGCCGCTCCCGCGCAACCGCACCGCCGTCTTTGGCTGCTGGCTCCGGCTGCCGCAACCGCCGCGCGCCATGGCTGGCCGGCCGAGCTCGGGTCGTGCCGCCCAGCCGCCAGCCGCCAGCGCCCGTGCGCCTTGGGCCGTTGGATTGGCCACTCGGGCCGATCCCGGCCATTCCCCGCCCGTCCCGCGTGGCCGCCGCGTGTCCGCCGTGTGGCCGCCGCGTCGGCGCCACGCGTGCGCCACATGGTGCGCCGCGGCGCCATGGACCCGTGGACTCGATCCAGGTGGACCGGCCGCCGCGCGCCCGCTGACGCCAGCCCTAGGGGTTAATTGCGCAATAATTCAATTAAGGTTTTTCTGCTATAGTAAAAACACTGATAACTTCAAAAATTCATAACTAATTCATCCGAGCTCCGTTTAAGTCCATTCAAATTTCATTAAATTCATAAAAATGCAGAGAATCCATTAAAAATGGTTTTGTGTTTTGTTTCAGTAGACTTATAGCATGTATTGTTGTTTGCTTTGTTTGTCGCGTAGATTCCGGCAATTCCGACGCTCCCGTTTATTTCGAGATCGTCGCAGAAGTTGCTTCAGCTCAAGAGCAAGGCAAGTCATGCTTCACATTGATCATATTGCTCCTAAATTTACAAATACCTTATTTTTCTGTAAAAGCTGCATTATTTCATAATGTCATTTTATGTGGGTTCTTACCTATTGTACTCAGCCAATTATATTGATTATCTTGTACCTTTGATAGCTTTGGTAATTAATTCTTTATTCGCTGATTTTAGGAATGCTTAGTGTCGGTGACATGGGACCGGGGGTATCATGACTAGAGGCTTGAGTGGCCGCAGTCACCCACGTGGCCCGACCCCCCCGGGGGGGTCGGGCTCGAGGGTGACGTGGCCACCCCTCCCTCTGTCTAAGCCCTCATCCTCTTTCGTGTGCGCGGGGCTTCGCCCGGTCAGCCCTATGGCCGAACGGGCAGTGGCGCACAGCCTCTCTCCGAGTGCTAGCGGTGATGACGGGGAGCAGAACCCGCGCCGTCGGGCTCGCACCCCGCCGTCCCCCTCTCGCCGAAGTCTTGGGCGGGGGAAGGCGCTCGAGGAGGTCGAAGGATCCGCGACCTCGCCGCTCGCGGGCGACGGGGGAGGACGGCGAGGCAGGGCGCGTCGCCGCCTCGTCTACGGCGACGGCGGCACGCCCCAGGGCGCGCTCCAGGCTGCGGGCGCGCTCCTGCGTCACCCGCCCGTTGTCCCCGATCCAGAGACTCCAGCCCGGCGTTGGCTGGATGACGTGGCCAACTTGGTCATGACGGCGCAGCAGCGCCTAGGCGCCGGCGGGCGGTCCTCCGCCGCCGGGACCTCTGGCGCTACCGCCGCCGGCTCCATGTCGTCGAGGCGGAGGGCACGGCGAACGACGGCTGATACACGCCGTTCGTCCGCCGTTCCCTCGTCAACGCCTCCGACCCAAGAAGATGTGCGTGGGGGGCTGGATGCCCGGCTCGATATCGAGTGCCGACGCGACGCTCGTCGCGCCGCCCATGCAACGGATGGCGCCTCCTCGTCCGGAGCGCCACTTCGGTCCGGTCGCGGGGGCCGGCCCCCCGTGTCCCCGGTTGGCGGTGCCGGCTGTCGAGCCTTTGTGGCGAGCCTTCGGAATGTCCGTTGGCCCCCGAGGTTCCTGCCCACCATCACCGAAAAATATGATGGAAGCGTCAACCCCGCTGAGTTTCTCCAGATCTACACGACAGGGATAGAAGCCGCGGGGGGGTGACGACAGGGTCATGGCGAATTTCTTCCCCATGGCCCTGAAGGGCCAGGCGCGGGGTTGGTTGATGAACCTGCCGCCTGCGTCGGTCCACTCCTAGGAGGATTTGTGCCAGCAGTTCACTACGAACTTCCAGGGCACATATCCGCGCCCAGGCGAAGAAGCGGACTTGCACGCGGTACAGCGGAGGGACGATGAGTCCCTTCGCTCGTACATTCAGCGGTTCTGTCAAGTCCGCAACACCATACCATGCATCCCCGCACACGCGGTGATCTACGCGTTCAGGGGGGCGTGCGGCACAACCGCATGCTCGAGAAGATCGCCTCCAAGGAGCCCCAGACCACCGCGCAGCTTTTTGAGCTCGCGGACCGTGTGGCTCGCAAGGAGGAGGCCTGGACCTGGAACTCCTCCGGCTCTGGCGTGGCAGCTCTGGCCGCCCCCGGGTCCGTCGCTCGATCTGGGCGACGGGATAGGAGGAAGAAGAAGAGGTCGGCCCGTTCCGACGATGAGGGTCACGTCCTCGCCGTCGAAGGCACCTTGCGGGCCCCCCGAAAGGGGAGGCCTGCGAGCGGCGAAAAAAAGGAGGCCGGCGCTCCTAGCAAGGAGCGCCCGGCCGGCAAGTGGTGCACCGTGCACAACACCTCCCTCCACGACCTCGCGGACTGCCGCGCGGTCAAGAGCTTGGCCGAGCGGACGAGGAAGTGGGAGGAGGGGAAGAGGCAGGAGCGCCGTGAGGGCAAGGCCCCGGCAGCTCCCACCGGCAACCGGCGAGGTGAGGCCAAGCAGAAGGCCCCCGCCGAGGACACCGGCGATGGCGACGATGATCTGGGCTTTCAGGAGCCCGAGGCCACCGTCGCCACCGTCGATGGGGGAGCGTGCGCTCACGCTTCTCGCCGGAGCCTCAAGGCCATGAAGCGAGAGCTTCTGGCCGCGGCCCCTACCCACGAGGCGACGCGGCGGGCGCGTTGGTCGGAGGTCGCCCTAACCATCGACCAAACTGACCACCCGCCGTGCGTTGCCCGGGGAGGACAGATTGCGATGGTGGTTTCCCCCACCGTCTGCAATGTGAAGTTGGGGCGTGTCCTCGTAGACGGGGGCGCAACCCTCAACATCCTTTCCCCCGCAGCCTTTGATGCCATTAAGGCCCCGGGGATGGTGCTCCGACCGTCCCAGCCGATCATCGGCGCGACGCCAGGGCACACCTGGCCACTGGGTCATATCGACCTCCCGGTCACCTTCGGTGGTCCCGCCAACTTCCGCACGGAGCGGGTGGACTTCGATGTGGCGGACCTCAGTCTGCCCTACAACGCGATCCTGGGGAGGCCCGCGTTGGTGAAGTTCATGGCGGCGGTCCACTACGCCTATCTCCAGATGAAGATGCCGGGCCCCGGTGGCCCCATCACCGTCCATGGCGACCTCAAAGTCGCGCTTGCTTGTATGGAGCAGCGCGCGGACCACCTCGCCGCGGCGTCCAAGCCCGCGGGTGGCGACGAGAGGCTCGGCACCTCTGTCTCGCCCGCCCCGAGGCAACGGATGGTCACGTGCGACGAGGTCCCGGTCAAGGAGGTTGCCCTGGGCGACGGCCCGTCCAAGACCACACGAATCGGTGGTCTCCTGGACGACAAATAGGAAGACGTGCTCGTTTCCTTCCTGCGGGCAAACGCCGATGTCTTCGCCTGGAGACCGGCGGACATGCCCAGGGTCCCCAGGGAGGTGATTGAACACCGTCTCGCCGTGCGGCCGGGCGCAAGGCCGGTCCGGCAAAAAGTGCGGCGGCAGGCCCCGGAACGCCAAGCCTTCATCCGCGAGGAGGTGGCGCGGCTTCTGGGGGCCGGATTCATCCGTGAGGTCATCCATCCGGAGTGGCTTGCGAACTCGGTCGTCGTCCCTAAGGCGAACGGCAAGCTTCGGATGTGCATCGACTACACCGACCTCAACAAGGCATTTCCTAAGGACCCTTATCCCCTGCCACGCATAGATCAGATTGTCGACTCCACCGCGGGGTGCGACCTTTTGTGTTTTCTAGATGCATACTCTGGTTATCATCAGATCCGCATGGCTAGGGAGGATGAGGAGAAAACTGCATTTATTACCCCCATAGGAACTTATTGTTATACGACTATGCCCTTCGGGTTAAAGAATGCAGGTCCTACTTTTCAACGTACTACCCGTATTTCTTTGGGTAGTCAGATAGGACGCAACGTTGAGGCCTATGTCGATGACTTGGTTGTGAAGACACGCAGCCAAGAGACCTTGCTCTCGGATTTAGTGAAAACTTTCGAAAGTCTCCGCTCCGCCCGCATAAAGTTGAACCCCGATAAGTGTGTGTTCGGCGTGCCTGCGGGCAAGCTTCTCGGGTTCTTGATCTCTGCCCGAGGCATCGAGGCCAACCCCGAGAAGATACGAGCTATAGAGCGGATGCGCCCCCCCAGCAAGCTTAGGGATGTGCAGTGCGTCACCGGCTGCATGGCCGTCTTAAGTCGATTCATATCGAGGCTGGGAGAGAAGGCGCTACCCCTATTTAAGCTCCTCAAACGCTCCGGGCCGTTTACCTGGACGGAGGAGGCTGAGCGGTCCCTCACTCAATTGAAGGCGTACCTCAGTTCTCCCGCAGTCCTGGTCGCCCCGGAGCCAGATGAGCCGTTGCTACTTTACCTGGCGGCAACCCCGCAGGTAGTTAGCGCGGCGTTGGTCGTGGAGCGCGACGAGGACAACCCTCGCTCCGCGCGCCCCCACCCTGTGTCGACTCGACCCGGGAGAGAGCAGGGAGGAGAGGCCCCCGAGCCGAACGGCGGCCTAAGGCCCCCGACGGCCGGAGCTGGCCCTCCGCCTACTTGTCCGACGGTGCCAGGCGCCCCCGACCCCCAGGATGGCCCCGGGGCCACTGCGGGAAGGCCGCGCCTGTCGCCCTCCGACCCCGAGGTCGTCGGCACAGAAGCCGAGTGCGCCCCGCATGGCCTCTCGGACGAAGAGCGCCCTAGAGATGTGGCCCCTAGCGAAGAGGACAGGCCCCGCCGAAAGGTGCAGCGGCCCGTCTACTTCGTTAGCGAGGCCCTCCGGGACGCCAAGACCCGATACCCTCAGGCCCAGAAGATGCTTTACACGATTCTGATGGCTTCGAGGAAGTTGCGCCATTATTTCCAGGCGCATCGGGTCACGGTGGTTACGTCTTACCCCCTCGGCGAAATCTTGCATAACCGAGAGGGTACTGGACGGGTGGTGAGATGGGCAATCGAACTCTCTGAATTCGATTTGCGCTTCGAACCACGCCACGCGATCAAGAGCCAGGCCCTCGCCGACTTTGTAGCGGAGTGGACCCCGGCTCCCGAGCCCGTCTCCGCCCCCGAGGCCAGCCCGGGCCCCTTGCAACTGCCTCACACCGTCTACTGGGTGATGCAGTTCGACGGCTCCCTGTCTCTTCAGGGCGCCGGTGCGAGGGTCACTTTGACCTCGCCGAGCGGAGACGTCCTCAGATATCTGGTCCGCGTCGACTTTCGGGCGACCAACAATATGGCGGAGTACGAGGGACTCCTTGCGGGACTCAGAGTGGCGGCTGGACTAGGGATCCGCTGCCTCCTGGTGTTAGGCGACTCCCAGTTGGTCGTTAACCAGGTCTGTAAGGAGTACCGGTGCTCTGACCCGCAGATGGACGCCTACGTTCGCGAGGTGCGGCGAATGGAGCGCCATTTCGACGGGATAGAGCTTCGGCACGTGCCCAGGCGGGATAATGCGGTCGTCGACGAACTCTCAAGGCTCGCTTCCTCGCGAGCCCAGACCCCACCGGGCGCCTTTGAAGAAAGGCTTGCCCAGCCGTCGGCGCGTACCGACCCCCTAGGGGAGACGGACGCGCCTGAACGGCCCCCGAGGCCCGTCGGAGTCCAGGCCTCAGGACCCGAGGGGAGCGCTCCCAGCTCCCCTAGATTGATTGCTTGGATCACTGAGATCCAGGCGTACCTCACAGATAAGACTCTACCCGAGGACCGTGAAGGGAGTGAACGCGTCCGTTGCATCTCCAAGCGCTACGTGCTGGTGGAAGGGACCCTCTATCGGCGCGGGGCTAACGGAGTCCTCTTGAAGTGCATTCCTCGGGAACAAGGCGTCGAGCTTCTCGCCGATGTCCATGAAGGCGAGTGCGGAGCCCACTCCGCCTCGCGCACCTTGGTTGGCAAGGCCTTTCGCCAGGGTTTCTATTGGCCAACGGCTCTCAACGATGCGGTCGACCTGGTCCAGCGGTGCAGGGTGTGCCAGTTCCACGCCAAGCAAATGCATCAGCTGGCCCAGGCCCTGCAAACCGTACCTCTTTCGTGGTCGTTTGCTGTCTGGGGGCTCAATATCCTGGGTCCATTCAGGCGGGCCCCGGGCGGGTTCAAGTATCTGTATGTCGCTATCGACAAGTTCACTAAGTGGCCCGAGGCTTATCCGGTCATCAAGATCGATAAGCACTCGGCGCTAAAATTCATCAAGGGCATCACTGCTCGGTTCGGGGTGCCTAACCGTATCATTACGGATAACGGCACCCAGTTCACTAGTGAGCTCTTCGGCGACTACTGCGAAGACATGGGCATCAAGCTCTGCTTCGCCTCACCCGCCCACCCCAGAAGCAACGGCCAGGTGGAGCGCGCCAATGCGGAAATCCTCAAGGGCCTCAAAACCAAGACCTTCAACATCCTCAAGAAGCACGGCGACTCGTGGATCGAGGAGCTGCCAGCGGTGCTCTGGGCGAACCGAACCACGCCAAGCCGAGCGACCGGGGAAACGCCTTTCTTCCTCGTCTACGGCGCGGAGGCGGTCCTCCCATCTGAGCTCACCCTGAGGTCCCCTCGGGCCACCATGTATTGCGAGGCTGATCAAGATCAGCTTCGCAGAGACGACCTCGACTACCTAGAAGAGCGAAGGTGGCGCTTGGCCCTCCGAGCCGCGCGCTACCAACAGAGCCTGCGGCGCTATCATCAGCGCCACGTCCGGGCCCGATCACTCTGCGTTCACGACCTCATCCTACGCCGCGTCCAAACGCGCGCTGGACTGAGCAAACTCTCACCGATGTGGGAGGGTCCGTATCGAGTGATCGGCGTCCCCCGGCCGGGCTCGGTTCGGTTGGCCATGGGCGACGGCACAGAGCTGCCTAACCCGTGGAACATCGAACATCTTCGTCGTTTCTACCCCTAATGGGGGTCAGGTGTCATGTCTCGGGCTCGGGCCAACCCCGCACCCCCCTCGGGCGTGCAGGATTGGCCGGGGGCTCCCACATGCATATACTTGTCTATTTTCTCTTCTGCATTTCAATAAAAGCACTTTCGATTTCCTGAGGACTGTGTCTGTGCTGTCGTTTTCTTTTGAACAATCTTGGCTTGAATTAGTACGCTCGTGCTCGACCCTGCCCTCGGTGGCCCGGGCTGTCTAAAACCGCAAATGGGGCCCAGAGCCGAGCCGTGCCCCGGGGCGCGGTGAACTCCGGGGGGGAATCGGCAAAGGCCCACAATCGGGTCCCCCTAACCCTCGGTCACCGCGCTCCCGGCCTGGCCAGTCTCGACACGCGGATCTCCCCAGGCACTAGCTCCGACCCGCGCCGTTTGAGGCTAGGACCTGGGCACGAGCCCTTGTTCAAGCCAAGACACAGAAGGACCGCGGCACAGACCATCCTCATCTCATACACACAACAAACATAACTGACATAGAAATTTCAACCTTGTTTGATTGCAGATTAAACCAGCCTATACAAGAAGGGGGCTCGAAGGCCTCAGAAGAAGAAGGAAAAATTATTAGGGTTGGCGGGGGCCCGGAAGTTCACTCCGACGCGCCCGGGTCGCCGGCCTCGCCGTCGCTACCACCTGCACCGTCGTCGCCGTCCTCCTCGTCGGAGTCGAGGGCGAAAACGAGCCGAGGGGCCGTCCCCTCGAAGCTGTGGACGATGTGGTCGGCGGCGTCCCGGACCTGTGCGCGCGCGCCGTCTTCGGTTCCGGGAGGGAACTCTTCCAGCGCTGCCCACGGGGAGAAGTCGGGGTCCCTGGCCTGGTAGCTCGCCAGTACGAGCTCCACCGTCCCCCGGGCGAGGTCCCTCGAGGATGACTTGATCGTCTCCTCGAGCTCCTCGGGGAGCCTTTCGAGGGCCCCGGCCATCTCTGAGAGGCGCTGGGCGAGGCCCCCCTGGTTGGCGGCGTACTTCGCGTACCACCCGCCCCAGATGCTCGCCTGCCGCCCGGTGCGGTCTAGGCGGGAGACAGCGTCCCGAAGGGTGCCGGGCCCTACCTCGCTCGCCAAGCGGAGGGCCTCGACCTTCCCGGCGGACGAGTCCAGGGCGCCCTGCAACTCGGCGACGGTGTGCTCGGCGGCTGCGAGGCGGGCGGCTAGGTCGCCGTGGCCCGCGGCCGCCCCGCCGCTGTGCGCTCTCGCGTCCAGCTCCTTCGCCCGCGCCTCGGGCTCAGCGGCCCGCTGGTCCAGCGCGGCCCTCTCGGCGCGGGCGCTCTCCCGATTACAGCGCCCCTGCTCCTCTCGCGCCGCCTCGCGGAGGAACAGGCTGTCCGCTAGCCGTCGAGCAGCGTCCTCCGCCTCCTCGAGAGCTCGCCCCCGCTCGGCGAGTGCGTCTTCGCGGAGGCGGAGTGCGGACTCCTCTTCGGCGAAGGCGGACTCGTGCGCCGCCAGCGTTGCCTCCCGGGAGGCGACGGCGGCCTCGCGGTCCGCCAGGGCGCCCTCCTTCGCGTCCAGGGCGCGGGCGCGCTCCTCCAGCGCCGTGACGCGGGCCTCAAGGGCCTCCTCGCGCTGGCGGGACGCCGCCTCGTTCTCCGCCGCCCGCCGTTCCCGGGCAGCGGCGGCGTCGAGAACTCCCCGGGCGGCGTCGAGCTTCTCCTCTAGCTCCGCCGCCCGGCTCCCGTATTGGAGGCGGAGGTCGTCCCGCGCCTCGTCGAGCACGGCGGTGGCGATGAGGGCGGTCTCCCGCTCCTCCTCCACCTCCCTGGCGATCTCCGCCAGGTTCCTGCGACGGGCCTCGAGCTGTGAGGCGTGCCGGCGGTGTGCCTTGCGGCCCGCCTCCACCATGGCCTCCACCGAGCGCCGCCCCTCCTCGACGCGCGCCCACGCCGCGTCGAGTTCCGCCCGCTCCGCCTGCAGGGCCTCCATCTGGGCACTTAACCCGTCCAGCACCGTGCTGTTCGCGGCGGCCAGGGCCTGCAGGAGGGGTTCCGCGCTCAGCGGGGCAGCGGAAGGCAGAGGGGAGGGCCGCCTCGGTGTGGGTGCCGCGCGGCCCGCCCCGCCGATCGGCGTGCCGGACTCGGGGGCGACCCCCGAAGCCGGCTCGTTCCGAGCGTCGCTCGGGGCGTCGGGCCCGAGGGGCGCACCTACGGCCTCGTCGTGGGTGGCCTCGGAAGTCGTCGTCGCCTCGGGCGGAGTTGGGTCGGGGGCTTGGCAGGCTGCCTGGCGTGCGCGCGCCGCCTCTGCCTCCCGGGCGGTCTCCCCGGCCCGGCGGACTCTGGCCTCCTCCCGAGCGGCCTCCTCGGCCTGGCGAACCCGGGCGGCCTCCTGGGCAGCCTCCTCGGCTTCCCGGAGGCGGTCCGCGGCTTCCCGCCGGTCAGCCTCCCGCCTCCGGGCCTCCGCGGTCGCCGTCTCCTCGGCCTCGGACCGGCCGGACTTGGAATGGCGTGGGGGGCGCGACGGGATCTCGCTGAGGCAGAAGAAAAACCAGAGACAAAAAAAACGGGTGAGTAAAAACCCGCCTTGGGAGATGGGAGTATGAATACGGCCACAGTGGGTGCGGGGACGAACTTGCGGGGTGGTCGGCTGAACGACCACCTTGGGGGCGCGATGAGGCTCCCCCGGCACGGCTCGGTCTCCCCCATTTTGCGGAGCCGTTTCTTCTTTCGCTCCTCCTCGGGCTGCGGCGTCGACACGGCACCCTCCGGGCGCCTGCTGCTGGCACGCACCGCCCCGCCCCCTCGGGGAGGAGATGGAGGAGGAGTACCCTCCTGCTTCCTCTTCCCCTTGGCGTCGGCAGGGCGGCTGCCCCCCGGGCCCCCGTCGTGGGACCCAGAAGCACGGCCCCCTCCCGGGGTAGATTGTTCCTCCCTACGGCTCCCGCCCGCGCCATCGTGGCCTCGGGGGGCCCGCTCCCCCGACGCCCCGACCACCTGCATGATGGCCAGGATGTTGGCGCGCTCTGGGTCGCAGCAGAGGGGGAGGACCCCTTGGGGGATGAGGGATGCCTCCACGGAGCTGAGATTCAGCACCCGTTGGACCACCATCCTGAAGTCCTCAGGGTCCCAGTCCCATTCGCGCCCCTGGTGGGTCCTCAGGTGGTCCTCGGGCCCGGTGTACTCCCAGGCGCCCCGGGCGCGCCGCTGGAGCGGCGCGATCCGGCGGCGGAGGTAGTCGCCGAACACCATGGCCCCCGTAAGGCCCTGGGATCGCAGACCCGCCAGGCGGTCAAGAACGGCGTCGTAGCCGTCCCCCAGATCTACCGCCGCCCGCCAGCTGGAGGCCCGCGCCGGGGCTGGCTCGGAAGTCGGAGGCGCGCTTCGCCGGCGAGGGGGGGTGTAGAACCAATCGCTCTTCCAGTCGTCCCACTTCTTGCGGAGGACGCAGGGAATGTAGCGGTTCAGCACCTGCCCTCGCGGCTGAAAGTAGCAGCCACCGACTACCGTCGGCGGCGACACCGGCTGCACGGTGAAGAACCACCGAAACAGCCGGAGAGATGGGCGCACCCCGATAAACATCTCGCACAGGTGTGCGAAGATGGCCAACGTCATTATCGCGTTGGGGGTGAGGTGCGCCATCTGGAGATCGTAGAACTCCAGAATATCCATGAAGAAAGTAGAGAATGGCGGGACCAGCCCCGCCATTGCGAAAGAAAGGAAGAAAACGGACCGTCCCGGGTAGTGTGGCGCCGGGCGTCCCTCGCCCAGCGCGACCACCTCCCGGCCGGTGGCAAATGTCGGCATGAACCGGCGCGGCAGCCCGGCTTGCCTCTCGCTCGTGATGCGGGAAGGCGGCAGCACGCTACCGTCGAGCGGTGCGGAGCCCCATGCCATGGCGCCGGCGGAGGGGGAGCTTGAGAGCGAGCGCGTGCGGCAAGGGTAGGGCACAAGAAACGAAGAGTTGGGGCACAAGTGGCGGAGACAAGGGAAGGATGGCGAGGGAAGGGAAGCGATTCCCTTCCTCGGCGCCTTTATACCCTCGCCAACGCCACGCCCAGCTCCTCGATCTCCGCGCCCACTACCTTGCCCCCTCGTATCTCGCGCCCATGCCTCCACTAACCCCACTCGCCCGTTTGCGGCGCACGCGGCAGACGTGCGGCCGTGGCGGTTGAGATGGGGCAGATCGTGTGCGCATTAATTACGGTCGCCAACCGCGAAAAGCGCCATCATCATATCCCCAGGCGAAACGAACCGGCTCGTCCCGATTCGCGCGCCGCTCGAGTAACGAAGCGGTCACGAAGAGACCGCTCATTATTATCGGTCGGTTTTCCCTTGCCGATGCGCGCGATTCGCGACCGTTGAGTTTCTGCCTGCCGGTAGGGACCGGTCCCACCTGTCACCAGGCCAAAGGAGTGGCGTCACGCCCGAGCGCTTCCCCCAAGGGGGGCGGTCGCCCTGGCGTAACGCCGAGGGCTACTGTCGGTGACATGGGACCGGGGGTATCATGACTAGAGGCTTGAGTGGCCGCAGTCACCCACGTGGCCCGACCCCCCCGGGGGGTCGGGCCCGAGGGTGACGTGGCCACCCCTCCCTCTGTCTCCCCGAGGGGTCGGGCCGCTCCCGTTTCGGCCCCGAGGGCCGGGGCGCCCCGACCCCCTGTGATTTGGGCGCCACGTGTGTGAGTCAGGTGAGCACAGCAGGGCTCACCTAACCGCATTTATGGCGGATCAGACGAGCGCGCCACGCCGCATTTAATGCGGCGCAGCGCACGCTTATCCGGTCCGTGACCGGTCGCGTCGAGTGGCCGGTCGCAGACCGGTCAGATCGCGGGTTAGGTGGCGACAGGCGGCCTGCGGCTCGCCTCGCCCCGTCCCGTCAGAATGATGAGAGCCTCCTGGCTCTCGTCCCTAGCCGGAGCCAGCGTGCCAACTCCCGGAGTTGGTACGTCAGCCCCGGTCAGATCCATTCCAGACTTCAGCACAAGCATGGCAAGGAAGTCGCTTGCCATTTAATGAAGGTTGAAACGGGCGTTCCCCGGATGAGCCGGCTGGCTGAGCAGAGGCGTGACGCGGCGTCTGTCAGAGGTCACTTCCGGCAGTAGGACAGCCCTAATTGTAAAAAGAATGTTTTCTTTCTTAGGTAGCTCGTGGCCCATGTGGTAGCCCCTTACCATATAAAAGGAGGCCCAGGCCTAGGAGAGAGAGAGGGAGGACTCTGGCGGACTCGGTCTAGAGGCTGGACTCTCTCTGGATTCCATCACACTCTCAGATCTACCAGAACACAGGAGTAGGGTGTTACGCTTCTCAGCGGCCCGAACCTGTCTACATCGCCCGTGTTTTGTGCGTTTCCTCTCTCGCTGACGTTCCTCAGATCGAGGGCGAAGAACCTCACCTAGCGCCCCCGGCCGAACCAGCAAAGGGGGGCCCGCACGGTCTCCCGGTGAGGAGCTCCACGCTCCGTCACTTAGCCATGCCTAGCTAACTTAGCTCACTAAAGGGGATCACCTTAAATACTTAATTAATGTAGTCCCTATGGTGACACTTTGGTTTAGGAGCCACCATGGTAATAATAATTCATCAAAATATGCTAATGGTGGGCTGTGGGTGCATGGTTTTGATGGAAGCACCCATGGCAATTAAGGACCGGTTCACGGGAAACCCTGAAAGAAATACCGTGCGTACCACAAGCCAGCGTGGGCAACGGCTGGACTTGTAGTGTAGCTTTCCTCTAGCTAACGTACACTAGCTAGGGTGAGCGTGATGGAGTGCGGATGGACCCTGCGGCTGTCGGATTCACCAAGGCACGAAAGGGGGCTGCCCACTGCCTTTTGAGGAGTGGGGGCGAAACCTGAGGTGGTATGATTAGTTAGAGGGGGTTATGCGAAGGGTCCTGTCACAGTCCCTTTCCGGGGTACCGTGGTGGTATACCGGCACGCGGAAACATGTCGTGGGGCTGTGTCTTGTGGGTACAGATGTACACCTCTGATCAGAGTAGAACTATTCGAATAGCCGTGCCCGCGGTTATGGGCGATCAACCAGATTCACCGTGATTAGTCCCATTTTCTTAATAATTGGATTTACTGGAACTGGTTTAGTTCAGGTGGATGGTTTGGGCCTGTCGCAACGTGGTGTAGCGTTGGACAGTGATGGTTAATATTGATCAACTAATTCAACGTTTTACTACTGCTTTCAACTACTGTTTTACAATGCTTACTTTATGCAAATAAACTTTTGCCTGCCTTTGGAATATCCAGCACCATACCTTCCTTCCCGGTATGACTTGTTGAGTACAGTGGGTAGTACTCAACCTTGCTTAATTTTTCCCCACACCAGAAGAGGAGTATGCGTCCGATGGAGGCTTCTCAGAGGAGTAGGCTTCGTCCGCCGTCGAGGATGCCTGTGGAATGGTGCCAGCCCGCTGCAAGAGTCCCGTTCTAGTTTAGTTTGTCTTTTCGTTTTTCCGCTGCATTTCTGTAAGACTTTTATTCTGTTTGTAAGACGTGGAACTGTATGTCAACTTTGTCGTTTATGTACCCTGGCTGGTCCTGGACAGGGGTTTTAATACACAATCAGTTTCGGAAATTCTGTTCGTGAATTTCCGGGCGTGACAGCCCTTATGCTGGAAGATGGGTCCAAGAGTTGCCACTGGCCAATCACCTTTCTTTTTAGTCTATCGGGCTGAAGCAATGCTGCCGAGTGAGATGGAGTTCGAATCTTTTCGAGTTCGCAGTTTCAATGATGAACGTTATGATCATGACCGAGTTGATGACTTGACCTGACTGGAAGAGGTTCGTGAGGCTGCATTGGTTCAGTCGGCCAGGTATCTTCAAGGACTTCGACGTTATCATAATCGAAACGTTCGGTCACGAGCTTTTATCATTGGTGATATGGTTTTACGGAAGATTCAGACTACAAAGGACAGACATAAGTTATCTCCATTATGGGAAGGCCCTTATATAATCGCTGAGGTCACTCGGCCAGGAGCATATCGTTTGAAGCGCGAAGATGGGACCATGGTGGAGAATTCTTGGAATATTGAGCACCTTCGTCGATATTATACTTAGACTTATTATATCATGTTTCTCTCGACTGCCAACTTCAAGTGAGTTACCTTCTTGAGTTGTTAGTCGGGGGCTATGAATATCAATAAAGTGTGAAGTTTCTTATCAATAATGACTTGTTCGTACTTGGTTTATCATTGTTTAGTGTTCTGGTTTGAGTTAAGCAGATAAGTACTGAAATTTTTTTGATGACTTAATCAAGTCTAGGCTTGGTGACAGTCGGACGAAAATTTTTAAGAAATTAGATGCGAAAACTCAAATTAGGGCATAAGCATAAATAAGCTGAGAATTTACAAGTTAGATTACAACAGTGCTTTACATCAAAGAAGCTATCTCTAGAAGTTTTTAGTTACATCGGCAGCAATTTTCTTGGCTGATTCCTGTGCTTCATTGATCAGCTCCAAGGCTTGTTCATCGGAAGTGCCGTCAGCGAAGCCATCTCCTATTGAGTTCATGTCCACCCGAGGATAGAGCGACTTCGTCATCGCCAGGGTTTGACTTGCACTCATGACAGCGACGTCAGTGATACTCTCTATATACTTTTTTGGAGCCGTCTTGAGTTTGTCAAAGATTTCGACGGCATCCATAGTGCTTGTCCCGAGGCCGTTTTCGTAAAGTGCTGACAATATCGGCGTAGCGGCATTGGCAATGTTGTCCCTAACTCTTTCGGCTCTTCGGACTTTCTCAGCAAAGACGAGTTAGGCTCTTCGTACTTTCTCAGCAAAGACTTCAAATTGAGCATGAGATTTAATCTTATTAGCTACAAGTTTGATATGATTCAGATTACACAAATAACCAAGATCAGTTAGATCAATGAGTATGAGTTTCAGGGGTTACCTTCAATTTCTTCCAAGGCTTTATTTTTGTCAAATTCAAGTTTGGCATTATCAGTCTCTGCTTTCTTTAGCTGAGCCTTGAGGGATTCAATCTCAGATATATTGGCTACAACATGAAGAGCAGAGGTTATTGAAGTTGAACGGATTAAACAGAGAACAAATAAGTTGGTTTCTATTACCTCCGACTGAACCGCGAAGTTCCAAGTTTATATCTCGAAGCTTATTGATTTCTTCCCAAGGATAACTTCCCTGGCTGCAGCCTCTTCTTTTGCTTCCTTGAGGTCTTGCTGGATGTTCTCTAGAGAATTGATATGAGGCACAAGCTTCTCTAGGGTATCTGACTTGGCTTGTGAGCGACGATATATTCTCTGCATTATGAAGACTGGGTCGGTTGATTATAAAAGGTTATGCAATTGAGATATGGGGAATTTGTCCTTACGTTCATCAGTCGAGTGGCTTCATTAAGGCTAGCAACAAGGGTGTCACGTTCTTCAGCTTCTTTCTGTTTGTTTAATAAGATGCCTTGTTTTTTGCCATCGTCATCATGCCACTCGATCTTGATCGAAGGCATTGACACTTCTGTGGACTTCAATCAAATGACTTCTTCTTCTTCGGCTGTTTGATTTGAGCATGATGAATAAAGATGGAAGTCAGAAGATGCATTTGAGACGAGAGTCTGATGATTATTGAAGTTACCTGTTGTCGCTTCAGAACAGTTTTCTCGAGCGCCAACATCCCTGGTTCTTTGGACCTTGGTTGATGAGGGATCTTCAACCGGAGCTTCTTGACTAGTTGAGACTTGCTCTCTCCTGTCTGGCTGGTTTTTAGTTGGGCTAGCTTGACTGGCAGTCGGGGGCTCTTTCTCGGGGATGTCCTCGCTTGGGAGAGGGTTCTGGGATTCTTGTTCTGTGGATTTCGGCTTCTCGGGCGTTGTGGATGGATTTATTTTTTCTGTATGCCCGGTGGGATATATGTCCTGAGGTTTTCTGCAGAAGAAGATAAAGATCGTTAGGATGGAAATAAGCGGGTTTTCAACGAGAAGATAAATTTGGTTGTGAGAAGAATACCTATTGGATTTCCTGATTTTTGGAGCAGACCTCGTGGATGGCCTGGGAGAGTTTATGTTGGCTTTTGGAGTCTGGATTTCCTCAGCTTCTTCATCCGAGTCATTTACGACCAATTTCCTCTGTTTGCAAGCACGTTTGCTGGTATCTTCGATGGCAGCAGCTCTTTTGCTTTTAGCTTGAGGTTTGATTTTTGGGCCGCCAGTCGGCTTCTTGGTAGTCGGCTGGGCAATTGTATCTTCATGGAAAACTTTGTATGGCCTAGAAATAATCAGAGCGTTTGCCTGCAAGCAAAATTCTTAAGGCACATTGAAGGATATGGACAGATTGAGAAATGATTCACGATGCAGAGTCTACTTACCAGAGGAGGAGGTCGATGAAGATTGAAGGGAACAACTGGCAGTCTGTTGCTATAATCCACTGCAATTCCAGAAGAGAAGATATTGTACATACGAGCGCACAAGACCTAGAAATTCAGGGATTCGCGGTCCTCCCGATTGGGATCACTCTGGCCTTCGTATTCAAATGCGGGCTTAGACCTTTCTTTGATTGGAGCCAGTCGGCACTTGATGAAGTGCCGGGTGATTTGTTCTCCTTGGAGGCCTTTATTCTTCATTTCCAGAATTTTAGCCAGAAGATTGTTAGCTTCTATCTAGTCTTGGTCTTCTAGCAGAGCATTCCAGTTGGCTCGTTGGATTGGTGAGAGACCGATGAAATCGGGCAAACTGGGGGTTGGGTTTGAGATATAAAACCAGTTTGCATGCCAGCCCTTGTTGAAAGATTTTAGGGGAAAAGGAAAGTAATCTTTGCGGAGAGTACCGCGGAGTTGAAATCCAACTCCACCAACAACGCAAGGGTTATCCTTGGTTGGGTGTGCTTTGAGAGAGAACATGCGGCGGAAGAGATTGAAGTGAGGATAGATACCCAAGAAGGCTTCGTACACATGGATGAAAATGGCGATGTGCAGAATGGAGTTTGGGTTCAGATGATAAATTTGGAGATCGTAGTAATCGAGGATACCACGGAAGAATTCGGAAGTGGAAAGACCAGATCCGCAATAGAAAAAGTGGGTAAAGATTATGATCTCACTGGTGTTTGGAGTTGGGAACTCTTCGTCGTACGCCGGGCGCTAGCCGATGATTTCTTTGGCAGGAAGAACTCTGTCCTTCACCATTTCCCGCAGGGTCGATTCTTTCACATCTGACGTTGCCCATTGGTCGAAGGGGATTTCTCTCTCCTCTGCCATGGATGCGGTTTGTGGGAGAGCGAATCTTGTGTTGGGAGCGAGGATTCTCGAAGGGAATGTTGGGAGCTGGATGTGCGCGGTGAATCTTGATGGAGCTTTGAGCTTCTGGATGGATGGATTTGGATGCGCTTGAGTTCTAGGTTTCTTCGGAAGAACTTGAGAACAGGAGCGCGAAAGGGGAAATTTTCAGAAGATGAAGCGGCGGGGATGACGACGGCGCTTCAGTGATTTTTAGGGTATCGGTAGGCTTTCTCGTATTTGGGTCGAGACCCATGAGAAGCTTACAGCCTATAATTTAGGTGTGGCTTGACACGTGTCTCTAGGGACTTAAGCAGATCTGCCCTAGCAATATGCGCGTGCTCTACTGCCCGATGCCTTCAAAATCCTTTCATACAGTAGTTACACAACTTTTTGAGGGTTGGTACGATGCAACTTGGAAGGTCTGTCCTGGTAACTTTTCTATAGGTTGCGGGAGCTGTTTGGTTTTACAAAGCAATTGATGTTATATTATATCAATGCTATTTTGCCACCTTGGTGTGCTTTTTTTATTAAGACCGATATTATGGCTTAGGCTGTTTAATATTCTGGTCATATTTTTCAGATGATTGATAAATCTATTATGGGTTTATTAACTCTGATTATCTATTGTTTATACAACATATTCTTGAGGATGAACGAGTTGTATGCTTTGAGAAGACTTGGGCATAACGACTCGGATAGCATGAGCTTGCCAGTACTCGGGGTCATTATACACTATGCCTTGATTATAAGGTTATATGTTATATGATTTTTTATGATTGCCTTTGGCTTAGGTTAAGCATTTATTTCACTCGGATGAGTATGATTATTATAGTTCTTAACTATATGCTTAGTTTGTTTAACTAAACACATAGTCGGGGGCTACACCTAATTAGGTGCATCTAGTCGATGCACCTAAGTATATATTCTTGATAATTTTTGAGATGTTTTTCAGCCCTTCACAGCCTTTCTATTGGATGATAAAGCACTCGGGAAACTCAGGCAGAGATGATGGAAGCACTCGGCGATGAAAACACTCGGCTAAGGAGGTACTCGGCTATGTGTTATTCTGGTTCGAGGTAAAGTTATCTTGTCGACTGTGAAGGTCTCAGGGACTACTGTGGAGATTATGGGTACCACATACCCACACGGCTAGCTTATCCGACTGACTATAGGGGATAGGTTAGATATCATGATTATGTAATTGGCTTAGGACTTAAGTATTACGTTACCTTGTGTAATAAGAAACGACTTATAGTCCTGAGTCGGGAGTATTATGGAGTATGATATCGTATGTGTTTAGGTCTTCGACCTGTGAGCCTACCCTCTAAGCTTATATAAAGAGGGTAGGACGTCCCTTGAGGGATACGAAAAAAATAGGAGAGGAAAAAAAATCGACATAAAAGAAAAGAGATCACGAGATCAATAAACCACTCGGTGGATATAATCCCTGAAACAGAAGTAGGGTATTACTTCTTTATAGAAGGCCTGAACCTGTCTAAACTCCTTTGCACACTAACCCATCGTGTTTGGCGCTTGACTGCTACCCCAGTTTCTTATTGCCGAAACCAAGTTTGGACAAGGACTTTGTGACTACAACTTGTACGGTATGGTTAATCCAAACAATACAATTTTCAGTAGAGACATTGTGACAACGTATTGAACAATGTGGTTCTTTTGTGTAAACGATCAAATCGAACAGCACACTAATAACTTCGTGAAACTGAAAGCTGAAGGAATCACACATGCAGAAGCAGGCCATCAAACGAATTCAGTTCTCTGCAATTGGAAATGCTGACCCAATTTTGCTGTTCCCCATTCGGTAGCACTTGATGTTTACTCCGTACGGACCAATCTCAACGCGGTTATCTTCCCCTCCCATAAAGAAGCAGAGCGTGTAGAGTGCAACCTCAAATTCAGGGCTGACACCAATCAGAGTGCTGGATACCGATTTCAGAACACCGTGCCACTCAAACTGAATAGTCAATAGCTGTGTCTCTGAATCAGGCTGCCAAAAAGAGCATTGCACATTTTAGCTCCATTACTCATAATCAAGTTCATCTTATCAATATCAATTTTCAGACTAGATACTTACCGATTCCCCACGCCTCCTTGGGAATATGTAACCTTGGTAATCCACATTCCCATTGGCTTCTTCCAGGTAAAACTGCAATTGTTTCACGAAATGCCAATCAGAGTTATTTTTATGCAAGGATTACAAGAACTGCTGAAACATTACAAGAACTTGCCTGAATCCAATTATGGAATCCTGAGACCTCATTCTCTCCTTGTCCTCGTCCCTTGATCTCACCAACGAACACATGCTCAAATGCAGAAGAGCTGCTAGAACTGCCACCTCTTCCATACAAATCGAACCATAGCGATGTCAGCATTCTCTTGAAGTCCTCATAGTCTTGAGACGCGACTCCCTTCAGTACTAAATACTGGTGTAAGTACTTGATTGGCGCTGTTCTGGCAATCTCTTCAATAAATGCTATTTCCTCGTGCTTGTCCTGCTCAGTAACAACTTCTTTGTACCCTTGATGTGGATTGTAATTGTCAAGAAGTGCGCAGAAACGAGAGTAGGTGGGCTTTCTAAGCACATCATCACCTAGCCAGCTGAACAAAGTTTCAGATGCCATATCACCCTTCTGATATACCTTCTTCCCTTCGCCACATTCGATTCTGTAGTCCTTACCAGGTGTTAGGCCGTTCATATCGAGCTCCCACAGTCGGCTACAAGCTTTTGATAAGCTGTTGAGCTCCTCCCTGGTTGGTTCTACATTTAGGCCATGGTGGATCTGACCAGCATCCTCACAGTACTGTTGTTCAGATGGTGGCCTTCTGTATGCATTCCATGCTTCAGACTGTATAGTAGAGTAATTGTGTAGGTGCTCAGAATTCAGACAGGATAAGGAAGCTTAGAATATATTAATACGGCGATCTCATATTACGAAATGGAAACTGACGATCAGTTCATTTATAAAAGGGTAACTGATTCTGACAGTGGTAGAACGATGCAAACACTAAGGTTCTCAAAAAGTACAATAAACCAAAGTGCTTGGGCTGATAGATAAAGCTTCAAAGTTTTGGTCAATGGTTGGTGTTCCAATTATAGCGTCTATTGCTCAAAACCTGAAAGAGTATTGATCAACTGTGCCTGACACTTGGGCTCATTTTGTCATATAACAGAGAGTGCAACAGAACGCTTGATTACACATTTTAAATAGGGTTAATTGGATCCATGCCACTGCAAATATGACATATTAGAAAAATGCCACTACTATTCGTGATATCGGCTACGTGCCACTGGAATTTGGGGAAATTGGAACCATGCCACTCCCGTCCATTTTTCTGTCAATCTCCGTTAGCACTCTCTCTCTTCCTCTCTTCGTTTCTCCTCCACCTTGGCGGCGAGCACAACGATGCCGGCGGCGAGCTACGGCTTCGAGAAGCTGGCCAAGGCGGCGGCCATCGCGTCCATGTGCGTGCACGTCGAGGCGTCGCACCGGCCGTTCATGGGCGAGGTCGTGCAGGCCTTGAAGCTCATCTACAATGGCAACAACGACGAGACGTGCACCAGCGGCTCGTTTGGCGGCGGCGGCGAGGACTACGAGGAAGAGGCGTCGTCCCCGTGGAACAACCGTTCGTGGAGCCACGAGTTCGCCGCGACACCGCCGCCGCGCAGGCTGGCGTTCCCGCCGCGGGCGCCCCGCCCGACGACGATGGACTACAGCTCGGACCCCGCCGACGGGGCGGGGGCGAGGACATCGTCGTCGTCGGCACGGCGGCGGCGATCGACGTCGAGCCTGGTGCTGGACAAGATCGAGTCGCTGGCGGCGTACGACTGGTCCGGCCATCAAGTGGGCAGAAACTATACAGTTAACTGAAGAACAGAACAAGAAATGGAACGCAATCTGCAATTTTGCAGACAACATCTGATCATCATCACTCAGCTTTAGCTACATCCAGTAACCCTCCATGGAGCAGTCTTCGGAAGGATGTCCATGCTCGCTCATGCTCCTCCTCAGCCTGTAGAAGTTCCTCCCCCTGCTGGCCATCTCGTCTCTCCGCCGGGAGAGAGCAAGAAGAGAGATGGAAGGGGAAGGGGCAAAAGTGACATTTCACAAGTGGGATTAGACGGAGGTTGACAGAAAAATGGACGGGAGTGGCATGGTTCCAATTTCCCCAAATTCTAGTGGCACGTAGCCGATATCACGAATAGTAGTGACATTTTTCTAATATGTCATATTTGCAGTGGCATGGATCCAATTAACCCTTTTAAATATCTCAGGGGCTCAAATCAACAAGTTTGAAGCAAAGGGGTTTGGTTGAACAAAAGGGAATAGCTTAGGGCCCTTTTTTTGCATGCTAACCAGTTCAAAGTCAGCATCAACTGACAGAAGTTAATGACAAATATCTTTTAGATAATAATACGTTATAAGTTAATTGACTTTATTCAGCCAAACAAGAACAGTGAAAAGGGGGTAATTTGATACGGAGTATTTATAGTTGTCACTTGACCTTGACTATAAACATGGGGTCAAATTGACTAAAAAACAGATATAGAAAAATCTCAGAAAGTTATAACATTTGCAGATGCTATTGTATCTGATTGTTAGAAAACCAAAAGCAAACCTGCTGTGGCCTTCCATGATGCTTTTTCTCGCCAACAGTCTGCCACCCTCCATCATTTCTTTCATCTCCATCCTGAGTAACCCAAACCAAAAAGGTAAGATCCAGTGCTCCACAATATACACTCAAAATACCTGTCCCATCTTCAAACTGATGCTAGAAGAAAAAACTAAATAACAGCAGGAAGAACTGTTAAATAATTGTAACTTCGTTTATGAGATTATAAGCATGTATTTTGCAGTACATATTAGCACATTATTAACTTGATCAACTCATTAGTCAAGCTCAACGAGCATAGGAAAAACACATCCGGAAATGATATTATCAAGTTCTATTGAGTATTTACTCCAAGCTTCCCTCTCCTTTTGTTTTCCTTTTGAAAGCTAATGAGCCAAGGTTGAGATATACAAGCTTCAATCGAGCTGTACCATTAGATCAACTCTTTATTTTTCAGGAAGAAGCCCGTAAAGTATATATTGTATACACAAGGAAAGAAATCAAGAGTCATTCTACATAACGCGCATATACTACTAGACTTGTACACTCTAGATCACTATTCTGTGACTAAGGAACAAACACAAAATGTGCCACACACAACCACCAAAGCACCACCAAGGCTACAACACGACAAACATATAATATGTGAATTGCTCAAATTCATGTACATATCTGTACTGCAAAAGAAAAAGGAAGAAGATAACCGAATCAAACCTGTTGCTGCCTCCTGTAAGCTGGCGCTTGCTGATGCTGCTGTGGGCGTCGGCTACTGCTGTCCCTCCTGTCCTCTTCCTCATACTACAGACATTGAGCCCAGCTACGTGAGCAGAGTGGCACACTTATAATTTTTACAAAAATGTGCACATAAATCTGGAAAACCTGGCTGTGCTGATGCTGCTTCCTGCCATCCACCCTCTCCCAGTCCCCATCCTCCCTCCTCTCTTGCCTCCCATCCTGAGTTCAACCAGAGAATTAAATTAGTAAGCACTTAACCACGCCCCTACTAACATAACACTAAGTGCAAACTACCAGAAGAAGATTAACTAAAACCGATTAGCGGTGAAATATCCGGTTTGGATTAATGTTCATCCAGATAAAACAGCAATCGTCACTCACCCGCCTCGAATTCCGATGTTCCGGGCGCTCCTCCGGCTCGCCGCCCTTGTGATCGGAGACCACCTGTCACACCCCCAAACACACTAGACGCTCAGACCGACAAAGCCAACCAATACACACTGACGATTTTCTTTTTCTTCTTCCGCAATTGCGCGCTCACCTCGGCCCACGTCGACCGCGACCGCTCGTCCCCGCGGCCTTCCTCCTCCTCCTCCTCCCGCTCGGCGTCCCGCGCGGGGCGGTGCCTCCTCGGCGCGTCGTCCTCGTCCCCCCGCTCCCCCCGTCCGGCGCCTTCGACGGCGTCGATCGCCACGTTGATCAGCCCCTTGACGAGCCCGTCCATGGCGACCGAGGAACAACGCGGACCCGCTGATCTCTCCCTCCCTCACACCGCCTTTGCCGCCCGTGGCCACGGGGTGGTAGTAGTAGCCCAACAATGGCCGAGGCGAATAATGGAGTGGGAGATCTGATCGGCTGTTGGGATCTACCTGGATGATGATGAGGAGGAGTGGGGGAGGGATGATCGAGTGGTTTAGGGAGGATCCGCATGTGGGTAGTTGCCATTTCGACAATTGGGCTTGGCCGGCGGGTGGAGTAATTGCGAGAGTGATGGGGACGGAGAGGCCGTGGCAGGTTAACCGCTGCTGCCGACGCCGACGATCCGACGTGTCGTTCCGCTGACCTGTAAGTACGCGGCTGCTGTACCGGGCCGAGCCGGTGCAAACCCATGAGGTTGGCACGTTGGGCTGAAACTCCGACCGAACCGACACGGGAAGTGGTTACAGTTTTGGCCTTTTCCTGATTCTTCACGGCATGATGGGCTTGATGGCCCAATTATGGGTCTCGTGTCGCCAAGTTGTTTACCGTGCCCATGCAACCTTTTCGTTTTTTTTTTTTGAACAATGCAACCTTTTCGTTATGTATGCTTCTATGAGAGTTTCATAGCCTTAAATTCTTCTTCGATGAGGATTGAGGAGCTAGAAGAGTAGCGCCGGTGGAGAGTACGTCAGTTTCAGATGCTTGGTTTTGGTTATAAGAACTTCTTTAGCTCCTTTCAGAAGTCCATACTGCCATTCATGGAGCTACTTCAGGCTTGTTTTCGGCAACTATGACAGTCGTTGCCTTTTAGGCCGATGCTGATGCTCTATCTCAACAAGGCCTTGTCGATCGTCCACTCTACGTCTCTAGAGATTGATTTGGGTCACGGTGATCCCTATATGTTATGCCTGTTTGACTTGCCATTTATAAATGTTAGTGTTTGTTTCCCCTCTTCTGATCAGATCATTTCTGGCGAGTTGCATCTGGGAATGCTACTTTATCTTATCTCCTTATCTGTTTTCTGTATTAAATATGGAACGCCATGCACTTGATTCCTGTAAACCATGAGCTCATTACTGGCTATCTCTAATGTGCATTTGACTTTCCAACAGAGTTGTGCTGAGTTTATATTAACCATACCAGTTAAATATTAGTCCAGTGTAGCCTATTTAGTTTCTTTATTCTTGACAGAAAGCCCAGCTAATTTAGGACAGTTTGAATGTGCTAATGGATGATGAATTGTTAACAGAGTTTATGACAACTACTCAAGGGTACAAACGAAAAAATTAACTATTATAAAGTTGTTTTTTTTAAAAAAAATAAGAAATATAGTGAATAAAGTTTTTTTAGAAAATTTTTATCGTTTAAGAGTTTGAGAAACGTGTTGCGTGCCCTTTATAATCAACATCTATATCTCAAAACAAATGGGCCCTTAATGGTATGACTTCAGTTCCTTTTCTTTATACTGATGCAGAGGCTTTACCACAATACTGTCGTGCATTGTTCATTCTAGAATTTTCTAGGAAGAATAATCACACATATTAGACAAGTAGAGACACAAGCTGTAGACCAAAAGCTTCTCTCTTTAGGAATTTATACCCTTTTATTTATGCAAGAAAAGAAAAAGGAGTACCCCCTCTATTTATATGCAAAAGCCAAAAAAAAAGAAAATCTAGAGTCAATGGGAAATCTTAATTAAAAAATGAGATGGATGCACCGGAATTCTTAACTTAATTACCTGGTTTCGTAACAGCTACAGATTGATTGGGGGCTCGACTATCTCTATCCTATGCTATTTGACTTTCGATTTGGAAATACGAGTCATTGTTTATGTCCAGCTTCTGATCATATCATTTCTGGCAAGTAGCCTAATAAGAATGCTACTTTACCTTATCTATTTCTTAGTATTAAATTTCGGAACACCATACACTGAACAGGCATGAGTTCATGCGGCTAACTCTATTATGAATTTGACTTTCCAAAAACAATGAATTAATTTGCAATTAAGTATGTCACCTAAATTTTAGTTAGAAAAAGCTGGATAACAGGAGTTTTTTTTTCTTTTATAATTATGTCAGGAGGAACTTGATGTCAATTGAATTAGGAGAGGAGTGCACATGCACTCCGACCACCGAGTGAGGTGGAACACGGATGAGTGCGCATGCACGAAAACTATATTTGCACACTTGAATTTTAGTCGAGTATAACACATAAAGAGGGTGTTCCGTAGTACCAGTTGTGGCTAAAAGTGGGCAGCAACTAAGATATCTACGGCGTCAGCTTGCAGCTGCTATGGTTGTGCAGCCACAGCTTAGCAGTTAGCACAGTGGAACACCTCTGAAATTCTTCTTTTATTATTATACGAAAGATATACACTACACTCATACGCCTCAGGAATGAGAGGAGCAACACACTTCAGATGTCAACGATAAATCCCTGGTCTCGCTAAATTATTGAATGTGAGTAGATTTATGCAAACTGCAACTCTAATGTCACATCTTTTTTTCCCTTTTCCACCCATAAAATTCTCTTCACTTCCATCGTAGAAAAATTCCAGCTCATTTAATGATATGACTTCAGTATCTCTTTTGTCATGCTTTAAATCGTGTGCCGATTCGTGGACAACCAATGTCATATATTCCATACCTTAGTCGCATGATACTACTACTACTACTATAAAAACACGAAATCAACCGATACTGAATCTGTTGCATCTGTAGCAATCATGCGACTGGGTACATGAGGTTTGCATTTGCGTACACATACAAACTCTTCAATATTGCGGATGCTTGTGGTACGACTTTAATGAATCACACAAATTAAGATCGCATAGATCGAAACTGGACAAGCATTACATGTACAATTGTACATCCAATCCGAGCATCCGACCACGGAAATAGGGGAAAGAAAATGCAAGCCATGGGACACACTCCCATCACCAGTTTATCCCTGTATTTCCACACGTCGCGATCCCTCACCCAACCATGCAAAAGTCAAGCGCAAGGGAGGAGGGAGGAGGAAGAAGAGGTTGCTGCAGGGTCCAAACTCCAAACGCCAACCCCTCATCGCTCTTGTAAAAGAAAAAATCGCACATCACTGACCGACCCCGCCATTTTCGTCGCCGTCCGTTCCCCTCGTACTGCACCTCTGAAAATTCTCCCCCCTTTTTTTGTACTTCTCCCCGCATCCACACGTGTACTGGATACGTCGTGCAGAGGGTGCAGTACAGAGAGCTGAGCTGCTTCCTCCCCTCCGCGGTTGTCGCCTATTTAATCGACCCGCCTGCCGCCTCCTCTCGTTCCTCCCCGGTGTGGTGGCGTCTTCGTCTCTCCGGGCGGTGCTGCTACTTTCGCGAGGAGGACACAGGTGAGGTTTCTGCATGCGGTGCTCGTTACAATTTGGTGTTGGGTTGTGCTTTTGCTGCCTTTCTGCTCGTGATTTTTGGTTGTTTGTTCATTCATCGCCTTGTTGGACTCTGTCATTACTGACCCTGTGGAGCAGAGTGGCAGATGGCTTGCTAGAAGCAAATTTTGTAACTAATCCTGCCTGTCCAATTATTTTAACGGCGCTTGTACCCGCTGTGTCCAATGCACGAGCACATGGATGGGTTGGATCGTGTCGCTGTCGCCCTGGTACGCGTAAACAAATGGGCTCACGGTTACATCTCTCCCCTGCAGCCGCCGCGGCCACCGGCGCCGCCGCTGCCGTCTCGGAGCTCGAGCTGCTAGTCCCCAGGGGGGGCGACTCGTCGGCTGCGTCCGGCAGCATGGACCGCCACGCGCTTGGCGGCGGCGGTGCGCTTGAGATCGAGAAGACGCCGGAGGCGGCGGAGGACATGGAGTCGGAGCCCGCCTTGGCGGCGGCGCGCGAGGCGGAGCGCGTCCCGCCGTGGCGGGAGCAGGTGACGGCCCGCGGGATGGTGGCGGCGCTGCTGATCGGCGTGGTGTACACGGTGATCGTGATGAAGCTCAGCCTCACCACGGGGCTCATCCCCACGCTCAACGTCTCCGCCGCGCTGCTCGCCTTCCTCGCGCTCCGGGGATGGACGCACGCGCTCGACCGCCTCGGCATTGCCTCCCGCCCCTTCACCCGCCAGGAGAACACCGTCATCCAGACCTGCGCCGTCGCCTGCTACACCATCGGCTACGGCGGTAGGTCTCCCGTCTCCCCTCCCCTCCCCTCTCATCACCCCGGCCAATCTTGAGTTCTTGACTGCTCGTCCGCTCATCGCGTGGCGTTCGCGTGGAGCACAGGTGGGTTCGGGTCATTCTTGCTGGGGCTGAACAAGAAGACGTACGAGCTGTCCGGCGCGAGCACGCCGGGGAACGTGCCTGGGAGTTACAAGGAGCCAGGAATCGGGTGGATGACGGGGTTCCTCCTCTCCATCAGCTTCGTGGGGCTCCTCACCTTGCTCCCCCTCCGAAAGGTAGTAACTTTCTCTGCTCTTCTTTGATCCTCCCTTTCCCTGCCGTACCTTTCAGCGTTTACCATTCCTTCCAGAATCTCTGAATTTTCTAGTATTGATCTTACTGTCAGAAGTTCTGAAAATTTGGCATTGGTTGAAGTTGTACGATCGTTCAGCTTCAGAGTTGCTATCATTGACCACGATTAGCAAACTTTAACCATCATTTTCTCTTTTTCCCACTTATTAAGGACCTGTTGTTTCTTTCAGTTATGGGTGGGAATGCTACAGTACACTACTGATAAAGTCCATTCTACGTTTATTGTGTCCTTCAGTCTTTTTTTTTCTGAACAAAAAGTGGGCTAATTATCGCAATCTTGCCCAAAATGAAGGAATCTGATAAAACCGATATTTCGCAGGTGCTGGTCATCGACTACAAACTAACATATCCAAGTGGGACAGCGACTGCTGTTCTCATAAACGGGTTTCACACGCCTCAAGGAGATAAGAATGCGAAGTAAGCTCTTTATTTCAGATTTTTCAGCCAGTGCTGATGAAATCATGATTGAGCCGACCAAAAACACTGCAGAAATAGTTGGGATTCCCTGACTTGATTCAATGGTTTCACCTCAATGCCAGAAAGCAAGTCCGTGGATTCCTCAAGTATTTCGGCATCAGTTTCTTGTGGAGCTTCTTCCAGTGGTTCTACACCGGCGGTGACGTCTGCGGATTCCTCCAGTTCCCTACCTTTGGGCTGAAAGCTTGGAAACAGACGTAACTTTTTACTGTTTCTTTTTCACTGATCATAGTATGCTTCAATGGTAAAACTGCATCAAAAATAAATTTTTGATGAGTAATTTCTTCCATCACCAGATTTTTCTTCGACTTCAGTCTCACGTATGTTGGCGCCGGGATGATCTGCTCGCACCTTGTCAACCTCTCTCTGCTGTTCGGCGCTGTCCTCTCCTGGGGAATAATGTGGCCGCTCATCGGCAAGCAGAAGGGGAATTGGTACTCTGCTAAGGCATCTGAAAGTAGCATGTCAGGCCTGTTCGGTTACAAGGTGTGTTCATCAGTTCATCTGTGCCAATAATGGCACATTTGTACTAGGCTAGTTCAGGCAGCACAATACACATTTCCTAGCTTGAATCCTTTTTAAAAAAAAAAAATCAAAATTGCTGCATGTGCA
Source organism: Oryza officinalis (assembly GCA_008326285.1). Classification (NCBI taxonomy): domain Eukaryota; kingdom Viridiplantae; phylum Streptophyta; class Magnoliopsida; order Poales; family Poaceae; genus Oryza; species Oryza officinalis. The sequence continues at coordinate 30,659,109 of BDMV01000004.1, read as the reverse complement.
GTCTTTCATCTGCATTGCACTGCTCGTTGGAGATGGCTTCTACAACTTCGTCAAAGTGGTCGTCGTCACTCTCAAGAGCATACGCGAAAGATCAAGGCGCAGGGGTCTTAATAACAGAGGTAAATGCACCGCAAAAAAGATTAGATCGCCTCGCGTATTTTCAGTTCAGGCTGAAGCTTACAGACTAGTTCATTATGCATTGCAGTGGCGGACGCGGACACCATGGCGATCGACGACATGCAGCGGAACGAGGTGTTCAACCGCGACAACATCCCGACCTGGATGGCGTATACCGGGTACACGCTGCTCAGCGTCATCGCCGTGGTCCTCATCCCGGTGATGTTCCGGCAGGTGAAGTGGTACTACGTGATCATTGCGTACCTGCTGGCGCCGGCGCTGGGGTTCTGCAACGCCTACGGCACGGGGCTCACCGACATGAACATGGGGTACAACTACGGCAAGATCGCGCTCTTCATCTTCGCGGCGTGGGCCGGGAAGGACGACGGCGTGGTGGCCGGTCTGGTCGGATGCGGGCTGGTGAAGCAGCTGGTGCTCATCTCCGCTGACCTGATGCACGACTTCAAGACGGGCCACCTCACGCTGACCTCGCCGCGGTCGATGCTGGTCGGCCAGGTGGTGGGGACGCTGATGGGGTGCATCGTCGCGCCGCTCACCTTCTTCCTCTTCTACAAGGCGTTCGACGTCGGCGACCCCAACGGGTACTGGAAGGCGCCGTACGCGCTCATCTACCGGAACATGGCCATCCTCGGCGTGGAGGGGTTCTCGGCGCTGCCCGGGCACTGCCTGCAGCTCTGCGCGGGGTTCTTCGCGTTCGCGGTGCTCGTTAACCTGGCGCGGGACTTCCTTCCGCGCAGGTACGGGAGGTACATGCCGCTGCCCATGGCCATGGCCGTGCCGTTCCTCGTCGGCGCCAGCTTCGCCATCGACATGTGCGTCGGCAGCCTCGTGGTGTTCGTCTGGCACAAGCTCGACGGCAAGAGGGCCGCGCTGCTCGTGCCGGCCGTCGCGTCCGGCCTCATCTGCGGCGACGGGATATGGACGTTCCCTTCGTCGCTGCTTGCGCTGGCCAAGGTCAAGCCACCCATCTGCATGAAGTTCACACCGGGAAACTAAACTAGGCAATGCATTGCTGTAATTTACAGCGTCAATGCAGACGTATAGATCGTATACAAGAAACGAAAAAAAAAGATCGTGTCAAGCAAACAGCTCGAGCGTTTTGGAGTTAGATTTAGGCGCGACGAGCGGAAGACCGAGTGTAGCAATGATGGATAATCCCCAAATGCAGAAATGCTGTTCATAGGGGTTGGGTTTTGTACTGTGTAATCACTTGAGAACAAAATTAAACGAAACAACAATTAGTTGTTATAAAACAGGTCCCAAAAACACCATCAAAAATCAAACGCGAAAGAAACATCATAGGATTTTCAAACACGATAATGACATTGAGATACGATATTTGTTAATGAGGTTCAACCAAATTATGGGCGCTTCTCTTTAATCCAGATCAAAGTTACAACAACCATGGACACTGCTAGGAACTGCTACCTCTCGTCCATGCAAGTGGCTATGAGGTTAGAATATGTCCGTTCTTCTATTTAAAAGTCTGATTATTATTTATTCTTAACATCTAATACAACATCAAATTTTAAATTGTAACTGATTTTATACAAATATTCGAACTCTAACAGTTGTGCTAACTGTCAAGTGCTACGATACTGAAGCACAGTCGAGGACAAGTGCTAGCACAGTAGCGTGGTCGTGCTATCTCTGTCAAGAGAAATATTGGCATCTCGGCGTGCCGTGCCAGTTCCCGTCAGCCTATCATGTCCGCATCAGCGACGACCCTTTTTCGATCGCATTGCCCACCGTTGCGGTTCCCTCAACTTATCACCAACAGATTCTCCGGCTCGCACCACAGGTTCTTTTTTTGTGAAGTTTGGCACATTGCCTTTTCCCCTTTCGTGCCAATCTCACCGTCACTACTTCCACAAAGAGGGCGATTAACTCGCCGACACAAACACGATGAACTGGACACTCATTGAAGCTACGACCTTTTAAGACTTTATCTCTTTATGGTTCCACTGCTTGTCATCTCCGAGCTTGGCCTGCACCGATTTGTAACATCCTCTGAAGACTGAAGCATAGTGAAAAAAAGTTGCGGATGTTTATCATCGAGAGATCAATGATTCAATATGGTGCGTTTCAACGCGAAGTTTGCATCAGCTTTTCGTCAGTAGAGGTTCGTGGGTGTAACTATCACTCTGTCAGTCCGTCAGATAGGCTCTTTCGTTGCCAAGGCCGGATAGGTTCGCTGAATAAATTGGATGGATGGATTATACGATGATGAGAAGGAATAAAAATCTCGGCCATTAGTCGTGCTCCACTTTCGTTCGCGCCTGCAACCCACGCGAACAGTGGCGGATGGAAACGATAGAAACACGTGCGTTCAGGTTACTGGCGCCGTTCGGTTCAGAGCATCCACAGCACAGACAGATTGAAGAGCGCTGTTTTTTTTTTCCTGTTGTTGTTGTTTTTTTTTCCCTTTCTTCAGAAGACGGTCACCTGTTGTTTCTGCAGCAAAAACCACTAGCTGATTAAATCTGTCCTGCAGATCTTCGAAAAGACTGGATCTTTTGTCTGGTTTTGTTAATCCACAACTAAAGAACGATTTTATTAGCGGGAACCAAAGAATGTTTCCGCTTTTAGGATTCTCAAACCATTGTAAACAGAACAGCATAACGATTAGTAGATGAGTTGAATGAGGCTCGAGGTAGTGATGGAATCAACACTGTTCTCCGTCGAGGGAGAAGAGAAAGTCACGGGGACGACGACGGCGGTGAGGAGGGGGTGAGCACCTGACTAAGGAAATCACGCACCCAATTCGACCAATCTTTAGAGGCGAGCGGCGTCCCCCTACGATGGGCGGCGTGAAAGCGGCAACGCTAATTAGCGTTTAAGCGTTGGCGGCATAGACGCAGCCAAGGCATACGCACGCGACGCTATCTTTTTCGCTTTTTTTAAGAAAGAGTTTTTTTTCTTTTTTTCTCGCGACTAATCATACACGCGCTAATTTTTTATTGCTTTTTTTTAAAGGAAAGCGTTTTTTTTCTCCTGCGACTAATTCACGTCGCACGCGTGATTATTTTTTATGAAAATTTTTTACTGTATTTTATAAATTGATCTTTCACCTTCAATTTAAATTGAAAGTTTTTAAAATCTAAGTTAAATGTTTTGAATTTTGAGAGGAAAGTTTTCAAATTTAAATTGAATGTTTTGAATTTTGAGATGAAAGTTTTTAAATTTGGATTGAAAGTTTTTAAACCTAAGTTAAGTTTTCAAATCTTGACTTGAATTTTTTTAAATTGGAGTTGAATGTTTTTAAATTCGAGTTAAAATTTTTTAAATATTAATTAAAAGTTTTCAAATTCGAGTTGAAAATTTCAAATCTTGAGTTAAAAGTTTAAAATCTTTGCTTGAAAGTTTTTAAATCTGATTTGAAAGTTTCAAATATTAACTTGAAAGTTTTCCAAAAAAAAATGACTTGAAAGTTTTCAAATCTTAGTTAAAAGTTTTTCAAATCTAAGTTAAAATTTTTATTTATGTATTTTTTTAAAAAAACTATTACTAACCATTATCATTAGCGCTAATTAGCATCATCAATGCTAATCAACACTATTAGATATGGAGAGGGGACGCGTGCAGCTGCGCCAGCTAGCCAGCCAGCTCACACGCGCACATTAGAAGCCCCCGCGTGAAAGCGCTAGTAGTCATCAACGCGATAATTAGATTAATCATGTATGTGAGTAGACAGGCACGGTACATCCCTCTTTCTATAACCAACTTATAAAAACAGAATCAAAAGGTAAAACGATAAGAGACAAGAATACAAAACTATATATCTAACACCCTCGATCAAACTGAAATGCAAATTACAAAACACGAAGCTAGAAAGACCCTTGATCAAGATGCCAACGTACTACGAAGAAGTTGGCATATGAATAACTCAAACAGTACCAAGAGCGACTTTGTGCCGAAACCCTAACAATTCCGGGTTCCAGCAATAAGCGGTGGTCGCGCTCGCGGCATATGGCGCTCTCGGTGGGCGCTACGGCTGCTTCAGTAAGAAACAATCCGTCCGCATCAAAGCAAAGTTCAGAGCTCTGTTTCCTGCTCGTCGTGGTTGGATATCGGATTTACTAACGAATAAATCTCCATCGTTCGTGCCCTGGCGTCCGTATGCATCTGACTGCTATGGATTGGAAGAACCATGAAGCTTTCTTCCTTGCATTGCAGGGCAGCATGCGAGAATCGTGGTTGTTGGCATCTCTTTGTGTTGAACATTTGTTTCCACAACTGTGAAATGTGTTGAATATATAAGCATATATTGATTTAATTTATTTCATAAATAAATTATGATATTAAATATATAAACTAGCATAATTGTATTATATGGTCTACACATAAACTAAACGGTAAAACATAAACAAATCAAATATGTGAAACATGATAAACATGTATCAAGGGATTTGAATGTTCGACTAAACAGCATGAAGAACTCGTGGTACCGGACATTGATGATGGCGCGCAACACTCTAGCAAACTGGAGGACGAGCCGTGGTGGACAAACAGTAAGTAGTCGCGTGAAGCCTTTTTAAAAATCTTATTGTCGTCTTCTCTCGGTGCAGGATGTCGAAGGCGAAGGTTTTAGAAACCTGCTCGCCTAATCACCGGTGCACGTCAGTGAGTAGGACGAAGTAGACTACGAGCGACTTCGCAGTATAAAGGAGGAGGCAAATCTAAGATTGATTTTGCGTGTGTTGCGAGGAGACGGCGGCTCGGTTTATACAAAGATATTAGGACGTGTGATCAAGACGCTTGCACGTTCTCGCGTAACCGAATCGGATAAGTCACGTGTAACTTATCCGGACTCCACGTCGCTCCACGCATTGGATTATCATCTCCGCACGGGTGAGGAACCAATTTTGACGAATCATTCACGCATATGCTTGTTTTCACACATGCCTCAAATGGTTAGGAGAGCACTATTCATGATAAGAAGTTCTTCTTTTTTTAAATAGGCAAAATGATATTAAACATCCCCATACATATAATCTGATGGGCTTTTATAATTTTTTAAAGAATTAATTTTTATATGGGTCTTAGCTCACATACCAATTCCAATAAAATGATCATGTTGGTTAACACCAGAATAAGGTTCTTCGTAGTACTACAATCGATAGTATAAAAGCAATTCAGTACTAAAAAACTTACAAAAAAATTTACCAATCATAGTGAGGTTACTCGACTGTCCAAGAATACGCAGGCACTTGTAAAGGCCATGGCCTAACTTTGGACAATGCAAAGGTCCACGTTTACTGACAAGTAATGCTTGTCAACTTCAACTACGAATACCTGAAGGCACCTGGTTTGCTAATATAATAAAGTAATCACGCGAAGACTATAGTACACGCTCGTCCAAACTGAAGTACTAGTACAACGTATACCATTATACCTCTGATTACTCCTTGCAGTACATTCTGTACTGCAGCAGCCATCTCAAAACTTCAGAGAATGGCATTGTGCTCAACGGAAAGTGACCCTACTAAGCACCTAACACCACCAGGAAAATTTCCAGGCCATAAAATGTGCTCTGCTTTCCTCACGCTTGCATGGCTGCAGCCCACGCAAAAGAGCAACGTGTGGAAAGGGAAGAATTCTCATGGGCAGGGCTGTGTTCGGCACAGGGTGTTACCAGCACGATAAAGTGTTTCATCCTCGCGCACGTTTTCAAACTACTATACGGTGTATTTTTTTGCAAAAAGTTTTTATACGAAAGTTGCTTAAAAAAATCAAATTAATCCATTTTTGAAAAAAAATTAGCTAATACTTAATTAATCACGCGCTAATGAATCGTTCCGTTTTCCGTGCTACTGTAGCACTCTGGGAACACGCTGTGCCGAACACAGCCGAAGTATACTATCTAGTATGAAGGTTACTGGGGCCACAGCCTATTGGTGAAGTGGTGCATGTACGACCTGAGATTTGAGAATGATGTTGCCTGGTACTTCTGCATCGAAAGCCACCAGAAGGTTTAAATTAGTCCATCAGGTGTTCGAAAAGGCTAGGCTCTTGTTTGTTTTTTAATTAATCCATCAGCAAAGGGATACCTTTTGTTTTTAGCATTCAGAGCATGATACGCAAAATAGCATGGCAGAGCTTTAATTTGCGCTCCAAATCTTCGACAAGGTCAGAGCTTTTGATTATTTTACTAACCCATGATCAAAGAAGAAGGTGCTGCAGTGACGATGCCATCAGCTTTGTTCTCTTTTTCCTTGTCGCCGGAGATTGGATAGTATATATCCTTTTGCTTATATAAAGAAAGAAAGAAAAGAACATTGGGCACCTATAAAATTCATATTCTCACAAGCTTGGGCTAATGCGCTAGGCCGATGCTTACACTTTCATGAAGCCCGAATCTGTTTTGAGATATCATGAGGCCCAGCCCATGGTTTTATTGACAAGGACTGGACTACAAGGTAGCAAGCCCTGAGCCTGACTACTCTGATCAGTACATTTATAGTACTGGGCAAATTTTGCTGTAGTACATCTATATCGTGACTTTGTGGGTTTAACTTTCATAGACACGATAAAAGTCATTTTTTTATTAAAAAACACTCTCAAAACATGGCTATTTCTATATACTCCTTATTAGAATATTCATTTCTGATTGAATAGGAAAGAGAAATATATAAAATGTCATGAATGCCCCTGACCTATATGCACCCTCTCCTTTTCTCATCGTCTTCCTCTGTGCATCGCATAGCTTTGTAGCAGGTCACCTATGTCCAATTGACTGACAAAGGTGTCTCATCCTCCCTCTCTCTCCCCAATGGCCCTGGCGACTGGCAAAGACATCTTGCCTTCTTTAAGGATGAAATTTAGAGGTGTGCTCACAGTGATAACAAAGGTGGCGGCGTCTGAAGCATCTAGGCTCCGTTGTTAATTTTGGTAATTAATGACAAGCGCTAATTGTGGACTAATGATTCTTTTGAGTTACACATATTTGAGTTAGGATCACACAATATGAGTGCATGGATGATCACCGAGGACGTTTTTCGATGGTGCAAAGCGAAAGGATTGAAGACGGTAAAACTAGCGGTTTTATTTTAATTGATCGAGGAGTTTGGACGATCAAATTTGCTAGAATTTTTATAGCTTTGTCGTACTATCAAGGGGGATAATGACCTAGTCAAAGAGATGATCAAAATTTCACATTAGGTCATTTGCACTTAAGTCTTGGTTTGCATCTTTATTTTCTCCTGTTGACTGTCCCTGGGAGGTATGACCGAAGTGCTTGATCCGGTCTGACCGGGCCTTTACGTGGTCTAACCATGGCACACTAGCCGGTCTGACCGGCCCTTCTCGGCGGTCTGACCGGCCACTTGCCGCCGGTTTGACCGACCGGCTGGAGGCTGGATGGCCGCCTCTGGCTTGGCGATCCAGAGCCACCAGAGCCGCAACCGGTCAAACTGAGCCGATGGTGGTCTGACCGAGCCGTGGGAGGTCTGACCGGCGCCCCCTGATCCCAGTGTATTTAATGTAGTCCAATGGCTAGTTTTTCAGCCGTTGCGAAGTAGTCTGGTCTGACCTGCCACGCAACGACGGTCTGACCGGCAATACACAGAGTTGGTGGATTTCGTTCCCAACGGCTAGTTTTGGGGGTTTGGGTATAAATATCCCCCATTTGCAGCAAGGGGGCTCTCTTGGCACTTGTTTCACTTGCATATACCCCTTGCACTTCTCTCACACTCACTTAAGTTTTTGTTCATCCTTTTGTGTGATTGAGAGTGGATTAGCCAAGAGTCAAGTACATTTGCTTTCTTGTTGAGCTAGTGTGGCACTTGATCATCTTCAAGCCGGGTCATCGCTTATAACTCTTGGAGATTGCCGCCTCCTAGATGGCTTGTGGAGGTGCTTGCCCGGTGACCTCTCCAAGGAGACTGTAGAGGAGGCACGGTGCCGATTGTGAGTGGTTTAGAGTTTACCACCTTCGGAGTGAAGGAAGAACTACTCTAGTGATCGAGGTTTGGATAGTCCTCTCCGTGGGCCGACTCTCATCTTGCCCACCCCTTGACGAAGGGGACGTGTGGTGGCTTCGTGGTTAAGCGGTGGAGTTGGGCTTGCCTCAACGGGGACGTAGGAAACCGGCGAGTTTTCGAACCTCGGTGAAAAACCTCTTTGTCTCTTGTCCCTTTACTTATTGCATTTACTTTTGTGCAATTTACATTCCTAGAGACATACTTGAGCCACTATCACCCTAGATTTGCAAAACATAACTTAGTTGCTTAGTTAGACTTGTCCCTTACCAAGCCTAGCAACTTAGGTTAGTTTTGATTAGGTGTCATTTATTTTTAATCGCCTATTCACCCCCCTCTAGTCGACATCTTTGATCTTACAGCGTCAGACGGTAGGACCAGTGGATCTCGTGATGGCCACAAGTCAAAAACGGGGTGTCGAATCCGTCATCCCCATGTACCGTCGCTGTAGGATCCGTCGTCACATGCCTCGACAATGTCCTCTCCGTTGTCCCACCAAACCGTCGACACCAGATCTACCATCGCGCCATCCCGTTGACCCAAGATTGACCATCCCCGAGCATCGCCTCTGTCGTAATATCCTATGTAAAAATTTGCCGCCGTATCACTATCTTCTCAAAACTTCAGAGAAAGGCCTTTGTGTTCAACTGAAAGTGAACCTCTTAATTCCACCAGAAAAAAATTGCTGGATGAGAGACGAGGAAAAGATACTAGTATGGAGTACCCTCACAATGGTAGGAAGAAAACAAACTGATGAAGTGCTGAGGAGGCACGACACAAGGGGACTGCATAGAAAGTTGAGGGCCCTAACTATCAACTCCAAATTAACCACACGACAACAAATGCATCAGCCTGCATTGTCTGCACGCCTGAACTACATATGCGCTTCCTGCGTCCATACATTTGCCTGCCTCCTCAGGAAGGTGTCCGGGACATGGACACGTGAAGGGTTTAGTGATTTAGGCTTTTGTTCGAATGTGCCTTTGGCTTTAGATTTTTAATCGTATAAAAATTATTAGCATACGATTAATTAAGTACACCCTATGTCCTAAAATGTTATAACCTAGAGAGTTGTTACCGTTTTTGAGGAGAGGCAGTACTAAATCCAGGTCGTCCATCTCAAACAATCTAAGGGCTAGAATTGCTTTGTACCGGATGGTATTGCGCCCCCAAGAGAGAAGGTACTGATTTCGAGCTGTGGGTGGGAGGGCAAAATTGCACTTTCGCGTATACACTCTCGCTTCTATCGGTTTATCCGTCACAGCCTCTGGCATATATCGTCACGGTTGCAAATCGAGAATGAATTGAGACGCCTCAAATCTGGATTGATGCTAACTCATCACTGCATTCGGTGTCGATGCCCTGTCGGCCGCTTCCTAAATCGTTCACATGCTCGGCCCAAATCGAAAGCCCCGCCATGGAGTTTGACGACGCGGACGACCACCATCGGCGCCGATGCCCATGGACTGAGAGGACGTTGCAGATTCCCGAGGAGTTAAACGACAACCGATTGCTATCATCGGTGCCGAGACAGCGTGGACGCTGCCGATGCCCAACATCGGCATGCCATTGTGCAGAGTCAACAGGAAATCTTGACGCCTGGATAGAACGGGGGAAATTGTTAGCCCTATCGTGCCCCTCCCTAATCAACGGTTAGATTTAATTGGTATCTCTGAGTACCTGGTACCTGGTGATACCTCCTTCGTGTGATTAGTCCTTTTCATCTAGTATTCGCCTAATATTTGCTATTGCTACACCTTGATTTTTACTATCTGCTCGAGGGCTCGAGGCTATCTCGCGTTCAAATATGATCCACAAATTATCCATCTCTGCGCCTACTTGCCGACGCCGAGATGCGTTTCACGCTTTCATCAAGCCACTGTTACTATTCTAGACTCACACAGTCACACCTCCCCAGCATACGGCTCCCCGCTGTCGGTTGGAAGAAACTTTAAATCGGACGTCCGATTGTCTCTTAAAAAATCAAACGGTTAATTGTTTCAATTGATCACCTATGAAACATTAAGTTATACATGATAAAACAACAAAATCAGACACTAAAACATTTAAGTTTTTTAGTTTTTTGTGAGACACAGTAAAGACATACATTAAAATATATCGCTATCGCGTATGAAACATTGAGTGTTAACGGATTGAAAAACATATGTTTTTTTATCAAAATATAATCATGCGACTCATTGTAAAGATTTAATTATAACGATGTAATTGAACAAGTAGTTTAGAAGAAATTTTTTTTTGAAGGTCGCTAAATACATGCATGCGTGCGTGCGTGGAGAGGAGAGAGAGTAGACATAATTACTTGCATGAATTTTATGGAACACAGCGAAGAGACACATTGAAACATGTTTTATCATGTATGACATATTGAGTTTTAACGGTTTGAAACATTTGTTTTTTTATCAGAATATAATCATATGATATCTTGTAATTATAACGAAAATAATGATGAGATCGGATCGTAGGTCGAATAATTAGTTTAGAAAAAATATTTAAAAAAACAAAAAGAAAAAAAGAATAATAAATTAGCTAATTGTAACTTTCTTCGTAAGCCCAATTTTAATTAGCTGCATTGGTCTACCGATACAAACTGTTCTCGGTTAGACGGACCGAACCGCCGGGAGGACGCACGCACGCTGCGGCCGGCGGCCGTGGAATTCTGTCGTGATATCTGTGTCGCGATCGTGGTGGTGGGCTGGTGTCGTGTGGGCGAGGCGAGCACACACGCCCGCAGAAAACGAGAATTTTTATCATTTTTGATTTTTATTTTTTAAAGATTTGCAAAAATAATTTTAGGTTTCGAAATATTGCAAAAATAATCTCCTCTCGCCCTCTGGGAGGGCGAGTTTTAAAAATCGCCCTTCCAGAGGGCGATTTTTCCGACGTGGCAGACGGCCGTTAGGCGTCGTCTGCCGCGTCGCGGCTTTTTTGCAAAAAAGTCCCTTGCCGCCCTCGGCAAGGGCGTTTTTTTACTGTAGCACAGGGGGCCGCCTGCAAAAGGGCGGCCGCCCTGGCAATTTTGCAAGCGGCCCCCTTGCCGCCCTTACAGAGGGCGATTTTTGCCCTCCCCCTATAAAGTGCCATTCGAACTCCGCGGCCGTCATTTGCAGCCGTCGAAACTCGAGGAAAAAAATAGAGGGAGGGGTGAGGAAGAAGAAGGAGAGCGGCGAAGCTCTGTCGGTGTGCGTACTCGATCGCAGGTTAGTACAATATCTCGATGTATATATGTTTGTGTTATTTATTTTGTGTAGAATATTATAAGAAAAGAATTTTTTTTGAATATTTGAATAGTTGTTTAGTAGTAAGATATTGATTTATAAATTAGGGCACGATTTAAGTTAGGGAGTTTGACCTAGGACGTACCGATTTAGATGAACCTACGTAGAATACATTCTGATCTATGTGTATGTTATTTAAATAGTTGTGTACCACTATAATCTGGATTTAAAAATTAGGGCATGATTTATTTTAGTCAATTTGACCTAGCACAAACCGATTTAAATGAACATATGTAGGATATGTCCTTATGTATGTATACATTTCTGTGCGTAGAATTTTGTTTAATATTTGAATGGATGTGTAGCACTTAGTTATTGATTTATGAATTACGACATGATTTATTTTAGGTAATTTGACCAATTTGGATGAACAAATATAGAAAATAAGTACGATTGGCGGTACATCTAGATGAAAAAATCAATTCGGTATATTTTAAAATCTAGAACAGAGAACATAATGTTATAGAATTTAACTTAGGCACAGAATGATCTCGGCAACATATTCGTAGTATGAAATAAACTCATTTGTGCACTGTTTATCAGGCATAATGGCAAGCAAGGTCATATTTCAGATAGTTCACGGTGAAGGCAACGTTAGATATGGTCGAGATGGTGTTGATCTGTCAGAATATAGTATAAAATCGAAGGGCATCGATAGGCCAGCCGATAAAACATTTGAGTCAGTCTATAGTTGGTTACTACGTGGATTTAAAGTGGATACAAGAGTGAACACAATGTTCCTATCCGTTGTAGTCAGTCATGCAACAGAAGGATATTATTGGGAACTAATGCCTATAGATAACACAGAGTCCTGGAGACGTTATGTGGAGATGGCCTTTGAAAGGTCCTGGCCCCTTGTTATTTTTGTGGCATTGCATGAAATCGATAGCAGTGTTACAGTGCAAACAGAGGATGGTGAAGGTCCTAGCAATGTTGTGGAGAATGTTGGACCATCGATGCGAACTGGGGGTAACGAAGCAAGGTTGGAGGAGGCAATAGGCGTGGCGGATGAGGGGGAGAGAATCGAAGCAATTGTTGAGGAAATGGAGAGGGAAGATTCTGAAAATGAGCAGGCGGAGGGCGATGAATCATCGGACGAGGAGGAAGATGTAATGCCCGTTGATTGGACAAAAGATGATTTCTCTCAACTTGTTATCTCGGAGGGGCAGCAAGCACCCTTTGAATATAAGGATAACGAGGTAATCCAGGGTGCCAGGTATGCTCATAAGGAAGACATGAAAGAGGCGGTGAAGCATTGGGCGGTCTCCTTGCATAGAGAGTTTAGGGTTGTGAAGTCTACGAACTATGTGTATGACGTGAAGTGCACGAAGGATGATTGTCCGTGGCGCATTCATGCATATAAGGGAAAATGAAATGACTATTGGAAAGTGAGCATTGTTGGTGAGCACACATGTTGGTTGTCAGGGGTTGATAAGTATCACCGCAACATCACCTCAGCTTTTGTTGCCGGTGAGATGTACAGCGATGTAGTTTGTAACACTGACTTTGAACCGGGCTCCATTATTAGGCACATTGAAAACAAATTCAAGTACACTATAAGCTACCACAAGGCATGGAGGGCGAAACAAAAGATTTTGGAGATGAGGTATGGCACATTTGAAGCATCGTATGATAACTTGCCTCATCTGTTAGGCACCATTGCTCAGAGAAACCCTAATACCTATTATGACATTCAGACCTTTCCGTCGTCTAATGACCCGAGCAAGAGCGTGCTGCAAAGAGCCTTTTTCTCGCTGGGTGCCTGCATCAACGCATTTGTGCACTGTCGCCCTGTGTTGTGCATAGATGGAACCTTTCTGACAGGCAAATACAGAGGTCAGATACTGACGGCAATTGGAGCCGATGGGAACAACCAGGTGTTACCTATGGCGTTTGCATTTGTGGAGAGTGAGAACACCGAAAGCTGATATTGGTTCTTGGAGAGAGTTCGCTGCCAAGTCGTGGGGATGAGGCCCAATGTTTGCCTCATTCATGATCGTCATGCGGGCATGTTGAAGGCAATTGACTACCTGCAGAATGGTTGGCCGGAGAGGGGACTTCCAGCTAGGTGGCATGATGTTCGGAGTAGGTGGTGCATGCGTCATATGGGAGCCAATTTCTACAAGCAATTCAAGAACAAGCATCTGATGGATCTATTTAAGAGGTTATGTGGTCAAAATCAGGAAAAAAAATTCAATGAGTTGTGGAGGAGGTTGGATGAGCTGACAACAAAGCAAACCGACGAGCAATCTCGTCGGCCACAGGATGACGATCCTCCAGTACCTCTTGGTCCACTACATGATGACCCGCCAACAATGAGAAGAAGGTCAGCATCATCAATACATAATTTCTCGCAGTGGATAGAGAATGAACCGAAAGAAAAGTGGTCTCTATTGTATGACACTGACAGGTCTCGATATGGTATAATGACAACCAACCTGGCCGAGGTGTACAACTGGGTGATGCGAGGAGTGCGAGGACTCCCACTGGTCGGTATTGTGGAATTTATCCTTCATGGCACTCAGGCATACTTCAGGGACAGATACAAGAAAATTGCCCCTTCGATGCCTGATAACAACATTGTATTTGGGAGTGTGGTGACAAAGTATATGCAAGACAAAATAGCAAAGGCTATGAAGCATAGAGTTATTCCCCAAGGTACCCAAGTTCATAGGTACGAGATCATGTGTGTCGACAGGAGAAGGCGCGGAATCAACCGCGTTCAAGCTGTGCAGGAATTTGTGCTTCATGCGGAGGGCGGTTGCAGTTGTAGCTGCATGAAATCCAAGCTTAGACATCTGCCTTGCTCACATGTGCTTGCAGCAGCTGGGGATTGCGGCATACTTCCCGATATCTATGTGTCACCCTACTACAGGAAAGAAGCAATATTTCGTACATGGAAGGAGGAGATATATGGGTTCGGGATATCTGGATCTTACACAACTCTGAGGCCACAGGTGTTCTACATTCCAGATCCATCGAAGTTAAGGCTGAAAAAGGGACGGCGTCAGTCGAGACGCATCAGAAACGACATGGAAGAGTCGGAGGCAGGGGGGAGGACTCTACGGTGCAGCAAATGCGATGAGAGCGGGCATACTTACAAGAAATGCCCGAAGAATTCGCAATCTCCAACCGTCCCAGGTTCAGGTCTATCTGGACAGGCAACCGATGGCAGCCGTCCATCGGGAGAAGGAACAACAACGAGGCGAGCACGTCCTAGGCGTTCTCGTGCGGCGACTACGTCGTCGCACGGCGATGCAATGACTTGATTACGCCCACGTCCAGGTCAGACGGAGCTACCCGGAGTTCGTCTTCGAGTTCGACCGTTTGCAGCCTTCGGACGTCGTCTGGGAGCCCTACACGCAGCAGGTGGTCGCCGGGAGAGCACCTCTAGGTCTGTCTGCCTTGTGCACGCGTGACGCGGCATACTGGTTGACGGTAGTGCCGTTGGTTTTCGACATCTTCGTCGAGCTTCACTGCCCTTACCGTGTTATGAGGCAGTTCGGACTGAGGCAGGGCTTTCCGGTGAACGTCCCGATACCCGTCCCCCCAGGAGCACCAGTGAGTACTTCTCTTTCAACTTTACTATTATTATGTCGGCTTCTTTTGAATGTTCGATGACCATTATATTCTTTGCAGGTTGACTCGCCGGGGATAGCACGCAGGAACACTGTGGGTACCTCGGATCGCCCCGTACGTGGAGGACTGGTTGGTAGCCACCGAGGAGGTGATTGCCGAGGTCCACCCACACTCGGAGGAGAACTACACTGCCTACCTTCGGTGGTACTTGCCGCGCACACGTGCCCGCGTCACCTTCACCCCGGCGGCTCCACAGCCACACCAGGCAGGCGTCGGGGACACCTACCCCGTGCACCGTGACCAGGAGTACTTCCTGGGGGTAAGTCCATGTTTGTTGGACTTCTTACTTTCGTACTACGCGGTTGGTATATATGAGAATGCCAAACCTAATTAATAATGATTCCTGCAGGCCGACGCTGCACGCGCCATGAACGCCGACATCAACGCGGTGATGCTGAGGTTGGACGCAGGACTGCACCTGACCGATGTTGAGCAGAGGTTGACGTTCGAGCGGATGCAGACGAAGATGCGTTCGATCTTGCGCGTCTTCTCTTGTCGTTCGGCCATGGACGCGGTACCTCCACCGGCAGCTACTGTTCCACGTCCACGCGGCCCGACACCAGGATCGAGCTCGCGCGGTGCTGGTGCGTCCACAGGTTAGTTAAGTACCTTCTCACTATGCGAAACCTTTGCCATGTTATTATAAACTGGATGTCTACTAGGTCCGACGCTGCCGACAGGACACTCTGCTGGAGCGAGTGGATCGTCGATCCCTCGGCCGTTCGCGACTCCGCCTAGCACGTCGGCCTTTGTCCGAGCGAGCGGTTCGTCCATCCCTCCTCCCTTCAGTCAGCCGCCAGGTGAGCAAGCGTCTTCCGATTAATACTACAAACGTACTATTTGGGCCGAATGTTGCTTAACTTTTGACATCTGCAGGAGGATACTACCCGGCGGGAATTTTCCGTTCGGGCGCGTCTTCGTCGCAGGCGGGCAGGTCCGGTGCGGGCGGGTCTGGTGTGGGCGACGACTTCGACGACCTGGAGGACCCAGAGCAGGACGTTCTCGGCGCCTCTCAGCTTGGTGGAGCACCACCACCACAGAGCCAGGAGCAGCCACAGGAGACGCCCGCACCAAGTGTCCGCGCTGGTCGTGGCGTGCCCGCTGACAGGCTGACGTACTCTCAGGGGCACGTTAGGGCGCAGGGTAGGAGGGGTAGGGATAAGAGGCCTCGCCAGTAGGCTACGAGTGCTACCTGTTTATAATATTTACAGTTAGTAACTTTGTGTTACCTTTTTGTATATAACTCTATTCGGTCGTCCTACTCATATGTCACGAAAACCTTTCATGTCATTTGCTACATCTACTCAACGAAACGACGAAAAACTTTCGGCGCGTGAAGATACAGAAATATGAACCACCGTGACGATCGAGTCCGTTATGTCGCACAGTTAACCACAGTACACGCACACAGTGCCTGCTCTCCATATTTTGTTTCAGATTTGAACTACTTTACGACAAACTAAATAACATTTTAACTTCATTAGTTCGCTACACATTGCGAGGTTGTAATGTAGGCAACATTATTCATCAATACACCATACAACTACCAACTCGTGCATACTACTGAGTGCAACGAGGCCACTTTCCCTTCCTCTGGGCATCGGGATTCTCCTCCATTGCTGCCTTCGCTCGCCGCGCACGCTCAAGCTTCCGCTCCCGCTCCTCCCTGTACGCAGCAACATGCCTCCTTTCCGCTTCAGCCTTGTGCTCTTTTTCTGCAGCCTCCTCCTTGCGTCTCTGTTCTATCTTCTCCTTGCGCTCTGCATCCCACCACGACATGTACTCCAACCGCTCCTTGTTTTCCGGCTTGATCTCGGTATCGATCCACTGCTCAAAATCACATAGCGGTGGAGGGGTCTGCAACAAATGCAATATTTACTAACCAAATAAGTTATTCAATACTACTTAATACACCAAATAATTATTACAAAACAACAGTTTCTCACCAATAAGTTAATGCGGCGTTGCAGAGGTGTTGGCTCAAACTCAAAATTAGCACACATCCAGTATCTCTGCATATACGTCTCCTCTTCATCGGACTTGGCTACCTTGCAAGGATCACCGCACCAGCACATGGGCACTGGAACACCGCTAGGCAAAGGCAATGGGTTGAAGGCATTTCCGGTCTTCGGGCGATAACTACAAGTCAACAATAAATGAAACACACTAACTCGTTAATCTAGGATTCCTCATTTCATGCACAACGAATAACAGATAATATCACAGAAACTATTTATGTTACCTTGAATTGGTAGCTTTTCCACGCCTTGGCATCCTAGGGTTTAAAAAAACAACTATCAAATATTGCAAACACCCTTAGTACTTCTCATTTTACGGTCAAATATAGTACTACTACAGACCAAACGTGTGCACAACAAATCTAGCCTAAAATTATTCACACTTCTAAGTGCTACAGATCTACTCAAAAATTTCAACATATCTACTCACAGTGCTACAGATCTACTCGCAAAAAATCTAGGGTCCGCATCTAAGTGCTACAGATCTACTCACAAATTTCAAATACATGGTAATTACACTAGTATGCGACACAAAATATAACCATACGTCGGGATATTGTACTAACCTGCGATCGAATAAGCACACCAACAAGGCTTCACGGCTCTTCTCCTTCTTCCTCACCTCTCTCTGTTTTTTTCCTGCAATTGTGCGCGGTTGAAATGAGCGCTTCCTCAGGCCATTGGGGCTTTATGGGACGCCGACCAAAAATCGCCCTTGCAGAGGGCGAGATTAGCCCAAAAATCGCCCTCTGCAAGGACGGCGAGGGGGCTGCCTGCAAATTTGCCGCACTCCTCTATAGTTGTAGTTCTACTTTTTCCATATTCTCATCGACAACACATAACTAATCAGTTTTGATGTGTCTCAGTAGCAAATTGCAAGGAAATTTGTTTTCTTATAAAACATACTACAATTTATCTGTTGCATGTTTCATATTATAAGTCGTTTTGGTTTTTTTCAATCAATTTTTTTAAAAGTTTAATCAAGTTTATAAAAAATATAGCATAATCAAGTTTATAAAAAATATAGCAACATTTATATTATCAAATTAGTTTTATTATATTTAACGTTGCATATATAACCTTGCTTAAATAAAGTTAAAATAGTTTAACATATGAAAAATTAAAAAAAAATCCTCTTTTTTGCAGGCGGCCCCCTGCCGCACAGGCAAAAATCATCCTCTGTAAGGGCGGCAAGGGGGCCGCCTGCAAAATTGCCAGGGCGGCCGCCCTTTTGCAGGCAGCCCCCTGTGCTACAGTAAAAAAACGCTCTTGCCGAAGACGGCAAGGGACTTTTTTGCAAAAAAGCCGCGACGTGGCAGACGGCGCCCAACGGCCGTCTGCCACATCGGAAAAATCGCCCTCTGGAAGGGCGATTTTTAAAACTCGCCCTCCCAGAGAGCGAGAGGAGATTATTTTTGCAATATTTCGAAACCTAAAATTATTTTTGCAAATCTTTAAAAAATAAAAATAAAAAATGATAAAGATTCCAGAAAACGAAAGGGGGAAGCAGCCAAGGCCCAAGCGGGAAGGCCGGTGTGAAGCTTGCCGCCCCAACCCCACCTCGCGCGGGTGCACGCGCTTGCTTCAGTTGTTTGCTTGCCCCAGGATGAGAAATTTGCACCCAAGCCGCCGCTTGGCATGGCATGCCATGCATGATGCATGCGTACATGTGTTCTTGCTCGCTGCCAGTTAGTTTGCTTATTAATTGGGGTACGGTCGCGTTGCTCCTTCGCCAATCGCCACCGCGCCATAGCGTGGCTCTTGCTCAGGTCGTCGTCGACGTCACCGTCTCGTCGAAGAGGAGACTAGTACGAAGGAATTAGGAAAGCAGGAGTACTAAAGGCTGTGTTTTTTCTTTTTTTTCCCTGACTCATTTTATTCATTTTTCACACGCACGTTTTAAAAATAATAAACTGTACTTTTTTTAAGTTTTCTATAGAAAAATTATTTTAAAAAATTATATTAATTTATTTTTTAAGTTTTTTTTGACTATTATTTAATTAATCACATGTTTATAGATAAAATCGTTTTTCGTGCGGAGAAACTAAGTTCCAAACACCACCTCGCGTTCGGTACGCCGGCGAGTTAATGTTTTTTTCTGTTGCTATTTATTGCCGACAGTAATGGTTCAGGTCGCGACTTGAGGCCGTTCGTTCCCCGTCGTTTTCACGAAGCTTTGATGACAGCTTCGCCTTCGCAGTTTTTTTCTTTTCTATTTTTACCGGCGTCACGTAGAATTGCAGGTTGGCTCGTAGTTGAAAGTCGTTCGATCTTGCTTAGAGGTCTGATTGACTTATTCTTCTTTGTTGACTTTGTTTTTTTATAGCCTTTGTCATGTCGTAAGCGTTCAGGGTCTGCTGGTTTGCTTGCGCGTGAGTGGCGGGACTCTGCCCGTGTTTCTTGCACGGAATGTTAATGGTAGGCTAGTAGCGATTTTCTAAGGCTTCCACTAATCACGGTTATTTATTTTCATTGATTTCCCATCTATTCTTGACAGTTGATGCATTATGAAATTAGAGTTTTACAATGAAATATGGGTAAGAATCAACCTAGAGCGTCCACTCTTTTCTAACCAAATACTATCAGCTTAACTACTTGTAATAGAACTCAATCATTGAGGTAACTTCTCTCACTTCTACTTAGTGATAATATTAGTGGTAAAATATTACCACCCCTGAAATTATGTCTTCCTTGTCTCCTTTTCTGACTTTAGAAACAAAACCAAGTATATGCTACTTTCTCTTTGCCAATCCCTTTCCCTTTCTTTTGTGACGTGCTATTCAGTTCTCTTTCTCACAGTTTCGTTTGGCTCGCTGTTCTTGTCTTTTCGGTTGGAGCAAGAGCAAGAGAGAGTCCAGGTGGGTCTTTTTAACATTATCTTTCTGGAATTCTCGATCCCACACTGAAGAGAAAAGGCAGTGATTTTCTTTGGAGAATCACCCGTCAAAATTTCATCTTTTTCTCTTGCCCAATGGATTTCTTGCACTGATAATTGACGCGAGAGCACACTTGTTCATAGCTTCGTTGCTAGCACAATGGATGTAGAAGAACACAAGTGAGGAGCTCACTAGATAGCATCATATTCGTGCTAACTCATCCTCGTACTGAAAAATAAGTTCTTTTTGTTTCACCAACCCCTCATTCTCATTCACATGCCTCCGCTGGAACTCGGGCACGAGGGTGAATCTGACGCCGCGAAATTCTTTCCGCCATGAAGCAGGAGAGGCGGAGGAAGCGGCAGCCCGGGCCGCCGCGCCTCGAGCTGGTGGTAGCGCACCTGCGGGAGGAGGAGATGGCCGGGCTCGACGGCGGCGGCGTTGACGCCGAGGAGGGGACCACGCATGCCCGCGGCGGCGGCGCCCCGCCGCCGTGGCGGGAGCAGCTGACGGCGCGCGGGCTGATGGCGAGCCTGGCCGTCGGCGCCATGTACAGCGTTATCGTGATGAAGCTGAACCTCACCACGGGCCTCGTCCCCACGCTCAACGTCTCCGCCGCGCTCATCGCCTTCGTCGTCCTCCGCGGCTGGACGCAGGCGCTCGCCCGCCTCGGCTTCGCCGCCCGCCCGTTCACGCGGCAGGAGAACACCGTCGTCCAGACCTGCGCCGTCGCCTGCTACAGCATCGCAGTTGGAGGCAAGGACCACCCCCATTGCATCCATCCTCCACTCGTCGTCTAGTCTAATGGAGATCCCGACTGATTGGTTCTTGGATCTTCCTGTGCAGGTGGGTTTGGTTCTTACTTGCTTGGGCTCAACAAGAGGACTTACGAGATGGCGGGCGAGGACACGGAGGGTAACGTGCCGGGGAGCTACAAGGAGCCCGGCATTGCGTGGATGACCGGATTCCTTCTCGCCGTCAGCTTCATCGGACTTCTCGCTCTCGTCCCTCTTAGGAAGGTCAGTGAGCTCCCCACAGTCTTACTCTGTGTCTTCAGTAGTCCTGCCACTCGACCACGGCTCGCTGTTGCTCCTTACTCCTTAGAACTGCAATTCTACATTTCAACATTTCGTAGGTGTTTTTGTCGTTCACCCGTTCACCCTAGTGAGAATGTAACAATTTTGTGGTAAACTGGCCACCATCTCCATTTCAGCCTTTTCTACCCCTCTATCTTTTGTCCCTTAAATATTTTGTAAGCGTTTTTATTTCATAAGCTCAAAAAATGACAATTATGCCTGTATTTAGCTAGGTGATATAGTTTGAAGTGCAGCTAGTATTTTAACGTATCTGATTGATGGCCTTATGGTCCCTGTTGAATCTGGGCTGCTGATTGAATTGTTCTTGTATGGTCTTGCTTAGTTGTTTGAACTTGGCCTGCTGAATGAATTGTTCTGATATATTAAATAAATTTGTCCCTGTCATGGAACCTCTTTTAGCCTGGCTTTATTAAACCACCTAGTTGATTATTGGTTAAGACACACCAACATATTTGCTTAATGGATTGATAGCGATTTGTGCTGAAACAAACAATATCAACTCATTATGGCGTGTGGTACTTCTCTAGTTCTCTGAACAAAATATAGCTATTTTGCTTGTGGTTTGAGGTGTACTTTTATAAATAAAATAATTTTCTTATTCTGAAAAAAAAGAGCATACTTATTATTTGAATCTTGAGTTGCAGTTGAATTTAATCGAAAGAATAATTTGAAGTCTACACGCTAAGACTTATTATGCGCGATCCTGGACATATTCTCCTTAGCATTTCGCAACATGTTTATCTTGTGAACACATCACAAATGAACTGCTGGCAGTGCTTTTCCACATGTAAATGGATTATTCCATTTGTTATCAAACTTGGTAAATTTCAAGATCATGATAATTGCCATTTGTTTATTAAACTTGGTAAAATTTCAGGTCATGATAATTGACTACAAATTAACTTACCCAAGTGGGACTGCAACAGCGGTGCTTATAAATGGATTCCACACGCCTCATGGGGATGCAATGGCAAAGTATGTGGTTCTCTAACATAACTTATAATGAGTTCTACTAGACATTATCAGATTTCTGTTAACTGAACGCATTTTTTGGCACATCAGGCAGCAAGTAAATGGATTCACAAAATACTTTGCTATGAGTTTTTTCTGGAGCTTCTTCCAATGGTTTTACTCTGGTGGAGACAATTGTGGGTTCTCGCAGTTTCCAACTTTTGGACTAAAAGCTTGGCAACAAACGTAACAATGATCACTTCGCTCATTATTCCATTAGACAAATTTTGACTAATAACAATTTCACCTGATTTGTTCAAAAAAACAAGTCCATCTGATTCAAAGCTTTTTGGGTTATCAGATTCTTCTTCGATTTCAGTCTCACATATGTTGGGGCAGGGATGATTTGCTCCCACCTCGTTAACCTGTCTCTCCTACTCGGCGCCGTTCTCTCATGGGGAGTAATGTGGCCACTGATCAGTGATTTGAAAGGGGATTGGTATTCAGCAGATATACCAGAAAGCAGCATGAGAAGCCTGCAAGGATACAAGGTTAGTTTCATCATTTTATTTTGGTAGTGTACACGTATAGTACGATCTTTTGATTCTTACTATCTCATATATAATCTTCTTTAGGCCTTCATCTGCGTAGCTCTCATCCTAGGAGATGGCCTATACAATTTTGTGAAGATAGTTGCACTCACTATTAAGAGTCTGTTTGATAGCTCAAAACTGAAGAATGCAAAGAAGGGTAAATAATCTGGCATAACTCATGTTAATATGACCTTTCTGGTTTATATATGATCTGATATGAGGTGCATTCTACTTACAGGGGAAGACATTCCCGTGCTCGATGAACTTCATCGTAATGAAGTTTTTACAAGAGACAATATTCCCTCCTGGCTAGCCTTCTCTGGTTATCTTGCACTAACTGTTATTGCAGTAATTGCCATTCCCATGATGCTCCATGAGATGAAGTGGTATTATGTTGTCATAGCATACTTATTGGCTCCTGCCCTCGGTTTCTGCAATGCCTATGGAGCAGGCCTTACTGACATCAATATGGCCTACAATTATGGAAAGATTGCCCTCTTCATTCTTGCAGCCTGGGCTGGGAAAGACTCTGGTGTAGTTGCTGGCCTAGTAGGTTGTGGTCTGGTGAAATCACTGGTGTCCATATCTGCTGATCTGATGCATGATTTCAAGACTGGACATCTCACATTAACATCACCGAGATCGATGATTATTGCTCAGGCCATTGGAACTGCCATGGGCTGTGTAATTTCACCACTAACGTTCTTCTTGTTCTACAATGCCTTTGACATTGGCAACCCAGAAGGGTACTGGAAAGCACCATATGCTCTAGTCTACCGAAACATGGCAATTCTTGGTGTTGAGGGCTTCTCTGCTCTGCCCCAGCATTGCTTGCAGCTCTGCTATGGGTTTTTTGGCTTTGCAGTGGCAGCTAACCTTATGAGGGACCTTTGCCCACCGAAGTACGGGAGATGGGTTCCCCTACCGATGGCAATGGGGGTTCCTTTCCTGGTTGGCGCAAGCTTTGCCATCGACATGTGTATCGGGAGCCTGATAGTCTTCACCTGGCATATGATTGACAAAAGCAAGGCAGCACTAATGGTGCCAGCAGTTGCATCTGGTTTGATATGCGGGGATGGTCTTTGGATCTTCCCTGCGTCCTTGCTTGCCTTGGCCAAGATCAGCCCACCAATGTGCATGGCATTTAGGTCTACAAACTAGAGGAGTAGCAGGGATTATAATTACATGGCAGTTCCATCTACTACAAGAAAGATGCAGCAATGCAATAATGAAGTATTATATGGGATTCTTGGAGGTACCTGTGCAGTAAATATTGGAAAGGTACCAACCATTGTTACCATTTCCATGTCAAGGAAGTAAGACACCAGATTCAAGATAATTCATCTCACAACAACGGCGTATTTTTATTGCCTCATCTCTTACCAATGTGATTGATGGCTTTAGCCTGTAGGCGCTAATAGAAGAAATTTTGTACAGTAGGGAAATGTGTAGTGTATACATGTATATATTTGGTGATAAGTTGGACCCCAAGACTGAATATTGTAACAGGTCTCTTTCAAGATCAGCTGATCCAATTCTTACTTTGCCAGTTTCCAGCTGATTTCAGCTAATGGTTTCATCTGAAGATATGTTATCTGATGCGTGTGACAGTGAGAGAGTATCAAATGATGTACTACATGGATTGATCAATACTGACCAGGTATTGTGAAAGATCTGCCTATCCAAGAAAACCACTGCAATGATTGATTATCAAATCCTCCTACAAAAGCAGCTGCGGCAAAGAAGTGTTGAGTCGTTATCGCTGTGCGGCGTTTCTTTTTCATGAAAAAGTGACCTGCATTTGGTACCATCAATTCAGAGAAATTGACGAGATCTTTCAAGGATAAGAATCTCTAATTGGCTCTATCTCAAAACGAGAGACTGGAAGAGAAAAAAGACTGGACCAATTTGTGACAGGTTTGGACCCTCTATTGCTAGCCATGGGTTGCTTGGTTGACTCTTAAGCGTTTCACCATAATAGGGTTCTAGAATCCGAAGCAACTCTCCAACTTGTTCATCTGTCCACAGCCAGGCTTACATCACTAGACAGTAGACACTAGGGCCATAGGTGAAGTGATCAATGAACACCATAAAACAATCCAGTGGGCATGCTTGGCCAAAGTTTCCTGTGAACCAAAAGAAACTTGCCTAAAAAATGAATCTTTGACAGCGAACTGATCAGCTACACTGCTACAGTCACCGCCTCACCGTATTGTTTACATTTCTGCGTTACAATCCAGATGCTGATGCCTGAAAGGGACAGGGCATCTTGTGGATCGACAGGGAATTTCCAGCCTTCACACGAATAGCTCGGTGTAGATCGACGTCGTTCACTGATGACTCCGCTCACTTTTGAGCGCTGAAGATGCCTAAACAGTCTGATGATGCGCAGGGTGGTCTTCAGTTTTTGTGCGGAAAACAAGAAGATTTCATGGAACCCTAGCGTGCTGCCTGATGTCCTCTCAGGCCTGTTTGATTGGTGAAGTCGATTGCTCTTTCTCGTGAGAGCAAGTATAAACATCTAAAACACAAGTCCTTATATGTTGTTTAAGTTTAAATGATGAGATGGAAAAGAGAAGAGAGGATAGAGAGGATGAGCCACACTCATGGAACAACCTCTTTATAAATTTTAAGAAAAGAAAAAGAAAAAAATGAGATTGATTAGATGAGAGTGATTTAAATAAATAGTTATGTTGTATTGGACTAGTATATTAAAAATAATGTGTTGTATAAATTATTCTTCTAATTAATTAGTTGATGATGTGAATAATATTAGAGATGACTATAAAACTTTGCTACGAGGAAAGTGGCTTTGCTTGCCCGGATTGAACCAGATTTCTGAGGAAGCAGATCCTCTGCCGCTGACATGTGGGGCTCGGATAAATCCCCGTCCAGATTCTGAAGTTCTCTGAACAGATGGTTGCTAGAATTCCTCTTGTTTTCTACCCATAGCTTTTCCGATGGAGTTCACCTGCATTGCAAAGTGAAATCGAACGGATAAACAGTAGAACTTTCTTGGTCAGTTCATCCGAACCTTCTGCGTGATAGCAACAGATTCGTAGTTCGGCAGAATCCAACACGATTTGTCTGTCGCACGTATTTTTTTTTCTCAAAATAAATAAATCAACTTAGATATGGATAAAATATAATTTAGTATAACGAATCTGAACATGATATAATTTTGTATTATATTATGTCTCATTCTTATTTATGTTGGTTTATTATGGGACAAAAATACCAAAAATGAGTACGTCTGATCTTGGGAGCCGCGCGTGTGCAGGAATCTACCGACCTGCTCTGCTCGGTGGCCCGCCCATGTCCATCTGCCAGACCCGCCGTTCGCCCGTCCGCGTAGGCGCTGCCCACCCCCGAAGCCCCGACCCACGCCCCCAGTGCGCGAGAGCGAGGCCGCGGGCTGCGTGATCGCGCGACCCCTCCGTGACTCCCCATCCCGCATGCCGGCCGCTAGACGGCCGCGAAGTGACGCGCGCGGCGCTGCGGCGACACGAGCGAATCGAATCGCCCACGCGCGGGCGCGCGCCTTGGCCTGAGAAACGAGCGATCGATCACGCCGTCGTCTATCCGAATCGACTGGTCCTCGCCCTTGGCGCGGAATTAGCAAAGGTACGTTCTACACGATGTGTGCGCGCGCTGTCCACGGGAGAATTTTGTACCGAAGGAGATTACTCCACTTCGATAGTTTGATATATCGAAGTCTCGTGCTCCCTTCTACTGACTAATACTTGGACTTATGGAGGATATCGTACTCGCGGTATTTACGATTGGCGCTTGGCAGGCATGGTTTAAAACAGTGATGGTTATAGTCCTTTTGAAAACGATACATCGACACGATCGAAATATTCCAAGTTCACAAATAATAATTCCAAATCCACAAATAATGATTCCGAATCTTGACAGCAAGCACCAATCGTTCCCTTTGCTTTTCGGAGAGACAAGACCAGGGCGATAATTAAGATAGACGGTTAGGGTTCATCTTCGCCAAAAAGTAAGAATACCTCCAGCCAGTGCCGTCTTGATATCATTCAACAATTGCATAAAACACTGCTCCCTCTATTTCATATTATAAGTCGTTTTGAGTTTTTTTCACAAACTTATTTGAGTTTGATTAAATTTAAAAAACGTAGTAGTATTTTTAACCCAAAACAAATATATTATCAGAATATAACTAATTTAGTGGGTTAGATATTGTTTAATTTTTTTTATAAACTTGGTTAAACCAAGTTTGACTAGAAAAAAATCAAAACGACTTATAATATGAAATAGAGGGACTATGTTTCTGCGGTTGTTGAAAGATACCGTGGCGATACATTGAATGCAAAACCGGAGTTTATTGCATAATATATTACTACCTCCGTTAAAAAAAAGCTTCATTTCAATACTACTAACTCCATCTCAAAATATAGCTTGTACTTACTACAAGATGTAACATTATCAAGCACTACGAATTTAGATAAGCCAGTGCTAGGTAATATCACATCTTGTATTAGGCACTTACATTTTAAAATAGAGAAAATAATACCAAGATAAATTAGTGGCATGTCCAGATTCGTAATGCTAGATAATGTCATATCTTAGTAAGTAGTGATATTTTGGAACAGAAAAATTATTTCGAGATAGTAAATTAGTACTAGTAGAGTGGAGAAATGGTCATATTGTCTCTCATTAATACCCATGGTCGTATTTCATAGGCTCTGATTTAATGCAAATGCTGCAGCTTGCGGTAACCTCTAGAAATGTGTTTTGTGTTATAAGTTTTAAACGTCGTAGGACGGAGAGAATATAATTTTCTCATTAATGTGTGATATCGCCTGTTGATATCGTATCTTTCCGAGCGAACAGTAGGTGTGGTGTGGCATATAGCATGCCAGGTTATCTTGAAGTCGAAATGTTTTTTTTTCTCAACAATGTTAAAGTTTTAAACAGTCTAATTAACTTAAACAAATTGCTATTTAAATTGCTCATGGAGCACAATTGATTTATTTAGCAATGAGCACAACTGATTGGACAACTGTTGTCACAATGAAATATGTCCATACAACTACAGCATAGAAGATCACTTCTGTTTTTGGTTTGAAAAATTACTTCTTTTAACACACAGTGATGATATACAAAACACTACGCACACAAGATGTCCTTTTTTCAGCTTTGTCTTACGACCTGACCGAGCAAATTTAGCTATCCCGAAGCATTTACAATCCAAAGCCGAATCTTTCTAAGGATTGCTTTGTAAAGCACCATCTTTCGAAGAGAAAATTGCAGTCTAGTCTGAAACAATTGCAGCCCACTGCGATTAATTGCTTCATAACCAATGGAGTACTAGTGCTAGTTTTCTTGTCTAGGGAAAACGTAGAACTTCAGAACCTTGAACCTCAAGTCGACACTGATCTAATACTAACAAATACTAGCCATCGTAGCATTGCCCCTACAACCCCGAACTTAGCAAGAAATCCCCAACCTTTTTTTTTCATACGGATCATCAGTAGTTCAGTACAACACGAAGCAGATTGCTGATGTGTGGGCAGCGAGAGAAACCTCCAAAGGTTCATCCTTTTTCACAGGTCGAGGAAGCCGGTGGTGCGCCACACCGCGTTGCGCACGCGCCGGAGGTCGCGCCCTTTCAGCGTCCGCCCGGCGCCCTCCATCACGGACGCCGCCGCCGCGGCGCGGCGCGCGGCCATCTCGTGCGGCGGCACCACGATTTCGTCGTCGTCCTCGTCGTTGAGGGCCTCGTGCTGCACACCACGGCGACGCCTGTCGCTGTCCGTGGCCTTGGGCCAGGCCGGCACGGCGACCGGTGCCGACTGGTGGTACGGCTGCGGGGGCTGCTGCCTCTCCGGGCGGGCCGCGGCAGGGATGGACGCCGTGGGGGCGTGATCATCGGCGAGGAGAGCGGACAAGCCGACGCTGCCGGCGGCGGGGAAGGCGTGGGACGACGACAGCGGCCGGCGGATGGCCCCGCCCGAGGACGCGGACGCGGATGCGGACGGAGTGAGGGACGGCGAGGAATTGGTTGAGGAGGCCCACGAGGAGGGCGAGGTGTTCGACGAAGACGACGACGACGACCAGACGACGTCGCGCTCGTCGAGCTCCAGCTCGTGGTCGCCGCTGCCGTCGTCGGGCTGCTTGAGGAGGCCGAGGAAGCGGAGCGACGGGGACGTGGCGGCTCCGGAGCGGCGGTCGGGCTTGGACATGGCCGGGGCCTCGCCGCTCACTCGCTCAGCTGCCGCTGCCGCAGCGCCTGTGTCAGTGTGTGTGGTGGCTACTGACCAGCGCGTCGTGGGTTTTTTTAGCCTTTGGGCGCGCTGCTATTATTGGCGGGCTAGTGGCGGTCGCGATGTGGGCGGGGCGGTGAATTATTGGGGGATGATGGCAACAGAACCCGAGCGGGGCTCGCCATGTGTTGGCGACTCCGTGTCGTGTGCTCGCCGCGCGAGGGATCACGTCGTGATGGCCTGACACGGCCGTGCGGCGCCTGAAATCCACCAGCCTTTTCGAAGCCTCTGCGCCTGGAATCTGGAATCATTCCTCGTAAAACTGTCGCCCAGAAAAAAAGCAGCGAAGCTTTTTGTTGACAAGTGCGTGCGAGCAGTAATATCGGCTGTATATACAAGTACAGTTATACACTCGTGACAGATGAACCGATCAGCATGTCATCAGCAAGGAGGTTGACAGACTGGTTTAAAATGGGGTTACAGATAAACAATCGGATCTCGCTAGCATCACTAGCGGATGTGCGCTCCCCTTGATCCAATGTTTACAGGAACACGAATCGCGGAAACGATTGACAGGGCACCTACCAGGCTACCACTACCACCCCACCGTCCCTATTCCCTGCACTTAGTTTTTTCTTAGTTCAAGATGGGGAAAGAAAAACGAGGTGTGCGATCAATCAAGCTTGACACGGGGAAAAAGAAAGCTTGGATATATTATTAGCCGGTGAGCCCGCTTGTGTAAGACGTATGTCTGTCTGTTCGTTTCGTTTCGTTTCGTTTTCAGTACTCACTCGTTGCCAACTTGCCTTCCGAGCCCGATGTAGCTGAATCTGCTGCTTATTTCTTGGACGTGCAGAGACCTTCGAGGTTCCTGCAGGCTCAGAACACTCATTCTCACAGGTTTTCAAGTGCACGTGTGGCGGAAGGATCAAGGATGGAAGCCTTGAAGAATGCTGTTTGGGAGGCGGGAGGTAAGGTGTTTGGCAATTTGGGTAACTGGATTTTCACCTTTTAATCTTTTTAAAAAACTTATTCTACAAATAGATTCTTAAAAATTTTTATTGTAGGAATGGACTCTTGTCGGGACGCCAACGTCATTGGTCCAACATGATAGTGCCAATGACGTTGGCGCCATCCCCCCTCGTCCCTCGGTAAAAGTTAAATCACTAATGTGAAAAACACACGAAGCTAATGTCGTTGATGTCTAAGAACCTATTTATAATAAAAAAATATATTTGTAATAAAAAATTTACAAATAGGTCATCGACGCCAATAATGTTGTACCGAGAACCTATTTGTAATTTTTTATTACAAATATGTCCTTTTAAAAAATACAAATAGTTCCTCAATGCCAACGACATTGGCTTATTCTCTTTTCACATTAATGACTTAGTGAATTCACATTAATGACTTAACTTTCACTAGGTGGTTAAGGGGACAGCGTCAACATTATTGGTGCCGTCATATTGGACTATGACATCAATGACGTTGGCGTCGTTAAAAGTATTGTTTCTAGAAAAGGTGAAAAATCCAGATTTGGGTAATTGGGTTTGCAAGGACGAGGATTGGTGAACACTGAACAGAATGACAAAGAAACTAGCAAGGTTATTTGTTCGAGGCTTCGAGCACCTCTTACAGAAAAATACTAGTAACAGTTTTGTGATCGGCATAACTCACAGGGCACCACGCAAGTATCTGCAAGGAACCAAAACTATGAACGTAGCACCGAGGCATCTCATATGCTCCACTAGTAGTACTAGTAAACTGAAGATAATAATAGTACACTACCGGCAGAACAACCAAAGTAGTAGTAGTACTGCCTACTACCTCCATCCCAAAATATAGCTATTTCTAGCACATCAATAATACATTTTGGTCGGAGGTAGTAATAGGCAAAATGATGACGGCAATGGTCATTGAAGGGGCCAACTGAAACTAGGATTGAGAAGATACCCAATACACTTCCAGATCGGGCAAGGCATTAGCAATTTCAATTCAGTAAGAATTTTCATTCTAATGATATTGTGGTCCCATAGAAGATCGCAAGGGGCAAGGGTATTGCACTAGCATTGTTAGCTGTTACATCTCATGAGTTTTGATATCAGTTCACGAAACACCAGAATTGGGCATAAAATAGCTTCGATCAACTAATCTCAGAACTATACCATCAAAATAGGTTGGAAGGAGAAACGACGGCAACACACAACCTGTAGAAATAGGTTCAGGTGGTGGAAGTATCATGAGATCGCCATCCTTCTTGCTTAAAATTCCGATAACGCTCAATCGCATACCTTCAGTGATATACCTAAAGGTTTTGCATTCACATTTTAAGTTTCCAAAGGTGCAATACGCAAAGATGCTGGCAAAATGCATGTCTATTATGGAGAAATTTGATTACCCTTCTTCGAGACGGATAAGCTGAGATTCTTCAGAAGGAATATTTCTTTCATCCAGCCAACACCTCAAGGTTGAAGATAACTCAGTGTTCCCGCTTGTCGTAACTAGAAGATTTTCATCGATCAAGGGAACTACTCTCGAGTGGTGCCCAGCTTTTACCAAGGCTCTTTTACCTGATTTTGCATCCGTTATGTAGAAATCAGCAGCAAACCTCTGCCCAACTCCACAAAATATTTGAATAAGAGAAACATCACACTATCTATGGCATCTTACTGACTATTATAATGAACACAATTTTACAGCGACAGATAGAATTTGACATTAGAGAAATTGGAACACTAAAGAAACAAGTCGGACATAATGCAGATGAGCAATAGTTTTAAAATTGTGAAAAAGGGTAATGTCTACTCGTCGATCTACTTATGAAATGCATTGTTGTTGTTGTTCCATTGTACTATGCAGCCAAGATCTCTTGAACTTTACACACAACTGAGAAACGGCATTCTGAATTTCCAATTATTAACAATATTGCACAACTGGAACTGGAACTGGAATTGAAACAGTATGTTATTACCATTTGTGTACAACAATGCAAGCACTAATTTATGAAATAATAATACATTCGTAATCATCATAAAAAACAAACACATTAGTATTACAGTTGGATTGAATTGGGCTAGCTTGAACCATGATAAACGAAATGGTGAAACAATAATGAAAAAAATCAAAATTTTAGTGACATAAGGTGCAAGATAAATGAAAACACCTACTATGTGTTATGTAGACTCTTATGACACATACACAAACATTAGAAGCCCTGGAGATGTAATGCAGATAGCAACAAAGCATCCTTACCTCAGCATGTGTCAATTTCCACTTGGAACAGCGGTTCTTAGGATTTGCTACCTCAGAACCCCATCTACCACATTTTCTTAATAATGTAGATGTATATACACAATTCTCTACTTTCTCGTATGAAGAAATCAGTGAAATATCACCACACGCAACAAGCTGCATAAAACAAGGGACATCATCACATATGTAAGAATAACACATTATCTTTTTTTTTTGCAAGAATAATATGCTGAAAACTGAACATAACTAATAAGAATATTTTTGTAACAAGAGTAAAACATAACAAGAGCAATAAATGTACTGTAATAGGAAAATGTGAAAAAAAATCACAAATCAATGCAACACAGCATACCCTCCCTAAGTTAAAAGGCACAAAATTTCCCCTTCAGACTAGAAGATACATTCAATGTACTACCAGTACAAAGTTGAGAAAGATAACAAAGAAACTGCCCTTGACTGGTTCGATATGGCCAGTGAACTTACTGCACATGAATATGGACATTGCTGTGCTTGCTCCCGCTTGCACGATTATGGAATCCATAATTTGGCTCATCCTATTTACACTGAACTACGTGACCCCCAAAAAACTCTAAGAACACTCAAGGTGCAAACAAACCCCACTATGAAACAAGTGTATCTGGTCCACAATTCCACAAGTTACATGAAAGCACTACATGATGCAGAATTACGACACCAAATGCATTATTCTCCATGCGTCTAGTGGCTCCACCAAAATGCTCCTTATCAATTCAGCAATTCAGAATTCAGAGACTTTAAGACGGAATAAAATAGACTTGTTGGATCAATAGCAGCACATTCATGGTAAAAGAAAGATAATCCGTTTGCAAATGAAAACCATACACCGGTGATCTTGACGAGCTGGCCGTCGGTGGAGGCGCGGAGGCTGGATGCCGGCAGCCCGTCCACGAACCGCCGCAGGGCGCGCCCCGACGCGGAAGCCGCGGCATTCCACAGGAGGAACGCGACGATGGCCGTGGAGAGGAGCACGGCCACCACGAGCAGCGCGGCGCTGTGCACGACGGCGAGGACGAGCGCGCCGAGCCCGAGCCCCACAGCGAGCAGCGCTGCGACCGCCCACACCGCCACCCTCGGGAACGGTGCCAGCGCGGGGAGCCCCCCCGCATCCCCGGCGGTGGCGCAGAGGTCGTTCAGCGAGGCCGCGGTCGCGGCGGCCTCCTCGTCGGCGGTGGCGCTGCGGTGCTTGCCGCCGTCCTCGCCTCCCGGAAGCATAATCTCGCGCCGCTGCTGGGGTGGGCGTCTCGGGAGGCTTTTTTTTTTCTCTTTCTCTCTCACTTGGACCTTTTTGTCCTCAACTCGGTATAGTGGGTTTGGTTTCTGGCGTGCGGTTTAAGGAAACCAACGTGGAGCGCATCGGCACTCTGCTTTAGCGTGACATGTGGGACCATAACAAGTCTGGCCCGCATGTCAGTGAAAAAGACACGGTGTGGGGGTGAGCTGTGGAGTACACGGCGTACTTATCCTCCTCTCGCTTTTGAAGCGAAAAAGTAGGACTACGAGACTAGCGATATGACATGTGGGGCCCGTGCAACCTATACCGAGATGTCAGCGAGAGCCGTGGTGCGATGCCTCGTGCATGGAGAACGTGGACCACGGGATCAGGGCATTGCGTGCTCACATGAGCTGCTCCTCATCACTGGGTTGTGAGTGACTGACGCAAGCGGTTGGCGTTGTACTCGCACAATTTGTGTCCCTGGCTAGTGGGGCCCGGTTCATGTGCTTACCGATCATGTGTACTTGATCTAGTACTAGTAGCGACGAGTGATCTGTAGTAGTACTATGTACATGTATGATTTAATAGTTGTGGGAAATGGTACGGGGGAAGGAGCTAAGCAGAAGAATTAAGAAACTGCCACAGCCTTAACCTGCGTTTTGGGTGGATTAGTTAACAGTAATCTCATGACCTCATCCGATGAGCGGTTTTGAGCCGTTGCGGCAGAGGAAGTAAACAGGCCGTCGCATATGATTAGTAATCTTTTCGATACTCTCAAGTTTGAATCGCCACTTGCCCCGACAGACAGTGGTGCAGACTGCAGCGACCTGCTCTGAATCACCACTCGTACATGGAAGCGCTACTGCGCTAGTGGTGCTAGCGCTGCGGTGGGCCCGCTGGATCCGATCTTTATTCTGATCGATTCAATTGTACTCGCCGACTCGTCGTACTCTCTCTCTCGGTCAATGCTACTGTAGTACCGCTAGCGTACGTGGGTAGCTCGACTGGTTGACGGAAGCGGCGTGATGCCGTGCGTACACCAACGCGCCATGTTTCACTGTGCTCTCCGTATTCTGTTCACAATCCCCCACGCAGAAAGCCACACCCGTGACCGCTCCGGGTGCGTCCGGTGGCCGGAGGAATTTCGAGGGGAAACAGAGCCGACCGCTGCGCGGGGGCGGGACGCGAGGCCCTGCAACGGGTAGTGGCGAGATGGGCCTCCCACTCGGCCGGCGCGAGGACCGGCCAATTCTGGGCTAGAGAAAGGCTCATCTGCAACAGCCCACATACGGAGCACCCACAATAGCCGACTTAAGGCCCATACATGATTTGAGATTCGTGGGTATTCACTCGAGTTCCGCTCAGTGAGAGATTGAAGATTCTGTACATCTCTTAGCTTAACTTGGCGACAAGTAGCCAGCCGGAAGGGCTTAGTACGTGATGTCAATGATTCATGCTTGCTTGTAACTGCTCATCTTTAGTTCCTTCCCATTTGCTATATACAATATGCTCTGGTCAATCGACCGTTACTAGATAATGACTTACTCCTACAAAGTTGCACACACCACCCCCACCTCAGAGAAAGCAAGGCTTTGCCCGGTCCTCATCTGTATCCTCGCGCCTACGCAGGCAGAGAATTGACACTTACCAACCAACCTCGTCTTTTTGGCCCGCGCGCGCACACCTTATCACATTAACAGCAACGGGATCGCGCCGATCTTTAGCTAGGTGGCCACCGCCGCATTGCCGGCGATCGGGTCTGGTTCGCGCGGCAGCGAAAAGATCGATAAGATGGGAGGATGGAAGAGACGGCGCCACACGGCCACGCTGCTCCGCAGTCGAAACAACGACGTCGCGCTCCTCCTCGTACTCGCGCTACGCGCTGTCCCGTCTCGTCGCGGCAGCGCATCGTCTCTCCACGCCACGCACGCCGATATCGAGCTAGCAAAGCTTTTTCGTTTGGTCCCTGTCACGTACTGCAGTTGCAGGGGTAGCTGCTATCTGCATCTCTCTCTCCGCTAAAGTGCCACACTGCTGATCGATTGTCATTTGAGAGTGATTGCTGAAGCCTTTTGCCACAGGCAAGGACCAGGCACTGTGCAAGCTGGATATAAAAGATTCTTTACTTCGCGCGAACGCAAGTTTGTCATAGCAAAGCTTTCAGTGGCATTAAGCTGAAGGTCACGCTGTGCTCGGGAGGTGAACTTAAAAACTATCTCCCGCACGCGTAAAACGAAACGACATATATTTTATGATTAATTAAGTATTTATTATTTTTTTTAAAAAATAGACTAATATGTATTTTAAAGTAATTTTTATATATTTTTTTAAAAAAACATATAATTTAGTAGTTTAAAAAACATATATACGAAAAGAAAGAAAGAAAAGTTAGAAAAATAGGACGAAGAACACACCAACACGGCCGGGGACAATACAAAGAAGTATGAGTGGGATTGCGAAAGCAAACAGTAGGTTACACGCGGCATGCAGCCGGCTCAGGTCAAGGGAAAAAATATGATGATCCATGAATCCAGGTATGCACTGTGTGATCAGATACAGACATGGACCATAAAGCAGTGCAATGATCGAATCGTTAGCCATATTATCCTTGCGAAGTGGTGTTTGGGCGGTTAACCCAAGGGAAGGTGGCCCAGCTCTTTCTCTTGTTTTTTGAGAGATTGGGAGGCCCAGCTTTTCGTTGCGCCTTTCCGGTGTTTCTAGAAGATTTCACACGGCCTGACGCTGGAGCTCCAAGACACCGTTGGTTTTAAATTGGGGTTTTAATCAGCCCTCAAAGTCGCAGCTTTAGCCGTGTTGGACTCCTTTTGATCTCCTTCCTTTGAGCAGGTCGCCATCAGGTGTAAAAGTACTTTTTTGGGTGAAATCGGAGATCAGAGATCAAAGGATAAAGTTGCCCCCCAATAGCATAAAAAATCGGTCTGTTGGTTTGTCAATTGTCAAGCTCGAATTGGTGCACAAAATTCTGAACTAGTCGTTCTCCCTCGATCAAAACAGTGCTAAAATAATGTGTGTAGCCTTTCTCTTTCACGTACATTGTCGTATAATATTTCCGAATCGATGTACAGATATACAAAGAGAATAACTTTAAATTCCGAAGAGCTTTTGATTGGGGATAACCAGTTCGTCATAGTTTGTCTGAAGATCTCTCTGGTAACAAACGATCTGATTGGATACCTTAGTTTTCGTCGTAGTCGTAGAAGCAGAGGTTTAGACGTCACATGTATTGAGATTCTTCTCTACCAGGTCCAATACCAAAGCAAAAGCAAATAAGCAATGCCCACTAATGATGATTTAGAAAACTAGAGTATAACAATGACCTTGCCTGTTGCTTTGATTATAATGATCATCTTTTAATACTATAATGATCCTTTCAATTATTCTACTAAACCTAAGCATTTAAAGAAACTAATCTGTATCGCACCAAACAATTAACTAATCATAAGCGATCATCAATTCTCTGAGTCTGTGACCCATCATTGGTCACGCATGTTGAATGCGTGAATGGAGAACAGCAATCCAGACAGGAAAAAACAATAAAACAAACCAATTAAGCACCAGCATATAGGCTCTGACTAGTCCCCGATATCAAATTAATCTCCAACATAAACCAGTATGAGAGCTAGTCAGGTTTCTTCAAAAATAAGCATCCATCCAGCCATATGACCTGCACAAGCTCGTATTTACCAATTAAAAGAAAAGGCAAGTTCCTTTATCCAAAAATAAACGAACTACTACTACCAAAAATACTTGTGCTATCCTACGCGTCCACGAGATAAACTCCATTTTAGAATTCTCAGGAATATCTGTCCGGCTAAATCGTTTTACGTTTCAATCATGACACAATCCGTGAGGACTAGAGGACCCGTTTCGGCCACCCATTCGAGCAACCGGGCCACGGCTCGAGAACTTTCTCCTCGCTGCCTCCTCTCCTGAATTCCTGATCTGTGACGTGCAAGCAGGCAGGTCCAGAAGTACTCGGACTACTGCTGCTAGCCATCGACCGATGGATGGATGGATCCATCCCTTTGGGATTTCTCGCTATTTTTTTAGAGGAAAGATCACTCTTTTTTTCATGCATTGTGCCTGCACAGTAGCGGGCAATTCGCAAAGCGGCAAAGGGGGACAAAAAAGTCGACATTGCCGAGCAGTCGAATGTTTGCTAGGCTCCAAAGCGAAAAGCCCTGGCACGTATTCATCTCCTGTTGATAGTATAGCAACGAGACTACAACGACCTGTCGGCTACTGGGTGTAGAACAACGGCGTCCTCTTTTCCTTGACGTGTAGTGTCGTCTCATCGCAAGCGTTCCGGACAGATCACGCGCTCTATTATCAACCGTGGACTTAAGGTAAACCCAGGGAGAATAATTTCATTTGCTGAGGACTCTGTATCAGGTTGTTAAATTTTGGTAGGATAGAAATAAAAAGATATTTGATTGGTGTTAAAATTATGTTGGTAAGAGAAAGTCCTTGAGTTTTATCGGCTATCACCATACACATAAGTTGATGGATTAGTCGGTTGAAACTCATTCCCTACGTGATACTATTGATATGATAGTCCCTCATTTTATATCTAGCTTTTAAAAATGTGCTAATAAAAGATCAATACGTTTGCAATGTCTAAATTTTAGTGGAGCAAATTTTCCATGTAACATTTTGGGCTTGCTATCATACATTTTTTCTTTTTAGCCCTACAAGAACATGGAAGCTTTAGCTAGGGCGCACTATAAAAGGTACCAATTTTTTTTATAGTAAATAGTCTCTGACTTCGCATGCAAAAACTGAGAACCAAAGTTGAACTAAAATTATGCCCTTTTTTTTTGTTCCATCATTATACGTCCTTTTATTCAGTAACAAAACAAACTACTGTCTGTGTGCTGAATGACAGAGCCGGGGATATAAATCATTTCTATTATCTAAGTGAGAATTATGTGTTTGGTTCTCCACAAGAGTTTTAAAATGTGTTTTGATATGAAATGTGTTTTAAACTACATGTTTGGACATAAATCATTTCAATTGTCTTAGTGAGAATGCATGATAGTTTAAAAATGTGTTTGGTTCTCCACAAGAGTTTCTACATATGTATATATGGTCCATTCACTTATGTGAGTGAGAATTATGGTTGCATGCTAAGCAGCATTGAAAAACTGTGAGATATATGGAATTACGACTTGTGATCCTATGGCTTTTCCTGAGTGAATGGATTTTACGATGAACAACCCAATGATAATGCAAATTCAATATCTTTTCTTTATAGAAATTGAAGGCTTTCTTGGAACTAGGCTACAAATTTCAATATTAATTAAAATTCCCACATTAATTTATAAAATTGAAAATACAAACCAGCCAAATCTATTCAATTGGTATATCCACTACTACAATACAGGTTTTTCCGTGCGGTTCTAGAGGGGTTTTCGCGTGCGGTAGAGCTAACCGCACGCACGAAAAGGTCTGCAAAAATGTTATTTTTGCATGCGGGTGAAGCACCCGCACGCCAAAATCTGATTTTCGCGTGCGGGTGCTTATGTCGCCCGCACGCAAAAATAAAAAACCAAAAAAAAATTCAAAAAATTCCAAACCCTAACCCTAGCCGACCGTCGCCGCTGTCGCTGCCGGCGGATCCGCGCGTGTGAAGGCCGGCCTCCCACTTGAGGCCGCCACTGTCGTCGTCGTCTTGCCCGAGGCCCGCCGCCATCGTCCCTGTGGTCACCGGCGGCGGATCCGCCCTCCCCGCAGTCGCCGGCGATGGATCCAGCCGCCCGAGGCCCAGCGACGGTGGATCCGATGCTACCGGTGCTCCCCTTCGGTCGCGCCGTCGCTGACGCCCCTCCTTTCCACCGGATCTGGGAGAGGGAGGGGAGGGGCCGCGCACGCTGCTGTCGGGAGAAAGGCCGCCGCGCGTCGGATCCCACGTGGGGAGAGGACGGCCGGCCGCCGGATCCGTGCGGGGAAGGCCGTCGCCGCCGCCGCCGAATCCGTGCGAGGGTTGGCCGCCGCCCACCGGATCCCGCGTCTCCACCGTCGGAGAGGGCCGCCGTACGCAAGGGAGCATAGAGGAGGCCGCCGTGTGCGGGTGCCCTCGCCTGCCGTCGCCGTCGCCTATGCCCGCTGTCGCCGCTGGAAGGGAGGAGAGGGGAAAAGAGGAGAAGAGAGGAGGGAGGCCGGGAGAGAGATGAGAGGTGGAGAGAGAGATGGGGAGGGAAGGGGCGGCGGCGGATAGGAGTGGATAAGCATGAAGAAAAAGTTATATATTTTAAGTTAGAGAGAGGCCAGTTGGACTTTTCGCAGGCGGGCCTCTTAACAGGCCCACACACGAAAATAGGGTTATTTTCGCGTGCGGGCCTGTTAAGAGGCCCGCCTGCGAAAATCGATTTTTTCGTGCAGTCCTCTTAAGGAGCCCGCACGGAAAAATAATCGATTTTCCCGTGCGGGCCACTTAAGTGGCCCGCACGGGAAAATCGATTTTCGCGTGCGGTCGTCTTAAGCGTCCGCCCGCGAAAATGGGAGAACGATTTTTGCAGACGCGATCAGTTATGGTCCGCCTGCAACTTATAGGGGTACTCGTACAGAAAAATTATTTTTGTAGTAGTGATCAATGCATAAGATCAATCTCTATCAATTGGTGTATTGTATGGATACCCTTAAAAAATATATAGGTCTAATATAGAGGGTTTACACTACCAACTCAAGCTGGTTGGTTTTCATGAAATTTTGTGATTTTGAGGTGGCTCAAAATCAGATTTTGATGGTGGTTTTGAATGGTTTTTGAGAAATTCAAATTTGAAATAATAAATCAAATAGAAATTTGATCAACATTGGACGAAAATTCCAGGGTTTTGCCATGTTGTTGGGGATCAAAATCCAGTCCCCAACGGTATAACTAATAGGACTATCATGCATTCTCCACTAACTGCATATTTTCTTAGATAACAAAAGGCTCAATAGCAAATCACACCTCTATATCAAGGGATGCACACAACAACATAACCAACAATTCTAAATTACAAAAGGGACTTTAAGGTGATAAAATTACCCCGCTTGAATGCAACACACTATAGTACAAAATCTAAAACTTCTTTGTTTTAAATTAACATGCTTGCAAAAGGTAAATACCATGATTACTCAACCTGGAAATCCTAGCTATATATGTTCGAGAGAGTGATCAAGTGTGAAATTGATGTGCTTGCGACCTATTGACAGGGAGTAGTAAAATGTTCTTGGCCATGCATATCTCAGACTCTCAGTAGTGTTCCTTGTCGAGCCACCTCAAACCTAAGAAAGATTTCTTTCAGTTGCTCATTTCAAAAGATTCAACACTCCAATTATGAACAAGCCCCATGGGTTGCCCTTAAAAGAATAAGCCAAAGTCAAAATTTAAATTTTAAAACTTAATTTTGAAGTTGATTTTAAAATATTTTCAACATATTTTTTAGTTGGCTTTTAAGTCGCTAAAAACACATATATAAAAGTTTTATACACAAATTAGACTTATACGACAGTTGAGTAACCGATAAGACTCGTACAATATATGATATGATGGAGCCAGAATCGAAAGAGCATGGCTAGATCAAGAGGTCACTAGATAGAGCCATGGAGATGTGAGGAGATTGAGTGAACTAGAGTTAAATAAGGGGTAAAAGAGACTAAGGCTATATATAAATTTTCTCGTAACTTTCATCAAAATCATATTCGTGTTTGGGTCTACCAATCACACTAAAACTATGAAGTATATACCTAAATAAACTAAGAAATGATCAACATTAACTTGGAGAATCCTACAAAATCCTTATTAGGTTGATTCCTTGCATGCTAGCTATCATCAT
Organism: Oryza officinalis; assembly: GCA_008326285.1. Classification (NCBI taxonomy): domain Eukaryota; kingdom Viridiplantae; phylum Streptophyta; class Magnoliopsida; order Poales; family Poaceae; genus Oryza; species Oryza officinalis. The sequence goes on along the minus strand of BDMV01000004.1, from coordinate 30,617,944 downwards.
AGTATATGCATGTGTACTTATGTAGATACCAAAATGGTTTAATTATATTGTCAACTGAACATGTTTCGAATAGATTACTAAATCCGAGTTCGAAGTGACCACAAAAAGTGTTTCTTATGCAACTCTTCCAATGAGCTCTAGTTTTCTCCATTTTAGTACCATCCAAAACACAAAGCCCATTGGTTTAATTGCTTCCAAGGTTTACCCACCACTACTCCAATGATCTTCCTCTTGCAACCCCAATCTACAAACCGGTCCCACACGTCATTGGCACGGCCCTCTTTTCCCTCTCTGTCCAAGGGGGACGGCAGATCAGTCGAGCAGACGTGATCCACGTACTTTTTAAGCTACATGTACACACAAATTAACCTAGGGTAATACTACTCCGTCTTTCAAGCCACCGCATTCCACTCGACTAGCGGCCACGGCTCCCACAGCTCCGGCGTGGCGCAGAAGGACTCCGGGAACAAGCCCTCGTCGTAGTCGAGCTGGTCGTCGCACTGATCGGACTCCACCGACACGTCCGCCGGAGTGGCGCACGTCGCGCCGCCGAGCACGCAGCTCTCCGGCGGCTCGAGGTCCAGGCACCCCGCGGCGACGTTCCTCTTGTCGTCGTCGTCGACCTCCTCGCAGCCTCCGTTGCAGCTGCTGCTGCTAGCAGCCGTCGTGGCGGCACCACCGTTGCCGCTCCGCTCCTCTCGTTCCCTCAGCCTCTCTCTTAGCTCGTGCAACTGCATACATGCAAAGAGCAATCAAGTTAGAGTTTGAATTAATTATGGAACATGATCTGAGTGTTCATTTAAAATCTAGCTAGATAGCTTGCTTGATCGATCGTTAATTACCTGGACGGTGAGAGCGAGCTTCTCTTGCTTGAGGGACTCGACGCGGGAGTGGAGGGTGTCGTACTTGGAGCGGAGGGCGGCGTAGTCGTGCTCGAGCTGCTTGGAGCGCCACCGCGCGCGCTTGTTCTGGAACCAGATGGCCACCTGCCGCGGCTGCAGGCCCAGCTCGCGGGCCAGCTCCGCCTTCTCGCGGGGCTCCAGCTTGGCGTGGTGCGCGTGGAACATGGATTCCAGCGACCGTATCTGCTCCTCCGTGAACCGCCGCTTCTTCTCCCCGGCGCCGCCCCTCCCCGGAGCCGCCGCCCCGCCGCAGCCCACCATGTACTGCTCGTCCTCCATCATCGGCATGCACAGCTGCTGAGGCACCACCGGCGCCGGCGGTGGCATCAAGAACTGCTGTTGCTGCTGGAGGTGGTGGTCACCCCGATCCATGGCGATCCTAGCCCAGCTTAAGCTGTTCGACCATTCATCCCTCTCCTGGCTCCCGGCCCGGTCGGCCCCTTTTATACCGGCGCGAGGAGTGACGTGTCCACGTCCTGGGAGATGCGAACATGTGGTTTTTGCGATTGCGGATAAAGAAAACCGCCGGGCCCCACGCACCGTGACACCGAGCAAAGCTGCTTTTGTTTCCTGCCAAGTGTCAGGAATCCGCCGGCGCCAAAAGCTGTGCCCCCGATGGTTATCCGGCCGCCTCGGGATCGCCACTTGACACGTGGCGCCGGTGACGAGCACGAGTGCAAGATATTCTTGTCCTTCTCTCTCTTGGTTCCTTGTTGGCCTACTGCTAATCGTTGGCTGCTACACACCTTCGATTTCTTTTCATTTACTTCTCTCCCTCTCTCGATCGCCACCTCCTGCAGGAAATTGGTACCACTGCTGCTAAGGTGTACATTAGTTCGTACGAAGAACCGGATGATGGCGTGCGTGGATCGATCGGTGGCGGAAAGGGGGGTGCGCCGGAGAGAGACGGAGACGCGCGCAATTGGAACAGGTAGGCCAATGGCCGAGGAGAGCGCGGCGCACGCGGTCGCGGTCGCGGCGCCAAGTGTGCGGGGGCTTCGCCCGAAAGGCTCGTCGAGGTGGCGCGCCGCGTTTGTCCCGTTGCGCGGGCGCCCGAGCCCGACGCACGCGATTGTACTGTGCTACGTCGTACTAGTGTGCAGAGCTAGCCCAGTGCGCTGCGTCGCGGTGCCGGGTCTTTTCGGCTTGATGTGTGATGGCCCGCTGCTTGTTTACGTACCAACGAGACAGTGGTGGGGTAACGAGATTAGAGACAGATAACTAGATACGGCTAGGTGATAACCACTTCGATGAATGATCAACTGGATCGATCTGATTAGTGCGCAATGCTTATCTCGATGGATCATTATCGTCGATCTCTACCGGGTAATTTTTCTCCTAATCGATAATGGCGAGGAAGAGAAAAAAGCGGTTCGTTGTTCCCAGTCTCCTGTCCGGTCACGTGTTGGAGTAGATCAGGTAAGTTAAAAGGTGATGATTCAATGTGTTGGATTACCTTTACTTCGATCTAGTGTTCAATTCGATCGAGGGGATAATCACGCCGCAATCGCGGTAGCGAACGAGTTAACTTAAAAGCGCCGCGATCAATTCGGGCAACAGTAGCACGTCAGTACGAGGCCAGCCACCAACTCGATAACCCAACGAAACCACACCACGTCGACGATTTTCTCTCCCCGGATTCCCCCTAACTCTCATTCATTATTAATTAATTAATTAAAGACAAACTACGGAGTTGAACTACCACGTTGATAATTAAACAAACCATTAATGACGAAACTAGCCTGTTAAGCTACAGTTACCGGGATATATACAGCCGTGGCAGTGGTAGTTCGTCCCGTCAAGAAAGAAGGATTTGATAATTGGACTTCCGGCCGGCTTTAGCTTGGGTGTGGCTTGCTACTAGCACGCGCGTCCACACTCCACAGGCAGACATGCTTCCGTGTCGGCGTCGCGCACGCGGTAGCGGGGCGCTCGGCGCGGGCACGTCACAGTAGCTGTCCGTGGGTCACACCGCGATTAATCACGGCTACAGCTACAGCTGCAAAGAGGGGAAGAGGTGTGTGCAAGGTGAAGGAAACGGGGTTAATTATGTGGGCGCTAGGCTAGCTAGCTAGCCTGCCCAGCTGACGATCACTGATCAGGATACAGCCGGGACCAGCAGGTGGCGGAGGAGGACGAGGAGGAGAGGGCGCGCGCGGCGGCGGGGCCCGCGAGCGGCGGGGGGAGGGGGGGTGGGTGGGGACAGACGGCGACGTGCGTGGCCGCGCAGCGGCGGACACATGGCGGGGCGCGAGTGGTGGCGGGGAGAGGCGGGTCAGCGTCGCGCGGGTACTCGTGGCTGGTGCGCGCGTCGGCGTCGCGGCGTGGGGACGGGGGGGCGAAAGCTTCGCGCCCGCGCCCGCGTGGCCACAACTTGCGTTTCTTTCCGGTCACGCACGCGCCTTCGATTCGCACAGGCCTGCCGCTCTCCCGGCCGGCTCCAACTCCTCCTACGTCGCCGCTCTGGGCTTACCGTTCAGCAATGCGTAGTTGACATATGGCCTGTTGTTTTAATTCTCGGTGGTCCTTTAGACAGAAGATCAACTGTGCACCTCAGCTTATCGCCCTCTCTTTCACATGGACCAGCTTAACGATCCGATCCATGGTCCTTAGATAATGGAATGAATTCTAAAGAAAATAGGCAATTGAACTATTGAATGATCCGATCGACGGCTCCTTCCTTATCGTTCTTGTTACTTGGCGACGCGTATCATATGTGTTCACGCTTTGTTCTTTCTCATTAACCTTCGTCGCTGCAAATGCAAGCCGGGTTTTCTGGAGCGAAATCTCCTTCGAGTTGTGTATGACACACGAGACTCTTGAAAATCAGATGGCAAAATCATGCAACGCACGGCGACATAGCTATATTCTACTACTACTACATACCTTTTCTCAGTAACTTCAAAACTAAAGTTAGTCCAACCAGTTGAAGAAACGCACGTTTGCTAAGGCTCTTTTCGGGAGCTGTGTTCTCAGCAGCACAGTATTTTTTTTCACGCGCACGTTTTTCAAACTACTAAACGGTGTATTTTTTTTGCAAAAAGTTTATATACAAAAGTTGTTTAAAAAAATCAAATTAATTCATTTTTGAAAAAAAAATTAGCTAATACTTAATTAATCATGCGCTAATGAATCTTTCTGTTTTTCGTACGCACTGTGCGTTAGGAACGGCTCTCGAACACAGCCTAAGTGGTCCGTCCAGTTATTCGGGAGAGCAAAGCATAGCTAGCGTCTTTTCAGAATTGCGCTAAATCGCACTGACCATTAGAATTTTGTAAGATTATCGTAGTTGATTAGTTGGCCCTACCAGATCGCTTGTGCTATTCCCTCATTCCATCGTTTGAGTTTGACCTCTAACAGTGGTTCAACCTTTTCTAATCAAGGAGGCGTTGCGTGTTAAAGAAACATATCTCAAAGCTCGACGTGGAATTTGGTATCGACCTAGACTGAGGAGAAGAATACATCGGCAGAAACCCAAAAAAAAAGAGGCACTTTTACACGTAAAGTGCAATATTAATTGTAGGTTTCTCATTCGTGCATCTTTCTTGGTCTCTTATGCTTGCATCTGTACAACTTGACATCTTCCAAATCCAAACTGTACGTTAACTTCAATGCGTCAATTATTCATGTCCAAGTCTAATTAGAGTTTTTTTTAATCTTAAAAAAAGGATAGTAAAGAAGTTTGTACGCAGAACCTTGTGTTCTTGGGGAACTCGACATCCAAACATGTCTGCGAGCGTCTTAAAAAAAATGAAAAGAACATGTTTGCAAGCGAAATTCATAGAATTAGGTTAAAGGTATGGAAATCATTCAGGACCCAGGCTTACCATGGCCGCACAGGCAATCAAAGCCTACGAAGCTCACAGCTCGGAAACGAAAGATGGGATAAAGGCAAATGCTCTTTAGCAAACACAATATCAATGAAAAGAATCAAGGTATTCTCCTATAATCACTCGAATATACAGAAGCATCACAACATTGTTTGTTTAGTCCAAATTCTCGAGGTCTGCACGTTCTGAACCCACTCACACACCCCATTAGCAAGTAGCGAAATATAGACAACTCAAAAAAAAAATCAGTTGTTCGAAGTGGAAACAGAAAATACAGTGCCTCAAAAACTCGAAATTCAACAAATTTTACAGCACTTAAGTAGATTGTCTGCTTTGCCGGCCAATAAGCATGCATTGCTCTTGTAGCAGGGAGCAGAGTACCTGTCCCTTGACGCGGCAAAGCTCACCGTCTATTCCACACCCATTGTGCGTGTTTGCACCAGGTTTAAGCTTGACAGACTTTACCTGTGTCAACGTCAGATAAGAGTTAGATATTATCTTTGGTAGATGGAAATATAAGTGCAAATAATAATATAGCCCAGAGCATGTTTTGATAACTATTCGCCAGTGTCTTAATTTAGGTGAACTTTCAGTGGTCCATCACCAGAGCTGACATAAACGCCCAGACACAGGCCTAACAGGTCCAAACAGCCAACCATACTTCTATTGACATAACAAAAGTTAAAATGCAGTGCAGACTGACTGCTCTTAAGAAGCAAAGGTTTATGATAAGAAAAAGGTGAAATCAGGTATTCATGAGCATATGATAATATCCTCTCAACAAAAAGGCAGAATATAGACATTGGAATATGTTTGTTTTCAGAATGCATTCAACTATGTAGAAAAGTTAATTTGTTTCAAACGTAAAAACGGTAATTTCTTTCAGAGGACCTTAGTAAATAGGTATCGGAAAATTTGCCACTGGTACTCGAATGAAAAATCCCTTCTCTGAAAAGCATAAATACAAGAGGGTGAAAAAATAGCTTGAGAAAAGAAAGAATTGTGCATGTTACCTTCACATATTCCACATAAGGCAAAGAAAGATGGCGACCAAATTGCAGAAGTATGAAAAATTTCAACAACTTCCATCTACCCCTTCCACCAACTAAGAGCAAGTCCAAAGTGTTGTCATCATGGTTGGCTTTTGGTGCAATAACCTGTGAACTCAAACTTTGCACTGTCTTGCATGAATGATTGCAAACTAGAACACCAAGAAAGTGCCCTTTCCTGACTACCCATTTATCATCCAAATTTGGCACAAGTTCCACTGATGGTCCAATTTCATTGTCTTCTGGTGGTCCAAGGAGTTCAATAGGGTGGTCAGACTCCCAGGTTAGCTCTGTATCCCATTTTGGCCCATTGTCCCACTTTGGTTCAGAGTCCCAAATAGGTCCTGGATCTGAAATTGTTGAGGAAATGTCCTCCTTGTCATGAATTGATGGGGCTGCCCAAGATAACCGTGTATCGTTAGTAGTGACACCAACTGAATTTCTCTCAGTTCTTGTTTTGGACCTGGTTCTTGGCCAGAATGATGAATGATGTGGTTGAGGGTGTAAAACTTCTTCTGGTTCTGAAACAATGTTGCTTCTGCCCAAAGAAAGGCGTTTTGCTTTTGGATCAAGACCACGAACATACTCTGAAGGTTCAGTGCTTGCTGCTGTGCTACCTGATGTATCAACGTCCCCAAGTGACATCCGACTTGGAGTCATAATAGAGTCAATACTTGACAAACTGGAAGCTCGTGGAATTCCTTCTCTTTTTGATCGGCTGCGCATTACATTGGTATATACATCAGACACAACATTGTCTTGTCCTATACCTTTTCCATGGCCAGTCATCTCCTTTGACGAAGGAAGATACTCTAACTCATAGAAATAGCTTGGCAGGCAAAAAAATTTTAGTATTCCAGCCACAAAATATCGAAGAGGACCAAATTTCTTTTGATATTTCTCAGAAAGCTCCAGGACTGCAGCAAAGTAGTAGTACTTTTTTCAGCTTATTAAATTATTGTGCAATCCTGTACTGCTAAACTACATTGAACTGCTGCAAATACTGGAACATAGATAAATAAACTACACTTTAATGAGCAGTCATTGAACAAACAGAGACAGTAGCAAATTTACCAATGAAGCATAAAGTTATCTCAAATTTACCAATTAAGAATACAGTAAGATAATTTGTATGTTGCCAATTGAGTGAAATGATGAAAGTATATGGCAGATCATTAGCCTAGTAAAGCTGTTGAGAAGAGCAACTGAGCATGCATCAGATCAAGTGTTTAGTACAAGGATACGTACTCAAGGTGGTCTAGTTTTTGGTAAACCAAAAGTATTTTAAAAACTATCGTATCCTAAAAATACTTTTGTCAGCTAAAAAGTTTACCATTGTCCCAATACAACTTATGAAGCATTCCAAATTTCAAGATTTATGGAAAAAAATGGCAATGCAAGATATAGGAATTTGAGGGATTTAGAGTGCACGCAACTTTTGTGGCCTTAGGATATCAGTGCATACAGTATAAATGAGAACAGAAAAAGAAAAACAATATTAAAGAGCAAACATCTTGTACAAGAAGTTACCATCACTGACAAAACCATAGTATGAAACAGTTGTCCCAAAGTGTATTAGACCAGACTGGATCCACTCAACAGACAGGATGTCTAGGGCAGTAAAGCCACCCTGTTATCAAGGAACAGTCCTTATGAGAAAAGCTTTAAGTGATAATCTAATAATTTCGGACAAAATTAACTGAAGAGCCATAAGGGGGATGTTGAAATTCTCTTCCTGTAAGGAGGTCGTGAAAAATTCATATTGTAACTTTGTAAGCTTATAGCGATAGGCATACCTTGACAATTAGTAATGATGCAGAAATAGGATCTTTAACTCCCAAAACAGTCCAAACAAGTGAATTGTCAGATCCTGCTGGGATTATTCCAACTGGAATTGATATAGCCTGAGCTCTATCACTTCTACTGAGAAGACCGTTGAAGACCTGCACTATATATGTTCAGCTATCATATAAGTTTTACTAAATCTCATTAAACTATAATATGATCATCAAGGACAAACCTCATTTACAATTCCATCACCACCTACACACACGATTCCTACAAAACATTTAAGACATTATCAATTCGACCAGTTGAAATGTTTGCCGTGTTGACCTACATAAACTACTTAGCAACATCTGTGCTGTTTATACCATCAGGGAATGTGCTAAAATCAAATGTAGATGCAAGAGATTTAGCGTGACCAGCATGAGTAGTTTTAACCACTTCCATGTGAAAACCTGCAAGCTATCAGATGATACAAAATTAGTAGCAGAAATAAACAATATAAAGTTTATGTAGGCACACATGCATAATTAAAACAGGGTAACGGATAAAAAAATCACCAAGTTGAGAAATGTGAATGCATAAAAGCAATCAAAATAATCCATTAGCAAATATCTAAGAGGAGAGAAGGTGATCAAGTCAGCTTAATTCTCTCTTTTTTAAAAAAAAGGACATCTCGAAGGAGGCCTATATGTTAACGGGGATTATACACTTTCGATTAAAAGGTGAAGGAAGTGTAATTTTAGTTGGTCTAAATTGATAAGTAAATTTGCAACTTGACAGCCTGTGCTGCCAGGAGAAAGGGGGTTAAATAATCTCCCTTAACCTTTTGTCAATAAATTTTACCCAGCTTTATGTCCAGCTTGGTTGCTGCATTCACAATTGAATCCTTTACTGCTAAAGCATCAGATGGAGGCCCAGGAGTTTTGTAGAGCTACTAAAATAGAAGGAATGTATGATGTCCCCCCACATGTCTAAATTGGTAGGGCAAACAACAAACATAAATTAGTCATTTGCAAATCTAACCGTGGACCATTATTTTGATATTTTCTAAACTTAGCACTTCAGGTTGGAACTAAAAATCCGTCAAAGAGAAACATGATATGCTCTTCATGAGTTCTTCACTGTTGGAACTAAAAATCCATTACTGGGAAACAAAAAACACCAAACATTCCTCTTTAGATGGCACTAAAGTATCTCCATGGTCAAATAATCTATACATTAACCATCATTCCATCAATATGTTTGGAGGTATCTAGATTGCCCGTAAGTGCAATACATCAGTAGATTTGCACCATAAGAAACATTAAGTTGTAACAATATTAAGTTCTACAGAGTTTAATTCAAAGCTACACATCATAGAACATGAAACAACCAATAATTTCGATACAAAAAGAACAGAGGTACTATTCTATTCCTCATGACATCTCCTTGAGACTAAACACCGAATGGTTTAAAGAAAAGCTTCAAAAAGAAAGTTTATCGCCAAGAAGAATAATAGACAGATACAGTTAGTCAAGCTATATGTTGCTTACTGCAGAGCAATAAGTAGAAGCTTGCATTACGAGAGTATCAGAAGGTACCTTAAAAATAGGTTCTGCTTTGTCATGGAAAACTTTGCATGATCTACCATGTCCAGACCGAGGGTTCAATATAACAAGTATTCTCGGTGGAGTTCTACATTTGATGGGTGGGTGGTCAAATAAAGCACCACTGAGGGGACCATCAAGGTCTTGCTCGGTACTGGATGTTGGAGGGAGAGGTTGCATGTTAACATATATGTTTTGTTCGGCAAAGCATGTTACCCATGAAATGGCCTCCTCTATGGTAGGGGCTATAAACCGGAGGTCCTTCCGTACTCTGTGTGTCTTTCCAAACAAATACTTCTTAGAAGGGTATGCATGCACAATGAAATGTTGGCCGCCAGAACTGTAAGATACCTGCCAACATATAAACAAATCATCAAACCTAACTGGTCAGCCAAAGTGGACCAAATAGCAATAGAATTATAGTAGTGTCTTGGTCTCTGAAACTTACAGAGATGACATCCTCAAGACTGAGTAAAGAAGAACCCCATATTAGGGCTTTACTTGTGAGTCTTACATCAGTTGTATCGGCTTTCCCATTTGCTGAAATTTGATCTCCTGTAATTCTATTTTTCTTGTCAAAAAAGAGTTTTCCAGAATAGATTTCATAACCTGAGAAATTAGACTTCTCATCCACCACATCATTTTTTTGCTCATTATTTTTTGCTTTCTTGGAATCTTTATTGTCAAAAACCAAGTGTTTCTGCCTCAAAGATTTTGATTTGCCTTTTTTCTCTGGAAATACAGTTGGTGAAGATTGTTGCCCGGCTGACTTTTGAGAACGCCGACTACCAGACCGCCGACTGGACTTCTGGGATGAGCTTCTGGAAGTAGGATTTTCTAGATCAGGTACTTCCATCTCTTTCTTTTAAAGAGGACTTCAGAGCATCAGTATAGATCAGGAATTTGGCATGACCTCATACGTGTATGATCATGGCATCAATGCCATGTTAAAGTTGCTAACAACTAAAAATAGCCTGCACCGAAAGGAAAACAGAACACCTATAAGATCCATCTGGCTGGTACATGTGCATCATTTGTTGACCAAAAGCAGCTGTTCAGGAAAAATGAGTACATCCGAGCTTCATCTCCACAGATAACTAAGAAGGTAGTCACAAAAGGCTAGCACCTAAACAGCTTGGGTCTAAAGAAAAAGCTCCTCAAAAGTTTGTCGTACTGAAAGTCTGAAACACTTCTTTAGTAAATAAAATTCTGATAAATATTTAAATGTTTATATGGTGATTTCCTATCATATGTGCCTGATGTTTAAATATGCACGAGGAAACCTTGTGACGAATCTAACAAATAAACTTTTACTCCATGTTTAACTGTATGCATGCCTGCTTGGGACATATCAACTACTAATATTTGTATTCATGTGTTGAATTTGAGCCACTGCCCTAAGGATTGCAATCGTCAATTGTTGGAAGCTGATATGATGTGCTATATCAAACTACTCCAGTTCATTGTCATGCTCTAGAAGACGGCATTAAGATGAGTAATCACATAGGCTATGGTGCTACAATTCACTTACCTTCTTTTACAGGGAAACACCTAGACATTTATAGGGTCACTTACAGGAACATAGGCTAAACTATTTTAATCGGTTCAGTCCTCAAACATAGTTCTAAAATGCTTAATAGCCTACAGCTAACAGCAATCAGTTCCCCGATATTTGCAACTACCAAGTAGACTGTATGAGCATTATCAAATAGCATGTACCGCTGAACTCTCAAGCGTCAGCAATCAAATGATGAGTTGCACGATAAAGAAAACAGTGATTCTAGTGTAGTACACTGAGAAGTGCAAAGACGAGCATAGGTGATACCAGCAACAGATCGCCAGAAATACAAATAATAAAATGCGTTTATAGGTGAGTATAGAAGTCTAAATTGTTTGGTTTCATAAGGAGATACGCGAACACAAATATGGAAGTCTTAGCGCAGGAATAGCAACTACAAACTACGGGCACCACAGATCTCGACTAGCATAATTTCGAATGTCAAACGCCCGGCGCACCAATCCACTAATTGCCAGGGATTGCGAGCGCGAGAGGGAGAAACACGACGAGCAATCCAATCAGCTAGCCACCGCCCACCTAACACGGAGATTGAAACCTCACGAAGTGAGAAAGCATCATCAGGCGGATCGAAGCCACCCAACGAGACGTACCGAATTCGGCGCCCCCCCGGACACCACCGGATCGGGAGGCGGAACCAGCCGGGGACGCTGCCCTCGGTCCCCCCGCCGCCGGCAGCAGATCGAACGCCTCCGGACTCCGTCGGCCGGCGGCGCGAGCTCTCGCGGTTGACGGCGGGGCAGGAGGCGAGGCGGTGGTGGTAGGAGGAGGACGCGGACGCGGCGGTGTGGTGGAGGGGTTGATTGGGTTGGCGACGGGTGGGGGAGGGGGTGGTGGTTCGATGGGTTTTGGCGTGCGCGTTTTCAGCTGAGGAAACGAGGAGTAGAAGAAGAAGAAAAAAAATGGCGTGGCGGACACGAGGCGGCGCTGTTCCGGCTGCGCTGTTGTTGTTGTTGTTGTTGAGGAGGAGGAGGGGGAAGCCGGTGGAAAGAAAGAGACGGTGCCGCCGTTTCCTCTGTTCTTTCTGCTCCGATCTTTTCTCTCCCCCTCCGCGCACTGGTTTTCCTGATTTGGAGCGCTGCTAGTGCTAGTGCTCGCTCGGTTGGCTTCCCTTTGATCAGCTGATGCCCATTGGAAACCTGACGAGCCAACCCAGAAAGCGATGGTGGATGATGACTTGATGAGATGAGATGAGATGCTCTGTTAGGACTTAGGATTACTCCCGGCCACGCCTAAGATGGAACGACCGAACTGACCTACAGAAAATTTCTCGGTGGACACCGACAGGTTGACCACCTGTTCGTGTATGTAGAACAGAGCAGACACTCGTGAAACCATAGGAAATTTCAGTTGCAACAAAGCTGTAACGGGCAGTTTGTGCTCAAATTAACCCAACATTTTTCGGTAGAAATGTTCAGTTTATGTCTTGGTTTGATCCAGTCCAATTTGGCTGGTTCGTCTTTGGTCGAAAAAGGTGGTCGTGAACTCGTGATGAGGTTGGCAATTTGGCATACGTCCTTAAACGGTGAAGGCCTTAGGAAAACGGGGACAGGAAAATCATTTGCTTTATTTCCCTTCATCATTCAATAAAAGCTCAAAGTTAGTGAATGCCCTGCGACTTTAGTTCACCTTGTTCATTCCAGTCTTGTCTTTTTTATACAAGTTCGATGGTTCAAAGAAAGTACTTTAATTCATTCTAGAGAATGATTAGAAATAACGGATTCCAGCTCTCCAAGGTCGCAACTGAGGGAGCAATATCAAGATAGGATATTATTCTTTGTTCTAGTTGAGATTTCTTATATTTGAGTAAATATTTAATGAGTAGGAAGTCGTTCCCAAGCGGAGTTCTTGAAATGAGTTGATTTCCCAAATTTAAATATTTGGAATCAATTTGAAACTTGTTTGGTCGTTTGAATGTCTTTTAAGCCAAGGGAAGGTGCGGAAGTGGATGAAACAAGGACCAAGGCGGTCTTCTTAGGATGAGTTCTTCAACTCATCTTCCCAACACACCACTCTTTTTTTTCACACGCACGTTTTTCAAACTACTAAACGGTGTGTGTTTTGTAAAAAGTTTCTATACAAAAGTTGCTTAAAAAAATCAAATTAATCTATTTTTGAAAAAAAAATTAGCTAATACTTAATTAATCACGCGCTAATGGATCATTCCGTTTTTCGTGCGCACTCAGTGTGCTGGGAACACACTGAAACGAACAAAGCCTTAGAATTCAAAAGTTCGTCAGACCAAACACGCTGACTGGTCATTACATAGCTTCAAACATGGCAATGACCAAATTTAAAATGAAGAACAAGTACGTCGCCAAAACATTAGTAGGGTTAGCTATACTTTTTTCTTTCATTCTGGTGAGGAAAGAGTGTCCCTGACCCCCGGACCATCTGGGCCGTAAAACAAAAAGGAAAAAGTATACTTTGACTCTCTCAACTATGACTCGAGTATAATTCATGACCTCCAATCATAAAACGGGTATATCGACTTCTCGAACTATCAAAATTGGTGTAAACTATATCCCTAGATGGTTTTGGAAGCGGTTTTGGCTGACGTGACGTCTATGTGATGGTGTTGACCTGGTCTTCGTCCCATATGGTGTCGACATAGCGCTTTTGTGGCATTAGAATAAAAACAAAAACAAAAAATATGTGAGACCATATGTCATTCAAAACAAATAGTGGAACCCATCGACATGTGGGTCCCACATGTCATCCTCTCTCTCTTTCCTCTCCCCCCTTTGCCCTTTCCTACACTTGGGCACAGAGCCATGAAGGCCTCGCTAAAGCTCTGTGAGGACGGGGCGGTGCCGCTGCATAGCACGAAGCTCCTCGTGGTGCTCTTCTCGATGCCCATCGTCGTCTCACTCACCATTGGTGACCTCACCGATTGTCGCCTCTCACTAGCCACCGCCGCACTGGCACTCCCCCGTCCCTTCCTCCGTGTCTCCTGCACCCCCAACCACCACTCCTCGCCGTCGTTCTTAGCTCTAGCCCCTGCACCTGTCCTTCCTCGTCCTCCCCCCTCCGGCGTCACTGCCTTAGCCATCACCATGGCCGGCAAGGTCAACACCGCCGACGTCGTCTCCTTCTCGCTCATCCTCAAGCCATCGCGGGTTGACTTCGCCGTGCGCAAGCAGTTCAACTCCACTGGCGGGCGGAGATGACTCAACGCTGACGACGTCGACCTCCGTTGTGGCCGCTACATCGACTTCAGAGGCGACGATGAGGAGCGCCATCCTAACGCGTGGTAGCACATGGCTGTAGGCGTCTAGTGAGGGTGAGGAAGGAGGAAGAGGAGCACCATCCCAGCATCGGAGGCAGCGACGAGCACTGCCGAGACGCGAGAGAAGGAAGGAGGAAGAGGAAGGGGGAAGGAGACAGAAGAGGGGAGAGGAAGGAGAAAGGAGGAAGAAGGGAAGGAGAGAGAGGATGACATGTGGGGCCCACATGTCGGTGGGTCTCACTTTTTTGTGTGAATGACATGTCGGTCCCACATATTTTTGTTTATTGTTTTTATTCTAATGCCACATAAGCGCCACGTCAACGACACATGGGACGAAGACCGGGCCAACATCGTCACGTAAGCGCCACGTCAAGCAAAACCGTTTCCAAAACCATCCAGGGATATAGTTTGTTCGTCCAGGTCAACATCGTCACATAGGCGCCACGTCAAGCAAAACCGTTTCCAAAACCATCCAGGGATATAGTTTGTTCGTCCAGGTCAACATCGTCACATAGGCGCCACGTCAAGCAAAACCATTTCCAAAACCATCCAGGGATATAGTTTGCACTAGTTTTGGTAGTTGGAGGAGTCGATATATCCGGTTTTGTGATTGGAGGTCATGAATCATACATGGGCTATAGTTGAGGGAGTACAAGTATACTTTTTCCAAACAAAAATGAGGAGTCAAAATTGCAGGCTCCCAAAATGGCGTCAAAATGATATTGTAAAGCCCAGCCATCACAGGTGGGCTTGCTTTCCTGGCTCACTAGATTCTCTGTTTTCTTTCGTCTTGCGGATATCATCAGCCCAAGTTTAAAGTCACGTCAACTAGGCTCACGGCCCGGTTTATTTTGGGCCAGAAATTTGCATAGGCTTAACATCCTAAGAAATACAGAATATGAACTACTATCATAGTTTCCTTCTCATTGCTAATGCTAAATGTATACAATGAACTTAAATAGATCCTTTTTGGCACCCGATCATAGTCGTGACACCCAAACCCGGATTCTTCTTGTGTCAGAAGCCTGCCTAGAGCATCTACATTGCAGGATAATATGCGGCGTCGGACATTGATGTGATTTCTGTCCGCTTCTTTTTCTCCCAACTCCGATAACTTTACAGTACAAAGCTCACAATCTTTCTTTCAGGATTCAGAAAAGTAGCATCTATCTTCTCTCAGAAGTAGTTCTGCAGAGCAATCGCATTCTTAGATTGCCATGGCACAAGAACTGATTTGTTTGCTGCCAGGACCATTTTCTGCAAACCAGCAAGTGGTGCACTTCCGGAACAAAAGGCTCTCTGTCTCTGCAACATCGACAGGGATGTCCATCAGTCCATGTACGTTTTTACACAATCGCCCTATACCATCTTACTACCACTACTAGTACCTACCATTACCCATTGCAGTTGGTGTTGTGTATGAATCACGAGTCGTTTTCTTTCGGCTAAAGTATTTCGCAGTACGAGTCACAAGTGCTACTTTGATTCCACCTATCTAATGAGACCAGCAAAGCAAAGATTCTTGGGGGATATCAGGGACTCTTTTATGGGCATCCTCTAAGTTGGACCTCCAAAAGAAAGCCCTGCACTGCAGTGCTGTGCATTTCGCATGCAAGTGCAACAGCGGCAGCTGAGCTGAGAGAGGGCGGAAATTGGCACGAGGAGCGCCTTTCGCGCGCAAACATTCTCGAAGTGACGCGGGTGCATGACGAACATGCAATCCACTCGTGGCGGTGCCTGCCCTAAGCTCACGCAACGGCAGCCAGCCGGCCAGCCGGCCGGCCTCAGAAAGATACTCCTCCTCGTTCATGAGATGTCAGATGGATAAATTAGATTAGGCCAATCAATCATGGTACGAGTACTAAAATAACAATGGCCATCAAAGTACATAGTTGCAGGGATTTCAGGCAGGCTGCCGGCACTGCTAACTCTCAGGTCATGGTGGAGGCATATGGGCCCTTTTTATATTCACTCATCTGATCCAGTGATCGACCACACCACCGTGATCGATCTGCAGCCGCAGCAGCTTCCTGCCTGCGCCGTGTCGTCCCTTCATGCTTTATACCCCTACTCTCTCTCCCGGTCGCTGCCGTGGTTGTTCGTCTGGACGGGATGGCCCAGCTAGCCCCTGAGGCAGCTGATCAGCAAGAGATCGATGAATCATCAATCGAACAGAGAACGTATCGTACTGTCGCCACAGTTAATCGCTCACAGGCGCCAGCAGAATTGAAAGCCTCCATGTCACGCACGCAGATGCATGGGAACGTGGGACGAGGTGTCAAATCAGGCAGGTAGTTGGATTAAATTCCACTTGGGAAACCTGGCTGTCAGATCTGGATGCAGCCCGGCGGTGATTGGATTTAGTCTCTCTGTGCTCGTACATACAGCTGCTACTGCAGTAGCCACTTGGTCCCCGTGCACGTACGCGCACAGGCTAAGTAACCTTCCCGTGGTGCCCGGTAGAACGCCGCATACCAAGTACCGGGTGAGATGAGATAGTTCGACGCGGCGGTAAAGCAAGGCCGCGGCAATAAATGGCACGTAAATAGCCGCAACACGGTAGCACGAGCCGCGATTGCTGAATTCCGGCGAGATTTCACGTGCCCCGCGCTAGCGAACGAGCTGTCGAGCCAGGCACGCGTGGCCGGTGGCCGGCATCGCTAGCTGAGTCGGGTACGAACTAGGAAAAAGTCGCGCGCGCGTGGGGGGCACCGGATGCCGGACGGGCGCAGTTCTAATTCGTCGGCGCGGCCGTAACACACAATAAAAGCGCGCGGTTAGTTCATCTCAGTTGCGCGCGTGATGGGTAGCCGATCGCTCGAGCGGATTACCATTACTACACATGATGGGTTACGCTACGAGCTAAGTATATATGAGCATCCGCCAGTGTATGTGTGGGAGGGGTTTGATTAGTGCGGCGGCGGCGCAGCGGCGTGCGACGGCAAATAATGAACGTGTCACGCTTTATGTGGAGCTTGACAGTTGCAACCAACTAACCAACTGGTGGCCTTAGCTCGTGGGCAGGAGGGGATGGGGGAGTAGTGGTGCCGTATAACTCCACACACACACATATGCGTATACATGTACATCAATACAGTACATACGTATCTCTCATCCATGTCCGATACAGCTTGCAGACGCGCGAAATACAGGTGAGCTGTACTTACTACTCTATCTGCTAGGATCGATCGAATATCGTGTTAATCATGATGTACAACGTGGCGTCTTTACACACGGGATGGGCACATGGTTATATTCCCCCCCGGATTGATCGATCGATCCCTCCCCCATCTTTTGTGCGCAACGCTCGCGCTGCCTGCTGCTCCTCTTCGATCATGAGCTTAGCCTGTGACGGATCGATCGATGATGTGATTGTGTTAAGGTATTAATTCCCCGTTGGATTCCCCCCCGGATGCGTGTGGTTGCACAGTGCGCGTGGTGATGCTCGTGCCCTAGCTAGCTCCAGCGTTTTGGCGCGCGCTGCGCCGATGGACCACCGCGCGCGCGGCCGGCGTCATGTGACGCTACTTGCGTGAACAGTACCCCCCCCCCCCCCCCCCCACCCCACAGCTCATCTGTCCTGGAGATGTTGGGGTGAATGGCCGAGGCGGCGACGCACCACATTTTGGTATAGTGATCGTGCGACGACCACTACACGCGCGCGTAACGTCGTCGTACGTATACATCAGTAACCCCGTGATTTACGTCCTCGCGGCGTCACCGATCGGTTATCGCGGCCGGGGCACGCCGAACGTGTGCGTGCACGATTTCACGTCACGTCACATGCCACTGCCTGCTAGGAGCCCAGGATGAGTACTGACGAACGAACGGGTGACCGGATCAGTGCCGATCGGAGCAGTGCCTCAGTGGGGCGTACGTGCATATATATGCGTTTGATCCGCCCGGTGACTTCGATCGAGTTGCCAGTAATCAAGCAAGGGAGCCAACGACGACGGCGACAGTGTCGATCGCCCCGCGCTGTAGGGCAGCTTGTTCGGATCACGGCTCCGTGATATACTCCGTGTGTACGTCTCGTCAACTCCGGAGTAATGCCATGTTCAATCGATCGACCCCACCAAGGCAGGCCGTGACTAGCTAGCTGGAATCGTACGTACGTATGTTCCTTTTTGTCTTGTACTAGCTATAAAACATAGCACGAGACATTGGCCTGGGTCAGCTTGCCTGAATCGGGAGACCCTGAAACACCCCACCCCTGTGACCAAGCAGCAACAATGTGCACCGCAGGTCCCTTCATTCGGGAATATATTTTCATCCTCAAGAAGATATTTTTTCGTTTTTTACATGTCATCTAAATAATTATAAAAAAGTAATAAAAAAAATAACAAGATAAATTAATATAAAACATATCACTCCACAAATATAAAGTTCAAATTCAACTTCTATAAATTGTAACAAAAAATAACAAATATAATTGTGAATATACGTTAACTATTGTCAGTTTAATTTATTATTTCTGTTGTAACTTATAGAAGTCGAATTTGGTCTTGCATGTTTGTGGAGCGATATATTTCATATTAATCTATATTATCATTTTTTTAAAATTTTTTTTAACTATTTAGATGACATATAAAAAACGAGAGATGTCCCTTCCATGGATAAAAATCCATTTCTCCTTCACTCGCATCAGTTGGTGCTTGCCGGAAATTAAAGAATCCTGGCCAACACTAGAGCAGCGAGCGCTACGAACCCGCAAAGCACAAACGCTCCGGGCCAACGGTCGAATTAGGCGTGCATGATTCAAAACCAAAAAAAATCATATCGTAGCAGAACTAATTAGGCGTGTCACGCCGTCACGCGCGGTTTGGTCCGTCGCGTCTAGCTGCGTACGGCGGGGAGAAGCTACAGCGAGCTACGTGGAGTAGCTTGATTGCCCTAGGAGCCGCACGAGGGGGGCGCACATGACGAGGCGTTGGACACTGGCGAGGCCCTCGGCGCGGCGGCTTTATTCCGCGGTACTACTGTCTGGCCATTCGCACGGCACGTTAGGTGCGCTCCCCACGCGCGCGCGTCGATTAGCCGGAGCAACAGGGGCCGACACACATCAACCCTACTACGCGACCGCGGCGTTTACGGCGAGCAAACAGATGACCAAATCGCGAGCCACGCAACGCAGCGACGCGCGGGCCGGCTTGCGCACAACCGCGGCCATGGCCGCCCGCTGTCTCGGGGGAATATGCGCAAGGCGAACTGCTTAGCAAAAAAAGGCCAGGGAAGAGCTAGCCGCGCGCGCGCTAGCTCGGGGAACAGAGTAACATGCGTGCCCGTGTGCATCCGTCCATTAGACGAACACCGAAGGCGTGTCCTTTTGCGGAAAGCGAGCAACCACTTTTGCATTGTGATGCACCGCTCGCCGGGCTGGTTGGTTAAGATTTGAAGAACTAAGCTAGCAGGGTCATGTGCCGGCATGAGGGGCGAGTCAAGTAAAAGCCAACATGATAACCCCCATCGATCTGTATAGATAGAAACGAGCCCAAGTTGCGTTTTGTTAGTTCCGGACACAACACAGCTGCTGTGCTGCGTGCTCTGAAAACTTTGCTCCCACTAGTCCACACAAGTGTACTCCCCTTTGGATGATTGGAGCATCTGTGTACGTATTTAGCCTGTAGTTTAAACTCCAAAGTGGGTTCAGGTGTCCACTTAAACGTAGAATAACAAACACCCACCCATCGTCAGGGCCTGTTTCTAGACATCCAGATGCTATCCTTCCACGCATAAAGAAAGAAGGGGAAGATAAAGAGAGCGGAATCGAAAGGGAGAAAAAAAAGAAGACTAGAAGCAGTAGTACGTGGTCCCGATCGATCGAACCGGAGATGGCGGGACGCATCCAATGATCCAAGGCGGGAGAAGCGATCGAGCGGCTAAGCTAAGCTGGGGCGTGTGCGGAGAAGCGAGGGATGACTAGCGTTGCATGCAGCGCTACAGACTGGAGGGGTGTGGCCCGATCTCCGCTTGCTGGCACGTAAATGGAGCCCATAACTTCCACGCCAAACTTCGCGGATTCGATCGGTCCCCCCGGCTGGCCGGCAACCACATATGGATGTGCATCGGAGTGCCTCGCATGGGCAGCAGGACAGGTTTGCGTTGGTGCGTGGTAAATCTCAAGCCTAACCAGTAACTACCCGCGTAAATTATACAGAGTATACAGGTGAGCTAGCAGATAACATCTGCAGAATTCAGGTCTGCATAATTCAATGTTCTAAGAAGAAATGATTGATTTGATTCTCAGGTTACTCCAACTAATTAATTAGGGTAATTTAATTATTTTTGAGAAGGTATCGAAAGGTACCATATATTTTAGTGTAACTTCAGGTATTAGGTATCTTGATATACCAAAAATTTTAATATAAAATTTAGGTATATCAATATATTTTTTCAAAGACTATAAAATTTTTCATTTGATTAGCTTCTCTCATAATGGATATTTTTTTAAAAAGAAAAAGTTAAGAAACGCGGCAGCATTTTAGATTTCTCTTGTTTTGGATGAAAAGAGCTGTGGGATAACGGAAGGGGAGTGGATTCTAAACTCTGAAGGGGACATCCCCTCGTTATTTGCATGTGATCCAAATGATTATGAAAAAATTTAAAAAAAATCAATAAGATAGATTAATATATGATAAATCACTTCACAAACATGAAAAATTAAAATTTAACTTCTATAAGTTGCAACAAAAAAATTAAACATGTCTAGTTAACGTATATTTACAGTCAAATTTGTCTTTTTCGTTGCAACTTGTAGAAATTAAATTTGACCTTACATATTTTTGAAGTAAATTATCACATATTAATATATCTTTTTGAATTTTTTATTATTTTTATAACCATCTGGATGACATGCAAACAACGAGTGAATGTTCCTGAGAGTATAAAATAGTTTCCCAACATAGGAGGGGATGCCCCAAAATCGTCGTATGACAAAACTGAGAGTGGATCGACCATATTGCATAAGGAGAATCATAAGCTTGACTTCTTAGCTAAAAATACAATATTTATGCATGTATCATTGGATCATAATAATTGTCTAGTGAATAATCGGCATCAAGCTTGCATGGTTCTATAGTTATTTATTTCATTAGTATCTTGTAAATGATCGGTACAGACAACAACTAGACCAAAATATTTTTTCTACAAATTTTAACCTTGGATGGAAGTATCTATCACATCAATAATACTACCTCCGTTTTACGTTTTATATTGTAAGTTGTTTCATTTTTCTCTATCTAATTTTTTAAGTTTGATAAAGTTTATAAAAAAATTAACAACATATACAACATCAAATTAGTTTCATTAAAACTAAAATTTAATATATTTTAATAATATATTTATTTTGTGTTAAAAATATTTTTATACAAATTTGATCAAACTTAAACAATTTTGAAAAAAAAAAGTCCAACTGCTTATATATGAAACGGAGGAAATATGTGGCGTCATACGTGTATCATTGTTACAGCTGGTAAATTAAGCTTCACAGGCTGTTCGAGCATCCAAAGAGCTGTAGCTGTTCCCACTTCCCAGAATCATTTCTGTAGGAATCACCATAAGTCGATAGCTACGTTTTAACTATATTTGCTTGTGGTACAAAATATACAGCTAAGTTGTTGATATGTATTTTAAAATGGTCGGCAATAAATTTTATGTAATTATTTGTTCAGTGTTTTTACTAGCTACGGGCAAAAATGACATACGTGCTGCAAGTTTCAGAAAATTAAATAAAAAATGACCTGGAGATCAGAGGATATAAATCTTATTGTTTAATATATTTTTCTACTGTAAAATGAAGGCAAGAACCTGTAAATGGCACTAGTACAAACATAAGTTTAATCACATTCCACTATCTTTATTCTACTTAGCGTTAAAATGGGGATGCAACGCTATGTACCAAGATAGGCTTTTCAGGCTTCAGACTTTCAGCCGATGGGTTTGTCCACATTAATTCTGCATTCCTTACAATTATGGACGTGGCTTGCGCACAGGCGAACGGCACGGGCCATGCAAATGGCATGCATGCTCTTCGCGCACCTGCGTGAATACACATTCTGGCTGAAGTGTCTATTTTCTATGAACGAAGTATGCATGTTAGAACAGCAAAGATATCGATAAAAACATATACTAGTAGGCCACGGTAATAAACTCACTCCCGTTTTCTGAAAATAAAGTTGCATGCATGAACAATTTAATTACCTTTCACCAGCATCATAAAATTTGGTAGAGCTCAAGTGTGGTAATGGAAGCAGTACTTTTAATTAGTTCATGACAACTTTATCCATGCCCATCATTTGCCTACTTGGATATATGCAAGGTCCACTTTTATAATGCCCTCAAGGGCATCATCAATCATTATCACCTCGAGTTAACATGGATCACGCTGCAAAATCACGGCAACACCGAGTGCAGGAGGTCGTGCGCCACCTGGATGAGCAGGAGAAACTAGCTAGATTCCACAGCAACACATGACGCACATATATATATATACCCATCTATCCTCTTTCCAAAGCTTGCTTTGGTTATGATCAATAACTTATGATTAGGGTATAGAACTACTACTAAGTACTAATAGCTGAATACCTGTACTGCTGGAGTAGGAGTTGAAGTGGACAAATGGTAGCGCCGGGATTAATGATGGGCTGGCTGGCAACCAGAATGTGCTGCTCCAAAGGCTCCAACCATCGAAGGGCGCCAACGCTAAATCACTAATTTACTCGGTGTAGATCAACTTCCTGAGTTGTACACTGTACTATCTAACGGCTTAGTTTAAGTCAGTCTTGCGTATATTATAAGATACACCATACATGTGGGATAGCTTTGCTGCATCTGGGTATGCTTCCAAGCTAGATGCAGCTCGGTACCATTTCCTTGCAAGTACGAATCTTAACGCAGGCACGACAGATTGAAACAAGGACAAGGGGAAAATGGCGCAAGCATCCCAACCACCCTTGTCTGACCACCGAGTTACACGAAACACTCATGCTTGTTTTTATTATACAGCGGCATTTCATTATATTTACGTTTCGTAAATTTTTCAGCGTTGTTATCCAAAGAAGGCATAATTTTACTTGGCAAAAACGAGAAAGTCGTTTTACTCTGTATCAAGGGATGCATACCCGTTCTGTCAATAGTAATTTGTTATGGAAAAATTAATAACATAGATATAATTATGTGATACACCATTACACCAACAAACTAGTTCAAATGTAACCTACACAAGTTGATAAAAATGAACAAAACTAACCATGAATAGTAAATTTGTAAATAAATTATTTTCCTTTCTTCCTATGTGGATCGAATTTGGAATTGATTTTTTCTCGGGACAATAGATAAGTGATGTATTCATCACAGTCATTTTTATAGATTTTTTTAAATTATTTGAGACGTAAAAAAAGGAAACATATCCTTAAAGAAAAAAGGGTAGTTCCAAAAATAGATTACGTTTTACTGTACTCCCATGTTACAAAGAAATAACTAGTCCCATCATTTTGTTGCAGCTGATTATGAGCCGTAACATTTATTAACGATTAAAAGTAAATTTTAATTAAGTGTAAAGTTAACCTTTAAAATCTAAATTTTGACTGCAGCTAGTAAGTTGAGCAAATTATGGATCATAACGTTTTTACGGTACTTAATTATTGATGTTGGTCTGGAAGTATAATATACTAAACTTAAGACGGTAAAAACGCTTTTGTGTGTGTGTACGCCTCTACAGATTGCTCGACAGATCCAGCTGCATGATTTGGGAGCAATTAAGCTATACCCACACGCAGAGGAGTAAAAACCAAGCTAAGGTAGCGACTAGCTAGCTAGGGGGTTGATTAGCTGCGTGGTTTTCTTCCACCGCGCGCGCGAGCATGATGCATGGGTGGTGCGTCGTGTGGTGGTATTACCTGGCTGGCACGAGAGAGGAAAATTCGGATGGAGGTTGGGAGGGGGCCGCGCCGGGGTTTCGGTGGATCAGGGCCGCGCCGCCCGCCATGTTCTGTAGCAATAACCCGGCCGTTTTTGCATGCAACGCCCTCGCCTCCTCCTCCCGTCGCGTGGGGGGTGGGCCCCGCGCCACAGCTGGTGCGGTGTATCCTTGTCTCCTACTGTTCTTCCGGAAAACTCTACTCGAGATATCTTCTTATTTTTATATGTCGTTTAAAAAATCATTAAAATTTTTTAAAAAATTAGTAAGATAAATTAATATGTGATATGTCACTCTACGAACATGCATGTTCAAATTCAACGTATATAAGTAAAAACAAAAATAACAAATTTGACTATGAATATAACACGTAATTCACAGTTAAATTTGTTATTTTTGTTTCGAACTGTATAAGTCTAATTTTAACTGGTATGTTTGTGAAAAGATATATAATATATTGATTTATCTTGACAACTTTTTAAAAAACATTTAATGATATTTTAGACATCACGTAGGAAATGAGGGAATGTTTCTCGAGCAAAAAAAAATCCACTTCCGGTTCTTCTGCCTGCCGCGCGCCTCACCCGTTTTTTCCTTCTCCGTCCCGGCCCGCGGTCTCTCTGTAATCTCTACGTCTCTGACTCTGCCCATGGCGTGATTAACCTTTTACCCACGTAATAATAGCAGTAATTAATTGGTCGATCGATCGTTCGTCTCTACCTGTTCCTTCTACGTCTCCACCATTGCCACGGAGAGGGGTCCGCATCCTCTGCCTTTGAGGCCAAAGGCAATCTTTGCCGTTGCTTTTATCCATGCCATACATAGTAGGATCAATGGCTGCATGGCTTGTCCCATCACAGTGATTAATTAACAGCTAAGTAATTGATAAAATTAGATGTTGCTCTCTAGCAAAATAAATCAAAACACGAGGAACACACAATGTGCTCCCTCTCGCATTTTTGCGCCAACAATATGAATGGACATCCAGTCTCCATTGATCTAGGAACAACATGAAAAGAAAAAAAATGCTTCATCGATGAAGTAGCCAAATAATCTTAATTACCACCATATCAGATAAGTGATGCAAGAAAATTATCTTTATTTGATCTGTCACCATATTGTACCTTAGCTTTCACTTTTATTCTTTTTAAGCCTATAATTTTATCATTTATCTAGACATGTTCACTACTCCATGACGTTGTTGATACTAGTATGTTTTTACTAGATTCGTCTTTCGTATTAAAAAGTGATTTACCAAAGTTCTTGTTCATATTGTTTTAACAGTTAAAAGAATCCATATCCATGTTCAGTTAAAGCAGTTGATCTCTTTTTTTCTTCGCACTCTGCCGTCGCTGATTTAATTTTGTTTGTTGATTCTTTTTCCTGGAGAGAAAAACACGTTGATTAGGTGCTATTTAATCACTGGTGAGGCAAGCTGTGCAGCCGTTTATCTCACGATGGGTGGCCTATAGGAAAGCAACAGCAAAGTTTGCCGTTGGTCTCAAAGGCAGAGGATGCGGACCCGTGGGGAAGCACATGCTAATTTCGTTTGGCAGGTATATTGGAATCTTAATCGAGATCGTAGAAATCGAGAGGAGGATCTGGTAGGCTCTTTTTCTGCACGCGCACGCAATAATTCTGCAGACAATAACTCATCAAATGTGGGAATAGTATTAACATGCGCGCCTATTAGATAATTGTACAGTATAAGATCGGGTCATAACAGCACCACAACACTGAACATTATCTCTTTAGTTAGACATAAAGGATTATTATATCATTTGCGCTCTTTCAAGCTGACAAGCAATTGCGTCTCAATAGGCCCTTGTTTTTGCGCTGCCCCGAGAATTCAGGCTCTTTTATTGTTTTTCTTTTCTTTTTTTTTTCAAAACGATAGAAGTGATCTTAATTTACATAAAGTAGCATATGCTTGAAAGAGCAACAACTACTGATATGAATTCTAGCTAGTCTAGTATACTAATTAACGAGTATAATTTTACTATCTTTGACATCATATTTTTTTAATTATAGAATTTGATATTTCTAAATACCAAGTATCTTAAGTTATCAAAATTTCTAATGTAAAATCTTGGTACCTTCGTATACTTTCTCAAACACTATAAAATTTCTCAATTAACGAACAACACGTAAAATATACATCTTCGAGTCAAAGCAGTAGCTTGATTAACATCGATTGAGTTACCTATCAGTTAGATCGCGTATATTTCATTATCCTGTTTAGCTGAGTAAACGGTAAGCTGGATTAAACAAGCAGCCCACGCTACTATAATATTTAGTTTATTGCGTTAGTTAGCCAATGATTAGTTTGTCGACCTGGTATGGCGTGAAAATTTCAACCAATCGTACATAATTTTTGTTCGGTTTATCCTGGCTCTTCTACAATAATTGTTGACGATACTGCATATTTTGTATATATGTATTATATCTTGTATACATGCATCCAGCAATAAATCCCATTTGAAGCTAGATGGATACAAAAAAAAAACAATTTATCTGATACGTGACAGATTTGTAGACATGTGAACTCTAGGACTGGACGTTTCCAACGGAATCTGGAAAAACAAGCAGTTGCCAGCGGTGGGCCGCGGGTGGTATTTTAATTTACCGTATTAGTATTACCCCAGCTGGTGCCGTTGTACACTACCTGCACACTCCTAAATGCAGATACGTACAGATCAAGTGCACGCAAAAGATAAACTAAATGATAATTGTTCGTGTAAAATTTTCAGATAAAAGTCTCGGTCGGCATGTGTGTATATATAATCTGATGCACGGGCGATTTACTCGGATGAACACCGTGGGCCTACAGGTACCGGCCCACCACCAACCACGTTGTACCGCGGTGTTCACCTCAATCAGAACAGTCCACTTCGCATGGGACCCGTGCATTACGGAGAGGTCTCCCGTTTCAAGCCGTTAGCCTCTCCCACTCCCGTACGTTTCTGTGCGTTTTCAATTTCTTGTGATCCATTGGTTTATCGTGTTGGGAGATATTTATACGCTCCGTGCGTCCAGGCACCGATCTTACAGAATGAGGATCGGGATATATGGTTAATGATCATCCATGCAAAGGTAAAAGGTTCGTGCATGCAAGGTATATATTGCAACTGTCCCCATGCCTAACCTGACGAACATGCGTATATAGTATATTCCTACATGTGTCGGTCTAGCTGATATAGCCTGATAGAGTAAAAAGAAATGAGGTCCTGGAGAGATGATTAAATTCGTGCAGTTATCAGACGCAGTCGGGCCGGGCAGGCTGAGGACACCCACCGTGGCACGACGCGCGCGCGCGCGGCGAGTAAATATAAGCGGCGCCGCCGTCTGGTTCTGCCCGGAACGGAGGCTTCAGCTTCTCACTCGCGCGCGCGCGCGCAACGGACGTCGTCGTAGCACGTCAACGTTGGGATATATATGTCCATGCAACGCGCGCACACGCGGCTCCGGCCATTCTATCTCCACCGCCCGCGCGCGACGGCCGCGCATGCACCCCGTGCATGCCGCGCGCGTGAGGAGGGGTAGCGTACGTGGCCTCGGCGCCGTGTTCCGACGCGGGGCGCGCGCGATGTCAGCGCGGCCCAGTTGCCCCCGGGCGGGCGCGCCACGACGGCCGGCGCCGGATACGTGTCCGGTGAATCGAGCGAGAGACTCTCCTCTCATTCCGTTTCACCGCTGCGGCTGCATCTGCATGCATGCGCAGCCCACACCGTACCCGCGCTGTTTTGTCCCCATGCCCCCCGCTCTCATAAATCTCAGTATGTCTATCGCCATGGACCCCCCCCCCCCCCCCCCGGGAGGCTATAAAAACACGGCACGGCCCCCTGTAACAAAAAAGTGAGTACCTTCCCCCCTGCTGCCGCATACACGCGGTACATGAGTTGCGGTCAGTAATTCGATCGATCGGTTGTTGTTGGGAGATCGATGAGGGAAGAGTCGTCGTCGTCGTCGTCGTCGTCACCGTAGCAGGGTAGTGACGGTGTATACACATACACGTACAGCCCTTCCTTTTGTAGGCGCTCCCTGATTACTTTCTCTCTCTTCCTTGGACTGGCCTCCTCCTTCCATCCCCCACCATCTTTCCTTCTTTCTTTCTCCTTTGGACCCTTTCCAGTTGTCCACGCTCCCATCTTTTTCACCATCTCCTCCCATCTCCCCTCCCCTCCCCTCATCCGGCGTCCCACCCTGCCCGCCCTTGGCCGCCCGGAGTCCCCTTCCCTACTTGTACCAGCCCTTCTTTTCCAATTTCATCCTCTCCCTCCAATTCTACTACTCCCATCGCCACAGTCGCCACCCTCCCTCCCTCTCTCTCGCCGCCCACACCGCCACACTCCACTCGGTGTGTGGGAGGGAGAGGGGAAGAGGAGGCCGGCTGCTTGCTTGCTTGCTTGCTAGCCAGCTAGCTAGAATTGCCTACAATTCAGTACCGCTGCTTCCCCAAGTGCTCTACTGGTTGCTTGTACAGCTCTACAAGTACGCAATTCAAGGTGGGGGAGGGAGCCAAGCCGGCCGGCCATACTAGTTCTTGCCTTGCGAGCTCTGGGGGTCTCTCCTCTCCAGCTTGTGGGCGTTCAGGGCGGAGAAGTAGAGGGGGCGGTGCCGTGGGGCGGCGCCCATGCAGCAGCACCAGGGTGGCGGGTCCCAGTACGGGGCCGTGCCGCCGGACATGGGGCCTTTCTCGCCGACGCATCATGCTTCGGCGGCCCCCCTGCCGCTGAGCAGCCGGCCACCGCCGGCGGCGTTGTCTCAGCCGCAGTCGCAGCAGCAGCAGCCGAGGACGAGCTACGACGAGCTGGCCGCCGCGACCAGCGCCGGCGCGGGCGGCTTCCCCGACGACGACGTGCTGGGCGACGCCGGCGGCAGCGGCGGCGGCGGTGGGTCGGGAGCAGCAGGCAACCGGTGGCCGCGCGAGGAGACTCTGGCGCTCATCAGGATCCGGTCGGAGATGGACGCCACCTTCCGCGACGCCACCCTGAAGGGTCCCCTCTGGGAGGAGGTCTCCAGGTAAGAGAGAGACACAGAGTGTGCATGCATGTGCGAGCATGGATGAGAGAGAGAGAGAGAGAGAGAGAGGGAGGGAGAACGAATCCCGAACACACTCGCAGTTGAGCAGCACAAGAATCCTTCCTTCCGTTCCTCGGGCATAATTTTTCCCTGCAGAAAGCGGCTAACGGTTTCGTGGAATTTAGCACTCGTCCCACATGAAATGATGGACAATTATCCAGTTATTGCCCCCCAAATTCTCCAAAATTTCCAATTTTTCTCCCCCCTTGTCTATCTCTAATCAAATGCTTCTCGGTTTCTGCGAGACGGGGGAGGCTGGGAGTAGGTGTAGGTAGGATGATGATAAGAATCTGCGCGCCTGGGGATCGTACCACGGTGTGAGTGCTAGCGCAGGCAGGCAGCAGCTGCTGCCGCTGCAGTCTGCTACACTGTCGTTTTTTTGCTTTCATGGGTTCCAGTTTTTGGGAAAAGAAGGAAGGCAGCCTTTTGCTCCCATCCCAATGCGGCATCATCTTAATTTAAGCATTTCACTCCCCCTCTTCACTCTCATTTTTTTCACTGCCATCAACTTCATCACATCGATCTCCTTCTGATCCCTAAAAAGACGAGATGGCCTGTGATTAACTAATCCCCCTTGTGCATATACAGCACTCTCCTCCTTGCCTCCTCTTCGCGACTTCGCCATTGTCCTTACAATTCTTCCCATCTCCTTGTCCCTTTCTCGCCCGGGAGAAAAACCACTCATACGCAGTCGGCCAAGCACTTGATGCTTATGCCTCTGCGTTAGATGCTTCTCCTGCCCGTAGTAAGCGCTGCCATCATTTAATCCTCGCTGTTATTTCAATCTTTGGTTGCACGCAAGTGTGAAGCGGCCGGCGGCTGACAGCAAAGCTTGGGTCTTTTGTCGCTCTCGTGTCTTTCAGGAAGCTCGGGGAGTTGGGCTACAAGAGGAGCGCCAAGAAGTGCAAGGAGAAGTTTGAGAACGTCCACAAGTACTACAAGCGCACCAAGGAAGGGCGCGCCGGGAGGCAGGACGGCAAGAGCTACCGCTTCTTCACTGAGCTGGAGGCGTTGCATGCCGCGGCGCCGCAGACGCCCCAGCCGCAGCAGCAGCAGTTGCCGCCGGTTACCAGCAGCGCCCCCGCGATGCACGCCTTCGCGCCGCAGGTTTCCGCGCCACCGCCGATGAGCGCAATGCCGCCCCCACCGGGGCCGATCCAGCCGGCGCCGATATCTTCGGCGGCTCCCGCGGTGCTCCTGGAGCTACCGCCGCAACCGCCCATCAACCTGCAAGGCTTGAGCTTCTCGTCCATGTCGGGGTCAGAGTCGGACGATGAGTCTGAAGACGACGAGATGACGGCGGAGACCGGCGGCAGCCAGAACCGCCTCGGCAAGCGCAAGCGAGGCGCCGGTGGCAAAAAGCTGGCGACTTTCTTCGAGGGGCTCATCAAACAGGTCGTCGATAGGCAAGAGGAGATGCAGCGCCGGTTTCTGGAGACTATGGAGAAAAGGGAGGCGGAGCGCACGGCGCGGGAGGAGGCGTGGCGCAGGCAGGAGGTGGCCCGCCTCAACCGCGAGCAGGAGCAGCTCGCCCAGGAGCGCGCCGCGGCGGCATCCCGCGACGCCGCCATCATCTCCTTCCTCCAGCGCATCGGCGGTCAGTCCGTACAAGTCCCACCCGTCGCCACCGTCATCCAGATGCCAACACCGGTGCAGCTCCAGACGCCTCCGCCGGTCAAGCAACCTGCCAGGCAGCACCAGCCACAGCCAACGCCGCAGCCGCCGCCGGCGCCAATCCCGGCCGCGCCCCTCCAGCAGCAACCGCCGCAGCCTCAGCTCAAGGAGACGACTCACCACGAGGCAGTGACTCCGCGCAGCGCGCCACCGACGTCTGGCTCATCACTCGAGATGGTGCCCGCGGCGGAGCAGCACGTCGAGAGCGGGCTAGGAGGAGGGGAGGGCGGGTCGGCGTCGTCGTCGCGGTGGCCCAAGACAGAGGTTCAGGCACTAATTCAGCTGCGCATGGAGCTCGATATGCGCTACCAGGAGACCGGGCCGAAGGGCCCGCTCTGGGAGGAGATCTCATCGGGGATGCGGCGGCTGGGGTACAACCGGAGCTCGAAGCGGTGCAAGGAGAAGTGGGAGAACATCAATAAGTACTTCAAGAAGGTGAAGGAGAGCAACAAGAAGCGGCCCGAGGACTCCAAGACATGCCCGTACTTCCACCAGCTCGACGCCATCTACCGCAGGAAGCACCTCACCGGCGGCGGCGGTGGCGGCGCTTCCGCGGCCAATGTCGTCGGCGCGGTAGCCGCCACCACAATCGAACACCAGAACCTAAACCGGCACGAGATAGAGGGGAAGAACATAAACGACAACGACAAGAGGAACAACGGCGGAGGCGGCGGCGCGCAGGTGCCCACCAGCAATGGCGACACAGCACCGACCACGGCCACGTTCGACGTCGACAGCGGCATGAAGAAGGTAATCTCAATTCTCGCACAGTACTCAATCCAACCAATTTCTGCTAGCTTTTCAAGCTCAATGTGCATATGTTCGTGCGGAAGCTAACCGGAAATCCGCTTGCCGTGAAGCCAGAAGACATTGTGAGGGAGCTGAGCGAGCAGCCGCCCCGGGAGTTCACAACAGACGAGACCGACAGTGACGACATGGGCGATGACTACACTGACGACGGCGAGGAAGGCGAGGACGACGGCAAAATGCATTACAGGATACAGTTCCAGAGGCCGAACCCGGGCGGCGCCAACACCGCGCCTCCGCCGGCGACAACCCCGGCGTCCGCGGTGCCAACCTCGACTCCGACGAGCACCTTCCTCGCCATGGTTCAATAGGCGCGCGCGAAGGATGCATCGGCAAGTACGTACGCGTTCAAAGAAAAAAAACTCAAAGCATCACCATCACCATCACCATCACATCCTCTCACTCCACCACCACCATCACAAACACCATGCATCACCAATGACTCTTCTTGTTCACCTTGTAATTCTCTCGTGCCATTCCATTATTTATTGATTTCTTTGTGTAATAAGAGCCCTCCCTGATCTCACCTTAACCCGAGGAAGCAGAGGGGGTGGTAGAGAAAATGAGTCCGAGTAACTTATCTCTATAGGTCACCTCGTCGTGTTAAAAGAAGAATTGTACATCGATGTAACATGCCCAGATGTCTCTGTTTTTTTTTTCTCTTTTTCTCCTTCCCCTCCGGCGACGGCGGTATACAAGTTTGTATACGGGTATACAACAATTACATACATTTCCAGCAATTTGGAGCAGGGGTCAGAAGGTGTCTTGTTTTTGTTTCTTTTCTTTCTTTGCCGTGGGGAATTTTGTCTCCTTTTAACCCGTTTTTTTTTTGCAGTGGTATAAAACGTTGTTACCGTGTACATTGTGTGGTTATTCTTCGTATATTTTGCTTTTTTGCTCATTGTCTCTGCAATTAATGTAGGGATTTTTGTGTACTCAAGCTTGGTTTTGCCTTCCTACTGAGAAGCTATTAATTAAGCATCACATGCATGCATCCCAAAATGACTGCAGAAATTACCAGGGATATAGTATTATACTACCACTTGCAGGATTAATACTAAAAAAATGGAATGCGTACTATATATATAATCAATACCATAACCTTTGTTGCTTTTTTGCATTGTTTTTTTCCCCTGCGGGATCAGTTGACAATTCAATAGTTTCTTTTGCCAGTCACTCTACCATCAGTTCGTCGCTTCACATGAAACAGTCTTTAATAGTCAGTCCAAGAATTGTAGAATTATTGTGTAGTCATACTGTAGTTATTCTCATGATATAACTAGAGCCTAGATCGACGGGATGTATATAAGCACATCACTGTTGCTGTGAGCTACTACAGGCATCAGAGAAAACTATATCCATGTAAGAAAAAATATACTTCAAAATAGAAATAGAAGCAAATCTAAATGCATCATTTTTTCTAGTAGAATCATTCAAGTAGTATTTTTCTTGACTGAATAGAACAAAATTCTCTGAATGAACCATGTGAAAATGGTACTTCCTTCGTTTCATATTATAAGTCATTTTGATTTTATTCTAGTCAAACTTCTTTACGTTTGACTAAGTTTATAGAAAAATATAGTAGCATTTTCAACACAAAGCAAACATATTATCAAAATATATTCGATACTAGATTTAGTGATACTGATTTGGTGTTTTAAATGTTGCTAATTTTTTCTATAAACTTAGTCAAACTTAATAATATTTGATTAGGAAAAAAGTCAAAACAACTTGTTATATGAAACGGAGGGAGTACCAAATATGTTACGAAAGATATCTTACCAAAGTTAAATGGGCAGCCTTAACGTGTGCTAGGGAATGCAATCGCAGGTGTGTGAATGTGATATGCGCGTGTGTTGATAAGCATATATATGTATCTTCCGTCTAAAAAAAAGTTAAATTGATAGTCTTAGTAAAAAGAGATAGGGGTAGTAGCACTCTCCTTATTTATTTTGGGATTAAGGAAGTACACATTTTGGTCCTCTTCACTAAACTAGAAATATAGAAATTTGATGTAGAAATGGACAATCATGATTTTTTTTAACCACTCAACTTACTACTAGTAATGTTAAATACAAATTAGTTTATTTTGGGATGAAGGAGTACACCTTAAAAACTTAGGAAAATTTATATCCAAGTAGTACTACTCCGTAATTTTCTCTAGGCCAAAGGACACTGAGACAAGATGTGATGTGCATGTCGGCACGTGTCAGGCTGACCCACGTCCCGTTGAGGCAGTTTACACTTTAGCCCTCATAAACTTGTTTGTTCCACAGAGGGGCAGAGGGCCCATCGCAGACTAGGGAACAGGACCGCTAATGTAAATCACAAGTCTTTTCGGCGTTAGCTCCTCGATGCATTGAACGCAAACATAAACAGACAAAAATCAACAATAACATCATATCATATTCCATGTATTAATTTTGGCACATCTGTTAACACCAAAATTTAATACGATTTTTTTAGTAGATTCGGTTAAGTAAAGAAGTCGGTCAACCGATGAAAGCTTATCTATAAGAGACCGAGTTTAAGAAAAAATCGTAAAAAACATGAAATGACAATTTAGTTCTATCTATTATAATTAGTCCTTATAATTAGTCAGGATCTACTAACTTTTCTTTATATTTAGGAAGTTTTGTCTAATGTTCGATCAATACTTGTATTTTTTCTTTTATCTTTAGGAAATATGTACCGTGTCCGATCTGGATTAGTATTAACCCGAGGGTATAAATATGTACATCCGAGGTCTCTGTAAATCATCTTCACAGATCAATACAATTACTTTCGGCGCATCACCACCTTTTTATTCTGACAAGTTCTTAGTTTCAAGTTGGGTTGCATCGGTTGAGTTCGATCTCCAACGAGGATATAAGTTCCATTAACTTCGCTTGTATCAGCGTGGCTAGACCTTTTTCGGTTAAGTCCGATATTCTATCTAGGTTGATGCAAGTGTTGCCTATTTGATATATTGATTCTATTTTTAATTGCATTGTTGTTTAAAGTTGTATCGGCTTAATTAGGACTTTCTCAGTTACGTCTGATATTCTGATTAAGTTGATATTTCTCTAAAAGTATTGTTGTTCTAGATAGATTTGTTATATTCATC
The DNA here is from genome assembly GCA_008326285.1 of Oryza officinalis. Classification (NCBI taxonomy): domain Eukaryota; kingdom Viridiplantae; phylum Streptophyta; class Magnoliopsida; order Poales; family Poaceae; genus Oryza; species Oryza officinalis. The sequence goes on along the minus strand of BDMV01000004.1, from coordinate 30,583,399 downwards.
ACGTTTATATAATCTATCGACTAAATACATTTTTCTTATTATCTCTAATCTTGTACTGTCTAGGTTAGGTCCGATCTATAAGATTGTTGTTGATAAGTTTAATTCTCGCAAGCCGATAAATTTTTATGTAACGTTCATCGGAGTGTTAGCTGATGAATTATCATTATTTTGGACTTCAGTTATCAGATGTATCGGTTAGTTAGTCGACATACACTTTAGTTTATTTACATCGGATCTTTAGTCGATGTATGTTTTAACCATCAGATCTATATCTATTACATTATATCAGTTTTGATCGATTGGTTCATATTATATTATTTCGTTGCTATTCTTGAGTTACATCGGTGTATACTCAAACCTGTATAATCTTTAATTAAGTCTATGTTTATCAACTCCAATCTTATACTGTCTTGGTTTGGTCCGATCTATCAAAATTGTCTTTGATAAATAATGGTTTATTGATGATTATGCATAATTTAGTTCTAGCCAATTATTGATATTTGTTATGCACATAGATAAATTCGCAAGCACACGGATACTGCTATAGCACAGTGTCGATGGGCTATATGCCGACTATGGTATTTCGATAGTATGAGAAACGTTAGAACCAGGGTATTCGTGAGAATCGGTCAAACAGACAGGGAATAATGACGTATACTGGTTCGGGCCCTTAAGATGAATAACAACCCTACTCCAGTTTATATGGATTATATATTGGATTGTCGCTCAGAGTACAATGGGAAAGTAGAAATCCGCCGAGTAGAGACCATCGAGAACGGCTCAATGAGATCTATTCGGCGAATACGACACTTACTTTCTCTGGATTGCTTTTGGACGTGGGTTTGGCTATAGCTTGTAACTCGATATCCCTCCCTGAACGTGGGGACCTTGTTTATATAGCAGAGATTTTTCCCTTCTCCAAGTAGAACTCGGAGAAATAGAATAGAACACGGTCCTGAGAAGATTTTATCTTTCCTGACTAGGACTTTGACACTTTCTATTCCAAGAAGATAATTTCCTTTCCTTTTGACCGTATTTTTTTGATTAAAGGATACCTTCTCGGATACTATCGCGTATATGGTTTTACCGTATTTCATTAACCTGTGTATATGAGGTATGCCTTATCCTTGACACTGACACACAGGGAATGTGTATGTATTGTCTAATAACAGGATTATATCCAAGGACAACAACAGATAATAGGATAGGCTACAGAGGATTTTATGGATTTAATTAGTTGATTTAAGTTAAAGGAAAAACTCTATCGAATGTTGCAGGCACCGAACCTCCCCTGGTCTGCCAGGCTGCCTTGAGCTCCATGATATACCCGAACGTAGAGGGATACAAAGGACAGATAGAGCTGTCACCACCTATCATCTACCTCACTTTTCATGGAGCACACAACAAACGAAAGTAATTGTCAAACTAGACACTATGCCTAAGCTATTGATTACTACACTAGCCTTGCGTTGGAACTTCGTTCTTTATCCAGAGTCTTAGTACTAGAGCACCTAATTATAAACTAAGCGACGAACTTGCACCGATGAGGATATATCTCACTTAAATAAATTAATTAAATAACATAAAGAAAATCTCAAACACTTACTTTATAAAAAAAGCATTCGCCGTGGTACAAGCAAAAGAAGGCCGACAATCCCGCGGTTCTCCGGAACTCCAGTGGAAGAATACCGACAAACCCAGTACTCCTCCGGAAATTCTCGGAGAAAACTTCGATTATTCGGGGCACTCCTTCTGGAGCTTCCCCTCACTCTCTTCCTAATCCCACATACTAAAGTAAAATCTAAGATATGAATGTGAGTTGTACTCTACTTTGTTGTGTATCTTCCAAGTGAATGAGCCTCTCCTTTTATAGTGTGCTATGACGGTTGAGAATGAGGGTTACTCCTCCACAAATGTCATTGGGAGAGCATAAGTGACCTACACGTGTAAGGTGAAGATGAGGTGGGCTAGGGGTGGTTCGGGTGAACCAGGGGTTCGGCCGACCTCCTTGGGTCCACCAATCTCCACCACCTTTCGCCAGAGACTTACAAGTGGGTCCCTATGACGGTTGAGGATGGTCTGGCTCCACTTTAGGTCGGTTTTGGCTGACTTGTGGGCCCTCCAATCCTTGTGCACACGTATGATTGGTTGGATGTTCATTTTGTTGCATGGCAGATGTGTTTTCTCCCAAAAATCACCTGCATACTAATATTCAACAAAACTAGCGGAGAAGGTTTGTAAATAAGTCCTACCACTAAGTTTGATGCTATATTTTGTATTTTCTATGCAGGAGTTGATGGGTAAAATTTGCACTTAACGACTGTCAACACCGATGATGGCATAAATCTATATTATTTGAATCTACATTAGGTCTATAGCCGATTGATCAAAACCCCATCAACATCGACTGGCATTGTTGTATCACGTCAGCCTATTGGCCAATCGGCTCCTTGATATTATATGGTCAATCCATCTATCTTGTTAGTTGCAGGATCAAACTAATTGACATGTCCTGAACCCGATTGATAGAATTTGCACTGAAGCTAAACAGATCTCTCAGGCCTTCGTGTGTGCGATGAATTTCGCGTCAACAGCATCACCACTTGGAATGCTTACATACTTGCTGGACATACATTGTATTTTCGCTCTTCCAGTATACTTTCTCCATCCAAAAAAACTCAACCTAAAAATGAATGTGAACTAAACTAGTACGATAAATCTAATTAGAGACCTGTCCATATTTATTGTATGAGGTTGTGTCATTTTATTTTGATTTTTTTTATGGGGGGAGCATGCCGTAGGCAGTCTGAACCATGGGGAGAGGCAGAAATTATCGAACCATATGTAGAGAGCTCAAAAATTAATGGTGATTTGATAGGACCTAAGCATGATAATGGACCTTGATGCGTTTCGTCGAAGTAGGTAACTTTTTTTAACCAACGTGCAACAACACATTTTAATTCATTGCAACCGCCGTATTTCCCGCAGAATTTTATGTAGAGCTAGATATTAAAATTTTGATTAGATTCGACATTGATCAGTTCATAACTAGCATTTCCATATAGTTAGCCGTACAATGTACTAAAAGTGTAATCTATTGTTAATCTATACATACACCTTGATTTATCTTTTTATTTTTTTATTTTTTGGGTCAAAGACTTCAATTTTTCAGTGATAGTAGATAATATACATTTACCAATATTATCATTTTTCATAACTTGTTGTGAATATCTACATGTATTTTAAGAAAAATATCCCCTTGAAAGAGAAAAACATTTTTTCATGTTAAATTATTTTACGTGATTAGTTAGTGTATGCTGCCTCCAGTTGTAATGTTTTAACGTCGTTAATTTTTTATATATAATTGACTATTCGTCTTATTCAAAATTTTTATCCAAATATAAAAAAGTCATACTAAATAATACTTATGATAAAACAAATCACAATAAAATAAAAAAATGATTACATTTTTTAATAAGACGAATTACCAAATGTATGCACAAAAGTCAAAGTCAATGATGTTAAAAACTAAAAAACCGAGAGATTATGTTCTTATGCTAAATTACATATACCTTTCGAACCATATTAAAACTAGTCAGCTCGTTTTTACACTATAAAATACTTACACTTACATTATAATTATACTGTAAATCATAAATTTTAAAACTTATATTGTATTAATTGTAAGTTACAATATTGTAGTTTTTTAATACACAATATATAAAAAAATAGGATTAAAAACAATTTATTGTTTACTTAAAAGAGTAGATAGGATAGATAAAAACATGTGAAATTTTGTAGTGCTTGAGAAAGTATCTCGAGTTACATAAATTTTATACTAAAAAAATTTGTACCTAAAGGTACTAAAGTTTACACTAAAAAATTATAGTAACTTTCGGTATTTTCACAATAATGATGAAATTACCCTAAAACATATTTATATATATGAGATAGAGCAATCACATAGAAAAAAATAACTGAAATAAAGGGAAAAATATGACGCTATAATTTTAGCTATCCGATCCTGTTGGAAAAATATGTGTGGTCAAGCGAAGTCCGCGTAGGGACACCGTGGGCTCAAATCAAATCAAAAGGATACAAACGGGAAATATTCCAATTGAGCGTAACTAAGCTCTAAAAGGCTAGTAAATAGTATCTAAACAAATCAATGGTGCAGTTCAACCGGATTAGACAGCAAAGTGCAGACTAAGCGAGGCCAAGCCACCACTCGCGCGGGTGGATAGGCTGAGAATTAAGAACGCGCACGCGCAGTACACCAGACACAAATCAATCAAGGAACAGGGAAAAGAGGTCCCTGGTTGCGAGCTCCGATTGAACCAGAAGCCGAGAATCATTACGAGGCGGAAAGTGACCGTAAATTGGCGGTAAGTGGCCGATAATGACCACCATGCTGCCTAACAAGACGACATCATCGGTTCACACTGAAGCTCTTGTATACTTATCTCTCCTGATCATTTTTTTTATTTTGTCCATCTTTTTCCCAGTATGCAATTGTGTAGGAATTTGAAACACCTTAAACTTCATGAGGAAACCCCTGCCGAGTCAACATGGAAATTAAGCTCGTCAAAAAGTGTTTTTTCCTGCTAAATTATGCTTAGCATTTAAGTAGTTTGTACTTCATGGAGGACGCCGACATCACTCGAGCTACAGTAAATTCAGCGGAGTTCAAATCAGCAGGGTTGGTGTACAGTGAATCCAGATTCTTTTTCCTGGGATTTACATCTGTTCCAAACCAACAGGAAATCGTATAGAAAAAAAATGGTGGTTTTTTATTACGAGGAAAAAATAGTTGGTTGCTTCGAGTAGTTTTTCCAATTTTCGTCATTATATTGTGCACTGGCTCAAAGTTAAATTGGGACCATGCGCCCCACGAATAACTCAGCATCTCGCCCATGGGTCCCGTGCATGTCGCGAAAAATCAAGGAAATTCATGTCTTAACAGTTTGGACAATTCAATAATTGTTGGATTTATACTCGTTCCGAAGAAATTATATTTGTACCTTGATGAAAATTTGCATCTACTCTCAAGTTGTTGCACATATATACTGCATCGATCTGATCAAGTATACGTGCTATGTGATTGCAGCATAGCTAGTACCAATTTGGTTAAATTTCGATGTGTTCGATCGATACCAGTACTAGCAATAAATTCATAACCGAGCTAGATTATTACCTAGCCCATCACTCTGCATGCATCTTTCCTCAAGCTAATATACATAGGAAGGAGCTAGGTCTATACTGCTCCTGCACATATGTATCACTGCTGGGATGGGACAATGTTTACCTAACAAGTAATCTTAGGCATCTGTACGTATTCTGTGGCACCATATATACAAACCCATCTAACGACGATCAATCGCTAGGTGCCCTTGCCCCTTAGTAGTTGTCACATGCGTGCGCTAGCTCATCTATGCTAGGCTACACATGAGGATGTATGCTTGCATGGATGCCACAATATAATGCCACCCCACCCTACCCACCCTCCTTTTCCTAATACCACGTCGCACGCAGTCTTACTGGTAAATTTGTAACCGTAATTTATGGCTTTTGATGGCTACAACTTCTTCTAAAACAAAAACATTTAAGCAGTCTAGTTTTTCGATCAGATTCTATGAATATCTCTATACTTCACCACTATTTTGTAATTTTTATAAATTAGCCTTTTTATTTTTTAATATTATGGAATAGTCCAATATTTGTTTCAATCACGTGAATACCCATATATTTAAAAAAGTAAACAATGATATTAACATATTTGATAAAAAATATTTTATCTATGACAATTATAATATATTTTCTTTTACCCATAACAAAGCATGAACATTTTGCTAATAATTGTATAATTCAGGAGGTGAACTAGAAGCCAAAAACTAAAAACCTAGCTTGACTACCTATTGATCTTTTGACAGATTTAAATTTTCAACCAAACATGTTGAAAATCTTACAGAATTTTCAACCAATGAGTACAACCGATTTTAAATGAAATAAAAATGGTACAAACATGTTAAAAATCGTAAATCCAGAGACAAAAAAGTTATAAAATCTAATTTTTGGTGCATTGTAATTGAGGGTAGATACACTATGTAATTGAGTGTAAGTACTCTATAACCAAGTATAAGTACTCTATAACTGAGTGTAACTACAAGTTAGATCTTTAAAAACATGAATATTGATATAAGATCCTACGGACAAAAAATCAAAAGACAATAGTCTAAAAATCCATGACAAGTGAAATAGCAAAAAAACAATTTCCAAATTCTCAAAAGGTGCTCCTTCAATCAGGTTCTCAGTTAAGAATTAGGTAGTGAGTGAACCGAAGAGAAAATAATTAATCAGGAGAGGGGCTAAATCGAATCGCGGTAACTTCCGGACGGGATGATGATAGGGTAAGCTATAGCTAGGCAGCAGACGAACGAACGGGGGAGCGCAATTTGCATGACTCCATGTTCCGTTGTCGATCGATCATGTCGCGCCGGTGGCCCTCACCACCACCCAGCAGCTAGCAATCGAGCTAGTGCGCATGCACGCACAGTCACGCACGGCACAGTGCCTTACAACCCATGCGTACATGCTTCGATCGCTTGCTTAGCCCGGCCAGCCGGTGCGACGCGCCGCACGCGTCACACCCAGCTAGCTAGCTGGCTAGCGCTAGCTTAACCCCACACCACCACCAGAGGCCAGGACACGCAGCGCCGGTCGCATGGCCAAACCAAAAACGCATTATATGCGCTTCAATTCGTACGCACGCACACGCACTGACGCACGTACGCTAGTGATCACTCTCTCAACCATAATTCCGGCCGTCCCGGCGCTGAATAATTCACCGCCGCCTGGTAAATTCGGCTAGGCACCACACACCAATCGCGCGCGCGTTGTACTTGTGGCAGTCTGGGTCGGGTCGTGACTCGTGCCCCGTTGCGTTCGTAGGAGAGAGACCGCGAGCACGTCACCGAGCGTACGTGCGCGCGCGCCCAACGGATACTGTGGCGCGTCGTCCCCGTCCTCGGCGGCCGATCACATGCGCGTCGCCGGTTTCACTCGCTCGCTCTCGCCTCCTTTGGATTTATATATACCAGCCCTGGGGCGGTCGTCACGTACTTTTTGGTTTGTTTACATGATATTCCCTTCTGCTGCTACCTCTTTTGGTGGATAAAGTCAAAATGTTCTAGCTGTTGTGGTTTTATTCCAGCATAATTTTGAGCTAGCCATATGTACGTACGCATGTATAAATACTAGAGGTACAATGGATCGAGAAGAGAATTCGAGCTGTTTTAGCGACCGGAAGGTGCGGATAATCCAGATAGATAGGCAGATTAGTATTAGATGGGGAACACTTGTATGGATGCCTTTTTTCGTTCTCTCGGAGAGACAGAGGGAATCACCGCGCTAGCAAGTATCTCTCCCTTTTGTATATAGGAACACGAGATAGGTTGCGATTATGAGAAGATGTAGTAACTTGCAAGTCTAGGTTTAAATACTGGACTGGACCAACTTGACCCCGAATAAGGTACTACAATTCGGTTGCTTCATCACTGCTTGAATTGTCTGTGACACTCTGGCATCATGCGTCTGTTTACCCCCAAAACAAAGCAGTGGGCTCCAGGTAGTACTATCTATACATGCTAGGATAACTAAGCGTAGTGATGATCAATCTAGGTATATATTGCGCCGAAGTGTTCTATACTTTAAAGTACAAAGCTTTAGCATTCATAAAACCCGGCCGGCCGAAACTCGCACGAACCTTTGTGAGCTGTGACATCATGCACATAACGATTAAAATTTACAGTTCGGATTTGGGGGACAAGCCCATGCCTCATCAGGTAGTTTTTTTTAGTAATTCTTACTACATCTCATCAGATGCAGATAGGCTGCCGCTTTGCCATTGGGCTAATAAACTAATGCCTCATGATCCGAGCTTAGTTACTACTACTACCCTCCTCCCCTTTTTACATCTGAGAGAGAGCGATGCTTTGATCCAAAGTCACCATCACATGCGCGGCTAAGGAAAATGGAGTTGCTCCTGCCTCTCCTTCCCCTCCCTCTCTGATGTGAGTTGCTATCACCGTGACAACATAAGCAGCAGGCAACTTCAGATTGGACAGACACTAAAGAAAAGGGGCCAGCGGCATGGTTAATCTTTTTTTTTCTTTCTTTCTCCCTCACCGGCTTTATTCTTCTTTTAGTACAGCATGAGCAGTTTGTGACGCTGATGATGCCTAGAAGGGGCCCCTAGCAACATGCAACTGGGAATTCAACTTGGAAGTGCTGAAGAAGAATATTATTTGTTCTTGCTTTCAGTGTCAGTCTAGTGCTGCCACAACTGAATTTTATATGTGCAGCTGATTGGGAGCTTGGAGTCACTCGCATACCCAGCTGATGTCAACAGATTGGATCCATGGGTTCTTTTGAAGTGGACAGGTTTCCTTTCCCTTGTAGAAACTTTTCACAGCGTTCTTCCTTTTATCGTGTTCGAAAATTCGATGCGGTAACTTTTTGTTGTGCTAAATAAGACGATCTAGTGCCAACGCGTCACTGTGACACCGGCCGGAATAGTTAGTTACCTTAACACCACCAAACTAGAAGCGTGTCCAAGATAGTGATCTATACCGGCCTGAAATGTAGTTCCAACTGAATGTTTCAGGTCAGGGACAGACAGAGGGGCTCTATGATTCCAAACAATCATGATTATTAGTACAGCATAAACACCGTAAACTTTTCTTGGCAATTCAAAAACAGTTGGTCTGGTGAGAAAAAAAATGCTTCGGTTTGTTCAGAAGAGGAAATCAGAATAGAACAGAAATAAGAAATAACCTGTAGAATAGTAGAATTACCCGGATCAGACTTCAGAGTGTGAGTACATAAAAAAAGGCCCATTCGTCTCGGTTCCCCGAGTAAAACACAAACGGGCCGTTGCCGACAGGTTTTGATGTGATCTGGGCCTGCCTCAGGTTAGAACATGTAGAAGGGGAAAAATCCGGAATAAGTCTGTATTGCCTCCCTCATTTCTTGTTCCTCCTTGAATCGCCTTAACCGCAAAACCGGGTATAACGTCTCGCCACCATGTTAATGCCAAAATTTGATAAGATTCTTTAATAGATTTGGTTAAGAAAAAAAATCAAGCTGTTGACAAAAATTTATCTAGAAGAGACCAAGTTCAGGAAATAATCATGAAGAGCATGACATATCAGTTTAATTATATCTATTAATAAGGCAGTATTTAGTATTTTTTCTTTTATCTTTAGAAAGTTTTGTCTAGTTTTTGATTAGGACTTGTATATTTCTTTTTATCTTTAGAAAAATTGTACGTGTCCGATCAGGACTAGTATCAACCCGACGGTACAAATATGTCCACCCAAGGTATTTGTAATTTATCTCTCGATCAGTACAACTTTTGGCTTATTGTCATCCTTTTTTTTGAGGTTTTATCACCGGTGGAACTTGGCACCTGACACGGGGCTGCTTCGCTTCGATCTTTGGCGAAGGGGTAAGCCCTAAGTTCCGCTGCCCCTGGCAATTGTATCGACTATATTGGTGTTGTTCAAGGCTGCATCGCTTCGATCTTTTGGATTGCTCTGGTTTGGTTGGTATAGTTGCCTATCTGATATTTCAATTCTATCTTTAATTGCATTGTATTTAGAGATGCATCAGTCTAGTTGGGACTGTCTTGGTTAGGTTCGTATCTTCTGTCTTAGTCGATATATCTTTATAATCACAATGCTATTTTAAATAGGTTTGTTATATCCATCATGTTAGCATAGATCTATCATCTTGTCTAGCTTATTTGATCAGATGTAATAACTGTCTCGGTTGGGTCTGATCTTCTATATTACTGCTGATAATCTAAATCTTGCTAAGTTTACAGATTTGTGCTATATTTTATCGGAGTGCTAGCCGATGAGTTATCTTTACATTAGACCTTCAGCCGGGTATGCTTTAACCATCGAGCCTACATTTAATATTTTGTATCAATATTGACCGATTGGTTTATTGGACATCTACTTAATCATATTATCATCGGTCAATTGGATTGTTTGTTCAAGTTCTTCCATTATCTTTATCTAAGTGTCAGAATCTACATCGAATATATAGCTGATTGTTTAAAATCCTATCGACATCGGCTAGAATCGCTACATCGGCTTATTCGTCGATCGGCTCTTTGATTATCAATTTATCTATTTTGTCGGTTACAGAATCAAACTGACTAACATGCCTAAACCCGATATTTTAGGATCTGCACTGGAGCTAAGCAAACCTCTCAGGACTTCGTGTGTCACGACGATTTTCGCATCAACACATTTTTGGCACGCCTAGTGGGACAGTTATATTCAAGCCAATACGTCAAAAGAAGAAGTCGGTGATAATAACATGATCCCAGTCACGAAGGAGAATTTGACGGACAAACAAAGGCAACAAGTGAAGCAATTCGTGGCTAATTTTCAAAAGCTTTGTCTTGAATCTTTCGGCATGACACCACAACGACCAATTTAGAAGACACAATTTCCAAGGGCAGTTATGATCAGTAAATCAAGCCAAGATGAGCTTACAAGTCTGCAAAAGTCTCTTCGAGATTTGATTCAGGAAGATATGCATTATGCTTTGATCAATCAATCTGGAGTTTTGGTAAATACATTACAGAATTTGATCAAGGAGATAATTGATGAATCAATTGCTCAAGAAATTCGGCTTAGGAGGCAACCATATTGTTATCAGTATAAAGAACTACATCAATATTCGCTAGAGGAGGGCTTGATTCCATACTGTTCTCTTATTATCTCAGCAATTCTATCGGCCAACTCATTATTCCTTCAAACTTTTATATATCGGCGGCCATATCTTGAGAAGTTTGATAGCGTTCCATTACCTCATCGATACAAGGTTCTAGATTTTTTCAAGTTTTCAAGGCAAGACAACATATCTTCAGTTGAACATATCAACCGATTATTGGCTCAATGTGGTGAAGCATCGGCTAAAGAGGCTTTGAAAGTTAGGGTTTTTTCGTTGTTTTTGACTAGATCGGCTTTTACATGATTTTCATCATTACCTCACAATTCTATCAAAGGATGGACCGATATGAAAATGAAATTTCACAAATATTTCTTTGATAGGATCAATGAGATGAAGCTTTCAGATTTGGCGTCAGTTAGGCAAGGAGTGGATGAATCGGTTCTGAAATATGTTCAAAGATTTCATGATGTTCGCAGCCGATGCTATAGTTTGAGTTTAAGTGAAGAACAATTAGCAGAATTGACGTTTCAAGGATTGTTAGCATATATCAAGGACAGATTCTTTTGCGATGAGTTTAACAGTCTGGCTCATTTAATATAGACAATATTGACTCATGTAAACCGATTGCAAGAGGCAAAGAAGGAAGAATTTTGGAGTCATAAAGGCTAGGAAGAAGATAATTTTCAAGCATGAGTTCTCATACTCCAAAATTTGATAAAATTCTTTAGTGGATTCGGTTAAGGAAAGAAGTCAAGCAGCCGATGGAAGTTTATCTAGAAGAGACCAAGTTCAGGAAAGAATAGTGAAGACCATGACATGATAGTTTTATTCTATCTATTAATTAGGCAATATTTAGTATTTTTCCTTTTATCTTTAGAAATGTTTGTCTAGTATCCGATTATGACTTGTATCTTTCTTTTTATCTTTAGAAAACTTGTAATGTGTCTGATCAGGACTAGTATCGGCTAGAATCGCTACATCGGCTTATTGACTGATTGGCTCTTTGATCATCAATTTATCTATCTTGTCAGTTGCTGGATCAAACTGACTAGCACGCCCAAACTCAATATTTTAGGATCTGCACTAGAGCTAAGCAAACCTCCCAAGCCTTCATGTGTCACGACGATTTTCACGTCAACACACCCCCAACTTCAAAAACCGGTGCAAATTGACTCCTTAGGTGGTTTAGAAAGCAGTTTTCGCTTATTTGGCAAGCTGATCATGATTGACTCGCTGCATTAATAGGTGGGACCAACATTTTAACAACTTCCACCTCATCGCATCTTCTTCCTAAACACCACCCCCCAACTCCAACCCCCACCCTTATCTTCTCGCTTTCCTCTCTTTCCTCTCTTCCCTCTTCCTCCTTTCCCAGTGATGTCGAGGCAAGGCCGAGGTGGAGCTCGATAATATGGAGCCGATGAAGGTGGTGGCGTGACTAGCCGATGCACCAGCGAGGAGGTACGAACAGCCACAAACAAGGGCCACGGCGGAGAGAGGATAAGCATAGGGGCGATGGGGTTCTGGCCGTCGTTTCCTTGCCTTCATTGATGGCCTTCGGGCCACGGTTTCCGCCGCCACTCCTCGTCTAGGAAGAAGGCTTTCCACCGCGTCGGCGATGTTCTCCATGGCCTACTTCATCCTCGTGTGTCCACCGACGGGCACGAACTTCTGGACTAGGCATTTACATGTTGCTCGACATCCTAGGCAACCATGCCATTCGTGAGGCTAGGAGGACAGCCTCCCACCATCGGCCACCGAAGCTTGTCTCCTTCTTAGGGCAAGTGTGACCATCCCTAACCCCAAACACTTGAGCCCCAAATGTCTCAAACCCTAGGATTCATTTCCTTCTCCCCAGTTCCCACACCTCGCGCGCGGGCGACCAGCCACGATGGTGCAAATGCTAAAGGTTACGTGGCTCAGTGTTGATGCAAAACAAGGCGGACTGGAAGATTTGCTTTACTTTAGTGCAGGTCCAAAATCATCAGGTTCAGGGCGTGCCAGTTGGTTTGATCCTGCAACCAACAAGATAAACAAAAGCAAATGTTAGAATTCGATAGCCGATCGGTCGATAGGCCGATGTCGTATCGTATCAGCCGATGCACGAATGAATCGACTATGAGTTATAGAAAATTCTGTTCATGGACTAGATCTAAACTGAACATAATCGTAAACAACTTTTCTTTAATAAAATCAATTCTATAGGTCGAACTCAATCGATGCAGCATAAGATTGGTAATATTAAGGTCAATTGTTATACAATTATATGATCTAGATACTAGCCGACGTACAGATAAATTCAGATTAAACCCACGGCAATCCCGATCGGCTGTAGAGATAAATAACATGTAATTGTTGATTTGATCTTTTCCTTAAATACTAGCAACTACGATAGATCGGACCTAACCGAGACAGTATTAGTTGCTAATAACAAAGATCATATAAATTAATAATTATATAGACTTATATCATAGCCAATGAAGTAACTTGAGTAGCAAAAGATAATGTATCGGCTATAGCTTCGATACAACCTTATATAAAAATATCAACCTTGATTTAATCTATTAAACAATCTACAGTCTCAACAAATCGGACATGACCAAGACAGTGCGACACTGATGGCAAGCTTGATAGATTTAAAGAGGTGATAAATTTATATAAGATGATAGATATAACACATTAAGTTAAAGATAACATACAACCTTAAAACGAAACAGTTATATCAGGTAAGATCGGTTGAAACCCCGATACTACCCTTATCGACAAGTAAAGAGCAAGTTAGTTTTTACAACTTTGACAATAACTTAGTAAGTCAAACCTAACTGATGCAGCACTACGTTATAATCAAAATAATAAGGTCTAAACAACCTTTGATTGTTCTTCAGGGTGGTAGATACATTAATCAATCTAAATCAACAAGAATTGTTCAGCTGATATCGGCAAACCCAGATGAAATTAGCTAATATAAGTAAACAGTACTTGTCAACTTAAATTAAGCAATATATATGATAAATTAGCGGTTGTATCGACTAGTTTAGAGTGTCGAACTTAACCGATGAAAACCCTAATCCCGCCGATACAAGTAACTATAGACGAAACTTACTTCTTGATGGAGATCGAACCTAACTGATGCAGCCCAACTCGAAAACAAGAACTCATCAAAAATAAACCTCGTGAGAGGGTGGCGATGCGCCAAAAGTATGTATTGTACTATTGTTTTCTTTACAAGATCCTGGATGTACATATTTATACCTATGAACAAAAACTAGTTCATATCAGATACGACACAAACTTTCCTAAAAATAAAGTAAAAATTACAAGCTCAAACCGAACTCTAATCAATCTTTTCTAAAATTATATAAAAGAAAGTAAATATGCCTAATTAATAAATACACGTCGCTTCCTTCTCGAATCTGATCCTTTTTTTAGTAATACCTTCAATGTCTTCAACCGAATCCAACAAAAACTCAAACTTCGTCTTCTATAGGCAACCTCTTAAGCTCTTTCATCGGATACACGCTTGCCGATATATTTCCTACTGATGCAACTTTTTCATTAGAAGTTACTAAAACACGTCGCTAATTTCGCTTCACCTTTAACGGAATATGTCAAATTTTACCGTTAACACTCAGCGTCTAAGGAGCAGGACTGGGCCGCCACGACAGGGGCGGGAGTTGTCGGCCCCTATTCGCTGTGGACTCCATCGTCGTTGGTGTCCTCCGCGTAGTCGCCATTCGCGGTAGTTGTGAGGGTGGGGTGGAGGTATGGCTGCCGCTATGGTTGGTGTACTGCGAGGCGCGGGAGAGGTTTAGGATGGACCCGAAGACGGTGTCTACGTTGCAGCTCGTCAAGGGAAGAGAGGTGAGAAAGAAAATAAGATAAGGTGAAAGTCGCTGAAATGTAGGCCCCACTCCCACCTGCTTACTTAGCGAATCAACTATAGTCAACCTACCCTGTCAATAGGAACAACTTTCTAAGTCGATTTGCACTGGTTTGCGAAGTTAGGAGAGACGTTATAGTCAGGTTTGAGGTAGAAGGAGACGATTCAATAAAAAGCAAAAAATGAGAGTCCTAAAGAACTTATTCTATGAGCAAATGAGAGAGTTAAAATAGACATATTTCATAAAAATTCAGAACGGCTACCTGGTCTTCTGTTCGGACTGTTTACTGGCTTCGTGATAGTTTTCAGCTGGATGGGCCAGAGTACCGTATAGCCCACATAAATATCCAAGAGAATACGAGCTTTTACGAGGTCCACGTTTCCGATGAAAACGGTGAAATTTTGTGGTCTCGACACGGGACAAAAGGCAGATTTCGAGGCAGTTTTTGAATGCTTTTCGATAAATTCAAATTTAAAACAATAAGTTCAAGCAAATTTTAGTCAAAAGATGTTAAAATTTGCCAAAAACTGCCGTACCGTCGGTCCATCCGAATTTCCGAATGGTAAATCCTGGCTTGTCCAAACTTTTACACCACGATCTGTAGTTGCTCCGACATATTAATCTCACAAACAATTACAATAAATATATTTTCTAAGTCGAGCACAGTGTTAGAATATAAAGTAAATTATACATCTTTTTCAAGCAGCTTAGTCATTTGAATTAAACCGACAGATACATGCAGCTCAATACACATAGCACTGTTTTGTTTGCTTTCTTCAACTTGCCTACAGTATTCGCTTTGTTTGTCATGGCCCCTTTGTGCTTCAGAATTCAGACGAGACAAAGACATATCAATAATCTTCGTTCAACAGTGCGAACTTTGTGTCTTGTTAGTCAGAACGTCTTATCAAATTTATAGCCACGATTGGTTCTTACTAGATAATCTGGCCAGAGACGTATCTGTGCGTGCTTCTGTACGTGCCTACAAATATCGGTAGCGCGTTGACGCGTGAGTAGTAGCATGTTTCATTCAAGTAACACATTGATTTATCATTCGTTTCCAAACCATGCTTTCTCAGGGATGTTCCTACCCAGACAGTGATACGGACGTGCGAACAAATAAGACTATGGTTTTTGTTTATCAAAACCTGCAATTAACAAGCTATTGCCGCATCTTCGTACTGGTTAGTTGACGAACATCAAGCAGCTTTGCTATCCGAGCACCGAGCACGGAGCATCCCAGTGGGCAGTGGAAGTTTCCGATCGCACCAAACACATCGTGTCACACCTGGACCAAGACAGCGATTATCTTTTTCATTTTGCACGGAGGACACGAACTTGCCCTGCGAATAGAGTGCTCCTCGTCGTACTGGCCCCGGATCGGCAACAGTGTGACAGTCCCTGATACTGTGGTTGACACAGTACGACAGGACGGCTCGAGACAAGAGTTTGTTATTCGTCAGACGTCGATCGATCAGTGCGACACCGACAGGGCGACAGGTGTATTGCCTTGTTGGACGGTGTACGCACAGGCGATCTAAGAGAATGCACAGTAGTTGTTCAAAACGGATATCTTATTTTTTCTGAATTTGCAAAAAAAAAAAAGAAAGATACAACAGTGTCTCCATAAAGATCTTTTTTTAAAAAAATCGGAATCCCCAAAACCAAAGTTCTCGGTCTCCACATCTGGAGGAACGTGTTCGCTCCCAATAGGCCTCTTGCCCGCGATCTCATAGGAGGAGGACGCGTAATTGCAAAAGAGGCTTTTGTTATTTTAGAGTTAAGTTTAAGCTCTCTCTTATAGAAAATTATATCTTTTGTTTTTTTAAGTTCTCATTAGAAATTCTAAAGAGGGATTTAAGGAATAGAATATTGAACATCTGTTGGTGAGGGGAGGCGCGTGATTGCATGGGAGACTTTTGTTATTTTAGGAGTTAAGTTTAAGCTATCTCTTATAGAGAATTATATCTTTTATTTTTAAATTCTCATTAGAAATTCTAAAAAAAGAATTTAGGGGATAAAATATTGAACATCTGTTGGTGATGTTCTAAGAATAAATCACTCGACCGGCTATAAGAGCATAGTCGATTGTAATATATAATTGAGATGTAGCGCCTAAAATAAAAAGATACAATTGTTTTTAGATCTTCGTCGACTGAAAGATAGATATTGATAAACTTAGAAAGAGTCATGTTGAAGTCTAATTTAGATTAATTCAATTCTCAACCTACACAAGATCACCTTTCTGCTTTACCCAAAACTACTTATTTACTGACCTCCTTGGGAAGCCAGCCATTGAAGATTATACTTTTGGTTCTTCTATTTGGCATGCTTCTTTTTGTTCCTCTTATGTTCTTTCTGATTCTTCTTTCTCTGCTTTGAGTAGCACCATAGTCAAGGCAGATATGTTGGCTTGATCAAGTTCTGGTCGCCGACTTTTAACTTGATATAGACGGCCTTCAGGGCTCCACCTGTATTTGTATTGAGATAGTCACACGAACCCTTTTCAACATCGAAATCTATCGGATGATTAGGTTTATAGTTTCAGTGAAAAAAAAACTAGGAGTCCCCTCTCCCTGCGACCTCCCCGTTACATATTGTATGCTAGCAAGGCTCGGCGGTTTATTTCCTATTAAAATTTAAATTAACTTTTGTACTGATCATTAAAAGAACAGTTTTATCTCTTACCAAACCATATTGTATCCGATAAAATCAACCAACAAGTAACAGGTGATTATGGTACAAGTGACTAGTACTCCCTCCGTCCCTTCATATGCATAGCTAGTCTTATTATTGTTCTTGCTATTCACTACGAGCAGGATCTTGATCCCAACTGAAACACTAGATCGACGTATGAAAGACTCTGTCCCAACCAGAATCTGTTGCGATGTCTCTCGGGCTCTCAGGCATTCAGCCCCTGGCACGAAGCTTCCGTCTCCGGGGCAGGGTTCGCGTTTTTCTATCGCGCCAACAGGGCCCCGTGTCCGTCGGAAACGCGACGCACTGGCGGTGCGTGCCCGCCGCGAGGCCTACAGGCGCCGGGCGCGTCGGTGATCCGCGCGCTGCGCCGCTGCTCGGTCCCCCTGGCGCGCGCGCCCAATGGTTGATTAGCCAAAATCATCGCACCGCCTGGATTTGTTTCCGTATGAACGGAGCCCAACAACCAGAGCACAAGGTCGGATTAAGAGGATTGGATTCGGAGCACACGGCCGGGTGGCGCATGCATGCATGCGCGCGGGGAGAGGAGTCGTTAGGTCAGTCAACGTCGGTCGAACGAGCCGGAAGCGCGTGCGCGGGCAGGTGCTTGCCGTGTTCGCCTTAAAGTTGCAGTATCGCGTATCTGGTTGGCCCCCTGTGGATTTCATGGGCGTTTTTCTTGTTTTCTCTGCATCCCGTGGCACGTTGCAAACGCGAAGGTTGGTGCACACCGAAGGCGCGCGCACGCTGACACCTCGCGCGTGTAACAACAAATCTGATGCGAGCGTGAGTGCGCTGCAGTGCACGGTGAGACTGCGGGGCCCGGGGGTCCGGCTCCGGCACCGCACTAGTACAGAAACAGCCTTTCCGTGCGGGCCGAAAGGCACCTTTCCGTGCGGAAGGCCTGCCCGCACGCGCGAAAAGGTCTGGGAAAAGACCATTTTCGCGTGCGGTCGGCCCAACCGCACGGGAAGATCCATTATCCCGTGCGGGTCGCTTAAGCAGACCGCACGGGATAAGCGATCTTCCCGTGCGGTCGCGTTAAGTGGACCGCACGGCATTCGCTTATTCCGTGCGGTCCACTTAACGCGACCGCACGGGATAAGGGATCTGCCCAATTTTTTATGTGCATATAAAATAGTAAAATAGTATTTTATATGTTGTTTATTATTTTATGTGAATATATTACCTTATCTCTCTCCGTCTCTCTCACTCTCAGTACGTAATAGTATACATACACATGTCTCGTATTAAGAATATTGAACGTAATTAATTATTTTTTCATGGAATTAAGATATTAAATTTGTACGCATGCATCACATATGTATATAATATACGTATCACCGCGTCTCGCAATTTACAGAAGTTTAAAAAACCACATAAAATATATCCTTAATTAGAAATATTTGTACTAGCTAGCTACTATACATATGTTCTTTTTCCCACTCTCTAAGTCGTTTGAAGGTATCCTCCGTCGCAAGCTGGCTCTCCGGATCGTAGAAATCGCCCAAATGGTTGCAGACATCGCGGCGGATGAAGCGGCAAATATCTGCACACAAGTTTAGTATGGTTCGATCGTCGAACCGGTTCACTACAACTGGAACGGACGGGATCTGTTTCAGAAGGAATACACATTGTTATAGTTAGGAAAGTTATACAAGATCTTATAATGTGTGAAAAGATATTTTCTCTCGACTTACTTCTTCAAACTTTGTAGTGTATCTCCCGTTGAGTCTAAGCATCTCGCATACGTAGTATCCGCATAAATTAGTCTGTGGTGGTTGCTTAAAACACTATGTTGAAAAAAATTGTATACATCAATATTTTGAGTGAAACAAGTATATGTAAGAAATGTCGGAACATGAGACATGTAATTACTGGCCATCTTGTCTTCACGAGAAGCTTCTTCTTTTGTGGATTATTGATTGGTCCACCGTGGTCTACGTAATATCTGTGTGCTCTATAAAGACAAAA
>BDMV01000004.1:30278345-30560367 GCA_008326285.1 Oryza officinalis | reverse complement strand
ATATATATATATATATATATATATATATATATTTAAATAATATAAAAACGATGTGAAAATAATGATTTGACATTGCTTACATATTGAGTTTTAAAAATACAACAAAATGATAAATGAAATGTCATGTTTATATGATATTTAAAATGCTCTAGATAATAATTATTAGTGGATGATGATTTAGCACACTTATATGTGATTTAAAATATTCTAGATAATCATTGCTAGTGGGTGATAACATAACATACTTACATGTTAAGCTTTAAGAGTTAGTGGACATCAACTATATAAATAATATAGATAAACACAAAGCAGCAGTATATACTGATGTAATACATATGCATAACACAAATTAAATATACATATATACCTAATTCTTGTTTTTTTCAGTTTGACAAGCTAAATAAGGGTCTAGGTGAATTGGCCTGTCAACCCACTTATAACCCAAATAACTAGGTAACCCGTGAATCAACCCACTTAATTGGTCTATATATAAATTCACGGGTCAACCCACTTACACCCACTAGTACAGAAACAGCCTTTCCGTGCGGGCCGAAAGGCACCTTTCCGTGCGGAAGGCCTGCCCGCACGCGCGAAAAGGTCTGGGAAAAGACCATTTTCGCGTGCGGTCGGCCCAACCGCACGGGAAGATCCATTATCCCGTGCGGGTCGCTTAAGCAGACCGCACGGGATAAGCGATCTTCCCGTGCGGTCGCGTTAAGTGGACCGCACGGCATTCGCTTATTCCGTGCGGTCCACTTAACGCGACCGCACGGGATAAGGGATCTGCCCAATTTTTTATGTGCATATAAAATAGTAAAATAGTATTTTATATGTTGTTTATTATTTTATGTGAATATATTACCTTATCTCTCTCCGTCTCTCTCACTCTCAGTACGTAATAGTATACATACACATGTCTCGTATTAAGAATATTGAACGTAATTAATTATTTTTTCATGGAATTAAGATATTAAATTTGTACGCATGCATCACATATGTATATAATATACGTATCACCGCGTCTCGCAATTTACAGAAGTTTAAAAAACCACATAAAATATATCCTTAATTAGAAATATTTGTACTAGCTAGCTACTATACATATGTTCTTTTTCCCACTCTCTAAGTCGTTTGAAGGTATCCTCCGTCGCAAGCTGGCTCTCCGGATCGTAGAAATCGCCCAAATGGTTGCAGACATCGCGGCGGATGAAGCGGCAAATATCTGCACACAAGTTTAGTATGGTTCGATCGTCGAACCGGTTCGCTACAACTGGAACGGACGGGATCTGTTTCAGAAGGAATACACATTGTTATAGTTAGGAAAGTTATAAAAGATCTTATAATGTGTGAAAAGATATTTTCTGTCGACTTACTTCTTCAAACTTTGTAGTGTATCTCCCGTTGAGTCTAAGCATCTCGCATACGTAGTATCCGCATAAATTAGTCGGCTTAAGGAAGCCGCACGCGATAATGAGTTATCCCGTGCGGTCGGCTTAAGCCGACCGCACGGGATAACTTATTATCGCGTGCGGTTCAACATCCGGCCCCCTCGGGCCCGGTTTTTTCAGACGCGGCCACTTATGGCCCACCTGGAAATGGTTGGGGGCCTCGTCCAGAAAGCCCCTTTCTGTAGTAGTGCCGGCAGCACGTAGGGCTGCACCTGCACACAGGAGGGAATCTTACTATGCCTTGTGAGCAGCGCGCCGATGGCTTCTGTAGCACGCGTGGTGTAAAGGTGTTCGTGCCTGCACGAGTGGACGACACGTGGTAGGTGGTGTTTGTCCTCGCAACCTGCTGGTTTAACCATCTTGGATAGGGTTGTCAACTTGTTATTACTGCTGCAATCCAACAACTCGGAAAGAAGTATGGCTTGTGTTGATTGTCTCTTGGTATCTTCAAGCATCCAAGTTGATGTAGTTTCATGCCTTAGAGAGGTGCACTGCGAGGATATTACTGTCCTCAGTGAGCAAGTAGGATGTAAAAGGATAAATTGATCGCTCGCCCGTACTATTATTATTCTGTTTCACTGTTTATAGAAGACAAAAGTGCACTTCTTTTGGCTCAGTAATTTTCAGAAGAAGGACGAACGATATGGAAGTAGTAGTATTACCTCTGTCCAAAACAAACTACGTTTTTTTTACATATTAGATTAGTTTTTGTTTAGATTTATAGTTAAAACTTGGAATAAAGTTTTCGTGAGATGGAGGTAGTAGAACTATTTTACAAAAATGCTACTGGTCATTTATTAATCATTGTCATCTTGAATTCTCAAGTATGGTCAAGAGCTTGTTTCGTAGCAAATTCAGAAAAGATCAGAATTAAGAAATACTAGAAAAGCAAATGCTGGTGACGTCCTTACTCATCATCCCTCGCTGAAAGAATCGCCTTTCTTTTTGCACAATGATTAGTGGTGGTCCACTCTTACAATAACACGAGATGCAAAGAAAGGCAGCCACAAGGCACCACCTTGACATATATAAACACGCAAGTATGCATTTGACTCGTAGCAACACAAGAGCCAGGGAAGCCAGCCACTAGCAATTCTTTGATCTGGATCCTCTGCACAACCTGTCCCCTGCTTATCCAGTAAGGCAAAGCCAAGAACGTAGCTACAACTAACAGCAACAAAGCTGAAAGCTACGCAGATCAACGAGGGAGAACTTATTCTCCCCTCCACTCACACTCCTCGCCTCGCCTCACTTGTACCCTTCGATTCTCTCCCGTTTCGTCGCCTTCAGAGCTCGTGGATCTCTCGCTTCGGGGCGCGCGCGCGCGCTAGCACAATGTTCACCGGATGTGGCCTCTTCGCGTGCGTCCGCCGGTGTGATGGCGGCGACGTCAGGAAGCGCGGGGAGGCAGGTGCAATCGGAATGAGCTCGCGGGTGGCGGCCGATCCGGCGGGAGTGGAGGAGGAGGGGAGCTGCAAGAACGGCGCAGCGGCGGCGGCGGCGAGGCAGCTCGCGTGGGCGGATGTGGAGTCCGTCACGGGGGGGTTCTCGTCCCGGGTGATCGGGCACGGCGGGGNGGTGTACCTCGCGTCGCTCTCGTCCTCCCGCCTCGGCGCCGTCAAGGTCCACTGCAGCAGCGAGCGCCTGCACCGCGCCTTCCGCCAGGAGCTAGAGGTGCTCCTCTCCCTCCGCCACCCGCACATCGTCCGCCTCCTCGGCTACTGCGACGAACGAGGTAATTATCATCGCGCATCAACACCAGATTGCAAAGCTCGCTGCTGAATTAAACTACTGCCCGTATCAAGTGTGCTAACGTTCTTGCGTCTCAATCTTCACAGATGAAGGTGTGCTGGTGTTCGAGTACGCGCCGAATGGTGACCTCCACGAACGGCTCCACGGCGGCGAGGTCGCGGGCGGCGTGGCGGCGGTGCTGCCCTGGGCGCGGCGCGTGGCGATTGCGTTCCAGGTGGCCATGGCGCTGGAGTATCTCCACGAGAGCCGCCACCCGGCGATCATCCATGGGGACATCAAGGCGTCCAACGTCCTCCTCGACGCCAACATGGACGCCAAGCTCTGCGACTTCGGCTTTGCCCACGTCGGCTTCTCGGCCACGGTGGGGTGCAGGCCGTCGGCACGCGCCGTCATGGGCTCCCCGGGCTACGTCGACCCACACCTCATCCGCTCCGGCGTGGCCACGAAGAAGAGCGACGTGTACAGCTTCGGCGTGCTGCTGCTCGAGCTCGTGACGGGGAAGGAGGCCGTCTGCCGCGAGACCGGGCGGCGTCTCACTGCCGCCGTAGGTCCCATGCTCAGCGAAGGAAAGGTGGCCGACGTTGTCGACCGGAGGCTCGGAGACGAGCACGACGGCGCAGAGGCGGCAGTCATGGCGGAGCTCGCCATGCAGTGCCTCGGCGACAGCCCCGGGCTGAGGCCGTCCATGGCCGACGTGGTGCGCGCGCTCCAGGAGAAGACCTCCGCGTTGGCTTCGGCCGTTGGATCGAGATTGGACCGCAAGATGATGTTTTAACTGTTTTGGGTGTAGACTGTGAATAGTACCAGTATTTTAGGGTAGGTAGGAGAAGAATATGTGTACTGCACTACTGCTGTGTAGTTTGAGAAGGTAGATTAGTTTAATCCTTTGGATGAGATAGAAAATTTTGTGATGTCATGGCATCTTGTAGCACCAGTGAACTTATTATATTAGTTCAGTAATCAAATTCTTTCCTTGTAGATCGCGTGTATTAGGTAGTAGTAGCACTTTAGATGGTTGGTGATGGACAAGCAATTTAGTTTCAGTTTGGTTGATGACATAGTCAAATTAATCTGCTCCAATAATCACCAACTAAATAGGTGTCGGTACGCATGCATTTGACATTGCAGGGTAGAATTAAACAAGATCGATCATTTGCCTGATGGAGAAATGCTCCAATGATGTTTCACCAATATGCATTCCAAATAATGCTCACCAGAAAGCTTTATCGCCAATTAAAGCTAGATTCCACACGTGTGTTTGTCGTGTTTGAGTGTGTAACTCTTCTTTTTCTCTTTTACGTGTGTTAGTCATATACTTCTTTTATAAAAAAAACAACCTAAACAAAAATTGAACGTAACCTAGTGTTGACGTCGAATGCGTACCGCCGATGAGGATCCAGCGTGCGGACACACGAAGACCTGAGAGATCTGCTTAGCTCCAGTGCAGGTCCTAAAATTAATGAAGCGCGGGCATGCCAGTCAATTTGATCCTGCCACTGACAAGATATGCAAAATAACAGAACGAAAGGTCCTCGGCCGATAGGCCGATAGGGCAAAAATGTATCAGCCGGTAGGCCGATAATCAAAACAACCGGTCGGCCGATGATAACATGATGATATAGCAATGTGATATAGCATAATTCAAATATAAAATAAACATTGATCTGAGGATTAAAGCATACATCGGCCAGAGGTCCGATGACATAAATTCTCAATAAGCAAATAAACAATAAATACTCTGTTGTCATCGGCCAGATCCAATCTATATGTAAAACTCTTGGGCCGATGCAACGTCCAGATGACTCAGCGGTTGAAACCCCGGTGAAACCCTTATTGGCAATCGATAGGCAGGCTAGAGATTACGGTTCTAATCACGACTTAACGGTACTAAGTATGAAAAGAAACGCAAGATCTAGACAATCAAGCCTTCGACTGATTTTCAGGGTGGTGGATAACTTAGCCAATCTAATCTAGCAAGGCAATTTAGTCGATACCGACGTAAACCTTAAAACGAATCTCGGCCGATACGACTAAATCGAGACGTCAAACCAGATTGACTAAGATATATGATAGGAGGTGCTTACGTTGACGAGATCAGAACGTCGAAGCTCTAGCCCGACAGCGCAGGCAGCCATAACGAGACTTACCCCTCGCGGGAAGGGCATGAACTCGCCGAAGAAGACGAAAAGTAAAGGTTGACGATGCGCCGAAGTTGTATTGATCGTAAGATGATTTTACATGAACCTTGGGCTTACATATTTATACTCATAGACTAACAAAGATCCTAACAGAATACGACTCAAACTTTCCTAAAGATAAAAGGAAACAGATAAAGTTTTTATTGGACACTAAACACACTTTTTTTAAGATAAAAAGAAAACTAACACATTCTTCCTAATTAATAGATACAAGCCGTATCCTCCTCAAACTTGGTCTTCTTTGGATAAGATCTTTTCGAATCTAACAAGAATCCGACTGTTGTTGGTGGCTGGTTTTAAGAAAATCTCCATCGACCGATATAAGACTCTAGGCCGATATCAACCTTGAGCCGATATGGATCCTGAGCCGATGAGAACTTCGGGGCTTACCAAATTCTGGTGTTAACATCTAGTACAATAAATCTGGATATGATTATATCCATATTTGTTGTACTATGTTATATTTTATTTTTATCTAGGTTAATGTTTTTTTTGGGACGAAAGGAGTATTGCATAGCAACAGCCAAGTGTCTGATATGTTGGATACTTCAATTCATCTGTGCAGTATATATTCAAAGGTGTGTTCAGCTTTTTTTTTCCTGCATAGAAAGAGTCATTGCACAATGCACTCGTATAATCTGAATATAACTTTGTCATGTATTTTACTGAGATGGTGCTTTTTTCACTTGCTGACAGATTTTCTCCAACCCATTCGAATCTTATAAAGATATAAAGATAAAGATTAAAAGCGGGCACGCAAAACAATAAAATCATTAGCGCGTGATTAATTGAGTTTTAATTATTACAAATTTGAAAAACAGATATATTTGATATTTTAAAGCAACTTTCATATATAAAGTTTTCGTACCAAACATGTCGTTTTGTAGTTTAAAATGCGTGCTAACAGAAACCAAGGTAAATTCTTTATCTTCATAAGAAATAAGAAAAGAACGAGGCCTCACAGCACTGGACGCACGAAAAAATAGAGCAGACGGCAGTACAACAATCACTATTCGTGTGCATGAGTGCATTTGTGAACGCGTGGATTGTGTGGTGGTTTTTCTTTTTTAAAATAGAACTGTGGTCAGCGAGTACCGAAAATTGACAGCCATAAGAAAGAAATCAACGAAAATGATGCAGATTACCACTACTAGATTAGATTAGGTGTTGCGTGTGACATCCTAACGAACCAGTACCCTGTAGGCGACCAGAAATAAAAAAAACAAAGACATACGACAAAGAGAACCAAAATTATTTGGCTACTTAGTTTGCTAGCTGTGACTCATAAATTAAAGGCATTGCTGTTGCAGACTTGAATTCGTACAAGTGTGCAGTAGGTGCCTGAGCAACCCAAATCAACATAAAGAAGTCACGGTTGCTTGCTAGGACGAAGGCTTATCTGACCGTGGATGATAATTTTCACTGATGCAATGGCTTTGAGGCCATAGCATTATTTGTGACTATTAATATGACCACTTTGATCAGTTGTAGCTTTGATTTTCTAGAGAGAAGGAAAAATGGTCGGCTTCGTACGGCAAAACGTACGTATGCTCTGCATCAAAAACTATTGGTTTGATATGCCTGGAGCTGTCCTAGACTGTATCAGCTCTATTATACCAAGTGTCCTAGTGCAATGGCACGTTAAATACAGTGCGGCTAATTAAGAGCGGCGAATCGGTTGAGTTCGGATGTTTCCTCCTCCATAGTCACATGCAAGTCAGTTAGCCAGATCTACTTCTGGCACAAACCTTTCATCCAGCAAATTCATGGCTGCAAGGCTGCATTGGACCAAACTGAAACCCACTGAGGATGGTTCTGCATGCTGCACTCGAAAATGGTTAACTGAGGATGTTTTCTTGTTCACAGTTAAAATCTCGTGGGACAGAGGGAGTATTGTTTGGTATGAGCTGTTTATACTAACGTGGTCTGTTCCAAGTTCCAACCACGTGCAGCTTATGTCAAAGAACAACGGATAGTAAAGTAGCATAGCAGTATGTGCATGCTTTGCATTGCTGTTCATTCTTTTCTGTAAAGAAAAGGATATGTGCCTGTGGCGAAGATGAACGTGCCTTTCATGCACCAGGTTTATAATACTAAAGTACTAAACGAACAATGGAACATCTGTCTCATGTGCGAAAATTCATCGTAAAGCAGACTATTAGTTTTTGTTAGGAGAGGTCGTAAAGGCCCAAGATTCAAAGCGGACAGCACCAGATTTTCTCTTTTTTCCTAAAGCAAATGCACATATTGCCACCACTTTTGTATCCGATATCTGCCTGTATTCACGTACAGCGGTACAGGCCAACTCTGCAATCTGGACTCGCAATTCTCAATGCTTACATATGAATTATATTCCTTTTCTTCTGAATACAAACGCCATGTTTGTTTGCTGCGGCTATATTGCCATCATCAACAAGCTAGTCCAAAATATACGCACCATTGTTTTGTTTTCTTATTGACGGGACTGATTCCTCTTCTCGTCATTCCTGTGCTAACGCCAAGACTTCCTACGAAATCTATGCACATCGGTAAAGCGGGATAAGGGTGAGTTGGAACCAGCAATTGGATTTTTGACAGCACGTGAAATGAGACACCATAAAAGTATGATTAATTGAATATTGTTATTAGTTTATTACAAACTTAAAAGTATATTTATTTTATTTTGTAAAGAAAACTTTTATATAGCCAAAATCCACTTCTAAAACCGCTGACTGGTTTTTAAGTTGGGGACGCTCGATGTCCGATTCTGTTGCGGTTAGGGATGTTAAAATCAAACTTGACCCATTGTAAAGGGATCTAAAGTGAACTTTTTCTGCAAATACAATACAAATCTCCAGGCAACGCGGGACTGATAGTGTTGGGCTGTTGACGTATTGCTGGGCCCATCTATGTCGCTGCGTAGAAGACAGCTTCGCATCAGCCCACCGCGCAAAACAAGCCACATGTGCACATACCGGGCTGAGGCCCATGTAGCCCTTTTGGAAGCACTGTTGTGTTGACTGGTAGCTGCGTGAGAGGGCCAGAAAGGAAAGGACGCTCGCCACATGCTCGCCTGCCGCTCCAATCTGAAAATTCAGAATAGCGCTCTGACGAAAGTCTGAATGCTGAATGAACAAATGAATGCACGGCACCAAGATGCAGATTTTGGAAACGTATACTATACACACAAGCATTCTTATGTATACATCATATATACCAATTAATAAATTTCATTAAAAAATCTTAAAAAAAATATACAAGTATTTCTAATAGTATTACACTTATGTATAAAATTTTAATCTGAAATTCATTATATTTTATTCATAATAAAAAGATAAAAATTATGACAGTTTTGAGAGCATAAATATGTTAAAATTTTATCTTTTTGTTTCTCTCTATATATAATGAATTTCAAGATGAGACTTCACACATAGATGTAATACTACTAAAAATACATGTACATTTTTTTAAAATTTTTTTGATAAAATTTGCTAGTTAATGTGCACGGCATATACACAGAAAGACTTATATACATAACACACGTTTCCACAGATTTGTACACTGTACACACACCTGTTTCTGCTAGCTTGAGGGGGGGCGAATGTTTATACATGCGAACTCTTCTGTCCACAAGAAAATGAATCGTATATCCATCACCTTGAAGCATGTGCATTCGACCCATCACCTTGAAGACGACGAACGCAGATCGGACACGTATGTTGATTCTCCCTGCAGTAATGCAGATGATGACACCATCCACGGTCAATCCCATATTCCCGTCGAATTGTATCGATCACAATTCACAACCCCATGCGACAAACCCATTCCCTCGTACTCACCGGGACGGCGATGGATCACCCGGGCTCTGGCGAAATCCTCAAGTTTTCTCCGTGGCATGTGCTCACGTTTCCGGTCCTAGCAACCGGTTGATACCAATGACGCACCTTGCACCAGTTTACAACAATAATGGGCTTATGGGCGTCAATTCTGCTGAACCGCCCTGGTACCAGCATTGAATTCCTATCATGCGTAGCGTAGGCCATAGGCTCAGGCGCACGTCAGTTGCCATAAATTGGCCTCGCCGGGTCGAGACTTTCTTCAACTTGCTGCTTGCAAAGTTGCAATACACTGACTGGAGCGAGTCAGTGAAGTTGGTGAAGCAGAGTGAGGAGAGGAGGATGGGAAGGGTGGCGCCTAGCGTCGAGGAGGTTGGGGGCGAGCAGCCGCCGCCCGCGCTTGGGTTCGGCGAGGCCGTGAGCGAGACGGTGGGCGAGCTGAGGGCGGCGTACGAGAGCGGCAGGACGCGGAGCCTGGAGTGGAGGCAGTCCCAGCTCCGGGGGCTCCTCCGGCTCTTGGCGGAGGAGGAGGCCGCCGCGTTCCGGGCGCTCCGCGAGGACCTCGGCAAGCACCACGCCGAGGCCTACAGAGACGAGGTTAATTAGTTC
The DNA here is from genome assembly GCA_008326285.1 of Oryza officinalis. NCBI lineage: Eukaryota > Viridiplantae > Streptophyta > Magnoliopsida > Poales > Poaceae > Oryza > Oryza officinalis. The sequence goes on along the minus strand of BDMV01000004.1, from coordinate 30,550,545 downwards.
ACGTTGAATACGCATTTGGCATTTCCGGTGTCAACCGATCGATCTGCTGATTTCGTTTAACTTGTATATATGCGAATGGTTGTGTTGTGTGGCTTCAGATCGGTGTGCTCGTCAAGTCGGCAAACGCGGCGCTACGGGAGGTTGGGGAATGGATGGCGCCGGAGAAGGCAAGCCTGATCTGACCACGCTTTAGTGTGCACTGTTCAATTATTTTACATGAGCGGTTTGCTCCTCCTGGTTCTGAGTTCTGACGACTCGCTCTCCGGCCGTGCGGCGTTTGGTTTGAAGGTCTGGGTGCCGCTAATCGCTTTCCCGGCAAGGGCGCAGCTGGAGCCGCAGCCGCTCGGGGTCGTCCTCGTCTTCTCATGCTGGAATGTCCCGTTGGGTAAGCAAACCATCATTAATCTCTCGCAGGGCACAGCGACTTTTCCTTCGTTTACCTTCTTCAAGCAAGAGCATTAGCAGAGTGTGGCTGCCCATGTGAAGCATTGTCAGAAAAACGGTGCTACACGCGCATTGATGAATCGGTCCATTAAATTTTCACCTATACTTCGTCGGGACAAATCTAGCTATAGCTGCCTGCCATGCGGTGATGCTGCTAGCTGGATGAGTACAAGAGTAGAAGAATAGCAATATATAGCAAGAGTATATACGGAGTATTAGCAGGCTCTATTCGATTTATTGTGTTTGTGTGAGGGTTTTTACGTCCTACCGATTGTCTGGCTGGCCAACACTCCTTCGGCTCAAAGGGTGTACCAGTTCCATAGCTCAGTGCACATGATTAGCTTACGATAGTCCTTGAATTGTCGATATTAGTAAATTCAATACAGCTATTGAGTTTAAGTAACAGTGAATAGCTGTGCTATGGTATCCTGTTGCTAGCCGGGGACATGCATGCTTTGATGCGTGGACTTGCATGCTTTGATTATTCGTAGTACTTCATATGAATATACGACACAAAACTACCCCGTCCTTCGTAGCGCACGCAGTTAAGGTTGTATTATGCCGCTAGGTTGATGCGTGGACTCAACCCTGAGGTTATGTGTTCGGTTTCTAATCATACAGTGGCGAAGCCACTTTTAAGTTGGGAGGGCACATGCACCCCTAAATTCATAATTTCTCATTTAAAAACACTAGAATATATAGTGTTGCATTGAATTTTTTAGATTTTTAATAGTAGTGCATCCTTCTTATTTTGATGTTAGCTCCGTCCCTGTAATCATTCTCATATTTCTTTCTACTCCTAATTATTACTAACGGAAACCAAGTTTCTCACTGATATCCAGTGTTTTGCCCCGGTGAAAAGAACTACTAATAGTAGCTAGTTTGACGTTTGATAGTTGGAAGTACAGTACTTTTTTTCTGGGTGGCAACCGGTTGATACTTGGGGCGTTGTCTGAGAATATTGCTACAGCCGTCAAACCCAAAGTTCAGTACATCAAACAATTATGGCAATACGAATTACCTCCTTAATTCAAAAACCAGACTTTTTCACTCTTAATTTTTTATACTTGACGAATTACCCTCCGGACAGACTTTGGGGCGATTTTGGTCCTACGTGACGTACACGTGACAGTCCAGTTAACATAAAAAATATAAAAAGATAGGGTCCGCATGTGGTGACCGAGAGAAGAAGTAAAACTAACAAGTGGACCTCATTATTTTTTTTAATTTTTTAATACTGACTAAACTGTCGTGTATGTGCAATGTAGGACTAAAACCGCTCTGGAGTCGACCCGGAGATAATTCGTAAAGTTAAGGGTAAAAATGTCTGATTTTTGAATTGAAAGAGATAGTTCGTACTATTCAGAGGTAATTGGATTTTTTTCTTTCTTTTTTGCAAAAACAGCGTATTAGCATGTGTTACCCCTGTTATGCTCGCCTCAGCATAAACCAAGCTACATATTAGCATGTGTTACAGCAGTCAGCACTTTTACAAGCAGTGAAAAGCGTAAATAACTGACCGTTCATCTGAATCAAAGCTGCTGTCCTGCACTCCTGCGGTCTGCGCCTGTGCATGTCACTCTGGCTACCACAGTCCACAGCCTTTGCACATGCATGCATGTACTAATCCAGAGAGTAGAGACGCAAGGGTGGGTGCCCACGAGGCCACGAGGGACAAGGGTAGGGTAGTACGCTGACTGGTTTCCACTTTTGGGGAAGTCTTTTTTCCCCCTGGGAGGGATCAGGATGTCGCTTGTTTTTGCATTTCATATAGAAAAAGTTAAACAAAGTTTAATTGTTAAATTAATCAATGACAGATTGCTCTATATATAGTTCAAAATTTGACCTATACACCAATATATCTCCATTCCACCGTGAAAATCGCCTATATATCATATCAGGCAACTAATCAAGCAATGACTTTGTGTGCTCTATGCTTGCAGGCCTCTCTCTGGAGCCTCTCGTTGGAGCGTTGGCGGCCGGCAATGCGGTCGCGCTGAAGCCATCGGAGCTGGCGCCGGCCACCGCTAAGTTCCTCGGCGACAACATCGGCAAATACATGGATGCCACGGCCGTGAAGGTCATCCAGGGTGGGCCGGAGGTGGGCGAGCAGCTCATGGAACACAGATGGGACAAGGTCCTTTTCACCGGTAATAAACCATGGTCCACACACTGGTAGCTTTTCAGTCCCCGGCTGAAACGCCGTTGATATGTGTTGGGTTTCTGTCGCGCGTGGCATTGCAGGGAGCCCGCGCATAGCGCGCGTCGTGATGGCCGCGGCCGCGAAGCACCTGACGCCCGTGGCGCTGGAGCTCGGCGGGAAGTGCCCCTGCATCTTCGACACGATCGGTGGCAGCGCGCGGGACCTGCAGACCGCGGTGAATCGCGTCGTCGGGGGCAAGTGGTCGTCCTGCGCCGGCCAGGCCTGCCTCGCCATTGACTACGTCCTCGTCGAGGAGCGCTTCGTGCCCGTCCTGGTGCGTTTTCACCTCACGTCACGCATCCTCTGCTGTACATAACATATGCTACACGAGTCGCATTTGTGCCTGACGTGTGTCTGTGTCGCGACGTGCACGTGTTGGTCTCGTCCGAAGATCAAGGCGATCAAGTCGACGCTGAAGAAGTTCTTCGCCGACTCGGATCACATGGCGCGGATCGTCAACGCGAGGCACTTCCAGCGGCTGAGTGACCTTCTCAAGGACACGTCGGTCGCGGCGTCCGTCCTCCACGGCGGCACATTGGACGCCAAGAACCTGTAAATTCTGAACAAATCTGCGTGTCGTTTATCAATCTGTGAGTGAGACAACCCAAGGTGACCACACCTCACGAGAAATTTTCAGGTGCATCGAGCCCACGATTCTGCTGAATCCCCCAATCGACTCCGCGATCATGACAGAAGAGATCTTCGGCCCTCTCCTGCCCATCATCACGGTTAATTAATAAGTTCTCAACATCCTCCTGTATGCAGAGCGGAGTACCACTAGACAGATCAAATGAAACGGCTACTTTTTTCACAGGTCAAGAAGATAGAGGACAGCATCGCCTTCGTGAGAGCGCGGCCGAGGCCGCTCGCCGTCTACGCGTTCACCAAAAACGCCGCACTGAGGCGCCGAATCGTCGAGGAGACGTCGTCGGGGAGCGTCACGTTCAACGACGCAGTTGTACAAGTACGCACACACGCATTACCCCCACCCAGGCCTCGCTTGGATGGGCTTCAATCTCGGCCCATCCGTATATATGGGCCAAACTGAGCCCATCCAAAGAAGAGTTATTTGATGTTATCTTCTCTTGTGGCAATCCTCTGCAGTACGGGATCGATTCGCTGCCGTTCGGCGGCGTCGGCGAGAGCGGATTCGGACAGTACCACGGCAAGTACTCCTTCGAGATGTTCAGCCACAAGAAGGCGGTTCTGACGAGAGGCTACCTCATCGAGCTGACGGCCAGGTACCCGCCGTGGGATGACAGCAAGATCTCCATGATGCGACAGCTCTACCGTTACAATTACGTCGGATTCGTCTTAACCTTCCTCGGCCTAAAGAAGTGAAAATTTGGTGGGAAGGAATTGGTGATGGCTTGTGGAGTTCAAAGTGAACGCATTTAGCCCAAGAGACTACTGATGAGAATAAATATAGACTTATATCGCTTATTGAATAAGAACAAGATTTGCAGTTGCTAGTATAAAGCAGCGAAAATGTACTACCTGCATTATCTAAAAAAATGTGCTACATGTAATTTACGTTTCGTCAAGAAACCACCTTTTAAGTAAGGTAAAATGTAAGGTACTAAGGTTCAATTTCAGTAGTGTTGGGGTGAATTTCAGCCAACAACAAGCTTATCCGCCCTATTACTTAACCACTTCAACAACAAGCTTCTCTCACCACCCACACCGTCCCTTTTTATCCCATGGCTAAGGTGGCGCCATCTCCACCCCATCATTTTCTTTATATAATAGATTTTCATTAATCCGCTCTCTATATCATGAAGAACATACACAATAAAATCTTAGACTCTCAAATTTTAAAAAAATATTAAAAGATGAGTCTAAAGTCCATATAAAAATACAATTAAAAATAATAAAAAAAATAAAATTTAAAAATAAGAAATATTGAAAGAAGAGCCTAGAGTCTATATAGAAATTTAGAACTAATTGAAAGTCAAAATTAAAAATAAAAAAAATAAAAGTAGAGTTTAGAGTTTATATAGGAATACAATTTAGAAAGAACTAAAATTTGAAATTGAAAAAATAAGGAAGATTTGGATAAGATTCTAGAGTCCATATAGGAATACACTTTAAAAGTAACTGAAATTCAGAATTAAAAAACAAGAAATATTGAAAGAAGAGTGTAGAGTTCATATAGAAATATAATTTATAAATAACAGAGATTCGTAATTAAAAAAAAGAAATATTGAAAGAGTAGTTTAGAATCCATATAGGAACAAAATAGAAATAACTAAAATTCCAAATTTAAAATAAAGAATATATTATCTAAAATATATTAAAAAAGGGTTTAGAGTCCATATAGGAATAAAATTTATAAATAACGGGACTTCGGAATTAAAAAATAAGAAATATTATAAGAGGAGTCTATAGAGAATTACAATTTATAAATAACTAAAATTTAAAAATAAAAAGTAATTAATAACTATCACGTATATATAATACAACATGAATATTACACACCGATTAGTTTGGTTAAGTTAGTATAGAATTTAAAATTATGTTATCATTTTGATATATTTTAATTATGTCAAAATTATATATATATATGCGCTATTGTGTGAGAAAATATAACGATATTAACCGCGCAATTTGAGTGGGTCACCATGCTAGTTATTTGAATCAATATCAAAATTATCTGAATGCATTTGCGTTCATGTATCTTCAAAATCATTGTTGAATAAAACTATTAGCACTAGTGGGTGGTTTTTTGTTAACAAATATCTCTTTTTTATGCTATATATTACTATTACTTTTTTTAGAATGGCTATATATAATTAATATAAATATTAAATTAAATTTAAAAAATAATCTCATAGTATCTCGATACGACGATATGATTTTACGATCCGACACTATTTAGAAAAAACTATACTGACTAGAATCCCTGTACTAACAACCTTAACAACCTTGCTCGTTACCAGGCCTATACGCCTCTGCGTAGGGCATCATGTGCTCTGCATGGTGCTACTTGCCGCATCCAGGAGTGAGCTGCTTATCTCTGCAAGTTTGCACCTGTATTTCTCTTTCCTACTCAAACCAGTACGATGACGAAATCTTTTACACGACAAGGAAAATGAATAGCAACAACAAGCAAGAGCGGGCGATCAGCAGCCGCTGCGCAGCCGAGACGCGCGAGTCCGGGCTTGCGTTGGGCAACAAGGGGTACTGATCCGGCGGCGGCATGACGCACTCGTGGCCGTCGAAGTACACCCTCCTCGGGAACGCCCATCCACCGGAGAAGGTGAAGTCGCTCTTGTCCTTCTTCAGTATCATCTCCGTCTGCACATTACCGTCCTGCAGCATCATCTCGTTGTAGTACTGGATCCCCCAGAACATCCCCGTGTCGTCTGCAAAATCCAACAGCAACTTCTGTGGTTCACTCGTTCACTCTGTTCATCCATTTCGATGGAGATCATGCTAAAGTGAGTGATACTTACTCAGGGTGCCGTACTCGATGAGAGGCTGGTAGTTGAAGCTGAACAGCTGCGTCAGGCTCCGGAGATTCGGGTGCTGCACCACCAGGTTCCAATCGCTGTAGTTCTTGACCTGGTTGTAGTTGGTGATCGTCACCTTCACCCTCCAATACTCCCGGTAGCTGATCTTCACGTGCCAGTGCACCCGGACTGGGCACATGTGGTCGGTGCACCGGAAGACCGGCGCGACCGCCTCACCATCGCCGGCCGGCAGCTCAGGCTTCTCGCCCTCGCTGGAAAATTAAACCAACAAAAAATGCACACGAATGAGTGGGATATATAGCACAGGGTTTAAGCGGTGTGGAAGACGAGGGCGGGGGGTTTTGCCTGATGCATTGCGGCGCCGTGGGGGATCGTGGGCAACCGCAGCTGCAACGCGGACACGGCACGATCGTGCTGTTGTAGAACGACGAGAGGGAGACACAGCACGTCGGCGACACGGCCTCCATGAACTGCGAGTACGTGCAGGTGACCTGCCATGTCACTGCACACGGCTCCCGCGCGGCAAGAATCTCTCAGAGCGGCGCGCGCGTGTCGTGCGTCACCGAAAGACGCGACGCGAGAAAAAAGAAAAAGAAAGGGAAGAAGCCTTACGCAGAGCCTGGACGTGCCGGTGCCTGTCGATCCGTGACCTGGTCGCGTTCACCTTGGTGGCGTTGCTGCAGGAGTACCCGGGCACGCCGACGCCGAAGCGTGACGGCAGCGCGGGCCCCCTGTCGCCGTCGTGGTACGTGGCGCGCCTGAAGCCGCCGACCACCATCTGGAACGCCGCGGTGGACGTCCGGTTGTTCTGCGTGAGCGACGACAGCACGCCGCCGCGGCAGCAGTTGGAGACCTGGTTGCTGTACGGCGTGCCGGGGGGCAGGTCCACGATGACCGGTTGCTTCTCGCAGCAATGCGGGCGGGTGGCGCCGTGGATCCGGTGGCAGTCGCCCTGCTCCGTCGCCTCCGCGCCCGTCATGCCCCAGATGATCTCGTTGCCGGCCCATCTCCAGCTCAGCCGCCACCCGGGCTGCTCGATGTGGCGGTACAGCTGGTGATTGTGGACGCTCACCATGACCTGCATAAGAAGAGGACATGGATCGGTTGATTTGCAGGCTGTTGCAAAAGTCAAATTTTCTGTCAGAATATTGCATTTCGCTGCACAGACGACAAGTTTCACCGAAGGAAAGAAATGGGGATTTTTTTTTTGAGGGAAGAAATGGATTGTTTTGAAGCTCAAAAGAAATGGATAATCAACTGGCAACATGGTATGTCTGAAATTCTGAATCTCTATTCGACTGCATATCTTCTGGGATGATCCTTAACAGCGAAAAATTAACGGCAGTACTAAACTCACTAGCAGGCATGCGCACCGTGTAGACGTTCTCGATGCTCTGAAAATCCCAGTTGATTATGATGTTCCCATTCGGATCTACCGGATCATACGCATCTGTCGAAACGCACAGACGAAACAATCTCCAGCCGCGGGTCAATCAATAAAACGCGAGAACAAGACGCGAAGGGGAACGAGAAACAAACATGACAGGGTATCAAAGAGCTCACCTGCAAACCTCGAGGACAAACAGCACACGAAGACGAACAGTATCAGCTGGTCCACGTCCATCACTCTGAGCCCGGAAGGTTTGATTCTTCTACCACCAAACATCACAAGCGAACCAGAGAAAAATTCGAACCCAATTTTTTTCTCAACGAGCACTTCGCACCAGGTTCGCGTAGGCGACAAAGGGGAAGAGGAAGGAGCAGAGAGGGTACGAGGAAGACGACAGGATCAGCAGATGAATCCGGTCACTGATGTGACACGAACGGCAGCAAACGCCAAAGATAGCGGGTATTACTATTCGTATGAACATACTACTCCAGTGGCAACGAATGCTCGTTTTCTAGTGGCACTGTGCCAGTGCATCCAGTTGGCGCCTGATCACGATTTAGAACTTTGGAAAGCCATCCCGGATTGGTCACGTAGGGTTCCTCCCCTCTGCAACGTTGTCAATACCGGATCACGCGCATGGTTGCCAGATATGGAGGGAAGTTTTGAATCAAGTGGACTGGAGCTCGCTGACGTGTGGGGCCCACCGAGGTGATGAGGAAACTTGGCCGTGACATTTCTGTAGGTGGGACAGTGTCCAAAAGTAAAATTTTTTTCGTTCGAATAAAATGGACAAAACCGGAGTATGCGAGTAAGTTGCGAGTTTATGCCTTCGTTGCAATGAGATGAACTGATGAACAATGGGGGAAATGTAATTGATGCTCTTGCTTGGACCACGGACTGAGCTCCGTGATGTTAAAAAGATCTGTAGGATGCACAGTAAAAAAGAGTTACTCCACCGTTTGCTGCTTGCATATTCAGTTCTTCACTCCTCGCAAAATAAATAAATAAATAAAATCAGTTCTTCACCCGGTTCTTGTACGTCATCTTTGAACAATGACAGGACAACGTGACTTCGCGATTTTAACAGTAGAACACCGTACGAAGTGACATTTAGAGGAAGACACTTTCAAAAGTTAAAGTTAGATATTTGCTGGCAGACAACACACCCATTAAAATAATAATTTCTCATCGAAGAAGAGAGAGAAATCATGTGAAATATCAGAAATACCCCTGGACCCATATGTCAGTTATACCATCTATCTTCTCTCTCTATCATCTCCTTCCACACTGCTTGGTTGGCGCCGCATCGCATCGCCACCGCAGCCTCCGCCGGAGAGGATGACTGCGGCGACCTCTACGACGACGTCAACCTCGTCTTCCTCCCCCTCTCACCACCATCCCCCACCCCGACGTCTCCTTCCAAAACCCAAGCCGCTCTGTCGTGTCACCGTCCCTGTTGCTGCGAAACCGCGTTCCACTCTCGAAACCCCAGCCAAAGTCGAAGCGCCACCCACCAAAACCCACCCCACACCAACAGCACCAGCCACCAGTCCTCCTGGCGACAAAATCCACCTCGCCGCGGCAGCACCACCGGCACCGACAAGTCCCACGGATTTTGTCACGCCGACTTCCTCCGTCCCAACGCGGCTGTGTCAGCTGCCGCCGCGCTCCACAGGCGCGCCTTCGACGGCCACCACTACGTTGCCTCCTCTCCTGCCCGCCTGCGCTACTTCTCGTCGGTGACAATTAATGACCCCCACGACGCTGACCAAGCAGTGTGGACGAAGGGGATAGAGAGAGAAAAGAGATGGGAGAGCTGACATGTGGGTCCTAAGAGGTATTTCTGATATTTCATGGGATTTCTCTCTCTTCAATCGAAAATTATTATTTTAATGGATACGGTGTCCACTAGAAAATATCTAACTTTTGAGAGTGTCTTTCTCCAAAAGTCATTTTGTGCGGTGTCCTATAGCTAAAAACCGTAGTCACGATGTTCTATAGCAAAATTTGCCTTGAAGGAACGGCCCATCATCACCGAGCCCATGACAGGACGTTCTGTGGGCTAACGTGCACTCTTTGGGTTTCCCGTTCAGGCCCAACTCGTTGGCCCGCACGCTCGTTGGTATCCCCCGTTCCGGGCCAAAATTTTGCAACCTTGGCTCCTCTTCCCCTCAAATGGATCAAACTGGGTGTGACTAGCGTAGCCCAAAGTCGATCCGCTCTTGATGCCGAGTGCTTAAGCTTTTAGTCGTGAGCTTGCTGCTAACTGGAAGTGATTATTACTACAATCTACTCAAATTTTAGTGAAGCGCTTCCGTTGACGGGTCGCTTAAACAGATCTGAATGCTTGCTCAGTAACGGTAATCGCGGCACGTTCAGCTTGCGCTGCAACATTCTGAAAACTACAGAACCTTTTGGAAGAGTCGCAAAATATGATTTACAGTGCAGAAGATGCAGAGGGGTGAACGGGCAGATTAAATGGAAGACAGTACAGTTTGACATGTTCGCAAGGGGCGTATAGTTCTTTGCCGCCCAAAGAGGACACAACCACTCACATTAATTCCCCAAACATTCAGGAGTCAGGGATTCATCCAGGAAGGGTAAGACACGCGTTAAGCTCAAAATCAACATCCACTACTAAGTTCCTAATCTTCTAACGCTAATACTTTAGTACACTGGTACACAAACATCGTACATTTCGTACTGGCTGTGGCTGATAAAGTGATAAGCGCACGTTTTTTCACCAGTACAGGCAGGGAGGCGACGCCCTGGGTCGCTTGCTGCCGGCGCCCCACTCCGCGTGCATCTGCGGCACCCACCGCTCCCGGCTGGCCCGCTCATCGGCGGCGACAGCGACGCCACTGTGCATCTGCTCCCGGCCGGCCCACGCCGCGTAACCGTCCGGCACCCCACCGATCTGAGCCAGCCCACCCTGCACCAAGGAAAGCAGCGAAATGCCAATTGCCACATGAGTCCAAGCACAAGCTTCTAGCGACCTTACTGTTTTTGAACATGCAGATGGACTACGGTTAAATTTCAAATGGGGGGAACCAGTGAGCAATCTGCTCGTGAGGGGAGGATGAATATGATATGCAGGTTTATCGCTTCGCATTTTATCTGTGTGGTCTCCACAGGATATTATCCTGACACCCTGGTCCAGCAATTACATTTATTTTTTGTTATTGCTAGCTGTGTGAGCATGACTACAAACTACCTGCATGGTAAAAATTGTCAGCTCACGATACTGTGAACAGGTTGGCTTCAGCGCACACGACGGCCGGCAGGGCCTGACCAGAACTTTGGCGCGCCGTGCTGTGCTTCATGGTGCTCACAAGAACGTGTCAGGATTGGTGTTGCAGGGTTTCATGCATGCATGAACCGGACTAAATACGTATTCAGGTTTGCGTTCCCATGGAAGTTTGGATCGTTAATGGTGGATGAACTGACCTGATACATCCCGTCTGAGGAGGAGGCGGCGGCGGCGGTGGCCTCGTCGACGAGGAAGTCCTCGACGTGCCAACCGGGCAGCGTCTTGGTGAGGTACTCGGAGATGCTGCTCCCGTCGCTCGCGCTCCCCGCGGCGGTGCCGGCGACGCTGCTTGGGCTGCAGCTATAGTCCTCCTCCGCTTCCTCCTCCTCCTCCGACGGCGCGGGGGAGTCCATCGGCGCCGACGAGAGGCGCACGCCGGTGAGGAGGAACCGGCTGTGCCGCCTCGTCAGCTCGCTCGTGGTGTGCACCGCGAAGTCGCAATCCCGGCACAGGATCGCCCTGTCCTCCTTGCAGAACAAGAACCCCCTCTTCTCCTGCAGTGACGAGTCCACACGCTTTAGAGTTGCAGCAAGCAACAGAAGCAACCCGAGGAAAAAGAGCGGCCTCTCGCTGCGTGCGTACCTGGCAGATATCGCAGAGCGGCGGCTTCTGGGAGGATGACGACGACGCTGACGCCGACGGTTGGAGGAGGGAGAACCGGCGGTGCTTCCCGGCGAGCTTGTTCGCGCTGTGGACGCGGCGGTCGCACGCGTCGCACAGCGCGGCCTCATCGGCGCAGCAGAAGACCGAGGCCGCCTCGGCCGCGCACACGTCGCACTGCACCTTCATGTCTCCTCCTCCAGTCCGATCGATCGACAGAAATCCTCGCGTCGCCGGGGGGCAGAGGAGACAGCTAACGAAGCGGGAAAGATGGTCGAGGCCGGGAGAGGATGCAGATAAGGCAGAAGCGCACAAGAAGCTCAAGTCAATGCCTTGGGTTAGAGGACTAACGACGATGTGGCAACCGCAGTGAGGAGAGGTACAGTGGTCGGTTAGGAGTGGTAGTTGTAGTGCACGAGAGAGTAGATATGTTTATATATTGGGAGGCGGCAGTGGCACGGCCGGTTTTAGGCCGAGGTGAAAGGAAAATAAAGCTGAAAAGGCGGTGTCCCCTGCCAATCAACCTAACCCTGATTTGTGAAAGCTCTTATGAACCGTGTTCTTGCTGATCGGGAGATGAACTTTATTACTACATGGTAGTGATCAGGGCTTGTGAGAGAAGTAACCTTAATTATTGCCAGGACTAATCAACTCCATGTTGTATATGTGCATCTGGTGCTCTAAGCAATACCTTTTCTCCGTACTAAGAAAAGAGCAACTAGCACATTTTGCAGGACAAGTTACTGTCTACTAAATCGTTTCTTCGGCACAACATGGCGAATAAATATTGCAGGAGAAGCGAGGAAAAAGGTCATTGTGTCGAGATCAACTATATATGCAGTAAATAAGAAAAAAAATCTGGCTCCATCATGCTTTCATATCGAGAAAAAAATGTTGAAAAGGAAAAGCGCACTCGTTTTCGGGACCACGCGCGCTGATTCTATCAAGGCCTGATCATCTTCACCCGAGCTGAATCTGTCCAATTAAGCTCGTTTCCACGTGCAGTAACAGTGTGTCAACAGTAGTATTGACAGCTGACAGTAAAAATGTTACTTTTCACATCCGGTGCCGTACTCACGTCACGACGAGCTCGAGCTGAGATTTTTTCACAACCCATGCTTTTGTCAATTTGCAAGGATCATGCCACATAGCCAGGTAATGCAAAATGTTTTATTATAGTTAGTCTACATAATATCTTAAAAAATTATATCCCAGGAGTTAGTGCACACAATATTAATTGATAATAACCCTGTCTTGTGCAGCTGAGAGCGGATGATGAGTTTGTAAATCTGTGTTGCTGTGATTTGCCGGTTCCCTTTGAACTTCTGAAGAGAAGTAGTCACGCATAACCATTCCCACGTCGCATTATCTCACCTTTCGGTTGAATGGACTGAAGAAAGTTCAGGCCTTGTGCGGCTTAATGATCAATTTGATCAGACGTTCCAGGATTGTGGATCATGCCATGATGGGCATGAAATGGGCTGTTGATGGTGATAAGTGGTCAGACATGGCCGCATGGGCGCTCTAAGGTCATGATCACCAACAAGGACATCGTCCTCCAACTTGATCCCTCCTGTTCTGCAATTTGCATTCTTCAGTAAACACTTTGGCTCGTTCTTTCCGGATTATTAGCTGCAAATTATTTGAGGATTACTCATGCCACGCTTTCGAAAATATGATTTCTTCACAAACTTTTCACATCAAAATTGTTTAGACCACTTGTTAGTAATATTTAAGTCCATCCATCAACCTTCAGACTTCATCCATAATTTATTCGAAAAGAATGTGTCCTATAGCCAAGGGAAGAAGAAGAAAGACGAGCCGATTAAGGGCTGAACTTTTCATTTATTGTATCATTGTTAACAGCAGATTTTCGTAATCTACTCAGAGAGAAAAGAGAAAACCGAAGTAGAGAAGAGGGGCCAAGTTGGAGTCGGACCAAGTTTCATATCGGACTCTGTAAGCGTATCGGACTGGAAAGAGTGCTAGCAGAAAGGCTGTATCGGCCGATTCGGATTCAATATGGCTATTGGCCGATAGAGTCACGAAGTTGATAAGGACGATATGGGATCAGTTTGGGGCTCGAGATGAGCTTCAAGGAAGTTGCCAACTAGAGATAAGGCTCGGTTTTAAGCAATTGTATCTTGTAAATTAAGTAGATTTAGATCTAATCTTTGGCAAGAGTCTGCCGCAAAGACTTGTTTGTTAGTTAGAGATAAGATCGTGTCCTACACGGACCATGTTGTAATCTCGGGTATAAATATCCCGGTAGTCTGTACATAGAAAGACTCTCACAATCAATCAAACACAAATCAATCTACTTTTGGCGCATCGTCAACCCTCGCAATAGGTTAACTTCCGGCGAGTTTTTGCTTCCCCAGAGCAGAGGTAAGAACTCGTACCCGACGATTTACATCGTTAGGGCTAGCGTGTCGCTTTAGACACGTTAAGCCCTGGCGATGTGATCGTTGTTTATCATGTTTTAGCTAATCTAGATGTGGTTTCTAATTCTATCTAGCCAGCGGTTAACTCGTTTTAGGGTTTATTGCCGACGATGATCGAATTAGCTTGCTTCTCTAGATTATCTAAGGCATTTACCATCTCCAAAAGCGATCGACGGCTTGATTTTCTTTGTGTTAATTCTCGATCTACACTCTGAGTTGCTATCGACCTTAGTCGTGTTTCGAGGTTTAATTCAAAGCCTATTCTTCGATCGTAATTAAGGATAGCACTGGGGTTTCAGTCGGTCTTACCTAACGCATGTGATTATTTATATTTTTGCATGTGTTTGCCACTTGTACAAGCAGATCGATAAACATAGATATATTTATTATAGGGTATCTTTATGACTTCTTTGCGATTAGTATATCTATATTAGATGATTGGCTTGTATAAGTTCGCATTAGAGTATTAGCTAGTGTATTTATCTTTGTGCATCCTTCATCGACCGTTTCCATTAAATTGCTACAAACACATTAGCATGGGCCGATGAGGTTAGATCTATTTATCAATCTTATTATGTTATAACTTCAAGTAGGCCGATATAGCTTTGCCCTATTGGCTAGGCTACCACGATGCAACATCGGCCTATCGGCCGATCGGCCATCGTTTCTAACATGGTTTACTTGTTTATTCTTGTTGATTGTAGATCAAATCAACTGGCACGCCCTACACGCACCTAGGCAAGCCGTTGGACCTGCACTGGAGTAAAGTAAACCTCCCAGGCCGCCGTGGAAACGTGGAACCCGTTTTGTTGTGAGGCGGGTGTTAACGACAGATTTTCGTAATCTACTTGGAGAGGAAAGAGAAAGCCGATGCAGAGAAGAAGGGCTAAGTTGGAGTCGGACCAAGTCTTGTATCGGACTCGGCAAGCGTATCGGACTGGAAGCTGTGTTAGCAGAAAGGGCGTATCGGCCGATACGGATTCAACGTGGTTGTTGGCCGACAGAGATAGAAAGTTAATAGAGTTAGCATGGGCTTGGTTTGGGCTCAAGATGAGCTTCAAGGAGGTTGCCAAATAGAGATAAGGCTCGGTTTTAGGCAATTGTATCTTGTAAATCAAGTAGGTTTAGATCTAATCTATGGCAAGAGTCTGCCGCAAAGACTTGTTTGTTAAGTTGTAGATAAGATCGTGTCCTATCTGGACAATGTTGTAATCTCGGGTATAAATATCCCGGTAGTCTGTACATAGAAGCTCTCTCACACACAATACAATACACAATCTTGTTCAACTTATTTTCGGCGCATCGCCAACCCTCGCAAGAGATTAATTTCGGCGAGTTCTTGCTTCCTTAGAGCAGAGGTGTTAACACCAGAATTTGGTAAGCCCCGAAGTCCTCATCGGCCCAGGATCTATATCAGCTCAAAGCTAGTATCGGCCTAGAGTTCTACATCGACCGATGGGGGTTATCTCAAACCAACCACCAATAGCAGTTGGATTCTTATTAGATTCGGGAAGATCTTATCCAGAGAAGACCGAGTTTGAGGAGGATGCGGCTTGTATATCTTAATTAGGAAGAGTTTGTTAGTTTTCTGTTTTATCTTTAGGAAAGTGTGTTAGTGTCCGGCAAGGACTTTATCTTTTTCCTTTTATCTTTAGGAAAGTTTGAGTTGTATTCTGTTAGGATTTTTGTTAGCCTATGGGTATAAATATGTAAGCCCGTAGTTCATGTAATTATCATCTCACGATCAATACAACTTCGGCGCATCGCCACCTTTTTACTTTCGTCTTTTTCGGCGAGTTCATGCCCTTCTCAGGAGGGGTAAGTCTCGTTATGGCTGCCTGCGCTATCGGGGCTAGGGCTTCGTCGTTCTGATCTCGTCAACGTAAGCACCTACTATCATATATCTTAGTTAATCTGGTTTGGCTTCTCGATTTAGTCTTATCGGCCGAGATTCGCTTTAGGGTTTATGTCGGTATCGACTAAATCGCTTTGCTAGATTAGATTGGCTAAGGTATCCACCACCCTGAAAATCAGTCAAGGGCTTGATTGTCTAGGTCTTGCGTTTCTTTTCATACTTAGTGCTGCATCAGTTCGGTTTGATCTACTAAGTCGTGATTAGAACCGTAATCTCTAGCCTGCTTGTTGGCTGCCAATAAGGGTTTCATCGGGGTTTCAGCCGGTGAGTTATCTGGACGTTGCATCGGCCCAAGAGTTTTACGTATAGATTGGATCTGGCCGATGACAACAGAGTATATATTGTTTATCTGCTTGTTGAGAGTTTATGCCATCGGACTTCTGGTCGATGTGTGCTTTAATCTTCATATCAATGTTTATCTTATATTTATCTGGATTATGCTATATCATATTGCTATATCATCATGTTATCGTCAGCCGATCGTCTCTATATAGATATTTGTTCAGTACATCGGCTGGAATTGTGCCATCGGCTCATCGGCCGATCGGTTGTTTTGGCTATCGGCCTATCGGCCGATACGTTTTTGCCCTATCGGCCTATCGGCCGATAAACTTTCTGTTATGTTGTTTTGCATATCTTGTCAGTGGCAGGATCAAACTGACTGGCACGCCCGCGCTTCATCAATTTTAGGACCTGCACTGGAGCTAAGCAGATCTCCCAGGCCTTCGTGTGTCTGCACGCCGGATCCTCATCGGCGGTACGGATTTGGCGTCAACAAGAGGTAAGAACTCGTACCCGACGATCTACATCGTCGGGGCTAGCGTGTCGCTGTAGGCACGTTAAGCCTCGATGATGTGATCGTCGTTTATCATGTTTTGGATGATTTTTGTAAGTGTATTAATTATGCTTCGCCAGCGATTTACTCGTTTTAGGGTTTATTGCCGACGGTAGTTTAATTATTATGCTTAGTTAAATCTTTCAATGCATCTACCATCCCCAAAAGCGATCGACGACTTGATTTTCTTTGTGTTAAATCTCAATTCACACTTTGAGTTGCTATCGACCTTAATCATGTTTTGAGATCTAACCCAAAGCCTATTTTTGATCGTAATTAAGGATAGCGCCGGAGTTTCAGCCGGTTTTATCTAATACATGTAATTACCATAATGTTTTTATATGTATTTGCCACTTGTATGAGTGGATCGACAAATATAAATGTGTTTATCATGGGTTACTCTTTCGGGTTTGTTCGTGATCAATATATTTATATAAGTCGATTGGTTCATACAAGTCTGCATTAGAGTATTAGCTAGTGCACTTATCTCTTTTATCCCTCATCGGCCGATGCCACTAATTGACATTAACATGTTGATGAAGGCCGATGAGATTAGGTCTATATTTTGATCTTACTTTATTATAGTTACAAGTAAGCCGATACAGCTTTGCCTTATAAGCTAGGTCACGACAATGCGACATCGGCCTATCGGCCGATCGGGCATTGTTTACTAACACAGTTTGCTTGTTTATCTTGTTGATTACAGATCAAATCAACTGGCACGCCCTACACACACCTAGGCAAGCCTTTGGACCTGCACTGGAGTAAAGCAAACCTCCCAGGCCACCGTAGAAACGTGGAACCCATTTTGTTGTGAGGTGGGTCGAAATTCTACGCCAACACGCTTTTGGCACGCCCGGTGGGACATCAAGAATGCAAGCTTCACAACAACAAGAAGATCACTGCAGGATGTCGAAGCAAAACGAGATCTCGGAGGAGAACGTCGTCTCTGTGACCGCCGACCAGCTCAATGATGAGCAAAAAGCTAAGATGAACAAGTTGGTTGAGCAATTTCAAGACATGTACTTGCAAACATACTCTAGGACTCAGCAAGGTACCCTAACTCAAAAGTCTAAGGTGATAATGCCGAGCCCTGGAGATGGAGCCAGCACGTCGGCGGCGGCACACGACCATGCCGTCAAGACGAAAGACAACGCCGCACTGACGCTACAGGATCGCATCGACTCTGCGGTTCACTCCGCATTGGTCAACCAATCGGGGATCCTGGTGAATACATTGACCAATACGGTCAAATCAATCCTAGATGGTTCTATTCACCAGTACAAGCCTCAAGGGCCAATTTTCCTACCAGAAAACAAGTTCCCTGCTTATCGGACCTTGAGGACCGATCTGAGCATGACTCCGCAGACGACAGCGCTGATTCCACCTCCATCGGCCCAACCAGCGTCAACCATGCCGTTGGTCCTGACCAAGCAAGCGGGAGGAAGCCCCCAGCACATCACGGAGGAACAGTTCGCGCAGTGGACGAAAGGGAAGCAGCCGATGGTCGAGCCGATGCAGCAAGTTCCAGTCAATCCACCATCAGCCGGTCAGCCCCAATTCTCCATGACGAGTAACCCTCCACAACCAGCTGCTTACAACGCGCTGCAAGGCTACCAGCAGTACACTGCAGGGCAGTACGATGCCCAGAACCTGAATCACCACTTCCAGCCGTACTCCCCGAGGCAATATCGGCCAGAAGGCTTTCAGCAGCCTTACCACCAGGAGCATTCACACCAACATGCAGGATACTGGGCCGATATGATAGCCGAGGTGATGCGAGATCAATTCGGCTTAAAGCCCAAGGAGAATTCCACAGTGTATCGGCATCCGTACCCCGAGGAGTTCGACAGAGTCCCACTGCCGAGCCGATACAAGATCCCGGACTTCTCCAAATTTTCGGGGCAAGATAACGTTTCTACGTACGAGCACGTAAGCCGCTTCCTAGCGCAATGTGGTGAGGCATCAACCATAGAGGCGTTGAGGGTGAGATTTTTCCCTCTGTCTTTGTCAGGGTCAGCATTTGCATGGTTCTCCCCTCTACCCTACAATTCCATCAGAGGGTGGGTAGATCTAGAGAAGCAGTTTCACAGATACTTTTACAACGGTGTACAAGAGATGAAACTGTCCGATCTCACTGCCATCAAGCAACGGGTTGATGAATCGGTCCCAGAATACATCCAAAGATTCAGGGACATAAGGAATAGGTATTATAGCCTCAGTCTAACCGATTCTCAATTGGCCGATCTGGCATTCCAAGGACTACTGGGGCCGATACGAGAAAGGTTCTCGTCACAAGAGTTTGATAGTCTAGCTCAGCTAGCACAAAGGGTATCGGCCCACGAACAAAGATTCCAGGAGGCGAAGAAGTTCGCAAAGAAGATCAACACAGTCTACCAATACGCCTCCGATGAAGACGATGAAGACGATGCAGACGTTGATCTGGCCGAGTGGGCCCAGATGAAGAAGCCAACAACATGCCAGTGGGTCAGGAAGGGCGACAAAGAAGATAAGTACGACTTCGACATCAACAAGGCCGATAAAATATTTAATCTACTCCTGCAAGAAAAACAGATTCAGCTGCCAGTAGGTCATATACTACCATCGGCCGAAGAAATCAAGAAGAGAAGATATTACAAGTGGCACAACACATATTCCCACTACACCAATGAATGCAAGATCTTCCGACAACAGATTCAATCGGCCATCGAGCAAGGCAGGATCAAGATTGATGAAGCCAAGCGGCCGATGAAGATAGAAGGACACCCGTTCTCAGTCAACATGGTGCGGGCGGACAGGGCCGACGGCAACGGCCATCAGACTGGCAAGCGACCTCATCAGACCTCAGAAGGCCTGATTAAAAAATACCAGCGAAGACGGGAAGAGCAAGCACAAGACTGCACCGATCAAGATAACTCCTATGACCCTCATTGGGAGTGCGAGTTTTTCCGGTTCTGCTGGAACGAAGGGATGAGGTTGCCATCAATCTAGGAGTGCCCTGCATGTAATGATATAGAAGATGCTCACCAGGGCAGCTCGAGCAAACCAGTGCATCGGCCAAACAAGCAGAGAAAGTCAGTACACGAAAGGCTGGGACCGATGCACCATGATCGTCGGGCTGAGGACGACGAACAAATCCAGAACCCTCAATGGTGCCCAAGCGACGTGTTTAGCAAGACACAAAAACGACGGGTTCAGAGATTGAGGAGAAAAGAGCAGATCCAGGAGCAGCAGGCGACAATTGCCCATCGGCCCGGCAAGACCAAAAAAGAGTGGAGGATAAAATCTACAGTGGTCAAGGCCGATGAGGGCACCTCAAGATCCACTCAAGCTCCCGCGTCTGCAAAAGGTAAAGGCGTAGCATCGGCTTCTGTTAACATGGTTTTCATATTACCAACAGAATACAACGTACAGACGGCCGATGAAGCGGTAGCCGACGACGAGCAGTCCTCAGCTAAGCTACAGTCGTCACCAGATCAAGCCGTGTTCGACAAGCCGGTCGACACCAGCTACAGGCACCTCCGGCCGTTATACATCAAGGGATTCGTCAATGGGCGGCCGATGACGAAAATGCTGGTCGATGGCGGTGCGGCAGTAAATTTAATGCCAGATACAGCCTTCAGGAAGCTTGGAAAAGTACCTGAAGACCTCATAAAGACCAACATGGTGCTAAAAGACTTTGGTGGCAACGCTTCCGAGGCGAAAGGGGTGTTAAACGTGGAGCTCACTGTGGGCAACAAGACGATACCTACCACCTTTTTTGTCTTTGATAGAAAGGGTTCCTACAGCCTGTTGTTGGGACGAGATTGGATCCACGCAAATTGTTGCGTCCCGTCAACAATGCTTCAGTGCCTCATACAATGGCAAGGGGACCAAGTCGAGATCGTGCAGGCCGATCGGTCAGTACACGTGGCCAATGCCGATCTCGCAGTTTGGGAGATGGAGGGAATCGATTGCCTGTCCGGGCGAGTTTGGGAGGCTGATTTCCTCAAAGTAACTGATTGCGACATCAAGACGATAGAAGACCAAGACAAATAGTTGCTTTAACGAAGATGTGCCATCCACTGCCCAAGATGAGCAAGCCAGTCCCTACACTGATGATGCGGTGGATGAGTTAGATGGGAAATTGGGACAAGGCTTTACGTCGGCCGATCAACTCGAAGAGGTTGATATAGGAATAGGTGATAGGCCTAGGCCGACGTATGTAAGTGCCAAACTGCCAAGGGAATATAAAAATAATTTGATAAATCTTTTGAAAGAATTCATAGATTGTTTTGCATGGGAATATCATGAGATGCCAGGGTTAAGCCAATCGATCGTAGAACATCGGTTACCTATCAAACCAGGCTATCGGCCGTTTAAGCAAGCTCCTAGGAGGTTTAAGGCCGATATGCACGAAGCTATCAAAGCAGAGATCACAAGGCTTTATGACGCCAATTTTATCAGACCCTGCCGTTACGCGGAGTGGGTTTCCAATATAGTTCTAGTGTTGAAGAAAAACGGCAAGCTTAGGGTGTGTATCGACTTCAGAGACCTAAACAAAACAACACCAAAAGATGAGTATCCTATGTCGTTGGCCGATTTGCTGGTTGATGCTGCATCTGGACACAAGATCATCAGCTTTATGAATGGGAACGCAGGCTACAACCAGATTTTCATGGCCGAAGAAGACATCCACAAGACAGCCTTCAGATATCTGGGGGCAATCGGCCTATACGAGTGCGTTGTTATGACTTTCGGTTTGAAAAACGCTGGAGCTACCTATCAGAGAGCTATGAATTATATTTTTCATGATCTTATTGGCTCGCTGATTGAGGTTTACATCGATGATGTCGTCGTGAAGTCTAAAGAGTACGATATGCACTTGGCCGATTTACGCAAGGTACTAGAAAGAGCAAGGAAATATGGTTTAAAAATGAACCCTAACAAATGTGCCTCTGGCGTATCGGCCGGTCAGTTTTTAGGTTTCTTGGTCCATGAAAGAGGAATTGAGATTACACAAAAGAACATTGATGCTATAAAAAATATCAAGCCTCCAACCAACAAGACCAAGTTACAATATTTGCTCGGCAAGATCAACTTTGTTCGGCGTTTTATGTCAAACCTATCAGGCAGGATAGAGCCGTTCACTTCGTTGTTAAAAATAAAGGACGATCAAGAGTTCGTATGGAGTGATAAGCAACAAAAAGCGTTGGACGACATCAAGGAATATTTAAGTTCCCCTCTAGTTCTAATCCCTCCGCAGAAAGGGGTTCCATTCAGGCTGTACTTATCGGTCGATGAGAAATCCATCGACTCAGTTTTGGTTCAAGACATTGATGGCAAAGAAAGAGCTATTTTCTATCTCAGTAGGAGGTTGTTGGATGCTGAAACAAGGTACACGCCGGTGGAGAAATTATGTCTATGCTTATATTTTTCATGTACTAAATTAAGGCATTACTTACTTTTCAATGAGTGCATCGTGGTAAGCAAGGCCGATGTGATGAAATACATGCTATCGGCCCCTGTTTTAAAAGGGAGAATTGCGAAGTGGATTTTCGCCTTAACAGAGTTTGACCTCAGATATGAATCGGCCAAAGCGATCAAGGGACAAGCCCTGGCCGATTTCATTGTTCAACACAGAGATGATTCAATTGCATATTCAGACATTGTGCCATGGACACTGTATTTTGATGGATCCGTTTGCAGACATGGATGCGGTATCGGCCTAGTCATCATATCCCCTCGGGGGGCAAGCTTCGAGTTTGCATTTACTATTAAGTCTTACTATACAAACAACCAAGTAGAATACGAAGCTGTTCTCAAGGGCTTGCAATTATTACAAGAAGTCGAGGCCGATTCCGTGGAAATTATTGGCGATTCACAGTTAGTCATCAATCAACTTTCTGGGGAGTATGAATGCAGGAACGACATTCTCAGGGTTTATAATGAAGAATGCAAGGAGTTGCTTCAGGCTTTTAAGATTGTGACTATGCGGCATATACCCAGGAAGCAAAATTTTGAAGCCAATGATCTAGCTCAAGGGGCATCAGGATACAGGCCGATGGCAAAAGATGTTGAAATTTAGATTGCTGCCATGGATGCCGATGATTGGAGGTTTGCTATCATTGATTATTTGAGAAACCCTTCCCAATCAACGTCACGAAAGATGAAATACAAAGTCTTACATTATGTCTTGTTAGATGATGACCTATATTATCGGACGATTGATGGTGTCTTGCTTAAGTGCTTAGGTCTAGAAGAGGCCAAAATTGTTATGAGCGAGGTACATGAAGGGATTTGTGGAACCCATCAATCGGCCCATAAAATGAGATGACTTTTGAAGCGCGTTGGATATTTTTGGCCAACAATGCTTGAGGATTGTTTCAAATACTACAAAGGATGTCAAGATTGTCAAAAGTTTAAAGCAATTCAGAGAGCACCGGCATCGGCTATGCATCCAATCATAAAGCCGTGGCCGTTTCGAGGATGGGGTATAGACATGATCGGACAAATCAATCCACCATCAAGTAAAGGACACAAATATATCTTAGTGGCTACAGACTACTTCACAAAGTGGGTTGAGGTCATCCCTCTTAAGAAGGTTGATTCCAAGGATGCAATTCAGTTTGTCAACGAGCATATTATATATCGGTTTGGATTACCACAAACATTGACTACAGATCGGGGATCAATTTTCGTGTCCGATGAGTTTGTTCAGTTTGCCGACAGCATGGGCATCAAGCTGTTAAATTCTTCTCCATATTATGCGCAAGCTAATGGGCAGACAGAAGCTTCCAACAAGACCTTGATCAAGCTGATCAAGAGAAAGATTGACGAACAGCCAAGACGGTGGCATACAACGCTGGCCGATTCCCTTTGGGCATATTAGATTGCTTGTCACGGTGCAACCCAAGTGCCACCGTATCAGCTGGTTTACGGACATGACGCTGTGCTGCCATGGGAAACTAACATCGGCTCTAGAAGGATTGCCTTGCAAGACGATTTGACAGCCGATGAGTATAATAATCTTATGGTCGATGAGCTAGATGATTTGGCACACGTCCGATTGCGGGCCTTGAAAAAAATCAAGCGAGATAAAGATAGAGTTGCTCGTCATTATAACAAAAAGGTTGTTGCCAAGTCATTTGAAGAAGGGGATCTTGTTTGGAAATTAATACTGTCGATTGGTTCTAGAGATAATAAATTCGGCAAGTGGTCACCTAATTGGGAAGGTCCTTTTCAGATTCATCAATGTGTTCCGCGCAATTCTTATTTGTTAAAGGGATTAGATGGAGAAGTTTATGGCAGAGCTCTTAATGGAAAATACTTAAAGAAATACTATCCAAACGTCTGGATCGACTCATGATCGGCTTGCTAGCCGATTTAACATAATAGCCGATGTGTTACACATCGCCTTTAGATGGCCGATATACATTATCGCCCTTAGTTCAAATTTTACAACATGAGCCGTCATCTTCCAAAATTTGTGGGGCATATATATACACAAACAGGAAATCTTTCAAGATTCTTCAAGTTTACTAGATCGAAATTTTATTGACTTCAAAAATTTTTCAGACTTGGATTTTTTCAGCTTTGTTCAGATCAAATTCGGCTGATTGGCCGATAAGATTTATATCAATCAAAACAGGAGGTTATCTTTTTACAAGAAGGACATAAAAATATATTACATCAGCCTATGAATTTTTCAATAGCTGCAATGGCCTTATGGCGGATTTGATCAATGTCCTCTATTGCTTGAGCGTCATCGGCCGTTGACCCTGGAATTGGTTTCAAGGATTTGCTCAGGGTTGCAAGGTATTTGGCCGATGCCTTCAGCTTCACCGTTTGGTCTTCTATGGCCTTAGGTGATGCGGCTATTCCGGCTTCAACTTCTTGGATCTCCTTGCGGGTGGCTTCTAGCTCCAATACTAAGTCTCCTTCGAGACGACAGAGTTCTTTAAGTCTATTGTTTAAGACAATCGGCTCAACAGCCAGCTCATCTAACCTGGTTTTGTCAGAATTGACTTGAGCTTTACTGGCAGTCAAGGCCGATTCCAAGCCCTCACGTTCCCACCTCTCCGCGATTCTCTCTTTAGCCCTATGAAGCTTGAAGTGGTACTGTTCCAAGAAGATGGCTGGCGTCAGGATCTCCATCAGGTCTTCAGGTAGTTGGTCTTGAATTTCCTAGACCCTGCTCCTGACGGGATTACTGTTCTCCACTAATGACTCCAGCGATGCCTCTAGCCGATTGGCGATGTCGGACAGCCGGTTCTTCAACTCTTCAGAAATCGATGCCTTCGTTGTGCTGGGTGGCTCTTTGTCATCATCGTCAAGAAATTGGCCGATATTAAAGGAAAACATATCGGCTAAGTTCTGCAAACATCAAGATAGGGCATGGTTAACCCAGTCAAGCAAAAATTGGCAAGGGGTTCGAAGTGATCTGGTTTACCTGTGATGGGGCATCGGCCGCGCTTGTATCGGCCGTCTTTTGTTGTCCTGAGCTGGTGGGCGAGGGAGTTGGCCGATGCGGGGTAGGTGATGGAGCCCATGGCTGAAGAAAGGCAAGAAAATGGTGATCAGATCTATGTTATCAGAGGAATAATATAAAAATTAACTCTTACCGAAGCAATTGGAGAGGATGGTGGAGAAGGAGATGGTGTCCTCAATCGAGCCTTGATTTGCTCGTGCCTTTGCAAGGTTGCCTTTTTAGTTCTTAGCAAAGGGGCCGATTGAGTCCTCTCTTTGAGTAAAGACGATGCGACGACCTGGGAAGTAAATCAAGTTATAGCATACCAGCAGAAGGAGATTGCACAAATTCGGGAAAGGAATTGTATTAACCTTGCGGACTGCATGTCTGGTTCTCCTTGGTTGAGCGGCATCGGCTTGATCATCGGTCGATGGAGTCCTTGTGGTTGCGGCCGATGAGTTCTTAGTAGACTTGGCCGATGGCTCTCTGGCGGTCTTGGCCGATGGATCCTCTTCTTCAGACAGATCAGCGGCTGCTGCATCGACTTCTTCCTCCATAACTTGGTCATCGAGGAATTTTTCTATGGAGGGGTCTAGCTCGTCTAGATCGGCCTGGTCATCAGTCCTAGGTTTCTTGCCAATTTTTTGAATCTTTTCTTTTATTGGCGTCTTCCTCTTGGGAGTTTCTTTGGCTATCGGCCCTTGGAGCAATGATGATACCTTCGGAGTGGTGAGGCCGATAGTCGATTCCATGACAGACTTGCCTGATGGAGCCAATACTAGAGCATAAGTTATCTTTTGCCCGCTGTTGCTGACTGATGGTACTGGGGCGTCAGGGACCTGAGGACTGATGTTATCAATAAGTTCTGTCAAGTAGAACCTGGCCGATTGATGGAAGAGATGAGAAGTCCACTCTTGCCATCATGACTGGAAAGTGAGGTGGATGAAAGGACTCAGCCATAATCGGTCACAATCTCCCAGATTTGGAACCTTGGTTTCCAGAACCTTGCTCATAACCAGGGCCGATGGAACAATACTCCTGCTCTCTAGGAGCTGATGGAAGTGCAGGCCTATGGGAAGTTGACCAAGCCCGCATTGCTTTGCAGCTACCATGGGGTTGTAGAACTCGTAGGATAGACTGGTGCTTCTGCCTTGGAACACGCCTACTGGGAGCAAGCAGGGGGTGATGCCGATCATGAAGAGTTGTCTTGCTACCATATCATCATTCAGTTCACCCAGAGTTAGATCGGCAGGGAGTTCAAAATCGGAGTCTGAAGGATATACAAACATGTCCATCTTGGTTGATGGAGGGCCGGTGTAGAATCGGACAAACCAAGCTGATAGTTCTTCGGCCGATTGGTCTGCTCCAGGGTATATGAAAGCTACTTCTCCAAAGGACATGCATCTCCTGGATGAGGGATCTTCGTTATCGGTGTAGTCCGATGGGAAGGCAGACTTTGATAGCGGAGGCCGATCGACCATGGTGTTAGTATAGATTGTCAACCAAAGTTGGACGAACCACCATGGACCCCCATGTGCCACTGTTCTTTTCAGCATCAGATCTTGAGTGGCAGAATGGAGCAACCGATAGGCAGCCCCAAGGAGGTATCGGCCGAGAGGAAATTGCCTTTTTTCAACTAGGGCCTGAGCTAAGTGTTGGCAGTTCAGAGTAGGGCCGCAGGTTGATCCGCAAAAGACAAATCTTTCTAGCCACAGGGTTAGAAAAGCCACGTGCTCTCTTTCTGAGACAGATCCTGTTTCCATGTGCTCAGCTACGTATCCAGACCAACCTCCGATCTTCTTAGTTTTCAGCTTGTGGGTGCTATTGATAAGGAGGTTGAAGGGGTTGATCTCAGAATGTATGTCCAATCCTGTCAGCATCTTGATATCTACCAGCGTCGGGGTCATCGGACCTTGTCTAAATAGAAAAGCATTTAAGGTGCTGGACCAGAAGTATGTGGCTGCTGACATAAGGGGCTCATTTTTCTTGGTATCGGCCAGGGATAGAGTGATGCATTGGCCGATTCCTATCTCATCCCAATAGACTTGCTTGGTCGCAGCAATTCTCTTGTACCAAGTTCTGAAGCCAGTGAGCTTTGACGGCCAAGATCTCAAGGTATGCTTCCATGAAGATACATTGGGTTTGACTTGCTTGAATGGGATTCTGTTCATCTCCGCATTGATTAACCAAGTGGGGTCAGAGTTGCCCATGGGGCCCAACAGGAACCGGTGTGATTTGTCGTTGGTTGGGATTAGGATCTGGTTCTTGAAGACCTATGGCGCATAGACAATAATGGAAGATAAGACCCGGGGGGCAAGAGCAGAAGCCCTAGTTTGAAAAACTCGGCGAGAAAATGAAAATGTGAACTTGGAAAGGATTGACTCACCACGGGGATCTCAGAGGTGTAGAACGGCAAGGAAGCCATTGATGTGGTCGAAGAGGTCGTTGGTGAAAGGGTCGATGCCTTGAGGACGCCAAGGAGTCGCCGGAATCGAGAGGCGCAGGTGGTTGATGTAGAACGGTACAAGTAAGTCGGCGGCGGGAGATTGTGAATCTGGATCTGCGCGGTTTTCAGATAAACCCTAGCGGAGAAGTCGATGGGTTCCTCGGAGCTAATTCTGCCACATTATATAATGAAGCGGAATTGGGGGGCATGTGTTAACGCCAGGTTTTCGTAATCTACTTGGAGAGGAAAGAGAAAACCGATGCAGAGAAGAAGGGCTAAGTTGGAGTCGGACCAAGTCTTGTATCGGACTCGGCAAGCGTATCGGACTGGAAGCTGTGTTAGCAGAAAGGGCGTATCGGCCGATACGGATTCAACGTGGTTGTTGGCCGACAGAGATAGAAAGTTAATAGAGTTAGCATGGGCTTGGTTTGGGCTCAAGATGAGCTTCAAGGAGGTTGCCAAATAGAGATAAGACTCGGTTTTAGGCAATTGTATCTTGTAAATCAAGTAGGTTTAGATCTAATCTATGGCAAGAGTCTGCCGCAAAGACTTGTTTGTTAAGTTGTAGATAAGATCGTGTCCTATCTGGACAATGTTGTAATCTCGGGTATAAATATCCCGGTAGTCTGTACATAGAAGCTCTCTCACACACAATACAATACACAATCTTGTTCAACTTATTTTCGGCGCATCGCCAACCCTCGCAAGAGATTAATTTCGGCGAGTTCTTGCTTTCTTAGAGCAGAGGTAAGAACTCGTACCCGACGATCTACATCGTCGGGGCTAGCGTGTCGCTGTAGGCACGTTAAGCCTCGATGATGTGATCGTCGTTTATCATGTTTTGGATGATTTTTGTAAGTGTATTAATTATGCTTCGCCAGCGATTTACTCGTTTTAGGGTTTATTGCCGACGGTAGTTTAATTATTATGTTTAGTTAAATCTTTCAATGCATCTACCATCCCCAAAAGCGATTGACGACTTGATTTTCTTTGTGTTAAATCTCAATTCACACTTTGAGTTGCTATCGACCTTAGTCCTGTTTTGAGATCTAACCCAAAGCCTATTTTTGATCGTAATTAAGGATAACGCCGGAGTTTCAGCCGGTTTTATCTAATACATGTAATTACCATAATGTTTTTATATGTATTTGCCACTTGTATGAGTGGATCGACAAATATAAATGTGTTTATCATGGGTTACTCTTTAGGGTTTGTCTGTGATCGATATATTTATATAAGTCGATTGGTTCATACAAGTCTGCATTAGAGTATTAGCTAGTGCACTTATCTTTTTTATCCCTCATCGGTCGATGCCACTAATTGACATTAACATATTGATGAAGGCCGATGAGATTAGGTATATATTTTGATCTTACTTTATTATAGTTACAAGTAAGCCGATACAGTTTTGCCTTATCGGCTAGGTCACGACAATGCGACATCGGCCTATTGGCCGATCGGCCATTGTTTACTAACACAGTTTGCTTGTTTATCTTGTTGATTGCAGATCAAATCAACTGGCACGCCCTACACGCACCTAGGCAAGCCTTTGGACCTGCACTGGAGTAAAGCAAACCTCCCAGGCCACCGTGGAAACGTGGAACCCGTTTTGTTGTGAGGCGAGTCGAAATTCTACGCCAACAGCGGGTCAAAATTCTACGCCAACATATATGCATAAACAAGGCCTATGTTGCTGTTGATTTGATACCACCGAACCGAATAATATTAATCATATGTTTGTGAGTTTGTTTGTTGGACGGGATCTAAATTCAAGAGACAATATTTAGAAGGGGCATCTGCACATGTTCTGTCCTATGGCTTAGTACGAATGACATGCTTTTTCTAACAACACTTTAATTGAATCTTACATGCAAGTACTATACAATGCAACACACTAAGTTCGGTATGGGCCTAGTTTCAAAAGTGCGGGGAGTACCACTTCACTAAATCGCATTGATATGATATTGAGAAACATCTCGATCCTCTCGTAATCGATCCTTTGACCCTGATCCTCTATCGCCTTGCCCCTACTAACTATCGGATCCATTCGCCAGACTCGACAGCTCTCAAACCCTAATGCCTTTGCTCGCTGACGCCATCTAAGGGAGATAGAGAAGAAGAGCTCCATCCAATGCCGCTTCATGTTGCACGAATTGATCCAGGCACAAACATCTCTGATCCAACGATACTTAGGCCCCAGATACAACATTGCACCCTAACCATTACCAACACCTCCAACGAGCCCTTCGTTGCTCGTCGCCTTGCTCCCTCTCTGGTTGCCACTAGCACCACCACTGAGCTCGTCGTTGTCCTGCCAAAGCCCCCCTCCTTGCTGTAGTCACCTTCAATCCATGCAACCAGATCTGGACCGGGAAGCCAACGATCTAGCAGCCACCACACTTAGGGCCATTGCCATCGCCATCCATGCTAGCACGTTAGAAAGCACTGCCACAAATAGCAACTGCTTTTGCCGTCACACATCTAGATTTGAATGTAGATATCCCACTAGCAGCTACGGCCCCTAGGGCCATCGCCACTAGAGAGCACCGGCTCCGTCACCATCAATGATGGAGATTTAGTAATAGGATTAATTTATGAATAATGTCTTTTCATCGAAACTTTGTTGGTGTCTTACCTTTAAGATTCATTCATGCATGTATTGTGATGTAAACTTTATAACATTTTTTTTGAAACGAACCACACGAGAAAGTGCGGGGTTTCATATTGATATTGTAAGAAAAAAAATACAAGAAATAGCCCTGGAAGGCTATAATTAGGACAAACAAAAAGACCAACCAAGCCAAGCACCTACAACATAAACGCCTGCTACTGGGAGCAAACAGGAGCACGACACCCAACACACTCCTCTCCATCCACATCTTCGGGTTGAAGGGGGAGAGGATTAGAGAGAAGAATGGATCTGCTCTCCCCCACTAGGCCTGCCAACATGGTCACCTTGAGGCGACTAGGACACCGTCGCAAGAGGATAAAGTCTGGACAAGAGTTTGACCGGAAATGGCCCTCAAATAAAACCTTCAGGAAGGTTACGACACTGATGGTGCCGCTGTCGCCGGCCCTAGAAAACCTGGGCGTGGTTTTCACCTGAGGATTCCACCATGGAGAGGAGAGACGCCATGGTAGTGTCCCCAGCGAGGTTCCGACACTCGAAAGCGTTGCCACTGTCGGTCCTAAAAGGACTAGGCTTTCGCCCGGAATCTCCCAACCCTCGCATGTCAAAGCATCTCTGTCGAAACTAGTAGCCCCACCCTCTGAACACCATCCGCTCATGACCACTAACCAACGCCCCACCGTCGGCCGCCAAGCAAGCAAGAGGTCGCCTCCACACTCCCCTGTACAAACCCCACCAGCGTCACCGCCTCTCCGCTGCCTCAGGAAGTCCCAGCCTCACCGGCAAGCAAGCCCGAGAGGAGGAGGATGGATTTCGACGGACATCTGCTCATCGTCGAAGCCGTTCCCTCCTACCTGCACTGTAGCCGGCAACGTCGTCCTCCCTTCGACAAGAGCAGAGAAGCAACCGCCACCATCGCCACCGAGGCCACTCTCTCCCAATGCCCCCACCGTCATCGCCGCCTCAGGGAGACCCAATCTCACTGACAAGCAAGCAAGAGAGGAGGGAGACAGATGTCGACGAACACCCGGTCGTCATCGACGTTGTTCCTTCCCAACCGCACCGTAGCCGACAACGTCATCCCCCTTCAACGAGAGAAGAGGAGCAGCCGCCTCGCTAGCGCCAGATCCGGTGCTGCCGCCGTCGATGTCTGCCTTCGACCTCCGAGCGCATGGTCCGACCTCGACGGTCCCTCCGCCGCCGGCTGAGCCGGCTTCCCTCCACCGCTGGCCACGCCTCGCGTTAGGCCAGCCTCCCTGCACCGCCGGCCGCGCCTTGCGCTAGGCTATCCTTCCTCCATCGCTGGTCGCGCTCCTCACCATGCCGACCTCCCTCTCCACCGGTCACATCCCTCACCGCGCCAGCCTCCCTCACCGCTGGCCGTGCCCCACGTCGTGCCATCCTTCCTCCGTCGCAGGCCGCGTCCCTCGCCTCGCACGGCCACCACCTCACCGCTGCTGTCTCGATCCGCTGGTGGGAGCATCAGATCTAGCCATAGGGGACCAGGTCCGGCCACGACGGTGTCGGATCTAGACATCGTCGCCCCGCCCCTCTGCTACCTCGTTGACGCCCCAGCCGCCGTGACCACGAGCGCGAGGGAGAGCCCCGCACGCCGTCGTCCTTGCAGCTGCCCGGCTTTGCCGATGGCTGCTCGGGCAACGACGAGGCGGAGGAGAGAAGGGGGGAGGGAGGAAGCGGCGGCTATCGCCGCCCGTGTCGGCCAAGGGGCGGAGTGACGCGGGGCTTCTGCGAATGAGAATTTCTACTTTATAACAATTGGCTTTTGAAGCAAAAGCCAGGACTTCCCATGCCTTAAAAGTTATATGCATGAACAGAAATGCCATATCCGTGGAATTCTGCTGACGGAAACATATGCATATTCTAAAATTCTCAATCTCAGACCGAATTGAGTACAATTAAAATGGACACACAGGATACATATGTTTGGTTGCAGGCTTAGCAGCCATGCAGGTGGCTGTCTGCTCTACAAAGTTGTCCAATTCTTCTGTCCCTGTTACTGTTATTTATTTTAAAAAACAGTACCACCCTGCCATTCCCATGAATAAATACTCCGCTACGCAAGAACATGGCGACAGCGCATTCCTAGATCGTGCAGTTTAGAATACTTTGCCCTGCACATCAGACCACTGCAAGTGCCAAGTCCTCCAATGGCAGCTGCAACAGTTGGGAAATTGAAAAGTAAGGTCGTTTTTGCTGATAATAACAAATCCAAATTCTAAAAGCGTACGATTCTTGAACAATGCTATGGTCCCCTATTGTTGCTTGCTTGCATCCTAATAATCTAACCCCCAACTGATCCCCGAAATTCCTTTCCATTTGATGTCACGGGTGACCTCAATTACCGAAATTTCATTAGGATATGTACGCTCCTCTCTGGCATCGATCCGCTAGATTTGGGGGGCTAAATCTACATATGCGGCCACTTAACAAGAAGAAGGTTGCTAGTAACGAATAACAGGGTTGACAAATTTGAGGTAGTAGTTTGATTATCATGGTTATTATATCAGACTTATCAAGCATGCAACAAAGTGATAATCAGACTTATTTCTATTAGAAAAACAGTTATTTCTAACTGTTTCTAGTAACGAATAGAAAAACAGCTCGATCAAAAATTTTGCAAAAGGCTGTCTAAATTTCACTAGTTTTCTGCGTTAACTAATTGGTAATCGATGTAGCAACAAAGTGAGACTTGCAACAATGTGCATGAAGAAAATGAAAAACAAAATGGCGTGCACACCCGCCGCAGGTCGATTGCAGACATAGCTGGGTACATATGTCAGTGTTGCAGACATAGCTGGGTACATATATAGTTTCCCATTGGATGGAGACACGGATTAATATTTGCAGAGAGGTCAGATCAGCTCCGCAACCTGCACAGGGGAAAGAATAAGAAAAAGTGCAGGGGTTTCTCATCATCCGAGTTGTTCATCCGAGACGAGGCGAAAAGGGCGCCCTTGGCCGTATGCGCTTTTCTCGGCTGGCGTCATGGGCGTGGAGATCGCATCCTCCTGGCATCATCAGATAACCTGCATGCATCTTACCAGCCGTCCAGCAGTGCCGGGGCCGCAAGCATGGAGATACGGCACGATCCGTTCACATTGCTGTTGATCCAACTTGCTCCGATCCATATCTTAATTGAAGATCAGAACGTACAGATTTTTATTGGGTTAAAAAGGCACCTTGAGCCTCCTGACCAATCACTCGGTTCATCAACCCGGCGAAAGAATCACCCATATTTGCCTCCGCGTTGAAAACTTCTTGGCAACAGTAGCACTAGTACTCCATGTAGTACTACGACTACCTCTTGGCCAGGACTCAGGAGGGTGATTAACAGTAATCACACGCCATGTGAGAAAGAAAGTCAAGCCGTGGTTTTACTTGCACGTCGCCACCAATCCATTATACACACACGATGGCCACATCCCCGGCATCGTTTTATTTCTCGGTTTTTCAGAAGCGATGCATGAAAAGGGCTCCAATTTCTGAATACCCCGAGCGATAGCCACAAGGGCTGCAACCTGCGCCACGGAAACGAAGTAATTAACGAACGCCGCCGCTGACAGTAGCGCGACGAGAGATTGGCACGGAATCATGTGGTGGGCGGAGGGAGTGGGTAGTTGCGGCGCGTGCCATGCGGCTGCAGGCATCGCTGTATCACCCGGCCTTTTTCGGAGAGGCATGGGCAAGCGCCCGCGCTTTATTGCCGGCGACGGCGATGTACGGCGGTGTACGTGAGCGGGATGACGGCGACGCGACCGCGATCTCGGAGGGGGTCGATCTGTTAGGCCGTCGGTGGTAGCTGGCCTGGCCAGCTGCAACGGCGAGGCGATCTCACGTCCGAGTCCGACCCGAGGCGGCGCTGCTGATGCCAGCTGGCTGGCTGGCGCCACAGCTTGCAGGAGGCTGCGGCGACGCTTTCACGTACGGCGCGGGACGATAGGAATATTCGCGCGCTAATTATTGGTGCGATCTGATCTGCATCTTCCTCCCAGATTATTGGGCGAAAAGCTTGTTTTTGTCATCTTCCTCGTTGAAATGATCAGAACTTGAAAAGCGCTACATTCACTTGCTTACTCTATTGATTTTTCTCGATTGCGCCCGGTTACTATATCGTTCTCGCAAGATTTTCTCTTGATCTTTGTCTTCGATAGGATCCTGATCTGTTTTAGTTGATGCAGTTTTTTCTTTGAGATCTGATGCAGTGTTCTACCTGCTGGCAAAGCGGGCGAGACGACAGATTTTCGTGCCTATGCGGATTGATTGCTCCGAGAGAGGCCTGGGCCAGGAAACAAAGATTTAGGAAATGTGCTCCGTGGAGATGGTAGGCCCATTTATACCCAACCCTACCTTTCTCGCTTTTCCTTTCTGGCTGTGGTGAGGTCCAGTTCGCAAATATCTGGCCCACTATTGGTCAATGGTATCTTTTCGCCACATATAGTATCGGTCAATGGGCCACACGAGTACTTTATTCTCTTTGGAACGGGCCACACTGGGGGACGTCGCCCTCAACGCAGCCATCACGCCCAGCCGCGTAGGCACGGTCCACCGCCACCGCCACCTCCACCTCCACGGCTCCACCTCCACCTCCACCTCCCGGTGGGCCCGCGACGACAGCGCCGTTTATAAGCCAGGGAGGCGGAATAGGACGCGGTTCGTGCGCCACCGTCGGCCGTGCGCGAGCCAAAGCCAACCACCACGAGAAACAACATCGGAGGAGCGAGCCGTCCGTCCCCAACCCCTCCTCATCGTCGTCCCGCCAGAGAACCAAACGAAGAAAAAGGAGGAGGGGAAAAAAAAAAACGGGAGAGGCGACCGACGCGGCAGGCCCGGCCGTTCTCTCCTCCCCTGGTCAGCGCGCCGCGGCTTTTGCGCCCGGAGACGGGGCTCCATGGAGGCGCTGTGGAAGCAGGCCTCCAGGCTCAAGGAGCAGGTCTCCCGACAGGTGACGCTCCCATCCCCTCGATCTCTTTGAACTCCTGTGTTAGTACGGTTCTTGATCGATCCGAGTAGAGCAGCCCATGCGGGTTTGGTGACTGCGCAACCGGGGGTCGATCCCTCTTAGGTGTCTGTCTTGTTCGATCCGGTCTCTGTAAGTTTGATTTTGATGTCTATGCTTATGTGTTTTGAGAGGCTACCGTACTTCATCTATGGTTAGGCGTCTCAGGTTAATTTTCATTCATGCTGGCGAATGGTGAAATGAATTGTGAGGGGGAGGTCCAAGCCTTTGCTCCGAAAAAAATTGAGGGGAGGGTTGGTACTGCGGTGCGCATGTTTGCAATCCTGAGATGAGAAAAATCAGGTTATGAGTTAACGACGGGGTTGATCAATTCAGTTAATCTATTAGGAACCTGCAGGTTTTCTATTTAAAAGCGTTGCTCGTGATTCCTGTTCGAAATATAGAACCGTGTAAACATGATCTACCCCAATTTGCTGTTTTCAGTAATACCACCTTGATTATTTGCATCCATCTTGCACAAACATAGGAGGGTTGGCCGAAAGGAGTTACACTTCCTTAGGAAGACAGCTATGATTAGCAGTCCACAATATCTGGTATCTATTCAGGTGTTCTGGTTTCGTAGTGTAGACCTATACTACTAATTACTTGCTATGAATTTTTCCTGGAACATATAGTCTTTAAAAACCGATGTTCCAATGTCAGGACTTGTTATTACTAATGTCTGCGATTTGCAAAGTAACTGGAGACTCTAGGGTGTTAAATGCCAGCTACATATCTGCCTTCACATGGAATATATACTGCATTATCTTTATATGTTGCGGGATATTTGCTTGGTATTTAACTGCATCGAAAAGTCAGCTCTTTTAATCTCGTATGAACTACATAACATTGTACCTATCTACACCATTGCAGGGCGTGTTTAAGCCATTTGGAGCTGCCTATGGAAATTCAGAAAATGCGTTTACAGATGAATCAGAAGTTAATCTACACCAGAGGCTGGAAAAACTTTACTTATCAACTCGTGCTGCTAAAGTACGAGCAAGACAAATTTATTAGAGAAACAGTACCTCTTTCCTTTTTACCTAGATTGTTTCGATTAAACATTGGCATCTTTTCGCCAGCATTTTCAAAGGGACATTGTCCGGGGTGTGGAGGGATACATAGTCACTGGATCTAAACAAGTTGACATAGGTATGTTGCTCTTAGCTTGACACAATATTTATTACTCACTGTAACATTTACAGTACTGTATGTTGATTAGCTGCAACCTAAATCTACAGGAAATAAATTGTCCGACGATAGCCAGAAATATGGCACTGGAAACACATGTACAAGTGGTAATACTTTATCCAAGGCCGCTACATACTATGGAAAGGCTCGTTCTCTGATGGAAAAGGAGCGTGGGAACATGTTGAGAGCATTTGGTACACAGGTCTGTTCATGACTTCTTGCTGATCGATATTTTTTACCTTATGACATGTATGATCAGTGTTGAGACAAAATCCAACTGCCCGCTTGGCCAGGGCCTCCTCCCTCTAGGGGAGAAGTCCTAGCTGATGAGCAACAGAGGAAAGGAGAGGATGAGAGTTGAGGGAGATGACAGTGGGTATGGAGAGAATGGGATCCCCCTCCTTCTTGCCCCTTGGGGGTCCTTTTCATTCCTATGCAATGGGAAATTACATAATTGCCCTTGGTTTTTTACATGGAGCACCATTGCCATGTGGGTGTTTTAGTCCTCTATTACATTAGTTAACCCAACACCCG
Source organism: Oryza officinalis (assembly GCA_008326285.1). Classification (NCBI taxonomy): domain Eukaryota; kingdom Viridiplantae; phylum Streptophyta; class Magnoliopsida; order Poales; family Poaceae; genus Oryza; species Oryza officinalis. The sequence goes on along the minus strand of BDMV01000004.1, from coordinate 30,513,665 downwards.
ACGAGTGGGGTTTATCCCCCAACAATTAGCATACTAGTAGTTTACCTGTACAACTAGTTGTTACTGCGTTCAGAACAATGAGGTTCATTTCTTAGGGTGTTGATAAATGTGAACAGAACGCATAACTTTAGTAAATAGCCAAGGGCATTTGTGCTCTTATAGATTTTGTAACATTTTGATTATAGTTTGACGGGCTCTCTTTTCATATTTTTATTGTATATAAAGGGCATAACTGCATAAGAGATTGTTGGATTGTAGGTGGCGGAGCCACTGCGAGCAATGGTTATGGGTGCGCCTTTAGAAGATGCGAGACATCTAGCCCAGAGATATGACCGAATGAGGCAAGAAGCTGAAGCCCAGGTGAAGTAGTGTATAACTTTTACTTAAGTCTCTTCAAGCTTATATAACATCCCAGGATATACCACTCGGATGTACTTACAGCATATTTGAAACAATATCAACTGACGAGCAACCTAAGTTATACAATAAAAAATTTTAGTTTCCGTATTTTATGATTCTACTTCCTCACATTCCTAATTCCTTTTACCGTAAGGCTTACAGATGCATAGTGGAGAAATTGTTATCAGGAAAGGAAAAATGCTGTGCATTCTCTGAGAACCAGAACGATCCCAAAGTTTCTCAACATCACAATATTTTGGAAAGCATCACACTATATATGTGTATGGCCAGATCTTGTCAACCTTATTCATCTATACAATCTCCATAACTTGAAACTGTAAAATACGGTCACTTGCAAGTTGCAAAGCAATAATACCAGTGACATTGGCAAGTTGCCTTCAGTTACACGCAGGCTTTATTATCTAAGATCCTACTACCTTCTCAGATCATATGATTAGTTGAGTCATTTGAAACATATGTAATTTGTGTTCCTTTTCTGTGTGTTTAAACTGAATTGTTTAGCTTATTTATTCTGTGCGCTTTCCTAGGCTGTTGAAGTTTCAAGACGGCAAAACAGAGTAAGAGAGTCAGCTCCAAATGGAGATGTGATATCAAAGCTGGAAGCTGCTGAATACAAACTTGAAGAACTTAAGTCAAGCATGGTGGGATTAGGGAAGGAAGCAGTTGCAGCAATGGCTGCCGTTGAGGCTCAGCAGCAAAGATTGACGTTACAACGCCTTCTTGCGATGGTACCCATGAGATATACCAGTTAACGTTACATTTTCTGGTGCATCATGCTATTGCATTTATCTGAAAATTATATATAGCTGTTAATCAGTCTTGTTTGCCTGAAGGTTGAAGCTGAAAGAGCCTACCATCAGAGAGTTCTGGAGATCCTTGACCACCTGGAACAAGAAGTATGTATACTCCAGCACTTTTTACATTTTTTAAAAAAATGGCCTGTTGACACAACCCACACACTGTCAAGTGTGCAGAAGCTCTATATGCATCAAGTTAATGATTGTTTTCCGATTTGGTTTAGATGGTATCAGAGCGTCAAAAGATTGAAGCACCTCCGACCCCATCAGTAGAAAATTACATGGCACAGCCACCACCATCTTATGACGAAGTCAATGGCATGTTTGCATCCTCCTCTGTCGATGATTCAGTGACATCTATAGATTTCTTCCTAGGAGAGGTGTGGCGTTCTTTTAATACAAAATCTATTGCACCATCTGCCAAATGGACATGAATTTAATAATGTTATTATGCTTCTTACATATGTTTGGTCGTTATGATGCAGGCCCTTGATTCCTTCAAGGCTGAAAGTGAGTCTGAGCTTAACTTGTCAGCTGGAGACATTGTTATTGTCCGAAAGGTAATATACCTCTGCTGTCCATGTTTTGTAATCTTCAACTGAGTTGCCGATACTGTTCCGATGTTTCTAAATACAAGTTCCCTGCAGCTAAAATATTATAATTGAGCTGTCAGTAATCTAATGTTGTCTTGTCCGAACATAGATATCAAGCAATGGTTGGGCAGAAGGCGAATGCAAGGGTAAAGCAGGATGGTTCCCACATGGTTATATCGAAAGACGAGAACGAGTTCTAGCGAGCAAAGTTCCACATATTTTCTAGGAGTTCGAGGATAAATGTGTGTAGTTTTGATTTCAAATGTTGAAACAGTATATTCGTCTTCTTTGCCCCCACTTATAGCTTCCACGTGATGCTTTCTGATTCATGTGTATAGACTACAATTCGTGTTATTTGCAAGTTTTGAATGGTATAGTTTGTAAGACATTTCGGAAGACTGAATTGGCACTAGACCCTGGTTTCCAAAGGGAGTAAAGTACTTACCGAGGCAGTTCGTAACCTTCCTTTTTATCCCTGTGTTTTTATGTATACATGAAGGGTATAAGTGCACAATGGCTACTCCAAAAGAGAATGCTACTGGAGGTGAAACGGTCAACCTGAAGCTACCATACCATCTGATTCTGGAAGAAAATTAAACGGACCAACCTAACCTTTCATGCTCGTAACTTGTGGGCTGTGGCTGTTCCGTGTTCCAGATGCTGATGGGAACAAGATGGTGTGGAAATCAACGATGCGCTGAACAGACCGATTCTGTATGGCTTCACGCATGCCTCCACCAGAATCCGGCCCGTTTCCTGTAAGCAAGCAGACGAAACTGCTGGCGAGAAGGTGTTCCAACTTCTAACTAAGGGCGGTAATCCTTTCCTGAATGCTCGAACGGAATGCTAGATTTACCATTGACTGGACCACCCGTTGAAGAAGAGCAGACGGAATCGGTGTAAAAGTGAAAGTGAAACAAGCAGACGAAACTGCTGGCGAGAAGGTGTTCCAACTTCTAACTAAGGGCGGTAATCCTTTCCTGAATGCTCGAACGGAATGCTAGATTTACCATTGACTGGACCACCCGTTGAAGAAGAGCAGACGGAATCGGTGTAAAAGTGAAAGTGAAAACGCCAAAGGTGCAAAACGAAGTACTACTATCGACATGTTGCAGAGTTAGCAGTGCATCAGATTATCAGTTTAGCACCCACCACTTCTTGCAGGATTAATCAGTGTCGGATGGTCCACTTGGGACAGTGGCCAGTCGGCAGAGCCTTATCGAAATGGTTGTGTGCTTGGGCCACACAAACTGACCAAATTAATGAAAGCAATGCGACAACAGCAAAAAAACAGAGTGATCACTGATCGAGGGGGTGTTGCGAGAATCGAACTCGCGACCTCTCGCACCCGAAGCGAGAATCATACCACTAGACCAAACACCCAGTTTGATTACTGGTTTATCTTGTATTTTCTAATGTCTAATACAATGTAGCATGAGTCTGCTGTGCTCTGAACTTGGTGTATTCAGAGTCCGGGAATATTTTGAGCTCCAGTAGATGCAGACGAAGCAGCAGATAGTAGAAAACAGTGAACAACGACGTCTTCATGCATATCATGCATCTTCTCCGGAACACGCATGCATACCTCCCCAAACGGAAAATGAAATTGATGTCACGAGTGAAACCTAAAAAGAGTTGTATCACCCACAGCAACCACTCCGTGCCGATGTGTCATGCAGCACATACGCCTCGCCTGATGGAGTGACTTCATTTGCTGATTTGCTGGTGACCCACCGATCCAATCGATCGCTTATCTCCTCCAGTGGGTAAACGGAAATCAGTTATATACTGCACGGTGTGATCTGCGATTGACCCCTTCTCTTCGTCAAGTGGCCGAGGCTGCGAGAGCGCGCGAGGTGGAGGGACGATGAGTCGACGTGGGAGATAGCCGCCTTCGCCGTCGGTGTCACTCCTGTCACCTCGCCGACCCGACCCACTGACAGATAGAAACGTTGGTAAGCTGCCACTTGATATTCTGAAACATCCTCAAGCTGGATTATTGTCCTCTCTAATTCGCCCATATATGGTGTACTACTGGAGTATATCAGTGATCAGCCAAACATCTGACGGAGAGAAAGTTGAGAAACACACATGCCAGGATAGAATTAGCAAGTTCTTCGTCAGATTTTGATCAAAATGATTGTATTCCAAGGGAAAGATTGCTCACTGTAAAGCCAGTCTCCCCCCGGCCCTCCCTACCTCCCTAGATACTCCTGGTCACTGTGTGGTGTCAGTGCGTGCGTAAATTAAAGTGGTCAAAAGTAACAGGCACAGCAGATAGTACAGGCAGCGAGACACCACAGGCAAAAAAAGAGAGAGCGAGAGGAAGCAATCCGTACCCATCTTTCCGCCATGATCCATCATGCAAACCCAGCAAAAATAAAGAAAGAAAGAAACGGGGGGCTACGGCTAGCACGCCGCTCCAAAAATACCTGGCCGTGAGCGAGTGACTGCGTGTTTCGCCGTTCGAGTGCATGCTAACCCCCTAATCATTACGGGCCTCGTAAGCAAGTGCCTCGCTTTCGCTTAGAGCAAGTTTAATGATTTCGCCGGCAGCCGGCTGCGACCCGCGATGAAGTGGCGTGTTTTGGTGGTGGGTCCCGCCGAAATTTAATGTATTGCAGCTCGTTCAGCGAATAAGAGCCGCGCTCGCGCGTCTACGCCGGCGTCGAGCGGGCGCGTCGTGAGACGCCCGCGCGCGTTCTCTCTCCTGCTCCACGTCGGACTACGCCGGCTTACCGCCCTTTATTATACTTGCTCTTAGCACCTATCATTCCATCGCGCCCCTATCATTCCATCGCGCCCACATGGACAGGACGAACTCATTTGGGAAGAGAGGAAAAGGGTGTTGGTATATCCTAAAGACAAACATAACGATGATTATATTATATATTATGTTTATATCTTTATTATACATTGTTTTTTAAAATAGATAACTTATTATTAATTAATAAATATGTGATTCGTTCATGATACTATTTATTTTGTATGTTACTATTTCTAAAAGATACCTGATCAAATATCATATTTATTTATTGATGATCATATCTCATGGATCATGATATGGAGATACCAAATTAATAATGTGTACACGTTGTTGGAAAACATGTTATTGGATAGACCCAACATGAGATGCTGCGAGAGTTATATGTGATGTATCATCAATGGTCTTATATTAGTGTTGGTGTAGAATTCTTAGATCCGAGATTATTATGATTCCCAACATGTGTAACAGTTTGCTTAGAATTGTCAAACACTACTTCATAACTGGATAGTTATAAAAGTAGTCTACGCGCATACTATGAAACATGTAGTGGGATATGAATAATCATGAAGTGATTTGTCCCTCCATTAAAAAGATATCTCTGGGCCCTTCGATGTTGTAGATTATGAGAATGCATGGTCATGCCAAAAGTGATAGAGAAGTCAATCGTAGGTTAAATAATCTATCACAGGATCGAGTGAATGATTGAGCTATTAAAGAATGGCGCATATCTAGTCTTGAGCTTAATCGATATCGTGAGACAAATGGGTTCATACAAGTATACACTAGAGGTTCAACCGATATGATCTTTATGTATGCCCGGTAAGTCAATATATTCTGCTAGAGATCGTTGTTGACACGTGGATCGAAAAGGAGTTTTCGGATTGCAGCCGAGTGTACATAAACCTACAGGGTCGCACACTTAACGGGTCGAAATAAAGGAACTGGATGAAGATCCAATATATGCTCAATTCGAATAGAGATCCAAGTAAGACTCCTATGGATCTCGAAGACCCAGTTATGAATTATATATATATTCTTCAGGTGATGAGGCTGTTCATGTGTGAGAAACCCTAGTCGTCACTTCTCTCCCTAGCAAAACCCTAGCCGCGCACGGACGCTAGCACGTCCGTGCGATGTGTTCCATCTCTGGACGTGTGGATACCGGTAGAGACGCCGCTGGTCTGTGGTGCTGATCGGCGTGAGAGCACAACAAGATGTACACACGAGGGGAAGAAGATCGGGCTGCTGCGATCTACTATTTTCTCTACATCGACGCACACTACATCGTCAACGTTTCTTTGGCTTCTTAGCACCTACTTTCGTTACATAGCGCGTTGAGTAGTAACGATCTATAATTTCATACTTGCATAATTTTTGGTTTACATGATAGAAAATTTTTTATTTATGTTATCGTAGCCTATGCGTATTTCAACGTAAAGATGCGTCGTGCAATAACACATTCCTTGTTAGTTTCTGTGCATGCATTGTTGCTCTGTCCCTTGGGCGGAATTTGCCATGCTACTGCTGGGTTTAGCACCCAAACGGCCAGACGGGATGAATTGCAACGAGGAATAAATGGAAAGGAAGGAAGGGCTGGAGGCCATACAACAGCCAGCCAGCCATATACCGTATGTAGTATTAGTAGAGTAGTGCTGCTGGACTGCACTGCTGGAACACGCACTGATGTATATATCGTTGAGTTTTGATGGTTAGATGGTTGGATGGAAGCTAAAACGAGCATAGGAATCATCAGTTCATCACACATGATGCTGTTCTCCAATAGCACAAACCTTTCCACTTATGAATTATCAACTGTACAGAACTAGAGAATGAGCTGCTACATGCTCCTGGTAGTTGTTTGGCTGATTGATCAGTGGTAGGTCGGAACATGAACATCTGGGTATACTGTATACATATATAATGCTGCTGCTTACTCATTTTTTAAGTTGATATTATTATCTGAGCCTCCATGTGACCACCACGTAGTAGGCATGACGGAGCAGACAATTATAGGATTGCAAGCTAAGCTCAATTCAATTCAACCGCTACGCTCAGTACACTGCAGGCTAGAGCTTCCATTGACTTTCGGTGCTCCTTTTCCTTTCCATTTCCCTGGTTACCAAATAAAGACTTGGTTTTGCACGGTTAAGATGGAAAGCAGGTTGAACGGCTGCTTAGCGAATCCTCTGAAACAAGGCGATTAATTGCTTCCGTCAATCCAGCAAATTTGCCACTGTTTTAAATCATTATTGCAAGATTATCACTAAAAAATTATAAAACTATCATTAGGACTGTCATTTGAGTGACATCCTTACAAAATTAAAAAAAATTCACTGACAAATTTGCAAATATTCCAGTAATATTTGGACGACCTAATAACAGAGCCAGTACGAAAGTCACCACTAATCTTTAAAGAGACTACCGTCCCTCTCTTTGCATCCTATTTATTCATACTATTCTGATTCTACTATGAGTTTCATACGATTTCACTAGATCGGTAGGATCTTATATGGTACTGGTTTTACGATCGGTAAGTATTATTTAAATTTAAGTTGATTGAAAATAATGTAAATAAGTCTAATCAAGTTTTCGAAAGTCAATTAATTTATCAACATCAAGGTTATAGGCTTCGGTTTTTACAGTGTCACAAATCTTATATAAAAATATGTACTTTAACCTAATAGAATCCTGATCCTACGATCCGATTTTACAATTCGATACTATTACGATAAAAACGATCCTACCTACTATCTCTTTCCTGACAACCTTGTTCTTTAGAAGTTGATTCGCACAAGAGACAAAATCCAAGAGCTCTGCAAGCCATTCGAGTCGCATGGATATATAAGAACTGTACACAGTTTCATGCTTCCATGTAGCAACTTGTCAGTTTAGATCCCTAGTGCAGAAAAAGGTGATAGAATTTGAAGGCGACAAGTTTTAAAGTGAAAAATATTCTATTTTCTCGCTGAAATCTGGCTCTTGGCGTTCCATTTGATATAGATAATCGATAGTGGTTGAAACTGAGTTTATGATAACATTTAAGGTCAATATTAGAAAATTGGTGAGCTGATCTTAAAACCTTTTCCAAGAAATAATAGAGAAGAAAGTTTTCGAATAAATCGTATCGTTTAACAGGCTTATGGAGAGTGTCCATGATAATCCAAATCAATAAACCGAAAAGAACAGTACCCGGAGGCTTAATACTTAAAGAATTACAATAAAAAATCATATGTTGCTTTCGCTTGCTCCTATCAGGCTATAAAACTTAATCCACAAAGTGGTGTTATTTTTTAATTAAGATATAAATTTTACCTTAATTTTTACTAGCACACTTTTCAAGATACTAAACAAAACAAATGTGATTTCGTATGAAAATTTTATATATATAATTTGTTTTAACGTATCAAATAGATCTATTTTTAAAATTTATAATAATTAAAACTCAATTAATTATGCGTTAATTGTTATCTTGTTTTGAGTGTCCTGACTTTATTTTTATCACAACCAGTCTTCATCTCCAACAGTGCCATCTTGTGGTTGAGGGATGTCGAATGCCAAGCACTTACACGTAGAAATTACATCCCTTGTGGAGCATAGATGAATGACATGTAATAAAAATCTACTTTACTTCAATTACAGCTTGCTAGTTACTAATTTCGAATTTGGAATACATTAATAAAATGCTAAATTGCAAGTCCAATCTGGTACAATTCATATTAATTAATTATAAAATTGTTATATTTTGGAAAAGACTAAATCTAAACAGTGCATGCTACCTTGACAAGCTTGACAATATAGAATAGATGTCCTCATCATATTCTGTGACCCTTGTACATCAAAACACATGCCTACGGTGAGGGATGTTCAAATGCAGGATCAAGGAGGGAACGTGAGGGGTTCCCCTTTCTTTTATGCGCAAAGACCCGGACGCGCCGACGCTGCGCCTCTGCGGGGCCCATCGAGCTCACGTGACGAACTGTGAGTGTGAAATTTGTTTTAAGATACAAGAAAGAAAAAACTAGGAAGAATAGAGTCACAGCGGGATGGATTCGGTGCGTCTCAGCTGCATTATTCGATCCGTCGTCTTCTGCCTTATCCGCGCCGGCCCCGAGCCTGACTTGCCACGACCCGTCCAAAACCCCCCAAACCGAACCAGCAGAACGCCTCGGAACGAAATTCCCGGGCACTCCGGCTGCTTAATCTGAACCCAATATAAGGCTACAGAAATCCCCTGTCATCAACCGGTGAGCGACACGGGTTTTCTGGTAGCGTAATGGTTATCATTCAGACAGCGCAATCCCCGTCCTCGTGAAGGCACTCATCACGCTTGCCCTGCCTGTTGCGTAGACAGCTCGAGAAGCGAAGATACGCAGCTCGGCTCAGTCAGTTGGGAACAGAACAGCAGCAAAACGGAGCAGGAAAGGGAGCACGTACAATCAGCCGAAACTGAAAGGAGCAGCAAAGAATCCGAGCAGGGGAGGGGAGACCGAGGCCCGGAACAAAACGAAAACAATTGCGTGGTTGCTTAAGACAAGACACGGGTTTAGCGTGGGAGTGGAAGTGGGAGCCACGCGTGCGTGGAGAGGCCGGGCAAGGAGGGAGCGGAGGCAGCCGGCGGCAGCAGAGGCGAAGCGCGCGAGGCGGCAGTAGAAGAAAAGGCACGTCGCGGTCACCCACGGCCGGTCACCACCACTTCTCATCTCGGTGTCCCACCACCACCACCATCATCGCCATTACCGCTCTGGTTAGGTCGGAAAATGCAGCTGGGTCCAAACGAGTGAGTCACCACCACCCTGCACTTCCACAAAAACAACGGAGCAAACAAAAGAAAAAAATCTCGCCCCGCGCGCCCGTCAAAACTCCATGCCACCATCTTCGTCTAACACGGTACTAGTACTAGCAGTAACGCTCGGTCACGAGGAGCCATCGTCTCAGGTTCTGAGCGAGCACTGCTACCGCTGCAGCTGCTGCACCAAAGCTTGTGCGTAAACAAACACTACTACTGGGAACGCACGCGAGGCGATGTACCTGAGCGAAGGCATGCAAGGAGAGCCCCAAGAGGTGTACAGTAGATGTTCCATTTTTCAAACAGTTGTGTTCCAGGTACAGAGAGACCACCAAGGCAGAAAGGGCCACACACCTGCATGAGCAAGACTAGACTGGATTAACTTGCAAAGGACCCTACCTCCCAGTTTCATTCCTACCTCATCTCAATCACAGGAGTACTACAACTTCTGCAAACATGCAACATCTCCATCTATATCTGATGCCGATTGCTTCTACCCCTCGCTATCTCAACCCTCATCCTCCTAACTAAGCATATCATGCTGTTACAGTTTGACACCATCCCCCGATGTAACCAAGGGTGCACGCAACACACACCAACCTGTCATCGCTCACACTGCTGCTGTGCTGTGCTGTGCTGCACTGCACTCTTCTTCTCTCCTGGCCTTGGGGAATAAAACAAGGCGATCGGTTTACCTTCGTCCTCCTCCCCTTCTCGCCATGCAAAGGGCGCTTGGTTCTTGGTTTCTTCTTCTTGCCTCAGAATTAATCACACTGGCATTGATGAACCGAGCATATGCAAGTACTAGCTCAGTTAAAAAAAAACTCCTTCGGATAAGCTAGAATGGAAATGAAGTTCTGCGCTAGCGCTGCCGCGGCCGCACTGCTACTGTAGCAGCAGTGCCCTAACAAACTATAGTAAAAGCTTTTTGAGCTGGAGGAGCACCGGAAAGCTGAATTCCTAGACCTAACATGACCTAAAGGCACCAAACTCTAATTAATCCAACCGGGACTAAGATAATACTAGAAGAGAAAGGGGAAAAAATCCCGGTACGGTACATGACTAATACGGCTGGAAAAATGTACGGCCACCGCGGGCGCGCGCGGGGTGGCTAGCTTGCTTTAGCTAGAACGACGCCACGGCGGGCGAGGCTGCGGCGGCGGCGGCGGCGGTGAGGAGTCCGGAGCCGACCTCCTTCTTGCGCCTCATCTCGAGCACCTTGCGGTGGGAGTTGGAGTGGATGGCGCTCACGAAGGTGGGGCTGCACGCCGGGCGGTACTCGGGGAGGAGCCTGCCGGACTTGTATCGGACGCCGCACGCGTTGCAGAGCGTCTTGGCGCCCTCCGGCCCCGCGCGCCACTGCGGGGTCTTCTGCACGCCGCAGTGGCTACAGCGCCGGTCGCCCGGCGCGGGGGCCGCCGCCGAGGAGCCCGAGGGATGGGGAGGGAGCTGCTTCGGCTTGCGGCCACGCTTCTTGGGCTTGTTCTTGCCGTTCTTACCGTGCTTGGACTTCTTCCCTGGCGGCAGGAGGTGATCCTCCGGGAGGTCCGATGTGCCGCCGAGCGGGTGCCACTCAAACTTAAGGAGCGGAGAGAACGACGAGAACGAAGCCGACGAGGAGCACGAGGAGGTGGTGGTGGTGGACGAGGACGACGTGGAGTCCGAGAAAGGCGGTGCCCCCGAGAGAGACCACGCCGTGGCCCGAGAGCGCTTGCTGCGTTTTGCCTTGACCGGCACCAGCGCCTCCGTTGACAGCGCGCAGATGGTCGGAGTCCGCACCGGATAGGACGCGGGTGGCAGCGCGCGGTAAGCTCCGTCCTGAGGCCGCCGCTGCAGCGGCCGCGGCTGCGGCGGCCGCGCGGCCAGCGACGCCACGACGGACGCAGGAGGCTGCGGCGGCGGGGGCAACTCGGAAAGGGAGTCGTCCATGATACGCGACACCCACTCTAGCTCCTCGACGTCATGCGCCTGCAGAGAACCATACAACACAGCAAGAAATTAATTACAAGGGAAAAAAGGACAAATTATCTCCAAAGCCGCCGCCTTTCCGCCTAAAGGCGCGGTCAAGGAGTCTCCAGAAACCTCACCGGCAGGTCAACAATCTCCGGCGGCGGCGGCGGGGGCGCCACAAGCTCGTACGATACGACGGACGACGGCTGGGAGTCGTCCTTCGACTTGTCCTCTGGCGCGGCGACGACGACCAGCGCCTGCTCGTGCTCCTCGGCGGCATCTTTTTCCGCCTCGCAAAACTCCTCGAGGTCGAGCAGGTCCTCGACAGAGAACCCGTCCCTCTCAACCATCCCCCACGCCGCCGGCGCCGCGGCCGTCCCCTCGTCGGCCGCCTCCTCCGACCGGCAACTACTTTTCAGCGCGTCCATCTTCCCATCCTTCTCCGTCCAAAAAGGCACCCACATACACACAGCAAAACCATAAATTCCCAAAATTCCAGAAACACCAAGCAAACACGAGTTCAAGAAACGCCCGTTCTCCTCCTAGTCATCCCCCAAAAAAATCCCATGAAAGAATAAAAAAGAGTCGTTTTCTTATCATCTGCTGACGTTAACGCTCCCTTCCTTACCAGAGAGCTGTGGTGGTGCGCGTAGGACGGCATGGCTGAGGAGGAGCGGGAGGTGTTGGAACCCTGGTGCCGGTGGCGGCGTCGTTTGAGGCGAAGAGGAGAGGAGGCGAGAGGGGGACGGAGGAGGGGAAGGAAAGGGTGGAAGAAGGGATGAGCGTTTGGTGGAGCATTGAATGGCTGCCAAAGTCCGTGCTCACAACAAATGCGCCAGTTTCCCCTCAACCCTCATCTTTCTCCCATTTTACTCCTCCCCAATTCCTTTTCCTCCCTTCCAAATCTTTCCTCTTTTTTTCTTTTCTTTTCTGCCCTTGGTGCTTACTGCTTTCCATCTTTGATTTATTTAGTTGTTTTCTAGCCTTTTTTTTTAATCCTATCTTGCCACTTCGTAATCTCATCTGTCTGATATCGCTCTCCCTTTTTGTATACGCCCTCTTTTCGAAGAAGCCAAAAGAGAGGGGTGAAATGTGAAATGGGCAGTGGTGGTAACCGTAGCCAACCAGACAGCTAGACTTTGGGCGCCGCGAGCGGGAGCGTTTGCGTGTTTCCGTCTACCCCGCCCCGCCGGACCGCGTCGCGATTACTGTGCGTGACGGGGGTGGGCTGGGCCGGACGAATGAACGGACGGGGTTAGGGTAAAAGTAAGCGAAGGATTAGTGGCCAGGAGGACACGTGGTGGGGCCCGGAGGCACTGATGCCTCCCTTCATTTGGAGGTAAATCATAAATGGCGTCTTTTTTGAAATGCGAATGCGGATTGCGGAAAGGTTCGAATTGGATTTTGCACGGGATGGGTGGGTTGCTGCCAGGGCTAGTATTTTTCTGATGCTGTTTTCATGTACTGAAGATTTGGTATTAATCAATGTATATATACGTCCATCCTTCTGAAAACACCTATATGCATTTATAGATTTGCTTGGAAACACCATTCAAACATTAATCAGCTGCTTTAATGGTAGTATTCTGCAAACACAGTAAATTGTCTCCATAGAAATGTAGGATTGGCATTTTCTAACAAATAAGTACCCAATGTGCATGTTGGGAAGGAAGTTTTGAGCCAGCACTTAAAAGGCAAAAACACATGACCTATGTAAAAAAAATTGCAATAGAACGTCATAACTTTACGTTTTTGGTTGTATGATATCGCAAAAGTAAACATATTTTGAAAGCATGATACTTTGCTGGTGGACATCGCTTCCACTAATTTAATATTTTTAGCTAGACGATAGGAGAAGGGGCACATGTGCACATGAAAAAAAATATAAATGTCCTTCATGTTTTACACTTAGGCCAACTCGATCGCCGTACACTGCCGCTGATGCCAAGCCAACTGACTATCCGTGAGCAAGAGTTCTCCATGAACTTGCTACAGGTGCTATCAACGTCGTCATCAACCTTGTCACTCGTATAAGTACTTGTGTTGTAATCCTCGTCACCTATAAATGTTGGCCCCGCCATTGGCCCATTGCCACCTTAAAATGCTCTAGATCATTGGTCGAGCACTTTGCGACCGTCGTTCTGTCACGTTAGCACGTTGACTAACTAAATTCATATCGTTTCTCGACAATCCCACTCACTTCGAGCTTCCTTTCTCATCTTACTAGTTGACGCTCAGCCACCCAAAACATCTCCTCTCGCATGGCTCTTCTGCCTTGCCATCCCCTTCTCCCTCCTCTCCGGTTGCTAACGAGAGCTTGACCTAAGTTGCTCCTCCAACATTCAAACCGAAAGTCAAAAGCCCCTCGTTAAGACTGAACTCCCAAAGCCCTTTTTCATCCTCATGACTCACCGAAACTTCACTATGACATTTCTATATCTTTCTATACACTAATACACACATTTGCCTTCTCTCCCCCTAATCTACCAAAAATATTAGATTGATAGGGCTGTTGTCCAATAGCATTTTTATTTATGTTTTTAGAGTTTGTTTCCCTATGACTTACGTGGTGTCCTGCCACTTAAACCGTAAAGCGATGATATTATATAGTAAATTTTCATATAAAAAAATAGTTTTAGCGTAAGATTTTTGTACTTTGAGATTCAGCTGTTGAAATACTAATGCTAAGTAAACAACAATCATAAATTAACTGTATAATTTAAAATTGGAGAGCGACTTTGAAGTCGTAATTCAAACAATCATGCCCACAAATGGGTGTTTGTATTATTCGCATAAAAGGGGTGTTTGTATATCAAATCTAATCTTTCGGTGATTGTCCAAATCCATTTGTTGTGACGAAACTGACAATATATTTTCCTCTTGTGTAAACCAAACAAAAAGTTACATTTAGATGAAGCATCCCGGCCTTACAGGCAGCCTTTTGATATATATTGGGCTTTAATTTCCTCCATCGTTTAAAGAACATCGATAATATGCCCCTGCTTCCGCTGAGACGAAAGCGACCGAACCATGTTGCCGAACAGTCTCCTGAAAGGTTAGTGTTAATGAGAGTAGTATCGAGTAGTAATTAGCAGCCATTAGCCATTGAATCTTTAAACATGTGTTTGATTCGAGAATTAAGTAGAATGGGTTAGGTCTATCTTTTTTTTTTATGATGGGATGATTTCACCTATGTATTTCACATAAAAGTTAAAATAATCATATTTTTTAAGGGTTTGAAGGATGTGATTCACATGTCAACGAGAGAGAGGAAGTGGGTTGGATTGGTCCGACAGTTTTTTGAGGGATAAAGCTAACCCGGATGTAAAGAGAATATTTTATTTAAAGAATCATTTCATCCCACCTATCCATAAACCAAACATCATAAAAAACAGGTTCACTTTAAGTCAACCCATCATATTCCTTCAACCAAACACACAGTAAAAGAGAGAGAGAGATTAGCACAGCTCAAATGTTTTCCTCCTTCGTCGGCCCGGCTTCCACGCGTTGCCGCGGCGGCACTCGTGTGGCTTCTTCGCCGGACGCCCGTATGCCGGAGCGGGTCGCGGGAATCGCCAAAATTGACTAATCGTTTCCATGGTCGCACAAAGTTAACAGAATGCCCCTCCTCATGAAAGGAACAAAATATCCGGGCGGCGGGTCAATCGGCCCTCGGGTTGTCCAATTGGCCACCGTTCGCGCCCGATGCCACGCGCCGAGCGGGGCAGTTTAGACAATTTAGACTGTGACGATGATGTCTTCTCTTGCGGCGCGGACAAAGTTAAAAAAGTCGACGTGGGGTGGCCCAGACCAGTGCCTCCACACACGCAACGCATCTGATGCATCGGACCCACCGAGCAGCGGCCCACGTGTCAGCCGACTGGGCGCGGTCCACGAGGTGTACCTGCTGCCGAGTCGTCATCCGACTTGGCGGCCGTCCAGATGCGTCACGGGATAATACGTGACTGGATTCGATTGGTTGGTACGGGCACGTGTTGCGTGGCGGTGGCCGATGGGCTCGGGCGGCGAGAGATGGACCAAGTCTTGGGCCGACTCACCGCCTGATGTAAAACAGTTTTAGGCTGTGTTTTTTCTCACCTTTCTTAACTCACTTTTTTTTCGTGCACGTTTCTTAAACTACTAAACGGTATATTTTTTTTAAAAAATTATACAAAAGTTATTTAAAAAAATTATATTAACTTATTTTTTAAAAAAAATAAATTAATACTTAATTAATTATGTGCTAATAAATTATTTTATTTCACGTGTGGAATGAATTAATTTTTATTTCCAACTATCGAACTCAGCCTTTAAAACGAAGAGAGGACGGCCGCGCGGCGGTGTGGTTTGGGCTGGAGCTGGCCCCTATGGACCGTGGACCACGGAGAAGTAGTAATAATAATCAAGTCGTCTCTCAGGGTTGCCCTCGTCGCGAGGTAAATCAGCAGCGCACGGCCGTGGAATAAAAACGTTGGCGTGAATAGTGAAGAGGCAGGGTCGTACGTACCCGCAGTACGTGTACATCTACTACTGCGGCCGTAAGTAGGGCTGTCGGTTCGATACTTTCCGTGTACGTCAAAACAGATGCCTCTCCCGAGGTTTTTTGGCTACTACACAGTACCTGGCTCCATGTTCGTTCTACTCAAGAATTTTCCAAAGCTATCCCCGCGCGTTAAACCGCTGTGTGCAAGACTGCAAGTATTCCATTGTGTTCTTCAACGCTGACACGAAGCTAACTGCTAACCGAACGACCACGGTTTGCCAGCAAAACAGTGCGTTCCAGAAATTAAATTCGTCGTCAGTTCCAGAAAACGTAGGCAAAACACAGGATCAATCATCAGGAGGGTAATCTGACGCCAACTTTTCTGTCCTACTGTGGACAGGAAAATTCTCCATGACAAACTCGATAAAATCAGCATAGGGGCACGATGAAACTGACCAGACAACCGTTCAGATAGATATTCGAGACCATCAATACAATCCCGACAGCAGAGTAAACTGGCCGACCGGAACGATGGCCTAAAAATCAACAGAGCGGATGGCAATGTTGCGAAGATGAAAGCTCAAACTCATCAGTGATGTCAGATTCGACGGGCCAAAGATAAGAGACGATGCATCTAGACGGCTCCCCCCACGTGATTGACGGTGGATATCCATTGATTTGCTTAAACTTTAAAGGCGTCGAGGGCCTACGCATCTGCGCCCGCATGCATGGGCTCCGAGTTGACGTGTTCGGTGTTCCTCTCACAGCATATGGGGAACTCACAGCGCGGCGGGACGGAGGCGGCGCCCCACGCGGGCCACCGCCGCGCCGAGAGGAATTTTTTGCATTTTTAATTTTATTTATTTAAAGATTTACAAAAATAATTTTTCGTTTCAAAATATTGCAGAAATAATCTCCTCTTGTTTTCTGGGAGGGCGAGTTCTAAAAATCGCCCTCCCAGAGAGCGATTTTTCCGACGTGGCAGACAGCCGTTGGGCGCCGTCTGCCGCGTCGTCGTCTTTTTGCGTTTTAGTCCCTTGCCGCCCTTACAGAGAGCGTTTTTTTACTGTTCATCAGGGGCCGCTTGCAAAAGGGCGGCCGCCCTGGCAATTTTACAGGCGGCGCCCTTGCCGCCCTTACAGAGGGCGATTTTTTGCCCTCCCCTATAAAACCCTCATTTCCAACTCCGCGGCCGTCATTCGCAGCCGTCGAGACTCGAGAAAAATAGTAGAGCGAGGGGTGAGGAAGAAGAAGGAGAGCGGCGAAGCCCTGTCGGTGTGCACACTCGATCGCAGGTAAATACAATATCCCGCTATATGTTTGTGTTATTTATTTTGTGTAGAATATATAAGAAAAGAAATTTTTTTTTGAATATTTGAATAGTTGTTTAGCAAGATATTGATTTATAAATTAGGGTACGATTTAATTTAAGGAGTTTGACCTAGGACGAACCGATTTAGATGAACCTGCGTACAATACATTCTGATCTATGTCTATGTTATTTAAATAGTTGTGTAGTACTATAATATGGATTTAAAAATTAGGACATGATTTATTTTAGTCAATTTGACCTAGGACAAACCGATTTAGATGAACATATGTAGGATATGTCCTTATGTATGTATACATTTGTCGGTGACAGGGGACCGGGGGTATCAAGACTAGAGGCTTGAGTAGCCGCGGTCACCCACGTGGCCCGACCCCCTCGGGGGGGTCGGGCCCGAGGGTGACGTGGCCACCCCTCCCTCTGTCTCCCCGAGGGGTCGGGCCGCTCCCGTTTCGGCCCCGAGGGCTGGGGCGCCCCGACCCCCTGTGATTTTGGCGCCACGTGTGCGGGTTATGTGAGCACAGCAGGGCTCACCTAACCGCATTTATAGCGGATCAGACGAGCGCGCCACGCCGCATTTAATGCGGCGCAGCGCACGCTTATCCGGTCCGTGACCGGTCGCGATGTGTGACCGGTCACAGACCGGTCAGATCGCGGGTTAGGTGGCGACAGGCGGCCTGTGGCACGCCTCGCCCCGTCCCGTCAGAATGATGAGAGCCTCCTGGCTCTCGTCCCTAGCCGGAGCCGGCGTGCTAACTCCTGGAGTTGGTATGTCTGTCCCGGTCAGATCCATTCCAGACTTCAGCGCAGACATAGCAAGGAAGTCGCTTGCCGTTTAATGAAGGTTGAAACGGGCGTCCACCGGGAGAGCTGGCGAGCGGGGCAGGAGGCGTGTACCGTGCCTGTCAGAGGTCACTTCCGGCTGTAGACTAGCCCTCATTGTAAAAAGAATGTTTCTTTTCTTAGGCAGCTTGAGGCCCATGTGGTGACCCCTGGCCAGATAAAAGGAGGCCCAGGCCTAGGAAAGAGGGGAGGACTCCGACGAGTACGCTCTGGAGACCGAACTCTCTTTGTATTGTTGGAGACCCTCAGATCCACCAGAACACAGGAGTAGGGTGTTACGCTTCTCAGCGGCCCGAACCTGTCTACGTCGCCCGCGTCTTATGCGTTTCCTCTCTCGCTGACGTTCCTCAGATCGAGGGCGAAGAACCTCACCTAGCGCCCCCGGCCGAACCGGCAAAGGGGGGCCCGCGCGGTCTCCCGGTGAGGAGCCCCTTGCTCCGTCATCTGGCGCGCCAGGTAGGGGGCGCGCGTGTCTTTCTAAGCCCTCATCCTCTTTCGTGTGTGCCAAGCTTCTCCCGGTCAGCCCTATGGCCGAACAGGCAGTGGCGCACAGCCTCTCTCCGAGCGCTAGCGGTGATGACAGGGAGCAGAACCCGCGCCGTCGGGCTCGCACCCCGCCGTCCCCCCCTCGCCGAAGTCTTGGGCGGGGGAAGGCGCTCGAGGAGGTCGAAGGATCCGTGACCTCGCCGCTCGCGGGCGACGGGGGAGGACAGCGAGACGGGGCGCGTCGTCGCCTCGTCTACGGCGATGGCGGCACGCCCCAGGGCGCGCTCCAGGCTGCGGGCGCGCTCCTGCGTCACCCGCCCGTCGTCCCCGATCCAGAGACTCCAGCCCGACGTTGGCTGGATGACCTGGCCAACTTGGTCATGACGGCGCAGCAGCGCCTAGGCGCCGGCGGGCGGTCCTCCGCCGCCGGGGCCTCTGGCGCTGCCGCCGCCGGCTCCATGTCGTCGAGGCGGAGGGCGCGGCGAACGACGGCCGTTACACGCCGTTCGTCCGCCGTTCCCTCGTCAACGCCTCCGACCCAAGAAGATGTGCGTGGGGGGCCGGATGCCCGGCTCGATATCGAGCGCCGGCGCGACGCTCGTCGCGCCGCCCACGCAACGAAGGGCGCTTCCTCGTCCGGAGCGCCACTTCGGTCCGGTCACGGGGGCCGGCCCCCCGTGTCCCCGGTTGGTGGTGCCAGCTGTCGAGCCTTTGTGGCGAGCCTTCGGAACGTCCGTTGGCCCCCAAGGTTCCGGCCCACCATCACCGAAAAATACGACGGAAGCATCAACCCCGCCGAGTTTCTCCAGGTCTACACGACCGGGATCGAGGCCGTGGGGGGTGACGACAGGGTCATGGCGAATTTCTTCCCCATGGCCCTGAAGGGTCAGGCGCGGGGTTGGCTAATGAACTTGCCACCCGCATCGGTCCACTCTTGGGAGGATTTGTGCCAGCAGTTCACCACGAACTTTCAGGGCACATATCCGTGCCCAGGCGAAGAAGCGGACTTGCATGCGGTACAGCGAAGGGACGATGAGTCTCTTCGCTCGTACATTCAGCGGTTCTGTCAAGTCCGCAACACCATACCTTGCATCCCCGCACACGCGGTGATCTACGCGTTCAGGGGGGGCATGCGGCACAACCGCATGCTCGAGAAGATCGCCTCCAAGGAGCCCCAGACCACCGCGCAACCTTTTGAGCTCGCGGACCGTGTGGCTCGCAAGGAGGAGGCCTGGACCTGGAACTCCTCCGGTTTTGGCGTGGCAGCTCCGGCCGCCCCCGGGTCCGCCGCTCGGTCAGGGCGGCGGGACAGGAGGAGGAAGAAGAGGTCGGCCCGTTTCGACGACGAGGGCATGTCCTCGCCGTCGAGGGCGCTTCGCGGGCCCCCCGAAAGGGAAGGCCTGCGAGCGACAAAAAGAAGGAGGCCGGCGTTCCCTGCAGGGAGCGCCCGACCAGCAAGTGGTGCACCGTGCACAACACCTCCCTCCACGACCTCGCGGACTGCCGCGCGGTCAAAGGTTTGGCTGAGCGGACGAGGAAGTGGGAGGAGGAGAAGAGGCAGGAGCGCCGTGAGGGCAAGGCCCCGGCGGCTCCCGCCGGCAACCGGCGAGGTGAGGCCAAGCAGAAGGCCCCCGCCGAGGACATCGACGATGGAGACGATGACTTGGGGTTTCAGGAGCCTGAGGCCACCGTCGCCACCGTCGATGGGGGAGCGTGCGCTCACGCTTCTCGCCGGAGCCTCAAGGCCATGAAGCGCGAGCTTCTGGCCGCGGCCCCTACCCATGAGGCGACGCGGCGGGCGCGGTGGTCGGAGGTTGCCCTCACCTTCGACCAGACCGACCACCCGCCGTGCGTTGCCCGGGGAGGACAGATCGCGATGGTGGTTTCCCCCACCGTTTGCAATGTGAAGTTGGGGCGTGTCCTCGTAGACGGGGGTGCAGCCCTCAACATCCTTTCCCCCGCAGCCTTTGATGCCATCGAGGCCCCGGGGATGGTGCTCCGACCGTCCCAGCCGATCATTGGCGTGACGCCAGGGCACACCTGGCCGCTGGGTCATATCGACCTCCCGGTCACCTTCGGTGGTTCCGCCAACTTCCGCACGGAGCAGGTGGACTTCGATGTGGCGGACCTCAGTCTGCCCTACAACGTGGTCCTGGGGAGGCCCGCGTTGGTGAAGTTCATGGCGGCGGTCCACTACGCCTATCTCCAGATGAAGATGCCGGGCCCCGGTGGCCCCATCACCGTCCATGGCGACCTCAAAGTCGCGCTTGCTTGTATGGAGCAGCGCGCGGACCACCTCGCCACGGCGTCCAAGCCCGCGGGTGGCGACGAGAGGCTCAGCACCTCCGTCCCGCCCGCCCCAAGGCAGCGGATGGTCACGTGCGACGAGGTCCCGGTCAAGGAGGTTGCCCTGGGCGACGGCCCGTCCAAGACCACACGGATCGGTGGTCTTCTGGACGACAAATAGGAAGACGCGGTCGTCTCCTTCCTGCGGGCAAACGCCGACGTCTTCGCCTGGAGACCGGCGGACATGCCCGGGGTCCCCAGGGAGGTGATCGAGCACCGTCTCGCCGTGCGGCCGGGCGCAAGGCCGGTCCGGCAGAAAGTGCGGCGGCAGGCCCCGGAACGTCAAGCCTTCATCCGCGAGGAGGTGGCGCGACTTCTGGAGGCTGGATTCATCCGTGAGGTCATCCATCCAGAGTGGCTGGCGAACCCGGTCGTCGTTCCCAAGGCGAACGGCAAGCTTCGGATGTGCATCGACTACACCGACCTCAACAAGGCATGTCCTAAGGACCCTTACCCCCTTGCCACGCATAGATCAGATTGTCGACTCCACCGCGGGGTGCGACCTTTTGTGTTTTCTAGATGCATACTCTGGTTATCATCAGATTCGCATGGCTAGGGAGGATGAGGAGAAAACTGCATTCATTACCCCCATAGGAACTTATTGTTATACGACAATGCCTTTCGGGTTAAAGAATGTAGGTCCTACTTTTCAACGTACTGCTCGAATTTCTTTGGGTAGCCAGATAGGACGCAATGTTGAGGCCTATGTTGATGACTTGGTTGTGAAGACGCGCAACCAAGAGACCTTGCTCTCGGATTTAGCGGAAACTTTCGAAAGTCTCCGCTCCGCCCGCATAAAGCTGAACCCCAATAAGTGCGTGTTCAGCGTGCCTGCGGGCAAGCTTCTCGGGTTCTTGATCTCTGCCCGAGGCATCGAGGCCAACCCCGAGAAGATACGAGCTATAGAGCGGATGCGCCCCCCAGCAAGCTTAGGGATGTGCAGTGCGTCACCGGCTGCATGGCCGCCTTAAGTCGGTTCATATCGAGGCTGGGAGAGAAGGCGCTACCCCTATTTAAGCTCCTCAAACGCTCCGGGCCGTTTACCTGGACGGAGGAGGCTGAGCGGGCCTTCACTCAGTTGAAGGCGTACCTCAGTTCTCCCCCAGTCCTGGTCGCCCCGGAGCCAGATGAGTCGTTGCTACTCTACCTGGCGGCAACCCCGCAGGTGGTCAGCGCGGCGTTGGTCGTGGAGCGCGACGAGGACAACCCTCACTCCGCGCGCCCCCACCCTGCGTCGACTCGACCCGGGAGAGAGCGGGGGGGAGAGGCCCCCGAGCCGAACGGCGGCCTAAGGCCCCCGACGGCCGGAGCTGGCCCTCCACCTGCTTGTCCGACGGTGCCAGGCGCCCCCGACCCCCAGGATGGCCCCGGGGCCACTGCGGGAAGGCCGCGCCTGTCGCCCTCTGACCCCGAGGTCGTCGGCACAGAAGCCGAGTGCGCCCCGCACGGCCTCTCGGACGAAGAGCGCCCTGGAGACGCGGCCCCTGGCAAAGAGGATAGGCCCCGCCGAAAGGTGCAGCGGCCCATCTACTTCGTTAGCGAGGCCCTCCGGGACGCCAAGACCCGATACCCTCAGGCCCAGAAGATGCTCTACGCTATTCTGATGGCTTCGAGGAAGTTACGCCATTATTTCCAGGCGCATCGGGTCACGGTGGTTACGTCTTACCCCCTCGGCCAAATCTTGCATAACCGAGAGGGTACTGGACGGGTGGTGAGATGGGCAATCGAACTCTCTGAATTCGATTTGCGCTTTGAACCACGCCACGCGATCAAGAGCCAGGCCCTCGCCGACTTTGTAGCGGAGTGGACCCCAGCTCCCGAGCCCGTCTCCGCCCCCGAGGCCAGCCCGGGCCCCTCGCAGCTGCCTCACACCGCCTACTGGGTGATGCAGTTCGACGGCTCCCTGTCTCTTCAGGGGGCCGGTGCGGGGGTCACCTTGACCTCGCCGAGCGGAGACGTCCTCAGATACCTGGTCTGCCTCGACTTTCGGGCGACCAACAACATGGCGGAGTACGAGGGACTCCTTGCGGGACTCAGAGTGGCGGCTGGACTGGGGATCCGTCGCCTCCTGGTGTTAGGCGACTCCCAGTTGGTCGTTAACCAGGTCTGTAAGGAGTACCAATGCTCTGACCCGCAGATGGGCGCCTACGTCCGCCAGGTGCGGCGTATGGAGCGCCATTTCGACGGGATAAAGCTTCGGCACGTGCCCAGGCAGGATAACGCGGTCGCCGACGAACTCTCAAGGCTCGCTTCCTCGCGAGCCTAGACCCCACCGGGCGCCTTTGAAGAAAGGCTTGCCCAGCCGTCGGCGCGACCCGACCCCCTAGGGGAGACGGACGCGCCTGAACGGCCCCCGAGGCCCGTCGGAGTCCAGGCCTCGGGACCCGAGGGGAGCGCTCCCAGCTCCCCTAGATTGATTGCCTGGATCGCTGAGATCCAGGCGTACCTCGCAGATAAGACTCTACCAGAGGACCGCGAAGGGAGTGAACGCGTCCGTCGCATCTCCAAGCGCTACGTGCTGGTGGAAGGGACCCTCTATCGGCGCGGGGCTAACGGAGTCCTCCTGAAGTGCATTCCTCGGGAACAAGGCATCGAGCTTCTCGCCGATGTCCATGAAGGCGAGTGCGGAGCCCACTCCTCCTCACGCACCTTGGTTGGCAAGGCCTTTCGCCAGGGTTTCTATTGGCCGACGGCTCTCAACGATGCAGTCGACCTGGTCCGGCGGTGCAGGGCGTGCCAGTTCCACGCCAAGCAAACCCACCAGCCGGCCCTGGCCCTGCAGACCATACCTCTTTCGTGGCCGTTTGCTGTCTGGGGGCTCGATATCCTGGGTCCGTTCAGGCGGGCCCCGGGCGGGTTCGAGTATTTGTATGTCGCTGTCGACAAGTTCACTATGTGGCCCGAGGCTTATCCGGTCGTCAAGATCGATAAGCACTCCGCGCTTAAATTCATCAGGGGCATCACTGCTCGGTTCGGGGTGCCTAACCGTATCATTACGGATAACGGCACCCAGTTCACTAGTGAGCTCTTCGGCGACTACTGCGAAGACATGGGCATCAAACTCTGCTTCACCTCGCCCGCCCACCCCAGAAGCAACGGCCAGGTGGAGCGCGCCAACGCGGAAATCCTCAAGGGCCTCAAAACCAAGACCTTCAACATCCTCAAGAAGCACGGCGACTCGTGGATCGAGGAGCTGCCAGCGGTGCTCTGGGCGAACCGAACCACGCCAAGCCGAGCAACCGGGGAAACGCCTTTCTTCCTCGTCTACGGCGCGGAGGCGGTCCTCCCATCTGAGCTCACCCTGAGGTCCCCTCGGGTCACCATGTATTGCGAGGCTGACCAAGATCAGCTTCGCCGAGACGACCTCGACTATCTGGAAGAGCGAAGGTGGCGCGCGGCCCTTCGAGCCGCGCGCTACCAGCAGAGCCTGCGGCGCTACCATCAGCGCCACGTCCGGGCCCGATCACTCTGCGTCGACGACCTCGTCCTACGCCGCGTCCAAACGCGTGCTGGACTGAGCAAGCTCTCACCAATGTGGGAGGGTCCGTATCGAGTGATCAGCGTCCCCCGGCCGGGCTCAGTTCGGTTGGCCACGGGCGACGGCACAGAGCTGCCTAACCCGTGGAACATCGAGCATCTTCGTCGCTTCTACCCCTGATGGGGGTCGGGTGTCATGTCTCGGGCTCGGGCCAACCCCGCACCCCCCGGGCGTGCAGGGTTGGCCGGGGGCTACCACATGCATATACTTATCTTTTTTCTCTTCCGTATTTCAATAAAAGCACTTTCGATTTCCTGAGGACTGTGTCTGTGCCATCTTTTCCTTTTGAAGAATCTTGGCTTGAATTAGTACGCTTGTGCTCGACCCTGCCCTCGGTGGCCCGGGCCGGCTAAAACCGCCAAATGGGGCCCAGAACCGAGCCGTGCCCCGGGACGTGGTGAACTCCGGGAGGGAATCGGCAAAGGCCCACAATCGGGTCCCCCTAACCCTCGGTCACCGCGCTCCCGGCCTGGCCAGTCTCGACACGCGGATCTCCCCAGGCACTAGCTCCGACCCGCGCCGTTTGAGGCTGGGACCTGGGCACGAGCCCTTGTTCAAGCCAAGACACAGAAGGACCGCGGCACAGACCATCCTCGTCTCATACGCACAACAAACATGACTGACATAGAAATTTCCTCTTTATTTGATTGCAGATTAAACCAGTCTATACAAGAAGGGGGCTCGAAGGCCTCGGAAGAAGAAGGAAAAATTATTAAGATTGGCGGGGGCCTGGGGGCTCACTCCGACGCGCCCGGGTCGCCGGCCTCGTCGTCGCTGTCGTCCGCACCGTCGTCGCCGTCCTCCTCGTCGGAGTCGAGGGCGAACGCGAGCCGAGGGGCCGTACCCTCGAAGCTGTGGACAATGTGGTCGGCGGTGTCCCGGACCTGCGCGCGCGCGCCGTCCTCGGTTCCGGGAGGGAACTCTTCCAGCGCTGCCCACGGGGAGAAGTCAGGGTCCCTGGCCTGGTAGCTTGCCAGTACGAGCTCCACCGCCCCCCGGGCGAGGTCCCTCGAGGTTGACTTGATCGTCTCCTCGAGCTCCTCGGGGAGCCGTTCGAGGGCCCCGGCCATCTCCGAGAGGCGCTGGGCGAGGCCCCCCTGGTTGGCGGCGTACTTCACGTACCGCCCGCCCCAGAGGCCCGCCTGCCGCCCGGCGCGGTCTAGACGGGAGACGGCGTCCCGAAGCATGCCGGGCCCTACCTCGCTCGCCAAGCGGAGGGCCTCGACCTCCCCGGCGGACGAGTCCAGCGCGCCCTGCAGCTCGGCGACGGTGTGTTCGGCGGCTGCGAGGCGGGCGGCTAGGTCGCCGTGGCCCGCGGCCGCCCCGCCGCTGTGCGCTCTCGCGTCCAGCTCCTTCGCCTGCGCCTCGAGCTCAGCGGCCCGCTGGTCCAGCGCGGCCCTCTCGGCGCGGGCGCCTTTCAGATTGCGGCGCGCCTGCTCCTCCCGCGCCGCCTCGCGGAGGAACAGGCTGTCCGCCAGCCGCTGCGCCGCGGCCTCGGCCTCCTCGAGAGCTCGCCCCCGCTCGGTGAGCACGTCCTCGCGGAGGTGGAGTGCGGACTCCTCTTCGGCGAAGGCGGCCTCGTGCGCCGCCAGCGTTGCCTCCCGGGTGGCGACGGCGGCCTCGCGGTCCGCCAGGGCGCTCTCCTTCGCGTCCAGGGCGCGGGCGCGCTCCTCCAGCGCCGTGACGCGAGCCTCAAGGGCCTCTTCGCGCTGGCGGGACGCCGCCTCGTTCTCCGCCGCCCGCCGTTCCCGGGCAGCGGCGGCGTCGAGGACTCCCCGGGCGGCGTCGAGCTTCTCCTCTAGCTCCGCCGCCCGGCTCCCGTATTGGAGGCGGAGGTCGTCCCGCGCCTCGTCGAGCACGGCGGTGGCGATGAGGGCGGTCTCCCGCTCCTCCTCCACCTCCCTGGCGATCTTCGCCAGGTCCTTACGACGGGCCTCGAGCTGTGAGGCGTGCCGGCGGTGTGCCTTGCGGCCCGCCTCCACCATGGCCTCCACCGAGCGCCGCCCTCCTCGACGCGCGCCCACGCCGCGTCGAGCTCCGCCCGCTCCGCCTGCAGGTCCTCCATCTGGGCACTTAACCCGTCCAGCACTGTGCTGTTCGCGGCGGCCAGGGCCTGCAGGAGGGGCTCCGCGCTCAGTGGGGCAGCGGAAGGCAGAGGGGAGAGCCGCCTTGGTGTGGGTGCCGCGCGGCTCGGCCCGCCGATCGGCGTGCCGGACTCGGGGGCGTCCCCCGAAGCTGGCTCGTCCCGAGCGTCGCCCGGGGCGTCGGGCCCGAGCGGCGCGCCCGCGGCCTCGTCGTGGGTGGCCTCGGAAGTCGTTGTCGCCTCGGGCGGAGTCGGGTCGGGGGCTTGGCAGGCTGCCTGGCGTGCACGCGCCGCCTCTGCCCCCCGGGCGGACTCCCCGGCCCGGCGGAGTCTGGCCTCCTCCCGAGCGGCCTCCTCGGCCTGGCGAACCCGGGCGGCCTCCTGGGCAGCCTCCTCGGCTTCCCGGAGGCGGTCCGCGGCTTCCCGCCGGTCAGCCTCCCGCCTCCGGGCCTCCGCGGTCGCCGTCTCCTCGGCCTCGGACCAGCCGGACTTGGAATGGCATGGGGGACGCGACGGGATCTCGCTGAGGCAGAAGAAAAACCAGAGACAAAAAGAAACGGGTGAGTAAAAACTCGCCTTGGGAGATGGGGGTGTGAATATGGCCGCAGTGGGCGCGGGAATGAACCTGCGGGGAGGTCGGCTGAACGACCACCTCGGGGGCGAGATGAGGCTCCCCCGGCATGGCTCGGTCTCCCCCATTTTGCGGAGTCGTTTCTTCCTTCGCTCCCCCTCGGGCTGCGGCGTCGGCACGGCACCCTCTGGGCGCCTGCTGCTGGCACGCACCGCCCCGTCCCCTCGGGAAGGAGATGGGGGAGGGGTACCTCCCTGCTTCCTCTTCCCCCTAGCGTCGGCAGGGCGGCTGCCTCCCGGGCCCCCGTCGCGGGGCCCAGAAGCACGACCCCCTCCCGGGGTAGATTGTTCCCCCCTGCGGCTCCCGCCCGCGCCGTCGCGGCCTCGGGGGGCCCGCTCCCCCGACGCCCCGACCGCCTGCATGATGGCCAGGATGTTGGCGCGCTCTGGGTCGCAGCAGAGGGGAAGGACCCCTTGGGGGATGAGGGATGCCTCCACGGAGCTGAGATTCAGCACCCGTTGGACTACCATCCTAAAGTCCTCAGGGTCCCAGTCCCATTTGCGCCCCTGGTGGGTCCTTAGGTGGTCCTCGGGCCCGGTGTACTCCCAGGCGCCCCGGGCGCGTCGCTGGAGCGGCGCGATCCGGCGACGGAGGTAATCGCCGAACACCATGGCCCCCGTGAGCCCCTGGGATAGCAGACCCGCCAGGCGGTCAAGGACGGCGTCGTAGCCGTCCCCAGATCCACCGCCGCCCGCCAGCTGGAGGCCTGCGCCGGGGGCTGGCTCGGAAGTCGGAGGCGCGCTTCGCCGGCGAGAGGGGTGTAGAACCAATCGCTCTTCCAGTCGTCCCACTTCTTGCGGAGGACGCAGGGAATGTAGCGGTTCAGCACCTGCCCCCACGGCTGGAAGTAGCAGCCACCGACTGCCGTCGGCGGCGACACCGGCTGCACGGTGAAGAACCACCGGAACAGCCGGAGAGAGGGCGCACCCCGATAACATCTCGCACAGGTGCGCGAAGATGGCCAACGTCATTATCGCGTTGGGGGTGAGGTGCGCCATCTGGAGATCGTAAACTCCAAGAATATCCATGAAGAAAATAGAGAATGGCGGGACCAGCCCCGCCATTGCGAAAGAGAGGAAGAAGACGGACCGCCCCGGGTAGTGTGGCGCCGGGCGTCCCTCGCCCAGCGCGACCACCTCCCGGCCGGTGGCAGATTCCGGCATGAATCGGCGCGGCAGCCCGGCCTGCCTCTCGCTCGTGATGCGGGAAGGCGGCAGCACGCTACCGTCGAGCGGTGCGGAGCCCCGTGCCATGGCGCCGGCGGAGGAGGAGCTTGAGAGCGAGCGCGTGCGGCAAGGGTAGGGCACAGGAAACGAAGAGTTAGGGCACAAGTGGCGAAGGCAAGGGGAAGAGTGGCGAGAGGGAAGGAAACGAATCCCTTCCTCGGCGTCTTTATACCCTTGCCAACGCTATGCCCGGCTCCTCGCTTCCTGCGCCCACTACCTCGCCCCCTCGTTTCTCGCGCCCACGCCTCCACTAACCCCACTCGCCCGTTTGCGGCGCACGCGGCAGACGTGCGGCCGTGGCGGTTGAGATGGGGCAGATCGTGCGCGCATTGACTGCGCTCGCCGACCGTGAAAAACGCCATCATCATATCCCCAGGCGAAATGAACCGGCTCGTCCCGATTCACGCGCTGCTCGAGTAATGTAGCGGTCTTAAAGAGGCCGCTCATTATTATCGGTCGGTTTTCTCTTGCCGATGCGCGCGATTCGCGACCGTTGGGTTTCTGCCCGCCTGTAGGGACCGGCCACACCTGTCACCGGGCTTAAGGAGTGGCGTCACGCCCGAGCGCTGCCCTCGAGGGGGGCGGTTGCCCTGGCGTAAAGCCGGGGGCTACTGTCGGTGACAAGGGACTGGGGGTATCATGACTAGAGGCTTGAGTAGCCGCGGTCACCCACTTGGCCCGACCCCCTCGGGGGGGTCGGGCCCGAGGGTGACGTGGCCACCCCTCCCTCTGTCTCCCCGAGGGGTCGGGCCGCTCCCGTTTCGGCCCCGAGGGCTGGGGCGCCCCGACCCCCTGTGATTTTGGCGTCACGTGTGCGGGTTAGGTGAGCACAGCAGGGCTCACCTAACCGCATTAATAGCGGATCAGACGAGCGCGCCACGCCGCATTTAATGCGGCGCAACGCACGCTTATCCGGTCCGTGACCGGTCGCGGTGTGTGACCGGTCACAGATCGCGACTGGTCACGGACCGGTCAGATCGCGGGTTAGGTGGCGACAGGCGGCCTGTGGCACGCCTCGCCCCGTCCCGTCAGAATGATGAGAGCCTCCTGGCTCTCGTCCCTAGCCGGTGCCGGCGTGCTAACTCCTGGAGTTGGTATGTCAGTCCCGGTTAGATCCATTCCAGACTTCAGCGCAGGCATAGCAAGGAAGTCGCTTGCCGTTTAATGAAGGTTGAAACGGGCGTCCACCGGGAGAGCTGGCGAGCGGGGCAGGAGGCGTGTACCGTGCCTGTCAGAGGTCACTTCTGGCTGTAGACTAGCCCTCATTGTAAAAAGAATGTTTCTTTTCTTAGGCAGCTTGACGCCCATGTAATGACCCCTGGCCAGATAAAAGGAGGCCCAGGCCTAGGAAAGAGGGGGGGACTCCGACGAGTACGCTCTGGAGACCGAACTCTCTTTGTATTGTTGGAGACCCTCAGATCCACCAGAACACAGGAGTAGGGTGTTACGCTTCTCAGCGGCCCGAACCTGTCTACGTCGCCCGCGTCTTATGCGTTTCCTCTCTCGCTGACGTTCCTCAGATCGAGGGCGAAGAACCTCACCTAGCGCCCCCGGCCGAACCGGCAAAGGGGGGCCCGCGCGGTCTCCCGGTGAGGAGCCCCTTGCTCCGTCAACATTTCTTTGCGTAGAATTTTGTTTAATATAGAATTTAACTTAGGCACAGATTGATCTAGGCAACATATTCGTAGTATGAAGTAAATTAAGTTTGAACCTGTTTATCAGGCACAATGGCAAGCAAGGTCATATTTCAGATAGTTCGCGGTAAAGGCAATATTAAATATGGTCGAGATGGTGTTGATCTGTCAGAATTTAGTATGAAATCAAAGGGCATCGATAGGCCAACCGATAAAACATTTGAGTCGGTCTATAGTTGGTTACTACGTGGATTTAAAGTGGATACAAGAGTGAACACAATGTCTCTATCCGTTGTAGTCAGTCGTGCAACGGAAGGATATTATTGGGAACTAATGCCTGTAGATAACACCGAGTCCTGGAGACGTTACGTAGAGATGACATTTAAAAGGTCCTGGCCCTTTGTTATTTTTGTGGCATTGCATGAAATCGATAGCAGTGTTACAGTGCAAACAGAGGATGGTGAAGGTGCTAGCAATGCTGTGGAGAATGTTGGACCATCGATGCGAACTGGGGGTAACGAAGCAAGGTTGAAGGAGGCAATAGGCATGGCGGATGAGGGGGAGAGAATCGAAGCAATTGTTGAGGAAATGGAGAGGGAAGATTCTGAAAATGAGCTGGCGGAGGGCGATGAATCATCGGACGAGGAGGAAGATGTACTGCCCGTTGATTGGACAAAAGCCGATTTCTCTCAACTTGTTATCTCAGAGGGGCAGCAAGCACCCTTTGAATACAAGGATAACGAGCTAATCCAAGGTGCCAGGTATGCACATAAGGAAGACATGAAAGAGACGGTGAAGCATTGGGCGGTCTCCTTGCATAGAGAGTTTAGGGTGGTGAAGTCTACCAACTGTGTGTATGACGTGAAGTGCACGAAGGATGATTGTCCGTGGCGCGTTCATGCATATAAGGGAAAATGGAATGACTATTGGAAAGTGAGCATTGTTGGTGAGCACACATGTTGGTTGCCAGGGGTTGATAAGTATCACCGCAACATCACCTCAGCTTTTGTTGCCGGTGAGATGTACAGCGATGTGGTTTGTAACACGGACTTTGGACCGGGCTCCATTATTAGGCACATTGAAAACAAATTCAAGTATACTATAAGCTACTACAAGGCTTGGAGGGCGAAACAAAAGATTTTGGAGATGAGGTATGGCACATTTGAAGCATCCTATAATAACTTGCCTCGTCTGTTAGGCACCATTGCTCAGAGAAACCCTAATACCTATTATGACATTCAGACCTTTCCGTTGTCTAATGACCCGAGCAAGAGCGTGCTGCAAAGAGCCTTTTTCTCGCTGGGTGCTTGCATCAACGCATTTGTGCACTGTCGCCCTGTGTTGTGCATAGATGGAACCTTCTTGACAGGCAACTACAGAGGTTAGATACTGACGGCGATTGGAGCCGATGGGAACAACCAGGTGTTACCTATGGCGTTTGCATTTGTCGAGAGTGAGAACACCGAAAGCTGATATTGGTTCTTGGAGAGAGTTCACTGTCAAGTCATGCGTATGAGGCCCAATGTTTGCCTCATTCATGATCGTCATGCGGGCATATTGAAGGCAATTGACTACCTGCAGAATGGTTGGCCGGAGAGGGGACTTCCAGCTAGGTGGCATGATGTTCGGAGTAGGTGGTGCATGTGTCATATGGGAGCCAATTTCTACAAGCAATTCAAGAACAAGCACCTGATGGATCGATTTAAGAGGCTATATGGTCAAAATTAGGAGAAAAAATTCAATGAGTTGTGGAGGAGGTTGGATGAGCTGACAACAAAGCAAACCGACGAGCAGTCTCGTCGGCCACAGGATGACGATCCTCCAGTACCTCTTGGTCCACTGCATGATGACCCGTCAACAATGAGAAGAAGGTCGGCATCATCAATACATAATTTCTCGCAGTGGATAGAGAATGAACCGAAAGAAAAGTGGTCTCTGTTGTATGACACTGACGGGTCTCGGTATGGTATAATGACAACCAACCTGGCCGAGGTGTACAACTGGGTGATGCGAGGAGTGCGAGGACTCCCACTGGTCGATATTGTGGAATTTATCCTTCATGGCACTCAGACATACTTCAGAGACAGATACAAGAAAATTGCCCCTTCGATGCAAGATGACAACATTGTATTTGGGAGTGTGGTAACAAAGTATGTGCAAGATAAAATAGCAAAGGCTATGAAGCACAGAGTTATTCCCCAAGGTACCCAAGTTCATAGGTACGAGATAATGTGTGTGGACAGGCGAACGCGCGGCATCAACCGCGTTCAAGCTGTGCAAGCGTCTTCCGATGAGTGCTACAAACGTACTATTCGGGCGGAATGTTGCTTAACTTTTGACATCTGCAGGAGGATACTACTCGGCGGGGATTTTCCGTTCGGGCGAGTCTTCGTCGCAGGCGGGCGGGTCCGGTGCGGGCGGGTCTGGTGAGGGCGATGACTTCGACGACCTGGAGGACCCAGAGCAGGACATTCTCGGCGCCTCTCAGCTTGGTGGAGCACCACCACCACAGAGCCAGGAGCAGCCGCAGCACACACCCGCACCAGATGTCCGCGCTAGTCGTGCCATGCCCACTAAGAGGCTGACGTACTCTCAGGGAAACATTAGGAGGGGTAGGGGTAAGAGGCCTCGCCAGTAGGCTACAAGTGCTACATGTTTGTAATATTTACAGTTAGTAACTTTGTGTTACCTCTTTGTATATAACTCTATTCGATCGCCGCACTCATATGTCACGAAAACATTTCATGTCATTCGTTACATCTACTCAACGAAACGACGAAAAACTTTCGGCGCGTAACAGAGGGCTACGATTGGTCGCTATCAAAGTAAGTGAATGCGAAACACAAACGGAGTACAACGGCGAGAAGGGAAGGAAAAATGGAAGACACGCGAAATAACATTTCAAGTTCGTTAGTTCGCTACACGTTGCGAGGTTACGCAACATTATTTATCGATACACCATACAACTACCAACTCGTGCATACTACTGAGTGCAACGAGGCCACTTCCCTTCCTCTGCGCATCGGGATTCTCCTCTATTGCTGCCTTCGCTCGCCGCGCACGCTCAAGCTTCCGTTCCCGCTCCTCCCTGTACGCAGCAACACGCCTCCTTTCCGCCTCAGCCTTGTGCTCTTTTTCTGCGGCCTCCTCCTTGCGTCTCTGCTCTATCTTCTCCTTACGCTCTGCATCCCATTGCCGCATGTACTCCAACCGCTCCTTGTTTTGCGGCTTGATCTCAGTGTCGATCCACTGCTCAAAATCACATAGCGGTGGAGGGGTCTGCCACAAATGCAATGTTTACTAATCAAATAAGTTGTTCAACACTACTTAATACACCAAATAATTATTAGAAAACATCAGTTCCTCACCATTAAGTTAATGCGGCGTATCTCAGGTGTTGGCTCAAACTCAAAATTGGCACACATCCAGTATCTCTGCATGTATGTCTCCTCTTCATCGGACTTGGCTACCTTGCAAGGATCACCGCACCAGCACATGGGCACTGGAACACTGCTAGGCAAAGGCAATGGGTCGAAGGCATTTTCAGTCTTCGGGCGATAACTACAAGTCAACAATAAATGAAACACCCTAACCCATTAATCTAGGATTCCTCATTTCACGCACAACGAATAACACAAAATATCACAGAAACAATTTACGTTACCTTGATTTGGTAGCTTTTCCACGCCTTGGCATCCTACAGTTTAAAAAACAACTATCAAATATTGTAAACGCCCTTCATACGGTCAAATATAGTACTACTACAAACCAAACGTGTGCACAGCAAATCTAGCCTAAAATTATTCACACTTCTAAGTGCTACAGATCTACTCAAAAATTTCAACATATCTACTCACAGTGCTACAGATCTACTCGCAAAAAATTTAGGGTCCACATCTAAGTGCTATAGATCTACTCACAAATTTCAAATACATGGTAATTACACTAGTATGCGACACAAAATATAACCATACGTCGGGATATTGTACTAACCTGCGATCGAATAAGCACAGCAACAACGTTTCGTGGCTCTTCTCCTTCTTCCTCACCTCTCTCTTTTTTTACCTTCAATTGTGACCGGTTGAAATGACCACCTCCTCGGGCCATTGGGGCTTTATGGGATGCCGATCAAAAATTGCCCTTGCAGTGGGCGAGATTACGCCAAAAATCGCCCTCTGCAAGGGCGGCGAGGGGGTTACCTGCAAATTTGCCGCACCCCTCTATAGTTCTAGTTGCACTTTTTTCATATTCTCATCGAGAACACAAAACTGATCAACTTTGATGTGTTTCAGTAGCAAATTACAGGGAAATTTGTTTTTTTACAAAAAAAAATACTACAATTTATCTGTTACATGTTTCATATTACAAGTCGTTTCAATTTTTTCAAATCAATCTTTTTAAAAGTTTAATCAAGTTTATAAAAAAAATGGCAACATTTATATTATCAACTTAGTTTTATTATATTTAACGTTTTTAATGTTACAAATGTTGTTATATTTGTATAACCTTACTTAAATAAAGTGAAAATAGTTTAACTTTATAAAAAAAAATCAAAAATCATGCTTTTAAAGGCGGCCCCCTGCGCAGGCAAAAATCGCCCTCTGTAAGGGCGGCAAGGGGGCCGCCTGCAAAATTGCCACGGCGGCCGCCCTTTGGCAGGCGGCCCCCTGGGGAACAGTCGAAAATCGCCCTTGCCGAGGGCGGCAAGGGTCTTTTTTTGCAAAAAGGCGGCGACGCGGCAGACGGCGCCCAACGGCCGGCTGCCACGTCATAAAAATCGCCTTCTGGGAGAGCGATTTTTAAATCTCGCCCTCTCAGAGGACGATTAGAGATTAGTTCTGCAATATTTCGAAACGAAAAATTATTTTTGCAAATCTTTAAATAAATAAAATTAAAAATGATAAAAATTCGCGCCGAGAGCACGCGACGTCGCGCGCCGCGCGAGGCCGTTCGGGTTGGGCCATTTGCCGTGGGCTGCGCATGCAGCTTCTGCGTGCGCACGATCGAGTAGTTCGTGGCTGTCAAAGATCCAGTCGGGACCGATTTTATTAGGCTTTGAATCTTTTCGCTGTCGAGCCGTGTGAGGTGCATCCAGTAGTAGGCCGGGAAGCTTAGGTGCCAAATTGATGCGTACATATCCACTTACCAGGCTCGCGTCCCTTTCCTACTGCGCTGTAGGCGTCGTGCCGGCCGGTGTGGCGATGCGCGATGGCGATGCTACGGAGATGTTTGTGGTCAATTGTTGATTTGGCAATTTTTCGTACAGGCTGATCTTGCAGCTTTGGCATCGCCGTGCAAAAACAACTTTGATCTTTTAGCTGTTGTGATCAGTGCCGAGAATGACGACCTCCTGAATTTTCCACAGGCATGATGAAAATATACGGATGCAGTCATGTGAGAGCTTACCTATAGACAATTTTATATGTTTAATATCATTATTATTGCTGGATTGCTGCCAGATATGCAGATCGCAAGAGATTTTTCTTTAGCAAAAGATAGAAAGGCGCCAAGTCGCCAAGGGATGCATGGTGCGTATCAGCGCATTACACAGAGGACGCGGGCGTGGCGTTGTTGGCATGCACTGCCGCTTTTGCCACTCGACGACGATCGTTGAATCACGCACATCAGTTCGACACCTAAAAAGCAAACCGGCCTTTTCCCCAAGCTCCTCCGGCCGCTTTTGGTCTCGTTGCTTGCAGTTGCAGGACAAATCATGGTCTTGTTACATCGAAGGAGGAAGGACGGGGATGGGGATGTATACAGTGGGGGCTGTTCTTCCATAGCTTCCTTTTTGTGGTGGTGGTGGTGCGCTCGCTAGAGGGGGAGTTTTAATGGGCGATAGGCGCCATCAAAATCGATCCTTCCATTTGACGTGCCTTTCACATCAAGCAAAGAAGATGTCGCCGTTGCGAAGTGAGCACGTACTACCTGCAGTAAGCAATCAGACTGTGAGAAATCCGTGGTAAAGAACATCGTCAAGGTGACATGAGTTTAATTACGCGACAAAAGGTCAAGCTGAAACCATGCTCCTCGAGCTCAAGACAAAGCTGGCGCCTGGCAGTGCCACTGAAATGTCTGAATTATTTTGGCCCAGTGCAGACTTTCCTTGGACGATTCGTGCGTCACAATTGCGTTGAGATGCTGGACCAGCTTCGTTATAGGCTGGTCAATGCGAAAGCCTACCATTGGCAACGAATTTCATTGGCATAAATCAAAGTAATAAGTTCACCTGTTTGTCTGCGATCCCCAATCACCAATATTAAAAATCTCTACCTCTCAACTATTCAAATCCGTTTAAAGTTGGTCTAGACCAATTTTTTCCTCGGTTTTGCTGACGTGGCTTACGTTGGGCCCACATGTCAGGATAGATTCGTAGTGTTCCTGCCTGGAGCAACCGCAGGTGGCGACGCTGCGGCGACCTCGTCGGGCTTCTTTACCGCGATGACCGGCAGCGACGGCCACATGGTGGCGTGCTTCCCTGAATCTCCGCTCGTTGGCGGCAAATCATTCTCTCTGTTCGCTGTGTTCACTGCCATGGCTTTCCTCTACTGCACACCTCCAGCCCTCCTGCCCCCGTCGCCGTCGTTCTCTCTCTCGCCGCCGGCGTCACCACTCATCCAATCGAGGAACCGTGTCGAGAGCACATCCTTGGCCTCCCTGATCGCTGTCACGATCTCTACTAGCAATTTAGCTAGAGCTTTTTCTCTCACGCCATTGCCGCCATTGACATCCCCACATTACCTAGTCAATGATAGCAATGGTGACCAGCTCTCCTCACCCCACAGATCCACAACCCCCAATCTCTCAGGAGTCAGTTCCAGACCAAATCTGCTGTGGAAATTTAGCTCAAGTAACAATGGTGATGGAATCCGTACTTGCACGAGGAACACGGTGTCCGGCCTCAACGCGGACCTCGGGCGGCGGGTGCGGGAGCAGCTCCTCCTTGGGGATGCAGAGCGGGCACTCGAGGTCGCGCGCCTCCTCCAGTGAGCAGCTCGCCTTGGCCTCGATGAACCACACCCCTTTCCCAGTGCAGTCGATCTCGGGCTCCCCGAGGAACGGCTCCGCGATGCGGCCAACGAGGGGTAGTAATGGACGGGCACCTTGGCGAAACCCTCCCGCATGGCGGCGACCGATGTGGCCTGGTCCTTGGCGGCTTTGGCGGAGGCGAAGGGGAAGACCTGTCATGAAGTCGACGGAGACGTGGACGGCGGCGGTCTTGTCGATGGAGGATAGCGGGAGGGAGCCGCTCGGGTGGGCCCCGTCGAGGGCACCAGCGCCGGCGGCGGCTTGGTGACAGTCGGCGGCGGCGACCATGGCTCGGTCGATCGGGAGGAGGAAGGAAGCTAGGGACAGTTGTCAGTTGAGCTCTCGCGCGTCATGTAATGCTGCCGCCGGCGTTGTGTAGCGTCGTGTAGTTGACGAGGAGGGTTCGTAACAACTCAACGACACTGACATGTGAGACCCGACGCATGCCATGTTAACGAAACCAGAGAAAAAAATTGGTCTATACTGTCATAGGATCACCTTTGAACGGTTTTAAATACTTGAGGGGTAGAGATTTCTGGTATTGAGGATTAGAGACTTCAGACAGAGAATCGATGTAAAGTTGAGGGACGTCTGGTGAACTTATTCCTAAATCAAAATACCACTCAACCTGGAATGAGAATTTAGAGTTGGGCTATTTATGGGCCAGTTATGCAGGTCATGTAAAGGGCCCACTGGCAATCCTGCCTACCAATATTGCTCCCAAAGGGAAAAAAGTCCAGCTTGAACCCCTTAAAATATATGTTAGATCTAATTTATATCTCTCAACTGTAAAATCGGATATCTGACTCCTCCACCTACTAAAACCATATAAAACGACTTTCTCGGCTAATTTAAGGGTGGTTTTTACTACATAGCATTCACGTGGCAATACAGTCATCAAGAAGTTAAAAATAGACGTGGAACCCACGTTAAGTGAGAAGGAAAAATAAATAAAAATCTATGCCTCTGCTCCTTCTGCCTCCCGTTGTTCCCCTCTCCCCTGCCGCTCCTCCACTTCCGACGCGCGTGCCGCTCCTCGGCGAGCTCCCGGCGCGCTCCCAGCGATCTTCGGGCGGCGGAGGAGCTCGTGGGAGCTAGAAGGCGAAGGCAACCAGATGAAACCGTGGCTGTGCCGGACGACATCTCGAGCCCGCCGAGGGACGGGACGAGGGTTACGGGTTAGCGCGCGGAGCCCCGCCGGTGTCGCTCCTCGCAGCACATCCAGCCATCGCACGCACATAAAGAGCGAGTGAGCGAGGGGAGGGGATTGAGAGGGAGCGGGAAATAAGGAGATGGGTCCTAGACGGCGCCTGTGGTAGATTGAGAACCTCCCTCATTCATCCGACAGCAAAACTCCCATGCGCAGGGCACCCTAGTGGTCAAGCTACAAGCTCCTTGCACGGAGATGCGTGATTGCAGGATCTGGCTCCTCTCTACCTCCCGCCGCCATCAGGCTGATGTAGTGGCCTAGTGAGCCACGTCCTGAACTGAGCTCTCGGTGGCGTCGTGGCCGGAATCGAGATGGCATTGGCCAAGCTCCCCAAGCGGCATGGCGGCAACCGAGCGCGGAGGAGGGCTCCTGCGTCTCCCCCTCGAACGAGGGGTCGCCGCCTCACCCTCACATCCCTAGCCGGCTCTTGCGCGCTGGGAGCCGCATGGCTAGCTGCACTGTACTCCATCCTCGCGTGTCGTCCTTGCTGAGGGGCTCGTGGTCGCCGCCGCTGCCCTTCCTTGTCTCTGCTCTGCTCGCTGCCTTCCCGGAGCGGAAGGTCGATCGCCCCAAGCGAAGCTGCTATGCCGACGAAGCTGCCGCAACATTGACACGTGGGTCTCACCTGTTTTTTTTATAGAGGTTTGTTGTGCTGAAGAAAAAAGGAAAAATTAAGAGAGAAGAAAGAGAAGGGGACATTAACACGTGGGTTTCACCTGCTGACTTAGCCGGTTAGACTAGTTTAACAAGTCATGTCAGAAAAAACCACTTTCAAAATAGTTGAGTGAGTCATTTTACACATATTTTAATAGTTGAGGGTCAATATAACCAATTTTGTGGTTGGAAGATACAAATTAAATTGTACCTTTATTGATTGAGTCAAAAGTGGACTTTTTCCTCACAAAGGTCGACCGAACGGCCCAGTGAAACCCAAATTTGGATCGACTTGCTATCCAAACCGGAGTGGGCCGAAAAGAAAATTGTTCGAATACTGGTCCTTTTTTCGCGCCCGTAACAGGTACTGTAGATCCTCCAGAGAGTGGGCCTAAAAGGCCCATACAAAAAAATCCAACACCGAGAAGTCCTCTTGCGCCACTACCGCCGCTTATGCTGTCCTGTCGACGACGCCAAACTCCACCTCATAGTGCGCAGCAGGCGTTACCTCCACGAGAACTACTGGTCCTATCCGGCGGCAAGAAAGAACTATTGCCCATCTTCTACAGGCTGTGTTCTGAACTTGTGATGCTGAAGAATGCGTCAGGCTTCATCAGCTGCATGAATGCTACTGCCAATGCTACAGTGATATTCTTTCGCGAGGGAGTGCTGAGTGATTACACAAGATATATTAAGATATACTCCGTAGTATTCTTTAAGCCCATGAGAACTGGGACTTGCGGAGACTAAGAGCAGAAGAAATGGGATCAACGGACAGACGGCAGATCAGTATATAAACCCTATTGAAAGCTGCATGACCTTCTTAACGGGGTAGATATGGTTACAGTCTTACTGAGCCCGTAGCAAATGGCCCGCTAATTTGCTGGTAGTACGTCTGTTTGCAAAAAGGGACACTATTCACTGGTTCAAGGATTCCATGCCGATCTTCTTCAGGCTCAATCGAATATAAATCTACATTACGAATGCTGGCGGTTTTTACAGCCAACCAATTTCTCCACGTGGCACGATAATCAAGGAAGTTACCTTAGAGAAAGGATAATATTAAGCTATAAGCAAGATGTAAACTTATGTAGAGTAGAGAAGATGAAAAAGGAAAAATGTTGGTTCATTCTCAAACTCATGCTCCAAAAGAATTGCATTAAATAGATAAGTAAGAGAACAAAAAAGGAAAAAAAAGGTAAGCGAACATTATAATGCTAATCTATTATACATGTTAGTTCTAATATAAGCTTATAGGTAGTAGTTAGCTGTACTATTAAACTTGCTCTTGGGAGAGAGAACATGGCGCACGGTAATCGGACCTACCTCTCCAAGTAAAAAAAAGTAAAAAAGAATATCTCCGAAACATTTGTGCGGTTCTTGAAGAAAAAGAAAGAAAGAGAAAAAGACTTCTATGCATGCTAATAGCTGAGAGTGAGAGGGCATGAAAAGAAGAGAAGGTGGATGAGATGCGTCGTTGTTAACGCCAAAATTTGGTAAGCCCGAAATCATTATCGGTCTATAGTCAGTATCGGCTTCAGAGTTCTAGAATCGGCCAATGGGAATTGTCACTTGCCAGCATTCGGATTCTTGGTGGATTCGGTTAAGAAATTTAATCAATTGAAGAAAATTTATCTCAAAGAGACCGAGTTCAAGAAGGATGCGACATGATAATTTATCTATTAATTAGACAGAGTCAGTTAGTTTTCTTTTATTTTTAGGAAAGATTGTTTAGAGTCCGATCAGGACTTGTATCTTTTATTTTATCTTTAGGTAAGTTTGAGTCTTGTCCAATAATAATTAGTATCTACTCATGGGTATAAATATGTACACCCGGGGTTCATGTAATCTATCTCTCAATCAATACAACTACTCTCGGCACATCGTCACCCTCTTTTATGAAGTTTTACTTATCGACAAGCGGAACCTAGCACCTAACGTGGGGCTGCATCGGCTTCGATCTCCAGCGAAAGGGTAGGTCCAATGTTCTGCCGAACTTGATGAATGTATCGGCTGCATTGTTGTTGTTCAAGGCTGCATCGTTTCGACTCTTGGATCGCTCTGGTTCAGTTGATGTATTTGCCTACTTGATATTTTGATTTTATCTTTAATAGCATTGTGTTTAGAAATACATCGGTTTAGCTGGGACTGTCTTGGTTAGGTCTGATCTTTTGTCTTAGCCGAAATTTCTCTACAATCATAATGATGTTTTAGATAGATTTGTTATATCCATCACATTAGACAGATTTATCGGCTCATTGAGTATTAGATTATTATATACAATTTCGTGTTGTATCGGTTGGGTTCGACCTACTAGATTATTGTTGATAATCTAAGTCTTGTTAAGCCGATAGGTTCATGCTAATGTTTCATCGGAGGGTTAGCCAATCTTATCTGATGCGTTAAATTTCTCTTTGATGGTTTTGCTGTCTTGGTTAAATTTAATACATGACCAACCTGAAAATCAATCAAAGGCTCGATTATCTAGACTTTCTTTGATACTTAGTGCTGCATCAATTGGGTTTGACCTACTAAGTCGTGTTTAGAATTGTAAGAACTAACTTGCTCTTTGATTGCCAATAAGTGTTTCATCGGGGTTTTAGCGGATGAGTTATATGGACGTTACATCGACTTATAAGGATTACATACAAGTTGGTTTTAGCCGATGACAGCAAAGAATTCATTGATTATTTAATAATTTGGATTTAACGACATCAGATCTCTAGTCGATGTACGCTTTAACTTTCGGATCAACATTATTCTATCATATCATTATTGGTCGATTAGTTTCTATTGGATCATATTATTGTATTATTACATTATTATCAGCTGACTGTCTTTATATTATTATTTACTCAAGTATCAGAATTTATATTGGATATATAGCTGATTACTCAAAACCCTATCGACATCGGTTGGAATTGCTATATCGGCTCGATACCCAATTGGCTCTACAATCTTCAACTTATATATCTTGTTGCAGGATCAAACTGACTAGCACGTCTGTATCTTATCAAAGTTTAGGACTTACAATGGAGTTAAGCAAATCTCCTAGGTTTTCGTGTGTTTCGATACCGTTCGCATCAACGCGGATTTGGCACTATCGGCTGGACGCAAATTTTTCGTCAACAGTCGTCAGAAGTGGTGAATACTTGATGGCTATTTTCATCTCAACCCGATGCCCGCAAGAAGAGGGATATGGGCGTGTTTGGTTACATGTACGGAAGGTGGCTCGCATGTGCCAATGTAGAGGAGGTTGTTTGGTTGCCTACACGTCTGTTGGGCCCTCGATCCACGCATACAAAAGAGCCTTCATAGCCAGGCTCGTAAGAAACGCTCGAGTTGAGCTTCACTCGCCATCCAAGCTAGGCTCATGCGGGCAGTGGGTCGTTGCTGCAGACGTGGGGGCACGCTGATGCAGGAGGACAAGATGGGTCGTGCTTCCGTTACCTTCCTCCTTATTTGCTCGCTCGACCGTTGCTTGACTCGTCGCCATCTCTGCGGGTACCAGCCGCTCGCACTACACTGGATAAGGTCACCTGTGACGGGCCCAAACCCTCACCTTTGACGGATTTGGGCTTGGTCAGTGATCAGTGGTCATTGGTGAGCCCTGTCACCTTTGACGGGTGGCCGGCCGTCAGAGGTGACACACATCTCTGACGGGCAAATAAATAGACGTCCGTCAGAGGTGTTGGTCTCCGCTAGCTTAGGACCAGTTAGAACCCGTCACAGGTGTCTCATCTCTGACGGACATCTAAACAAAAAGCCGTCAGAGGTATTAGTCTCCGGTAGTTAGAATCCGTCACAGCTGGGCTACCTGTGATGGGCAAGAAAGTAAAGGCCCGTCACAGGAGAGTCAGCTCTGACGGCCGCGGTTTACGAATCCGTCACAGGATGGTTACCTGTGACGTCTTTTTTTTATGACCCGTCACTGATGTGTTAAATCCCGAAAAAAATAAATACTAAATATTGGCTAGCCTCAGGATTTGCTAGCCATGCCCTCTGAAAAACAGAAACATCACAGATACATGCCAGGCAGCGCCAATATCACATGCATTCATCAATTCATCAATTCATTCATCAATTCTACCAGTTTGCATCCCATTTCCCCCAAAAGCACCCAAAATGCATGAGATTTCAGATCCACTATGAAAGTATTAAGATATGGCCTCAGTTCTGTTCAAGCATTATGCATCAATTACTATCATTTGCATCAAGGACAAAAAATAGAGGGAATCAGCTAGCAGTAGCAAAAGCAAGTGTCCCAAAAAAACAAGTGTACATAATATGTTCTTATGCATAAAAAAGAACAAGTGTAGATAGTCTGTTCTT
The DNA here is from genome assembly GCA_008326285.1 of Oryza officinalis. Lineage (NCBI taxonomy): Eukaryota > Viridiplantae > Streptophyta > Magnoliopsida > Poales > Poaceae > Oryza > Oryza officinalis. Next base: position 30,470,530 of record BDMV01000004.1, on the reverse strand, counting down.
AAGCATCCAGAAAAAGGATAAGTGTAGATAGTCTGTTCTTATGCATAAGACAACCAACAATGAAACCTAAAAATGGACAAGTGTAGATAATATGTTCTTATTCATCACTGGCCATTGAAGTCCATCCAAATGAACGACACAACAGGGCAACGCAAAATACGCATGTCATAAAAAACAACAAATAATTTAAAAATAGAGGGAGTAGTAAAGAGGTAATGTTCCAAATGAGTTTTAAATCTCTTTTCTAAGAAAATATACACAGGTGACCATATCCATCCAGTGAAAGTAAATTACATAGCATGCCGTACCACAGAACCATAGAAACAACTATTTTTATATCACAGAAAATTGGATAACTGTTTTGTTCACGACATCACAAGTAGCCCAGTTCAATCGTCTATTAGACATGAAAACGTCCTTTCTTGTTCATTATTTCGACGAGAATGAAGGCGCACAGTTCGCCTCTGATAGCAGGAGGGTTGATAGGTGAAACCTTCCAGCCAGCTCTACCTTTCTGTTTAATAATACATAAGTTAGCACGTTTATAAGATTAATATTTGGTATTGAAATGTTTGAATTTGCCATTAGCAACAACCTCAGGGTCGAAATTTTTGACCTCTCTTAGAAGTGTCGACATATTGTGGCACACGTGGAAACCGCACTGGTCCCCGATCTGTTGTGCGCATGCGAAATTGGTGTCGTGATAAAGTTGGTTCTTGCCCTCCTTGTACCTACCACCCTTTTCCACATATGGTCCTCAAGCCATATTTAAGGCCTTGATGATTTCAGTGAAATTATAATCCTTTGCCTTACTTGAGTTAAGGTAGTAGACCCTACTCCATTTAGGTACGATGACTAGGAGAACCCAATGTCGCCTACGCGGTGGTTATGTAGCATTAGTAATAAGAAACTTAGCTTCAACAACAATATACACGAAATGATTATTGCCTTCTTACTCTTGATTGTGCGCGCACATGATGTACTCCTTGTCTTGGTGGGCCCGTAAGCACCGGTTCACGTAGTCAACCAATTCATTGAAGTTTTTTTGCAGATTGACCTCATTGACCATCGATGGATCAAGGAACCCAACTTGATTACCAAGGCGACGACCCTCGATCCAACACAACCTTAAAACAATTACGTATTAGCACTAATTTAGACGATAGTCCATTAATATCACAAGGAGGAAGGTTTGCACTTACAAGGAGTAGCATTCTAGAAGTCCTGTGTCTAACTTCCGAATCCTGAATAGGTCGAAGAGGTCATCAAAGCCTATAGTTACATAGGCAGGCGACGATAGGAAGGGCTGGTGGTCGTGATGTCCAACTATGGATGACTCCCTCATTTTCCGCTTGGCATTGCTTAGCTCCATGTACTGTTTGTGTAGCTCTCGGCAAGCAATACCCATCACGGCCAACACATTGTCCTCCACCAACGGCATGCCTAGTTCAAATTGTGCCGGGGCCTTCACGACCTTCCCCGTTTTGGTCAACGGCGCCGACGCTGCAGCCTTCCCCCTTTTTTTCACCGGCGTCGACTCCTCGACCTTCCCTTTGCCTGTAGCACCCCCGCGTTCACGTTTTTGTCCCTTGACAATGGGTGGAGAGCTATCAGCCTTCCTTGTGGTCTTTATTGGAGGCGGCTTTTGAGCTATGTGTGTCAAATCCATATCGGCTGCGGCAGGTGAATGGGGTTCTGACAACGCCGGTCCACGAGGAGCCTCAATTGATAGCTTAGACGTGGGAGGTGTTCGCTCCGTCGGTCGACTTGGACGAGGAGTCATCTTCACAATTATGTCTTCTTTGGGCCATTGTATGTACGTCTTGCACGCATCGCCCAAAGTCGTGATTTCATCATTAGGGGGCACAGGCAGCGGAAAGGCTGACCAGTTGTCCTTGACTGAATCTATGGACACCTTGGCATACCCATGACGTAGGTTTACGCCGTGCACCTTTTCTGTGTCCGAGGGATTGAAAGCCATGCCCTCAGCGACTTCAGTCGCGAAAGTTGGGTGGACCCTCACCACTAGGACACACTGCTCTATGTCCTGCATTTTTAAAGTATGAATTTAATATTAGAACATGTAAAGGTATTTGAGTAGATATGAATCGGATATAATCGATTACCTCTATGTTGTCCACCGCATCTAGTGGTGTGACAGGGAGATGAGGGGCCGATACTTCTGTGGATGCACAGCTACTCTTGTGTTGTGACGGACTCGCTTCGTGTTGTGCAGGAGGAGTTGGATGGACAACTTGTGTTGCGGCTCGACGTATATTCATCTCGGCGAGGACCTTCTGAACCCTTTCTTTCACCCTGGGTCCATGCCTGCTTGGAGTTCTTGAATGACCTCCAACTTAAGCTCGGCCTTCAAACGAGCATCCCTCTTTTCCTTGGAGACTTTCCGTTTCCTGTATTAGGAGCTGTACTGGGGCAGGCCATGCTTCCAGGGCACATCGACGCCAATTCCCCGAGTCCGACCAGGATGTTCTTTGGTTCCGAGCGCCTTCGTGAGGATGTCATCTTCGCGTCTCTTCGACGCGGACTCGACCTCGCTCTGCGAAGCTTGTTCGGCAACCAACCCTAACTATAAAAAACAGGATTCTTGTTACAAATCTTTTGCTTAATATGAACGGAAATTAATGAGGTTAATTAGCGAACTCACCAGCTCCTGATAGACGTTGGCGTCACTTTGATTGTCAAATGTGATGGAGCCGTCAAGGTTGACCTTACCCCTAGCCCTCGCCCAGTTGCGAGCTCTTCGTTCAGGGATGTCGGCGAATGGGGCAGGGACATTCGCTGCTGCAGCGGCTGCATCCTCTTGGGCCCATATTTGCTCCTTGCCGATGTACCCAGCCGTCCCCAGTCGATGCGGGTGCTCATTCCGCTTTTGCAGTAGGCGATGTGCCTCGCTTGACTGCCTAAAATCTTCGCTGTTCTTCATCTCGCAAAATTGCTCCCACACCGTCTCCGTTATTTGAGGGTACTCAACGAACGGAGTACGATTGCCGGGTGGGATGACATACTCCGTGAAGAGTTTCCAGTTCCAATTCTTCCAGACTTTGCCCATCTTATGGAATGCCTTCTGCTTAAGCCTTTCCTTTGCTTCATCCGAAAATGTGAACCATTTCTCCATAGCCGTCCAAGCTCGCTCCATCTCAGCTTCTGGGACCCTTCCGATGTTTTTGTGGAGGATGCCGAAATTCTCACGTGCTGCCAGCCCGCAGCAGTTAGACCATCTTCCTATGACAGTCCTCGGCGCCGTGGGCCTACCACTTGCGTCAACCTCTCTTATAACCTGCACTGTGGTCGGCCATCTATTTTGTGTCCGGGGATTTTTACTTGACCTAGATGCACTTGTCCCGGCCGAAGGCGACGGTTCTTGTTCTTGAGGCACTTCTGCAGCTAAGATAGAAGGAGCATTTGCTAAGGGGTGGTAGGTACAAATTTTGTTGTCATCTATTAAAAAGGTATCCTACAAATTACCACGAGGTTCGGGTTCTTCGGCTGCCGTCGTCGACGGATGACCTGCGGAAACCGTGGCTGGGTCTGCTTCTACCTGTATCCTCGCAGGCGTCGTTGAGGACGGGGATGCGCCGGGCGTTGTCATCGACTAAATAATTTGAATACGCTTATAAATTTCCTATCATTTCACTAATTTCACTAATTTCAATACACTTTGCACTATTATATATATGAGGGATGTGAAATATATATGCGAACTACATGTATGCAGGTGACAGACATACTATATATATATTATTTTGGTACCAATTTGGTACCAATTTACTTAAACCCTAAATGAACATACATGCAAGAACCCTATATAAATATGAACAAGTTCTATATAAACCATTTGAACAACCATCAAATACGTGAGTACCTAATCCAATCTCAAAAACTACCACATCACAAATTTGAGCCAAATTATAAATATACAATAACCCTAAAAAGAATGGATGAAAGGGGAAGACGAGTTCTCACTGTGTAGCAAAGGGGAAGAGGGTGGTGTAGCTTGGCAAGGAGGAGGGGGATACCCTCACGGCGTCGAGCTGATGGGGGGAGGGCTTCTTCTCCGGGCAGCACAGAGGAGGAGGTCGGCGGCGGTGGAGGAGGGCGAGGGCGGTGAAGGGCTTCTTCGGCGGCGGCGGTGGAGGACGAGTTCGGCGGCGCTGGAGGAGGTCGACGGCGGTGGAGGACGAGTTCGGCGGCGGTGGAGGAGGTCGGCGGCGGCGGAGGAGGGCGAGGGCAGTGCAAGACGAGTTCAGTGGCGGCGGCGGAGGAGGGCGAGGGCAGTGCAGGACGAGTGTAATGTGGTGTGTAAAGTGGATCTGGATCTAGAAAAGGCACTAATGTTACCCTAGTCAACCACACCTGTGACGGGCTCCAACTAAACGGCCGTCACAGGTTATGCCACCTGTGACGGGCCCCAACTAAACGGCCGTCACAGGTTATGCCACCTGTGACGGGCTCCAACTATACGGCCGTCACAGGTTATGCCACCTGTGACGGGCTCCAACTATACGGCCGTCACAGGTTATGACACCTGTGACGAGCTCCAACTAAACGGCCGTCACAGGTTATGACACCTGTGACGGGCTCCAACTAAACGGCCGTCACAGGTTATGATACCTCTGACGGCCCCCAACTAAATCTAAGTTAGAGCCCGTCATTGATGAGGTTGACTGGATTTGACCTTTTGACTCTAGTATTTCTTCACCATATTTTACTTACCTCATTATTTTATTTTACTTAATTATTTTATTTCACTTATAGTAGTTATTGTGCTTAATATTTCATTTGACTTACATGAACTATTTCATAAGCAATACACTAATGATCATTGCAGACATATTAGAGTCATACATATACTAGACAAAATGGACATAAATTACAAAAATAATCCTTCCTCGTGGTCGACGCGTGCATGTTGAACCTCATCTTCTTCTTCCTCCAATTCTGTAGGTATTTCTTGACCTATGCCGTGCACGTGCTGGTTGTAATCATCTTCGTCTGAAATGTTGTCCAATCCAACAATTCTCCTTTTCCCTTCACGAACTACATGCAGTTTCTTGTTACACGGGTCAATTATGTAGAATACTTGAACAACTTGTTTGGCGAGAACGAACGGTTCATCCTTGTACGCGTTGTTAGCCAGATTGACAAAGGTGAAACCTTCATTATCAACTTTTACATTACGAAGATCGACCCATCAACAACAAAACAACGGCACTTTGAACTTCAAGTAATCCAGCTCCAATATTTGCTCAACTCTGCCATAGTACTGATCACGCCGACCACCGTCGCTAGCGGCCTCAATGCGTAACCCACTGTTCTGAACTGTGCATTTGCTGTCTTGCTTGATCGTGTGAAAGGTGTACCCATTTATGTCATATCCTTGCCAGGTGGTAGCACTCCATTCAGGACCCTGTGACAACCACTTCAGTGTTTCACTTGACAAGTTCGGCATGTTGGCAAGTCGGTTCTTGAACCACTCGTTGAAAGAAGACATGCGCTTTTTTCTGACCCAACTCTCTGATCGCCCTGGGTTGTCCTGTCGAAGAAATCGTAGGTGTTCATCAAAGTACGGCACTACCTCAGTCATATGCTGGAGTACCGTGAAATGAGCTTTATCATACACCTTACGATCCATCCTTACAATTTTCCTTCCAACAGTGCCCACACCATCAAGCCTTCCTTCGTGATGAGATCGTGGTAATCCAACTGAAGAGGTTTCTGACATATAGTCAACACAAAACTCGAAGACCTCTTCGGTGGTGTAACTCTCAATGATGCTCCCCTCGGGGTGGGATTTGTTCCGTACGAAACCCTTCAGGATCCCCATGTACCTTTCGCAAGGATACATCTGCGTCATGAAAGCAGGACCACAACACTTTGTTTGTCTAACAAGGTGCACGGGAAGATGTTCCATTATATCAAAGAAAGTAGGAGGAAAGTACATCTCAAGATGACATATGGTTCTCACAATTTCTGCCTGTAGTTCATCTAGTCCCTCGGGATCAATGATCTTCTGGCCGATTGCATGGAAGAAGGAGCACAATCGCATTATCGTGTGTCGCACCTTAGGAGGCAAAATATTCCTTATTGCAACGGGCAACAGCTGTGTGATAAGGACGTGGCAATCGTGCGACTTCATCCCTATCAATTTAAGGTCTTCCACTGAAACGAACTTACTAATTCTTGATGAGTACCCAGATGGAACCTTTATACCACTCAGACATGTTAGCAAATCCATCTTCTCATCTTTCGAGAGAGTGTAGCAAGCTGGAGGAAGGTACACACTGCCCGATTCCGTGGTTATGGGATGTAGCTCTGAACGAACACCCATGTCTTCTAGATCTCGCCGGGCGTTGAGACCATCCTTTGTACTACCAGGGTTAAGCAGTAATCCCATTAAACTCTCGCATACATTCTTCTCAAAATGCATCAAATCTATGCAGTGACGAACCTCAAAATCCTTCCAGTATGGTAGTCTCCAAAATATTGACTTCTTCTTCCACATGCTTTTCTCTTTTGTCTTTCCATCTTTCCTCGTTGGTTATTCCCATCACTAAGTTGTGCACCTCTGTCCCTGTTAGCTCTGTCGGGGGGCTAGCTGTATCTCTGTGTCCATTGAAATTCTTTGTCATATTCCTATAAGGGTGATACCTTGGGAGAAATCTCCTGTGACCCATGTAGACCATCTTGCGTGAATGCTTCAACCATTTGCTCCTTGTTTCCTCCATACACTTCGAACATGCCCATCTCCCTTTGACAGTTTGGCCAGAAAGGTTGCCAAGGGCCGAATAATCGTTGATGGTACAAAACAACATCGCACGGAGGTTGAAATACTCTCGTGCATATGCATCCCATGTTCGTGTGCCCTCATTCCACAGCCTCTCAAAGTCATCGATTATCGGTTCAAGGAACACATCGATATCATTGCCAGGTTGTCTCGGTCCTTGAATTAGCATGGCAAGCATAATGTACTTTCTTTTGAAGCACAACCAGGGAGGAAGGTTATAGTTCACAAGAAGAACTGGCCATGTACTATGACGACTGCTCAAATCACCAAATGGATTAATGCTGTCCGTACACATGGCAAAACGCATGTTTCTTGGGTCATTTGAGAATTTGCGGTAAATCCTATCGATTGTCCGCCACTGTACTGAATCTGCTGGGTGCCTAAGCTTACTATCGACTTTTCGTTCTTCGGCATGCCAACGCACTAGCTTAGCTTGTTCCGGATTCGCAAAAATTCTTTTCATGCGTTCCGCAATTGGGAGATACCACACCACCTTTGCGGGGCCTCCCCTCTTTGACTTACTTCTTTCACCTTCACTTATTGTTCGTTTGTATCTAGAAGCCCCACAGACAGGGCAAACATCCAAGTCAGCGTATTGCTTGTAATACAAAATGCAGTCGTTTCGACAAGCATGAATTCTTCTCACCTCTAGGTCCAACGGACATAAGACTTGCTTTGCTTCATATGTCGTATGCGGTAATTTGTTCCCCTCTGGCAACAGGTCCTTTAACAGCTCAAGAAGTTCTGTAAAACTCTTGTCGGACCAACCATTACTTGCCTTAAGCTTCATGAGTTCCAACACGCATGACAATTTGCTGTGTTTCGACTTACATCCATTATACAAAGGCATATGACATTCTTCCACCAACTTACTAAACTTCTCAAAATCTCTGTTGTTGTCATCTGCGTCTTCAACGTCATGCAACATTTCAGACAAACTTTGAGTGTCCAAATCTATGGTCTCTCCGCCTAACGGAGAAGGTACAAACATGCCTTCTCGAGTTGCAGCGGCGTTCACTACATCCTGATCCGGGTCTTCAACTGCGACATCAGGTGCCTCTTGCTCTCCATGCTTGCTCCAACATGTATATTTCTCCATGAAACCTCTCCTTATCAAATGAGAATGCACATCTGAACTATCATGGAACATCTATTCATTCTTACAGTCGTTACATGGACACAATATGTGCATGGCCATCCTGCTTTTTCTGTCATTGTCCGCAAATGTGACGAATTCAGTGACCCCCTCCCTATACTCTTTAGACGAACGATGAACATGGTACATCCAACTACGATTCATCTGCAATCAACGACATAGGAAAAAACATCAATTGGGAATGAAGGGAGAATAATGTATTTTTTTACCTTTAATTTCAGCACAAATTCGCCCTCCTTACCCTCCCAACCGAATTGTGAACAGTGCACTGGTCGGGATGGAAAGCAGTTGGCAGTTAGGTGGTATTTATAGAGATCCAACTCACCTCAAACGGGTTAAATAAATACAGCCCATCAAAGATGTCGGCCAATTACCTTTGACGGGTTCTAACTCTCTGGCCGTCACAGGTGGGGTGATACCTGTGACGGCTAGGGAGTTAGAAGCCGTCACTGGTATTTCTATGACGGCTTACGGTTCCAAGCCGTCACAGGTGAGGTCATACCTGTGACGGGCCGCAGCCGGATGTCTCACCGATGACAGCAAACATAAGGACCCGTCAAAGGTGACGGTCATCTGTGACCAATCCATAGGCCCGTCACTGGTATGCCGTCACAGATGTAGGGTTCTGGTGTAGTGTCGCATCTTCCTCCTCTTCTCGTGGTAGCCAGTAACTCCTTTCTTTCTCCAGTGGCTGGACTGGCTGGATCCAATGCCCACAAGCACCTAGGCAGCCTAGAGCTCATGGCTGTTGCCTAGGCAACGACCACTATCTCCAACAACGGCGACACTATGGTTGGGGGACGAGGTCGCGAACGCTGAGCAGTAACCAAATTCGATGAGTAGCCACTAGATCCGGAGGCTAGGATGACGGGGACCGTGAGCGGCAATTTTCAAGGTGAGCGTATGATATGAGAAGAATCGTATCTACCCTGTATATCTCGTATTATCAAACATATTAAAACAAATCTATTATAACCACTCATAAATATAATAAAAAATATTAATGACTATTTTATGAGCTCACAATTAATATTACATACCTTTTCCTTGGTATGTCCTTGAATAGTTTATTTAACACTCTAATTGCATCTATAAGTTTAATATATATGAATTAGGGATTTCCGAGAAAAATATGTCGGTTAGGATAAGAGATAACTGATAAGTTACCCACTTTTGATTTTCGATAGGTGGTGCCCGACATACCCAAGTCAGGGGAATGCTCGGCTAAGGTGGTTTAGGGCTACGACCTTGCACGTCTATCCATCTATCAGGGCTGGGCCTAGAATTTTAAGATTGTGTATTCAAATATAAAGGGATAAAAAAAGTATAGCCTCAAAAGCCTAATATTTGACATATATAATATCACGTAGTATTTTGCCGACGGGCTATATCCTCCAACAGTATTTGTAGAGTATGGGGGTTCGTCGATACTAATGTATACGCGAGGATGGAGTAAGGAGACAAGAGACAAGGGTTTTTATATCAATTCGGGTCATCAAGATGAATAGTAACCCTACTCTAGTTTATATATGTATATATCTGGGATGCACCACACTGATTATAATGGGAAAGCAAGTTAGCTAATCTAACCCACCGACTAGGATCCGCCGAGTACGTCTCGACGAGTTGATGCCCTCATGGCTATCTCTCAATGTAGCTTTGGCTATGGCTTGTGATTTGATGTCCTTCCCTTCAAAGGTGACGTTGTATCTATACGGGTAGGCGTCTTTCTCTCCAAGTAGAACTCGGAGAACTCTAATAGGATACGAGCCGAGAAAACATTGCTTTCTCCGGGTTGGACTTTGATGTCTTTTGTCCCAACGAAAACAATTTTCTTTCTAACTCGTTTTATTCCTATATTTGAATACACCTTCCCGTGTAATATTAGACACGCGATATTTTTGTGTGTCATCGCGGAGTAGGATACGAGCATGCGGCAAGTTCCCATGATGAGTGTGCGACTCGTGACGTGTTCGTGATGTCGTCACGAGATCGTGCGGGCAAAACGAACTTAGAGCTCGCCTCTACACTACTAGAAAACTGATTTTTCGTCGTGATACTCAAAATTACAAATATCTCAGTTAGATTAAAAACCGGTACTAAAGATGTTTTAGTACCAGTTCTAAAAGTCCAAGTTCCTGAAAACATTTTTAGTTCTGGTTGATATTACCAACCGGTACTAAAGATGCCTTTAGGGTTAGTTCAAAAAGAAAACATTTATATCCAAGTCAGATGTGTGTAGTAGGTGGGATGATTACACGCGTGAGGGCTGTGGTAAGAGATCTTGAGTTTGAATCTCACATCCTGCATATTTTTTGACTCGAGATCTTTAGTCTCGATTTTCTAATCTTGGTACATCTTTTCGACTTAATATATATCTTTAGTATCGGTTGTAAAGATCGAGATCTTTAGTCTCGATTTTCTAATCCCAGTACATCTTGATTTCCTAGTCTCGGTACATCTTTAGTACCCATTATAAAGATCAAGATCTTTAATCTCGATTTCCTAGTTTCAGTTGCTATAACCGGTAATATCTTTAGTACTGGTTGTTCGTATATTTTTTGACTTAATATACATCTTTTAGTACCGGTTGCAAAGACCGATATTTTAGTCTCGGCACATCTTTAGTACCGGTTGTAAAGATCGAGATCTTTAGTCTCTCTTGCTATGACCGGTAATATTTTTAGTACCAGTTGTTCAACCGGTACTAAAAATCAAGATCTTTAGCCTTAATTTTTTAGTCTCAGTTGCTATAATCGGTAATAAAGAAGGTTTTTAACTTGGTAAAGATGGTTTGTCCGATAGTTAAGCTAGTTCGCAACCGGGACTGTGCGAGCTCGTTGCGGAGACGACTGAGCGCGCCGCACGTGCACCACAGCTGCATGCAAGTTCGCATGCATGAACAGCCGCGTTCACGTTCGGATGCATGACGCATGATAGCAGATCGATCGTGCGCTACCCCCGTGACATTGCTTAAGGGAGGAGTGAACTCCCGCGCTACCGGAATCACATCTTTACTCGACGGCAACGGTATATTTTGCTATTTTTTTAAATTTGTATGTTTCTGTAAAATCAGTGAAAAATGTTGTTGAACTTTTTTCGGCTACAAAGAGGCACCCGGCACACCAACTGGCGAGTTAATTTTATAGTGAATCATAATCATCTGATCCAAGAGAGGTCCCTTTCTAACTTAATTAAGATACATATTTTATCTTGATTTTTTGTTAACACGTATTTTAAACTGCTAAATAGTATATTTCATACGAAAACTTTTTATATATAAAATGCTTTAAAATATCATATATCTATTTTTTAAGTTTGTAATATTTAAAACTCAATTAATCACATATTAGTAGCTTTTTCATTTTGAGTGTCATTAAACCTTTACCTTCATGCCTCGATAAAAATAACAAGTACTCGGATAAAGTGGACAGCTGGACAACATGTATACCTACAGAGATTTATTTAGGGTAATCATTAAGGGTGTGTTCTTTTTATTGTATTGGGAGCTAATCTTTCGGGCATGCAAAACAAAACAACTTATTAGCACATGATTAATTAAGTATTAGTTTTTTTAAAAAATTAATTAATATAATTTTTTTAAAATAACTTTCATGTAGAAAATTTTTACAAAAAATATATAGTTCAGCTGTTTGAAAAACATACGCTCAAAAAACGAAAGAAGTGAGTTGGAAAAGTGGGAAAAGAACGTAGCCTAAGAAAGCGACAACGTCCATTATCTTAAAAAAAAAAAGAAAACGACAACGTGCTTACTGTTGGAGATTTATGCCACTTTAAGCCACTCAATATCTTTTTGCCCTAAAAGAAAAAAAATCTTTTGCCCTAAGAAATTGCTCTTGAAGTTGAAGGTTTTTTAAGTCAGGTGGCAGCTACTCCTAACTTGCGAAACTAAAGTCCCACTGCCCACTGCCCAGCCCATGGTTCAAACATAGTCACATTCAAAAAAAGTATTCGTTAGAATTATTGACTAGAAAACTCAATTGATGTTAGGGATTTATCTTATCACCTTATTTAAATAAAACAAATTTATTGATTTTCTGTCTTACAACAAGGACAGGCAGGAGCTGTAGCTTAGATGTAAATTATTTGGGACAATTACTTATTTGACAATGTTTCAAAGACTAACTATCAATTTGACCATATTTTTTCTAGTTTGCTTATTTGACCCTACTTTTCCAAAACGAACCTACTCTCTAACCCTATTCCGTTAAAGCGAGTTAATAGTGTCAAGTAAGAGACAAATAGTCCCTTTTGACCTTGCTTATTTGATCCTCTTATATCTTGTTTATTTGACCCTATTATGTCATAATGTGCATATATTCGGGTTTGTTGATATATTTGTAATAAATTTGACACATATTTCACATTCAAGACAAATTTGGATTCAATTTAAAAATTTTGAATCAATTTGAAAATTTTAACTACAATTTGACAGATTTTCGACAAATTGAAGTGAACAAGTAAATTTGATAAATTTGACTTCAGTTTGACAGATTGTTGATAAAATAAATTGAACAAAATTATCCTATTGAACAATTATGGCATATTTTTTATAAAATTTCGGTAGTATATTATCTTATTTTGTGGATCTCAAATTACATACAGTGAAGCATAAACACATATATAGCCAAATTTAAAAGCAAATTCTTGTCCAACAGCATGTGACAACATACCCCATAGCCAAATCCAAACAACAAATGCATGTTCAACAGCATGCGCCGACTCCACCGCAATCCTGCCACCGCCGCTGTGCGCAGCAGCCATTGCCGCCCCCGACGACGCGTGAAGCAGCTGCTCCCCCGCTCACCGGCACCACCGCAGATCCCCTCCCTCCACACCCCACGACGGCCGCTGCCACTCCCTCCCTCCATGAGTTGACGCCGGTGGGGATCCCCTTCCTCCACGCCCCACGGCCGCCGCCGCCACTCCCTCTCTCCATGAGCCGGCGCCGGCGCGGATCACCTTCCTCCGTGCCTCGCAGCCGCCGCCGCCACTCCCTCCCTCCCCTCTGTGCGCCGCCGCTGCCACTCGTCGAGAGAGAGACGGGATAAGAGAGAGAGACGGGATCTAAATGGATAGGGTTTCTTCGAGGGTATGTTGGTCATTACGAAAAGTAATTATATATTTTTTTAAATGAAACCTTAACAGTGCAGTGGAAACAGAGTCAGACGGGGTGTTCGTTTTTGAAAAGCAGTGTCAAATAAGCAAACTAAAAAAAATATGATGCTTCGAAACATGGTCAAATAAACAATTGTCCCAAATTATTTTTATTATTAAAAACACTAACAAGGTATATTACTTGTTATGGGAGGTAACTTGCAGTGCCATTTTACTCTGAAAGCATCTCACGTGATCGTATCGGAGATTTGGAGTAAGGAACAATTATTGTGATAACTACTTACAACATGCCTAGAAACATCAGTACACAGTGCGCTTGATCAAACAGACAGACTAACAGCTAGAGTTCTTCCGAAAAATGAGGAAGTAGGTCAACAAAGCTTTTCCGAGTTCCAACAGAGACAACACCTATCGAAGTTCATGACCACGCTATCCATGTGAAAACAATTTTTTTCTCTTTTTTTTCGATGACGCTCGTCAAAACAGATAAGAAATCTATATAAAAAAACTTAGGCAATATAAGTTATCCTTCAGTATGAAGAAATATAGGATTAAATTCACGTGGACATATGAAGAAATATCAAATCATATGAAGAAAAATATATTTATTTACAGTTGATTTTCTTTTTTATGTATTCCTCTATTGGTCGGTAACATTGCATGTTTGTGAAAGAATTTGTCGTACAGTAAATTTATTCATTTTTGAAGATCTTTTGTAACGTTGTGGACCGCATACAATAAACAACAGATGCTCATTGGGGGCTTTATAATCCACTTTCCTGTCTATACAAGTTATGCATGCAATGCATGCACCTGACCTATGCATTTACCTATAAATTATAGGTCAGTATATTAAATATGGATTATCTCAAAAACACAAAGACACGTGGGTAGATAAATAATATACGTACTTATATATGAAAACGACTCCCTAAAACCAAATATATCTCCTTCATAGGTACGGAGAACTACTCAAACTTGACCTAGGCTACATGGGTGATGACCAATTATATTGGTATGTCGAACTCCTCAAGAACACGTGGAACGATGGCTATATATACAAGGCCAACATCTCCAACAGTGTAACTAAGTCAGACTCTCCATCTTCACATTTGGCAAGTTGAAAAATAAGTCTCTTCATATTTTATTTGTGCTTCTACAATCTCTTCATCTATACTTTTCATAGTTCTTTATAGTGAGTCTACAACAGTGGGACCCATATGTCAGGCTTGAGAGGGATGGGAGAGGAGAGAGAAGGTGGGGTGATGGGACCCATGTTTGGTAAGTGGTTTCAACTTGCTAGATTTGGCCATCTAAGTGTAACGCCCGCGTTTTTCTAAAAACCGCAGTTTAACGTCGCTCTGTCTTTCTGTCCAAAATCCCCAAAAATTTCAAAATTAGTTTTAATTTTGTTTTTGTTTATTTCCCAAGTTAGTTTTGATTTTGTTTTTATTTATTTTCCCCGGTCGTATCAAATCATTTTCTTTCCATCCGAAATATTCCAAAATATTTTGGATTTCTACCGCCCGGTGTTTATTCGTTCTTTTTCACCCGGAGGTCCTTTGCACTTCATTAAGCCAGGAAAATCACTCAGGCTCATCCAGTAATCGTGCATCCATGTTTCTTTCTCTGTCTCTGTTTTTCCCTAAACTCCCCTGCAACGAACGACGGTTAGGCACCGTCCTGCCAGCACAATGAAGTTAGGCACCGCTCCGCGCCGCTCGCCGAGCAAGCCGGGCAGCGACAACAGCACAGTGAAGGTAGGCACCGCTCCGCGCCGCTCGCCGAGCAAGCCAGGCAACGACAACAGCTGGAGTCTGTAGACAGAGAAGCAAACACAGAGACATCAATGGACGTTCTCGTCGCCAAGTTTCTACTCCCGAATCACTCCGGCAGTATAAATACCCGAGCAGACTTACCGTGGAGTTCCTCAGCCAATTCACCACTCCATTTTCACCGCTCCGGAGCCGAGTTGTCGAGGCCGCGGAGTACACTGCGTCGAGGTAGCTCCCCTGTTCTTCCAAAAACCGGCCTCCTCCCCTCTTCCCCTACACGACCAAACTCTCCTTTCCTCCTCTGTCCCTAACTCCTCCCTCTCCCTACCCTGCCCGAGTCCTCCCCGGCCGAGTCGCCCCCTCCCCTCCCCACCGCTCGGCGCCGATGCAGCCGCCCAGCCGCCGGCCCCGCGCCGCCAGGACGCCGGTCGACGCCATCCTTTCCCCCTCGCCGCCCAGTCGCCCAGCCGTCGCCCCGCGCCGCGCGGCCGCCGGCCGACGCCGCCCCCGCCGCGCGCAGCCGCCCCGGCCGCCGTCGCCCCCTCCCTGTGCCGGGCCGCTACCCCCACTACGCCGGGCCGCCGCCCCCACCGCGCCAGGCCGCCGCCCCCCTCCCTCCCTGCCGCCGCCGCGCCGCACCCCCCTTTTGGCCGAGCCCGCCGCAGCTCGCCGCCCTCCCTCCCGGCCTCTCTCCCATGCGGCAGAGAAAACAAGAGAGAAGAAAGAGAGCAGAGAAAAGAAAGAAGGAGAGAGAAAAGGAGATAAGAAGGAGAAGAAAAGAAGAAAAAAAAAGAAAAGAAAAAGAAAGAAAAGGAGTGGGACCCACGGGCCCACATCTCTCCCTCTCTCCCTTGACCCCTTTGACCTGACAGCCGGGCCCCACTCGGAATATTCCCTGGAATATTCCTCTCCATTCTTTTAACCCTCCAAAAAGCTCCAAAAACTTCAAAAATCCATATCTTTTCATCCCGAACTCCGTTTGACTCCGTTCAAATACCAAAATCTTTCTAAAATTCTCCTCTATTAATTAACGCTGTCTTTTTCGTGTTTTGTTTTGGTTTAGCAGTGGTTTTATGTATTGTTTGTTTTCTCGTGTTTAGAACCCGAGTCGGACGGAGGATTCGCACAGGAGTTCGACGCTCCGCCCGTTGTCACGGAACAAGGCAAGCCCCCTTGACCATTTATTGCCCCTATATTTTTAAATTAAATATTTTGTTTGCCAAATTGCATGCTTTAGGTTACACAGTTTTTGGCCACGATTCAAATATAAATCGTCGGACCTTCCCAGTAGTCGCACTTTTAATATTTAGAAATTGATGACCCCATTCCTTTGTAACTCCACTACATATTTTGCATCGGTAATTATAATGCCGAAGTAGATTACCTATAGGTCACGATTGTTCTGTCGTGTGGGAAAAACTGGGATATTCATATTTTTTTTAAAAAAAAAAACCCGGCGAGATGTCGGTATGGTTAAGAAGGAGGAAAGTGTTTTGTAAAAACTTGATGATGCGGGAGTCAGTACCTTGGTGGTTTAGTCAAACTGTTTAAACAGCCGTGCCACGGTCATGGGCGGATGTGAAGTGTTTCTCATAGCGTAGTGTTTGTTTTATAAATAAATCTTTGGAATGGGTACCGTTACCAGAGTCCTTCTTCGTGGCGGACGGCCAGCCTTCGTGGTTGGGAACGAGTCTGTGTGACTCGGGGTGTCGATTGGCACCAAAGTGTGGTTAGGGCTGAGATGGCCGAGGTAGTGTGGCTGAGATGGCCGAGCAGTGCTGAGATGGCACAGTGTTTGTGCTGAATTACTACAGTGACAGGTTGTTGCAAAGCAACCTGTGGAATGGAGTGAGGCGTGAGCCTTACTTCAAAACTAAAAACTATTACACTAGAGGTTTACAACTAAATAATTTATAAAACATGGTTTTCCAAATAAAACCATTCCACCCCTTGTTATTGGCCTTGCATGTCATATTTTTCCTGGGCTTGCTGAGTACAACGAGTATTCACCCTTACTATTATTATTTATAGAGTTAGAAGAAGGATACCTTGACCCTTCCGCCGAGGCCTACTTTCAAGAGCAGGTCGAGTACGACTTCTCTGGGTTTCAAGCCTAGTTCCCAAGCCTAGCCTGTGGATTTATGGTTGTCCTCTTGCTTCATGTCACCCTCCACTGTTGTTATGTTTCCGCTTGCGTTTACTTTGTTCTTTCAGTCTTTCTACCAGTCTGGGGTTTGTCCACGACGGTAGTAGTTTGAGACCTCCAACAATGTTGTAATAAAAGCTTTGTATTTCTGGATTCCACTATTATCCTGTGAGTACCAGCTCGTGTATCCTGGGACTGGTACTATAACCACAGATAAGGTTGTGACCTCCAGCCTATGCCGGTTGACTTTCTAGACCAGCATAGTGTGGGGCGCCACACTAAGTGAGAAATTTGGCCAGCTATTTGGCTTGGCATGTTGGATGGCAAGTCTGTTGGAGAATATTTTCATCCAAGTTTATCAAATTTTAGCTTGGAGAGTGAGATGGGTAGTCTGTTGGAGTTTATTTTAAGATCAGAGGCAATATAACTCAAGCAATCCAAGGTCAATCAAACCACACATACTCACTCGTCAAACTTCGAAGACCAATCCGCCGAACACTTTACACGCCAAACTCACTTGTCAAGATTTGCAATGAGGTAGTGGACTAGATCTAATTAGACTTCTCCTACATCATGTACACACATACTTTCATGTAAAGTAAATTACATCACCAATCTTTAAAGTTGCAACGTGGTGTCACTTCTATCCACAATCTTGTAAATCGTATATATGGGTCTTGGTTTTGATGTATCATGGTGTTGACGTAAATCCTACGTGTGGCACACGAAGGTCTGGGAGATTTTTTAGCTCCAGTGATTGTCCTAAAATTGATGAGATGCGAGTGTGCCAGTCAGTTTGATCCTACAACTAACAAGATATATAAACAACTGATCAAAGAGTTGATCGGCTGATAAGCCGATGGAGTAATTCCAGCTGATGCCAATGCCGATAGGGTTTTGAGCAATCGGCTATATATCCAATATAGATTCTGACACTTGATGTAAATAACGATATAAAGACAATCAGCTGATGATAATGCAATAAACCAATAATATAATCTGATAGAGACCAATCGGCTAATAGCGACATGATTGAATAAATGTTGATCCGAAGGTTAAAGCATACATCGGCTGAAGGTCCGATGTCATTAACTTCAAATGATTAAATAATTAATGAGACATTTGTTGTCATCGGCTAAATCCAACTTGTATATAATCCTTGTGAGTCGATGCAACGTCCAGATAACTCATCAACTGAAACTCCAATGAAACCCTTATCGACAATAAAAAACAGGCTAGAGATTATGGTTCTAAGCATGATTAGGGCTAATGCAACGCAAAGTATGAAAAAAACATAATATCTAGACAATCAAGCCTTCGATTGATTTTAAGAGTGGTGGATACCTTAGCCAATCTAATCTGGCAAAACAATTTAGCCAATACCAGCAAAAACCCTAAAGTAGATCCCAGCCGATACAAGTAAATCGAGCTACCAAACTAGATTAACTAAGATATATGATAAATAGGTAAGACCGACGAAACGTAGGACTTATCCCTTCGCTGGAGATCGAAAGCCGATGCGGCCCCATGTCAGATGCCAAGTTTCGCCGGTTGATAAATAAAACCTCGGGAAAGAGGATGGCGATGCGTCAAAAGTTGTATATTGATCGAGAGATATCTTACATAGACTCCGGGTGTACATATTTATACCCATGAGTAGATACTAGTCCTTATTGGACAAGACACAAACTTTTCTAAAGATAAAGTAAAAGATACAAGTCCTATTCGGACTCTCAACAATCTTTCCTAAAAATAAAAGGAAACTAATTGACTTTGCCTAATTAATAGATAACTTGTCATGCTGCATCCTCCTCGAACTTGGTCTCTTCTAGATAAGCTTTTTTTAATTGATTAATTTTTTTAACCGAATCCATCAAGAATCTAACTGTTGACAACTTGATATGTCCATCAGCTCATCCCAGGACTCTGAAGCCGATACGATTTCTAAACCGATGATGATTTCGGGGCTTACTAAATTTTGGCGTTAACACATGGTAGGTCCAAAGCATGTTTCATCGAGTATGTCTGCCCACGTGGATGTCCACCTTGGATGCAAATTTGCATTTAGCCGCGTGCACACTCACTATGTGTCTCCCCAATATATCCTCTCTTCTCTCCTGTATTTATTTAGGGTGGGTTGCGGTTGCGGCAGCAGAGGAGGGAGATACCTAGGGTGGTGGCGGCTTGAACGAACACTTGTCCGACTCCATGGAAATCCATCGTCCTTAAGATCAACGAGACCACTACTTCATCTTCTTACATCTCCTCATCTGTCTTCGTTCTCATTCAGCCAAGGAAGCAAACCGCTCATCGATCTTTTGCGTTGGCGCCCAAAATCCATGTCCACATCTTCAGCGGCCTCCCCTTATCTCGCCTACGCAGGAAATCCCCGTTTGCATCTCCGTCTCTGGCCACCCTCCATCCTTTCCTATCTCCTTTCTCTAGCCATGCGACAACACCCTAGGTCCACAAACCCTAGCACCACCAGTGACGATGTCAGCCTCCAGTCATTGCTCTAGCTGCAAGGACTCTGCCATCTCAATCTCCGTCGTCTGTGAGAAAAAAATTATTATCTTCAATTGAAAGTTTTGTGATCTGAGATAGAAATTTTTTTCTGGACTGAAAGTTTGTGATTTTGAGATGAATGCTTTAGAATCAAATTGAAAGTTTTTATGGTTTGAGATGAAAGTTTTAGAATCAAATTGAAAGTTTTTATGACTTGAGATGAATGTTTCATGTTTTTAATTGAAAGTTTGTGGCACAACAAAGTTTTTGAACACCATGGAGACAGTCATTCCGACTCAACTACGCAACGTGAACGTCGAGGCGCGGAGTGAACCAGAATAGGCAGGGAGTGCACGTGTATGCGACTTATGTCGCTGGCACAGCTGCGCCAATTAATCACACCTAACCTCGAATCAGAAATATTAACTTGATAGGACCCACTAGTATACATAATGCTATTAGCATATTATTAACTGACAACAATATATATCGGTGTTCCATGTAAATTACTACTTCATCCGTCTTAAAATATAAGAATTTAGTATTGGATAGGACACATCCTAGTACTAGTAGAGAAAAGTCTATCCAGATTTGTAGTACTAAGACTATTATAAGAGAGGAGGGTATGTTAGATTCATATTACTGGAATATGTCCTATCTAATATACTAGGTCGTTATATTTTAGGACTAACGGAGTATGTTAATTGGAGAAAACATTGACAATCCGGCAAGGTTTTAAGGTGGGTCCATATTACAATGGTTTGGATAACAAGGAAAATGCATCAATTACAAGTTATATATATATCTAACAAGTACCATCTAGCAATCCATCTAGGCACGAGAAAGGCAAAGCTAGCAAGTAACAATCAATAATGGAGAGTTGGTGGCTTCCAACATGGCAAACTCTCCTTGTGCTCCTCCCAACAATGCTTCTCCTCTATCATACAGTCTCGTCATGGCACTATGGCGAGCGATGCCTCCCGCTCCCGCCGGGGCCGAGGGGTCTGCCGTTCGTTGGCAACATCCTGAATACCAGCGACATGACCCACCGTGGCCTGGCTCAGCTCGCCTCGCGCTACGGCGGCCTCCTCCACCTCCGCCTCGGCCGCCTCCGCACCGTGGTCGTGTCGACGCCAGAGATGGCCCGGCTGGTCCTCCATGTAAACGACCGCGCCTTCGCCGACCGCCCGACCACTGCGGCCATCGACTACCTCACATACGACCGCGCCGACATGGTGTTCGCCCCCTACGGGCCCTTGTGGCGCCAGCTGCGGAAGCTGTGCATCAACAGGCTCTTCAACCGGCGCCGGGTCGCGTCGTGGGCAGCTGTCCACGACGGGGTCGATAGCCTCCTGCGGGAGGTGGCCAAGAACAGCGGCGCGGTGGTCAACGTTGGCGAGCTCGTGTTCGGCATGTCGATGAAAATCACTCTCCGGGCGGCCCTGGGGATGCGGAACGAGGGTGAGGACGCCGCCGAGCTCGTCGCCGTACTGAAGGAGTTATCCGAGATGTTCGGGGCGTCTAACCTCGCGGACTACGTGCCGTGGGTGGGTTGGCTGGACGTGCAGGGGTTCAACCGCAGGATGGTGGCTGCGCGCGCTGCGTTGGACCGGTTGATCGACCGGGCCATCGACGAGCACCTTTCGCACCCGAAGCCAGTTGACGCCGCCGATGCCGACATGGTAGATGGCATGCTTTCTTTCCTCGACGTCGACGACATGCTGGAGTGCCCCGGCGTGGGCGCGGCGACCACGAAGTACATAGACGGCGCAGACGCCTGGGCCGGAATGCTACGTCTCTCCAGGGATAACATCAAGGCAACTATTATGGTACAGTGTGCACAATACGTGGCGATACGTCACGTGATATCAATTATTGGCTAAAATAATACTGTAATAATAATTCACCTGTAGGACGTGTTGTTTGGTGGCACGGAGACATCGGCGACGACGATCGAGTGGGCAATGTCGGAGCTCATGAGCAATCCGGAGGAAATGAAGCGTGTGCAGGACGAGCTAGCTGAGGTGGTCGGGCTGCACCGCCAGGTCACGGAGAGCGACCTCGTCGGCGACAAGCTGCCTTACTTCAGGTGCGTGGTGAAGGAGACCCTACGCATGCACCCACCTGCGCCGCTCCTGCACCACGAGGCCGCCGAGGACTGCGACGTCGCCGGCTACCGCGTCCCCAAGAAGACGCGCGTCCTGATCAACGTGTGGGCGATCGGTCGCGACGCGTCGGCGTGGGGGGATGACCCGGACGCGTTCAGGCCGGCACGGTTCGGCCCCGGCACGGACAATGCCGAGACGGACTACCGCGGTGGCCACTTCCACCTTCTGCCGTTCGGCTCGGGCCGGAGGTCGTGCCCGGGTATGCAGCTGGGGATGCTCGAGGTGGAGCTGGCGCTGGCGCGGCTGCTCCACGGCTTCGACTGGAGCTTGCCCGGCGAGCTCGACTTGGAGGAGACGTATGGGCTCACCGCGCCGCGAGCAGTGCGGCTGTCCGCCGTACCGGTGCCGCGGCTAAGCCAGCTCTAAGCTGTGTACGCTCTCGATCGCGCTCTACATGCCTATCTGATGACTGAGGAGACACGTACAATAGCTGGATGTGTAAAAAGCTTGTCGTTGTTGTCAACACGTACGGGGCTGTCTGTGTATCACTTGGTACACGAAAAGACTCGCGCCTCGTACACATAGAATAAATGACCAGAAATAAAATAAAAACGAAACATCGTTTTTACACAATCACAAGCTCATAGCTGCCGGTTGAGCTGTAGCTAGCTAGATCCAAGGTTCGACGACCCTGCCCAGCTAGCTAGCTACTCGCCGGCACACGGCAGATGGGCGAGCACACGCTGCGCGACCCGCGCTTGATGATGTCGAAAGCTAGTGGTGCTGATCCTGAAGAATCCTTAGCGATCTCCCACATGAAGTCACGGTTTGTGCAAAGAGAGGCCGGCGGCCATGGACACCCAGAGGCCTGAGAGGCTGAGAGCCATGCTGCGTGCTCGACGTCGGCGTCACTGAGGGCGCGATACCATTGTAGGCCGCGCGTAGCTCGCGATACTATTCCGGCCCAACTAGTACAGGTCGAACAGGCCCAACCAATATAAGCTGCACGCAGCTCGCTATCCCGTTAAGCTCCAATAATATGATAAGGGTGGTAATGGGCCAGTGACCATGGGTTCTTTTACAACCCATCTTAATTCTTAATATTTTTAGCTTAAAAATTTATTAAATCTCTATCGAACCTTTTTTAAGCCTGACCCTTATATTTTGTATGCTAAAATATTAGATCCATTATCATCCTACTACTCACGTGTCGGCCTGATCTTCTTTCGCGAGGCAACGCCTCCGTGATTATACAAACTTTCTTAAAGCATGGAGATGCTCTCGCCATAAGTAAATTCATCTATATGTGGACTACTATAAAACTGTAAAAGCAGTACAAATGGGATCAAAGGATACAAATGGAAACAGTTGACAAATGGACTAATTGGAAGCTAGTTGGCCTGTTTAATTACATCAGGCTAAAGAAGTCAATCAAGCCATCGTAATGGCCCCTGATTGCTTAGGTAGCCTTTGACGCACCAACTTGACAGCATCATCACGGTTACCATTTTTCCGGGGCGATTTGTTTGCTCAAGCATACTAGTAGAAATACAGTTATCCAAAAAAAAATACAGTTTTGCTTGTCGGAAATTTAATGTTTCTGCCAAAAAATGGCCTTTTCGTTTTGTTCTTGGTGCTCGCAGTTTCTCTCTCTCTCTCTTTTTGTGAAAAAAAAATCCAGGTAGCAACTTCGAGCGAACCAAAATTCAGGCAGTGCAAACAATTCATCGATCAGTTTCAACAAACATTCCAACTGACGAGCAGACCTGAAATTTTACAAATTCTGAACTTTGCATTTTGAATATGCAGACATTTTTAATCATATTGTACCGGTGGAAAAATTACAAACATTACTACTGATATACTATTCCGTGTGCGTACGATTCCTGTTACTAAAAGAATTTGAGCACAAAACAATTCCCACTTATCCTTCAGTTTATTCGACTCGAGCGGTCGAGCCTGTCTGGAACCACAAAAAATCCGTAAATTTTTTACTTCAAGTTACAGTATCACACTGCACTAGCAATGCTTCCCATAAGAAACCAAACCCCCCCCCCCCCCCCACCCCCCAAAAAAAAGCAATGCTTCCCATAAATATACGCTGAAATCGGTCAGGAAACCATTAAATTTCAGTAATTCATTGACCCCCACATATGGCGCCACCAATAAATCGCGAGCGTCCATAGGCGCAAGATGAGAGGAGCCCTCCAAATTCCCAAGGCGGCCTCGAGCCCAAACCCCTTCGCCGCCCCGCCATGCAGTTCCCCTTCGCCGCCGGCGATTACCCCGCCGACCAGGTCGACCCCGACTACCTCTACTTCCTCCGCCACATCCGCCCCGACGGCGACTCCTACACCCTCGAGCTCCCCTCCGATGGCGTGTCCCCTCCTTCCCTCGTCAAGTACGAGGCCCCCGCCGACACCGGCAGCACCGACGGCGAGTGCGTCTCCGACCCCTCCCCTGGCCGCGCCAGCACCAACCGCCCGCCGGAGGAGAAGGAGTCTTCGGTGGAGGTGGACGCCGAGGCGGCGGCCCCCTCCTCCTGGATCGACTCCCTCGTCGACATCGACGAGGACTACCGCCTCTTCCTCAAGCACACGCGCGTGGTGAACGACAACATGGTGCTCGAGATTGACGGCGTCCTCGTCACCTACCCGTGCGCCGCGTCCTCCGAGAGCAGCAGCGAGGTCGAGGATGCGCGGGAGAAGGGGGAGAAAGAGGTAGCCATGGATTCAGACGAGCCGGTGGTAATTCTTCCGGACCCAAAAGTATGCGACTGGGTGGCGGAGGGTGACGCGTCCGTGCGAACATTAGATACTAATAAGAAGAAGATGAAGATGAGTTCAAGGAATGGCAATGGTGCCGGCCCTTCCGTCCCTCCGGTGAGAATTTTGGATACATCTCCCGTCGTCGTTACCTGTGCACTGTTGTTTCTTATAATTGAGCAGCGTATATACGTTTTCAGTCCAGAAATAGTTCTCTGTTTTTCACCTAATAGAGTATATATGCAAAAGAACATGATAGTAGTATTCAATATAAGTACGATTCAACAAAAGGCCTGATGGTGGACATGTATGAATGAGCTGATACTGTTCTGTATCCACCAGAACACTATTCTCTAGCAAATTTACGCTGAACATCCCCTCCACTTTATGGGCCAATTTGCCTACTACCATCGCAAAAATCACTGAGTTGGAAAATACCATCGTGTGTGTCATTGACACGAGGGTCCGGGCTCACATATCTTTGCGATGGTATTTCCCAAATTTTCCTCTATAGTATGGAACAGTAACACACCCATATGGATTCTTCAAAGAAGAATTAGTCTCAACTACTACTAAGGTTCTACTATATCTAATTTACATGCTAAAGTATTTCATTGTTCACCAATTGATCTGGCAATTTTTCATTTATCTCACAAACAATAAAATCTACTATAAGATTTTTTTTCTCCTCTGGTTTCTGTGATGCACTTCTCTTATTACTTCTTAAAAATATTATAATATGCAGGGGATACAAGGTGTTATATGGCCGGCACATATCAACAGCAGACCAGACTCAGATTTCAAGCAGCGGTTATTGGATGCTCTCAGCAAACCATTTAGCCGAAAAGAATATATTAAGCTGTTTGACATGGCCTCTATTCGTACGCCGTTAGTAAAATTACGGCAGGTGCGCAATGATGTAAAGTTCTACCCTACAGAGGAGATGGGAAATTCATATTTTGACCATTACCCAGGTATGCCTGTGTATCATGCACATATGTTGTTTTACATGTGTTGTTTGTTCTTTGGTTATTCTGTTGTATATTGCATTTTTTCCTCAGAAATATATTTATGGTCATTGTAACTGGGTAAAGTTAAATCCACGGATGATCTGAATATTCTGTTACAGATTGTAACCATTTGCACTTTGTGAATATATATTGACCATAATTTATGGTTACATGTGTTCATAGTTTTTTTCGCTCAAACATTGTGAGTTAAGTATAGTTTTGTTAAATTGTTTGTTATAACCTTACAAATTCTTAACATGTTACATTCATGGCCAATTAGTATACAGTCAAAAGCTTATTGATCTGTTGGTTTAATCTCTGGAGTGTAGTTGTAGGCATAGGATTTTAGAACAACACTTTGATGTACTTAATTTTGCTAATAAGCTTGTAGGACTAATGGTTCCAAAAGGAAAAAAAGAGTGCAAGGCCAGAAGAAAAAGTGTCATGTTATTTTGAACAAGTGCCAGTGCATTAGTTTTCCTAGAGTGTTGAAATTCCAAGTCTCAGTATTAAAGTATTTCTGTGCCCAAGATATCTACGGATATGGGAGCACTTTGATTGATGTCTTTTAAAATCACCAGGGGCAGTGTATGGACAGTGTCAGCTTATCAATTGGTTTGCTTAAACTTTGAGCTTATATACAGAGATCCATACCAAGATCAAAATTAGATATTAAGAAAGTAAAAGTTTTATTTTTCTTGAGAAGCTTTCTTTTATCTTCAACAGGTCACTTAGCTTTCTTTGGTGTTGCTTAAAAACACCATTGCCACTTTTAAATTAGACTAGAAACTACTAGCAGAGCGTATTGCTAGCTGATTTACATAATGTATTTGTTGGCAATTCTACATGGTTATTGCACTAACAAATATCTTTTTGTTTATTTAAATTTAGATCTCGTTGACCAAGTTATGCACACTAGCTTTCCAAATGGTTTAGCTCTGATGCGTGGGTTTTTCTTCTGGTTGCAGGTAACCTCATTAATATTTCTTTGGTTTCTTATAAATAAACAATGTAGGAATTGCCTGCTTTCATGATTCTAGTATGTACTTGTCGCCATTTCTTTCTTATGCACAAGTACCTAACCATCAAAATATTTTAGTCCGTCCACAGAGAACTATTGCTAGAGCAAATGTGTTATTTTGATAACTTATAGATGTTTTTTGTTCTTTTTTCTAACTCGGAATAGATGGTCCATTTGCTGCTCAATATACAGTTCATTTTAAGACCAGTCTATGTGAGCCTGATAAATAGCAGCATAAACAGTTTATTTGCAGCATTACTGAATAGTACTACTATTTTCTTACTGCATGGAGTTGTACTCTGCAGGTTGGTACAACACACTACCTAAGTAGCATGATGACATAAGTACTTAATGCAACGATGACAATTTTTTTTTAAAAAAAGATGAGATGCACTTTTGTGATTGGCAATTTTTGAATTGTTTGACACTCTTTTGCAGAATAACGCACATGAAGACCAATTCAGGCCATGGGTTGATGTTTCTAAAGACCATGAGGTTATTCCTTTGATCGATTGAGATTACACATTGCAGTTGGTCAAATCCTCAAGTCCAAAACATCTATTTGCGGGAGTGACTCTCTTAAGGGTGACATAATGTCATCAGCAGAGATTGTCTCGTATCTATATGGAATGCGATAAATAAATATATTGCTAATGATCGAGAAATAATTCCCTATTGGAACATTCGCACATCCTCTTTGCAAATAATTTAACATTGAGTTTTGCCTGTGAGATTGAGGACTGGATCCCATGTTCTACCTGATCTCACCATCATAAAGCAGTAATAAAGCAGTGGTGTTACTTCAATGTGATAGGATTACCTGAAGTATCGACAGTTTCACACCCAATAATTGCCATTAATACTCGGCAAAAACGATAGAACGGAAATACCATGAAACTAGACCCTTCCTTAGTCTTCACAACAGGGTAATACCCTCAGTTTGCTCAGCTTCTCTTTATGTAACCATGTTGGAGTCGACAAAAATATTATCGACAGAGAATGTTCTGATTTTGTATGAACTCGATTAGAGTTCGGAAATACCCTAGCTCATGGCTCTTTCTTCTGGAAGAGCAAAATATACATTGGGCATCTTTGAACAGGAAAATCATCGATAGTTACATGCTTTTTTCTTTAGGGTACAACACGCATTCTATTTTACATCTGGGATCTGGCTGCTGTTGAATTTGATTCTTGGTTTGCCCATGCTGAAATTGAGGACTCTAGACATCATGTTGTACTTGATCTCCCCATCATAGAGCAGTTTGCGGATGAAGTGCTCAAGATCAGATCCGATCAAACGAAGCGTGTACTCTGACAGCTCCGCGCCCTGTAAATTCAATCCAGGTCAGGTCAAAGAACCAATTAAACTCTTACTACTAACATTTCTACCTGGAGAGACCATGGGTGTACACTACTGCTACCCTACATATGCAATTGCCAATTCTGACTATGGTTATGCGTAGTATACCTCGTAGTGATCGACGAGGTCCTGGAACTCGTCGTAGACCTTCTGGCACGTCTCGTCGGTCCAGACGAACTCGTCGGTGGGGTCGAGGAGGAGGGTGAGCTTGTCCATCTGCGTCTGGTCGAAGGCGTTGGTCTCCGGGTTGATGTACGCGGCGTAGATGCGGATGTGCCGCGTCGTGCTGCTCAGCCACTGCCCGCCGTACTCCCGGCTCATGTTCTTGCTCTCCGCCAGCGGCTGCACCGGCAGCGGCTGCGCCGGCCCCTGCCTCCTCGTCTTCCTCTCCCGCTTCTCTTCCTCCTCCTGCGGCGGCGGCAGGTTTTCCACCGCCTCCTCCTCCTCTTTCACCTGCTGCTGCTGATCTTGGGCTTGCACCGGCGGGAATCTGACGCTTCGTCGCGCCGTCCACGTCGCGCGCGGGAGGCGGCGCTGGAGCGACAGCTTGGCCGGGGACAGGAACGGCGACGCTGTGGTTGCCATGTTGCGCAGCTGTTTCGCTTGGCTTGGCTTGGCTTGGGTTGCTTGGGTGGTGGTTGTTTTTTCAGGTTGCTGCGCCTGCGCGCGCGGCTAAAGCTTCCGTGCCGTGGCGCCCTGGAGCCACTGGCTGTGTGCCTTGTGTGGATAAGGGCTATTTCTTGCACCGAGTTTCAGCGAGTCGTACCTGTTCTGGGCCTATTGGCCACACAAATGTATTGGGCCGTGGACGTTGGCACGGCCCCGTTGCATTGCAGCATGCGTTCTCGTGTGGAATGGATAAATACTGTTGCATTTTTGACATACTTTGTATGTGATGTGATTGTTTTTTTTGGACTCCCATGTGGTGTGACGGTGATTTCACATGTTGGGGGATACTTAAAGAAGTGATACTTAAAGAAGTAACCCACCTTTTCTCGGCACGGCAAAAGCAAGAGAGACGCATACACCATGGCCTTCAAAATAACGAGAGAGTATTTTTTTTTCCTTTTCACTTTGTGATGATCGCTTCCTATCAAAGGCAAAGCAAAAGCCTCTGCAGTGATCTTTAGCTTTCTCAGGAGGGAAAAGTCTGTTCAGGATTAACTGCCATCAATCTAGTAGCTTGGGAGACTTGTACGTACGTACGTACAACGGGGACTGGAACGTACACTTAAAATGCTTTATTATAAACAACTTGTACATAGTATATACATTGAGCTAATCTTGGCAGCAATCAATTACAGCTAACGTGGATGCATGGTGCAGCAAATAGAATACTTAATTGCAGCTGACGTATAAACCAATTCAAACGAATCAAATTAATCAAATCATGTTTACAGTTAGATTTTTGTCCAGAGCCATGGGAATTGGGAACTGGTAAGCTAGCCATGGACGTCTGTCTGCGCCGCCGGCAGCTCAGGAAGCCCGGGCGTGGCTGCAACGACGAGGGGTATCACGGGGAGGTTCTCGCAGTTGCAGACCTCGATCATATTTCCGTCGGGGTCGTGGAAGAAGAGCTGGTCCACCACCGTCTCCCCGTCCCACACTTTCCTCACGACGAACTCCCGGTCCATGGCTCGTAGCCTCGCCTTCATGGCCGCCATGTCCGAGCACTGCCATTCGCTCAAATCGAGTTAGACATATACGAACTCTGTTCTCGAACAGAACAGTAGCTGACCTGCGTGCATGCGACTGATATATACCTGGAAGGAAACGTGGTTGCCCATCGGGTTGATCGCCGGCGGCGGTCTTGTCGGGATGCTGCAACCGTCGGCGGCGTCGCCCCGCTGCAGCAGATGTATTCCCATCCCGTACTTGTATAGCCTGCAGCAAGCAACATTTCACACAGAAATGATCAGGCATTGTGTATGCAGCTCGACTGGCTCAAACTTCTAATTACAAAGTTGCATGCATTGCAGATTACATCTCGATCGATCGGACTTTTGTGCTGAAGGCTGCAGGGGTAATGTAGGTTAATTACTCATTTACTCACCAAGCTCCATTGAAGTTCAGGGACTCCGGCCGCTTGATGAGCTCGAAGCCGAGCACTCGGCGGTAGAAGTCGACGGACTTTTCCACCGACGTGCACTGGAAGGAGACGTGGTTCAGGCGGACGAGAGGCACGGATGCAGCATCGGCAGGGTGAGGCGCCTCAGAACCCATGCTAGTTTCAGCAGAGAAATCACGCGAAATAATCGTCGAGAGCAATCACGCGCCATATGCATGTTTATATACGTTCGTGCATAGAGTAACGCGGAGACAGCAGTTGGTTCATCGATCGGCACAGAAATTACGCGTGAAGTGTCGTAGCACGGCAACTGTGTTTGCTAGTTACCACAAGGCAAGGCGTCCGTGAAGCAAGCTAGGTCGTCGTCGAGACTTGTGAGTTGTGAGATCTAGACGAGAGAATTCGGGGGGGCAGAAGACTTGATTGGCACGTATATATGTTCGATCCAATCCCCTTGATGGTCGATAGATCGATCTGTTGCTGCGCTGGATTTGTGTGGCTGTGTTGTCATCGACGAAGTTGACAAAGTCAGCTAAATTGGCTAAGTGGCGGTGAGTTTCTTTGATTAACTAGTATTCCACCGTCATCCAGAATCATCTCGGAAAAAAAGAGAGCACCACAATGCATCATCCAGAATGGCAGTCGCATGTGACAGGCTGACAGGTTTCTAAAAGGTTGGCGTGGAGCCTTAATTTTATTTTCTCAATGAAATTTCTAAGTTTTGAATTAATGAATACATAATTGTATAGAGTTTATCTGTAGCTTAATTTTAACTTTTTTTAATGTCTAACTAGTAAATTTTCCCGCAGAATTTTTACTCATACCTTATTTTGGAAGTGGAGTAGGATTTGATATACAACTTTTAATTTATGTTTACAATGAATTTTGAAGGTAGAATATATATCTTCTATATAGTTAGTATCTACTAGCAATTATTTGAAGCTAAAGCTCAACATGCAAACATGCTCCATCATCATTCACAAGCAATTAATATTATAGATCATTTTAAATCTCATATAAGACACATCATCTAGAATATAACATTGTAGAGCTTGACATACAAGTATGTTACTTTCTCACATCATTTCTATAATATTTCAACATTCATCATTTATATAATATTTAATATATATTCATCTATGTATTTCATAGTAAAACACGGGGTATCACCTAGTTATATTTGATATACAACTTTTAACTTCTATTTCATAGATATAACTAGCATGGTGGCCCGTGCAGATTGCAAGGCTAGCATTGTGATATTTTTTCTCATATAATAGCTTAAATATTTTCACATTTTATTATTAAAATATATTAAACGGCAACAAATTTTTAAATTATGTACTAACTTGACTAAACTAACCAATGCGTGACATTCATATTGTATTCTATATACGTGATAGTTATTAATTATTTTTTAGTTTTTAATTTTAGTTATTTTTAAATTGTATTTTTATAAGGACTTTAGACTCCTAATTTAATAATCTTTATTTCTTAATTTCGAATTTCTATTATTTATAAATTTTTATTTCTATATAGACTCTAGACTTCTCTTCCAATATTTCTTTTTATTAATTATGAATTTTAGTTATTTGTAAATTGTATTTTTATATGAACTCTAAACTTTTCTTTCAATATTTTTTATTTTTTAATTATGAATTTCCTCATTCGTTATTTGTATTTCTATATGGACTCTAGACTTTTTTTCAAATATTTTCTTAATTCCGAATTTTAGTTATTTATAAATTGTATTCCTATATGGACTCTAGACTTTTTTTCAATATTTTTTATTTTTTAATTTCGAAATTTAATTATTTATAAATTATATTTTTATATGGACTCTAGACTCTTCTTCCAAACTTGCTTATTTTTTTAATTTTTAATTTTAGTTATTTCTAAATTGTATTTATATATGGCCTCTAAACTATAATTTTAATTTTCTTAATTTTTAATTTTGACTTTATATAGTTCTAAATCCCTTTATGCACTCTAGATTCTTCTTTCAATATTTCTATTTTTTAATTTCGAATTTCTATTATTTCTAATTGTATATCTATATGGACTCTAAACTCGTCTTTCAATATTTTTTTTTAATTCCGAATTTCAGTTTTTTTCTAAATTATATTCTATGTGGACTATAGACTCATCTTTCAATATTTCTTATTTTTATTTTTTAATTTTATTTATTTTTAAATTGTATTCCCATGTGGACTCTGACTTCTACTTTTAATTTTTTTATTTTTTAATTCTAAATTTTAATTAGTTTTAAATTGTATACTTGTATGGATTCTAGTCTCCTTTTTTAATATTTCTTATTTTTAATTCCTATTTTTTGGTATTTTTAAATTGCATTTCTATACGAACTCTATTTTTTTGATTAATATGAGAATTTCTAGGCCATGAGAGCGAACGTGGAGGCTTCTTTTTCTATAACTTTAATAAGTTAATAAATTGTAATTTGTATAATTATAGCTTCTGGAGCCACTATGACCATATGTCGAAGATAGTTTTTCCCTAATTTAATATGGTAAACACTAGGCCTCCAAAGGCCAGAGCGAACATGGTTACATGGACATGTGGTTGTTGCTTTTAGAGCTATCTTTTATACTCCCTTCATCTCTAAATAAGTGAAGTATTAAAGAAAAGGTTAAAAAATACTATGCCCTTATTAATATGAGAGAAAGCGATGAGAGAAAACGAGGAAGAGAGAGTACTACTGGTTCGATGACTAAAAATAAGAAGAAAAAAATGTAATAGTATTAAAGAGTTCTAGTGGACTACTTTGAAATTATATTCTTTTAAGGACAATTCTTAGGCTAAAACTACACTTATTTAGGACATGTTTGGCAGAGCTCCAGCTTCACCTCTCCTAAACCTGGAGCTCAACCAAACGGTTTCAAGTCCACCCAAAAAAGAAGCGGAGAGGGCTGAAGTTCTATCACAAGATGAACTAGATATGTGCAATGGGGTTTAGGCTGCTCTATAAATCTACTCCTGACCTAGTTTTTCGAATTAAATTTAGAAGTTAGAGCTCTATCAAATAGTTTCTTAAGGACGAAGAAGTGTTGTAATATAAAGATAAATAACTCCATCATTCAGAATTAATACCTATGCAGTTGTACTCACATGAGACCTATTAATTTACTTATAAACTTTAAAAATTAATAATTAACAAGTTTTACCTAATATGGACTTTCCTTGGTATAAGTTGAATATTTACATTTGCCTTGCATATATTTTGTTTGCAACCCTGAATAAGAACAAGTGGTGCAATTTTACCTTTCCCCCGAGAAAACAAACAGAGTAGTTCAAGTTCAATTCTCACATACTACTTTTTGGAGCTTATTACACATACTTTGCAAATTGCAAAGTGCGGCTTATTTTGATGGAGAACGGAATGAAGATGATCAGCATGTTAGAACTATATAGAACCCTATCCTTTTAATATAAAGACAAATCTCTCGGAGGAACAAAATGTGTGTATTGTCTAACATTTATAACATTATGGCGCAACATGGAACATGCACATGCCAATTTATATGGTGTTTAGGAGACAAAAGATACATTATGACCATACACTGTGATTCACTATAGCAAACATATAATATATGTCTTCTATAAAAAAAAAGATTTGTGGTATCCCAAGACAACCAGAGTTAAAAGAAAAAGACCAAAACACCCATCATTAATGAATAGTTAGATTTAGGTAGGGGGTATGGGAGGAGTAGATTTCTCAATTTGTGAACCACGGTAGATAAGAAGGTAGGAATTGATTTATTTGAAATAAAATGTCAACTTTAGAAATTAATTTTCAGGACAGAAACTCAATAAAATGGACTTGGACATTAGTATATTACACGGTTTGCTTATCAGTTATCACACCTCAGCTATTGGCTGATCATAGGTAAGGGTAACCAATCAATCAATCACCCAGCCAGCCTCCCGTTAGATTAGATGTGTCAATGTCAAACATGCTCGACATATCAGTGAACAATAAAGAAGCATGTGCTGGATGTTTTCTCTTCATATATAGAGTAGACAGCCCGACTTTGATTAGAGTTGAAGGTAAGCATGCCCTCAACCTCAATCAGTGACATCCTCTCTTTTGCACCTTTTGACAACAAAATATCACAAAGTCGAAAAAGAATAACCACAATCACCATTTCCGACAACTGCCTAACTTAACTAATTAATGTGACGAGACGACGCAAGTGGGCTGTAAGAATGTGGCTTGGTAGAACAACAGTGTACTAGTACATACTGCTATGAATTCAATTGGCTAGCATATCAGCAATAATTTTTTTTGAGCACTTTGGACTCTAGATGGCATACACGACTGGACCATGCACAATGGTTCACCCAAAGAAATTCCTGTCACGTGTTAACTGGCAAAGTACGCACACTGGACCCCGTCCTAAAAGGACGTTATTTGTTAATCTGACGAAGAATTCAGTCAGGCGTGCAGTCTCTCGACTGACCCCCTCCTCTCCCCCAAAAACACAAGCAGCGCCTCCTCCAAAAACAACGGTTTTCTCTTGCCGGCAAGCAGATTCGTGCCCCAGCCGCACGGCACGACGATGCGCGCGAAGAACCGCCGTTTCACTGGAGCGCGTGTCCCCTCGCACGTCCGCGCTCGCGATACGCGCCGCGGCTACCGACAAAATCCGTACGACGCACCGTGCCGCACCTCCTCCTCCTCCCGCGGCGGCAGCGGCAGCGGCAGCTTCGGTCGATGCCAAGCGGTACGGGACGCGCGGCTCCCGTCCGCATGACGCGCATGGACGCCACATGCGCCGCGCCGCGCGAGAGTTAACTGTTAACCGGTGCGGTGCCGAATCGCTCGCTAGATGATGCCGCGAGATCTTCGGTTGGCGCGCGCTGTTGACTTCGTTGGCCTCAGATACTATATGTACGAGTACTACTACCGTAGACGTACAGTTCGTTCTGTGTAGTAGGTTTTTTCCTTGGAACTGAAGCTCGTGGCTTGTTTTTCAAAAAAAAAAAAAAGCTCGTGGCTTCGATTGATCAGTCGTTCGATCCCTGTTGTGGATAGTACTCCACTACGGTACTAGTAGTACCAGCCGTGGTGTGGTCTTTTGATTTGCTAGTTCGCCAAGTTTTGAGAGGGAAATGAGTGCGTGTTCACCGGGAAATGGTAGGTCAGTGATCTTTTGCCTTGGACAACATGAGTGCAGCTTTTTGCGACGCAGTAACTGACACGGCCGGCAAAGGGACAGAACCATCTACGCCGATCATCATTCACCTCCTCAAGCGACAAAAACTAGAGGCCAATAATGCTATTATTTCGGAAATGATATCGACGAAATTGAAGACAAATTCTCCCGATCAAGGCCAGCTGATGTTATGCAGAAGGTGAGCATCTACGCAGAACAAAAGGCGGGATTTCATCCTTTCAGCCAGTCAGCCACAAGATTGGTTAAGCGAACGGTCCTACTGCAAGCTTAAGGCAGCACGCTTAGAAAAGTGAAGCAAAATCAAAGCGATACTCACCCATTCACCAATCGAGTAAGCTTCAAGTAACCTCTCAGAAAAATCCCAATTAGCAATTGCTTTACAACTAAGGGACTGTAACTGCTCAGTCACATCAAGATGAATATTCCCTTTTTCTCTCAAACAAAATTCCTAACACAACCACGCATCATCATCCACGCCATTATGAAAAAGCTAAAATTTTCTAACCCCCTAGTGGTAATCCCTGCTTCCTGAATTCTGAATGCACCTGTCTGGCCGCCGTGAGTCTGTCAGTCTGCCCTCTAACTCCTGTACAAACAGGAATACCCAACCCCAATGTTTAGTGCTCGCAATACACCGAAAAGCAGAGGGGTATCACGTAAAAACCCGCGGCAAGGAACAGCAGCGAGAGCGACGTGGGGACAAGGGAATCAACGGTCTCCTCTCCGGCTCTCCCCACTCCGTGTGGGAAAAGGGAAAACGAGGAAAGGAAGGAGGGGGCCAGAAGGAAAAGCCACCGTCCTCTACGATATCGCCCAAAACGGCCAGATCGTTGCCGTCGTGGGGAGGGCGGAGTGACGCCGCCGCTCTCGGAACGGAGGAACCCCCACGCATCTCACTAGTTCAGAGCAGCGCCATCATTGGTGTTCCTGACACATTGGCCGCCATGGCCGCCGCCAAGCTCGGCCGCTGCGCCGTGGCGGGCACTGCAGGGCGGCTTCCGCTTCCAGAAGCGCGCCTCCGCCTCCGCCTCTAGGGTAGGTAAACTCGTCGCCTTCACCTTGTTTTTCTTGCTCCCTCCCTTGTTGTGGCTTGAGCATTACAGGTTTTTTGGCTTCTTGGCTTCTAGTGCCTATAGCTCCGTGATGTGATCTAGTAGCTCCGTGGTTCGCGATGCTACGGTGCTACCCCTGCGGGCGCTGGTTGCGCCGTCGGTGGGATCATAAAAAATGCGCATATGCTTAGGCGTTCTTGGGAAGTAGCCGCGATAGTCAACATTGGCATGAGTAGAGTAGCTGCTTGCGGGGCGCGGTTGCTAGATTTGGCCTAATTAGTGTGCGATTCTACTGTTGCGGACGACGCCCTAACCACCATCTTAATCGTCTCCACGACGATTGGGGTCCACGAGAGGTGCTTGCCTTTCCTTCTCCTCCACCTGCAGGAGCAACGACTCAACACCCCGTGGCTCCCCTCCCCGCCCAACGAGTAGGACGGGTTCTTGAATTCCAGTTTGCCTTTGCTGACCCGTTTGATTTTTTTTGGATGTGACTGCTTTTCTATCGCTTATAATGGTGTGATTTTGGGCTCTTGGCAGATGGTGTGAGAGGGGGAGTGTGTGTGAGAGAGGGGTGAAATGGGGGCGATTGGCGGGGATGAGGTGGTGCAGTGGGACAAGATGGACGGAGGTGAGGTGGTCAATGGTGGCGGCGGCGGCGGTGTGGGGAACCTGGAGAGGATACTGGTTTCAGTGAGGCTGAGGCCTCTCAGCGACAAGGAGATTGCGAGAGGGGATCCGTCGGAGTGGGAGTGCATCAATGACACTACCATAATCTCCCGGAGCACCTTCCCTGACAGGCCATCGGCTCCGACTGCATACTCCTTCGGTTAGTTCATCACAAGTTCACAACTCTGGGTTTTCTACATCTGTTATTCATTAGTTCTGCATCTCCTGTTAGGATTTTGCTTATCTGGTCAGCTCTTATGTATTGCATTCCAGTTGCTTCAAATCAGGACAAACCTTGTATATCTTTAAAATTTAAAATCTCAGAATTTAACATTCCTGCTGGAGTCCAATTACAGATTGATGGTAATTTGTTACAACAAATGTACACCACTGTTTTTTTACTGGTAATAGAACACATTGACGCATTCCTGTTCCAATAAAGAAACCGATAGAACACTTTTAGAAATTAAGCTAACCCTCTTGAAATTAAATGTTTATTACAAAATGTATCAGACAATATTTTTTGTAGTGGACAATTATACATCACTAGAATACAGATAAGTGGGAGTTTAGTTTGCTCCTACCACAAGTATGCTCTTTAATATTCTTACTTTCCAGCTGCGTATTTTGACACAACTCTATTCCAATTGCAGATAGGGTATTCCGCTCTGACTGCGATACGAAAGAAGTATACAAGCAAGGGGCCAAGGATGTTGCCCTCTCTGTAGTTAGTGGCATTAACTGTTAAGTGCAAACCTATTGCCTATCTTATCCAATTTGGTTTGATTGAAGATTGCATGAACTCACTGAACACATTTTATTTCCTTTTAATTTGTTCTGTAACAGCGAGTATTTTTGCATATGGTCAAACAAGTAGCGGGAAAACATACACCATGACTGGCATAACCGAATATACGGTAGCAGATATTTATGATTACATTGGCAAGGTAATCAGCCACCCATCTTAGTACCTATTAATCCATAGCTAGTGTTTAAACGACACACATTTGAACTGTCAGGCTTATAGGCATGTTGTTCTTTTTGCAGCATGAGGAGAGAGCATTTGTCTTGAAATTTTCAGCAATAGAAATATATAATGAAGTTGTGAGGGATCTGCTAAGTGCAGAAAACACTCCTCTTAGACTTTGGGATGATGCAGAGGTCAAAACAACTCCTACTTATCTCATAATTATTTTTAAATCCTGCTTGGCTCCTGCATTACTAATGATCTTGGTGTTGTTTATTTTACAGAAAGGTACCTATGTAGAGAACCTTACAGAGGTTGTATTGAGGGACTGGAACCACCTCAAGGAGCTTATTTCTGTATGTCAAGGTGCGATGTTGTTTGTGGTAGATTAATTAATTCATTATCTAAAAAAATAGTTTATAGGTGGTGATTACTGCCATCTGATTCTGTGTTTTTATATCAGCTCAAAGGAAAACCGGGGAGACATACTTAAATGAAAACAGCTCCAGATCGCATCAAATACTTAAACTGGTTTGTTCACTACACAGTCGCATTAGAAAATAAAAGGCTATAGTAAATATGTAAAATTGATGTTGCATTGGTCCATTATTTCTAACTTACCCATCTGTCCTTTCAGACAATAGAAAGTTCTGCTTGTGAGTTCTTGGGTAAGGACAAATCAACTACACTTGTGGCTAGTGTGGTAAGAGACATTTAAATTTTGGCCATATTTCTTTTTCATGTAGAAATGGTGAAGTTTAAGTGCATTTTGTTGTACCATGCAGAATTTTGTTGATTTAGCAGGAAGTGAACGTGCATCTCAGGCATTATCAGCTGGTGCTAGGCTGAAAGAAGGCTGTCATATTAATAGAAGTTTACTTACCCTAGGAACTGTCATTCGGAAACTAAGGTTGACAACGTAACTTAATACTTTGTGTAGTGTTGAATTCCAATTTCCCATGGCATTAGAGGATGGATGCTGTGGCTCATTTGATTACTTGCTTTCATCTATGCAGCAAAGTAAGAAATGGGCACATACCATACCGAGATTCAAAGCTCACACGCATACTGCAACCTTCTCTGGGTGGTAATGCGAGAACTGCGATTATTTGTACAATGAGTCCTGCCCGTAGCCATATGGAACAATCGAGAAACACACTGCTATTTGCAAGTTGTGCAAAGGAAGTAGTTACAAATGCCCAGGTAAATGTAGTCATGTCCGATAAAGCACTAGTTAAGCAATTGCAAAAAGAGCTTGCTAGGTTGGAGAGTGAATTGCGATGTCCAGCTTCCTATTCTAGTCTTGAATCATTGGTGAAGGAAAAGGATAACCAAATCCAGAAGGTAAATGCTACTTCTGACCTTTATGGTGTTCATTCTTGCTCTTTCTTTGTACTTAAAGAACTTGTGATCCTAAAACAACCATTTCTATGCATGCTTTATGCTAGTTCTCTTCAATGCCAGCAATACACCAACTTCTCTCCATGGTGTAAAAGGTTTCACATATTCTTCCTTGCAGATGGAGAAAGAAATTAAGGAATTGAAGTTACAGCGTGATTTAGCTCAGTCCAGGCTGCAGGATTTGCTTCAGGTTGTTGGAGATAACCATGTCCATGTTTCAAAGCAGTCCTCGGTATGCAGACTTCCTTAGTATAACTATTGTTTCATAACCACATAAAGTTATTTACCTTTTTCCTTCTATCTACATGTAGGTTTCTGGGAGGAACTTTACCTTCGATGTTCCACAGACGTGTGAAGATGAACAATCAACAACGGAGTCATCAGAAGTTGTTGACAGTGTCCAAAATTTTAGGTTTCAAGGCCGGCGAGTGGCACAGAGGGAACATAAGCCTCAGCAGGCTGAAAATAATGTGCAGTTTACTACCCCATCTAGGTACTCAGTCAGCAGTCCTCCTTTCAGCGGGATGCTCCCAACTAACAGAAGAGATGATCTCTCACAGATCTCTAATGAAGATTCAGATGACATTTGCAAAGAAGTACGGTGTATAGAAACTAATGAAACAGGAGGAAATGAATGTTTGGAATTGTTGGCTGTGGGGAGCAATAGTTTGCAAGACCCGAATGCAGGTTCTAGTATGCACATAAACAATTATTCAAATCCATCTGTGAATTCTAGGCTTCGTGATGAATCTCCAATTACCCTGGAGCAGCATTTGGAAAATGTCAGAAAACCTTTTGCCAGTATTGTAAAAGATCTGGGATCTTCAACACGTATTTCATCAAGCTCTAAAGTACTTGGTAGGAGCAGGAGCTGTAGGTCTCTTACTGGATCTAGTTTGTTTGAAGATTTGGAGAAGGACAATTGCACCCCACCAAATAGAAGTTTCATAGATTTCGCTGGGAGACCTCAAAATTGTCAAAGAAGGGGATCTGAACTGAACTATGATGCAGAGAGTGAGACCCTATCAAGGGCAGGGTCAATGCTTTCTGAAATTACTACCACGAGGGATGGACTGAAGGCAAACAGTTCTGTTGCAGGCGACACAGAATTTACTGGCATAGGTGAATTTGTTGCTGAACTGAAAGAAATGGCACAGATTCAGTATCAGAAGCAACTTGGTCATGTGAGTCATTGGAAATGTTATCTTATTCATGTTGATGCTGCTCATTCTACTTGTTTGAAAACAGCACACGGTTATGGTGCTTCACATTTTTAATAGCTCATGGAGGGCTTATTATAAACTAAAAATACTCATTGCACTACTTTAAGATAGTCCAATATGCGAATTTTTTTGAACTTTTTTAATTTTTAATTTCAAAAATGAACCCTTTCAAAAACTTATTTTCAAGATATGAACCTTTTGGCCACGCCAGCCAGATTGGCGTGGCAAAACAACGCTACCACGCCGGTCTGGCTGACGTGACAACGTTATTTGGCCACGTCATCCTGGCTAGCATGGTAAGACAAAACTATTATGCCCGATGTGTGTGGCGTGTCAGTGTTGTTTTGCCACGCCAAGTGGGCTGGCGTGGTCAAAAGGTTCAAATTTTGAAAATAAGTTTTGGAAGTGTTTATTTTTAAAATTAAAAATTTAAAAAGTTCAAAGAATAAAAAAAATCCCAATATGCCACATTTAATTATGATTTTGTTCTTTGTTATGATTGCCAGAGTGGAAATGGAGACTTGGCTGAAGGAACCATCAAGAGTGTAGGACTGGATCCGATTACAGATGCCCTGCAGTCACCTTCACGGTGGCCCCTGGAATTCGAGAAGAAGCAACAAGAGATTATTGACCTTTGGCATGCATGCAATGTTTCTTTGGTCCATA
This sequence comes from Oryza officinalis, assembly GCA_008326285.1. Classification (NCBI taxonomy): domain Eukaryota; kingdom Viridiplantae; phylum Streptophyta; class Magnoliopsida; order Poales; family Poaceae; genus Oryza; species Oryza officinalis. The sequence continues at coordinate 30,429,499 of BDMV01000004.1, read as the reverse complement.
GGACCTACTTTTTCTTGCTATTCAAAGGAGACCCGTCTGATTCCATTTACATGGAAGTGGAGCTTAGGAGGCTATCTTTTCTTAAAGATACCTACTCCAATGGAGCGATAGCTAGTATCCCGAATACTTCTCTACTTTCAAGGTAAAAGTCATGTTCAGAATACTTCTTACAACTTCACTGCATTACATCGGCTGTGACACTTCGATACCTACTGATAAAATGACTTGGGATGCAGTGCGAAGAAGTTGCAGCGTGAAAGGGAGATGCTCTGCAGGCAGATGCAAAGACGGCTCTCAATTGAGGAACGAGAGAGCATGTACACCAAATGGGGGGTTTCACTTGCCTCCAAGAGGAGAAGGCTACAGGTCGCTCGTCGCCTTTGGACCGAAACCAAAGACCTGGAGCATATCAGGGAGAGTGCATCCCTTGTTGCAAGACTGATCGGACTCCTTGAGCCAGGGAAGGCCCTGAGGGAGATGTTTGGGTTAAGTTTCGCGCCGCAGCAGTTCACTCGGAGATCATACAATAGCTGGAGATATGGGCGCTCTTCTCTGAACTGATTGAACCTACAAGATGCAACCGACGAAAGGGGGCTTTCCAGTTTTCCCATTTTGTTCCGTTTTGTTTTTAGATCCTTTGTCATGCACTTATGTATGATTAGATGTAGCTCATTTGCTATTTTTTATTGGACGATCAGTAGGGTCGATCTTATACTAAAGGAGTTCTATATCACCTGGATTGCAAGGTTGAAATATATGTTAAACTAACCCGAAAGATTTCTGAATGTTAACAGCCACTCCTCAGCATTCAGAAGTAGTCATTCAGCGAGTCTATGGTCCAATCTTGAATTTCTGTGTACAGAGCAATGCAATATTTACCGGCTGTACAAAATCTCAATCCCATCATATTTGATGGATTCGATGCAGTGATTCATTGAGTAAGTTGTTTCTGCATCTATGGACTCAGGCACTCAGCTGAATAAAAAGAAAGAACAAATGTTTATGTTTGTAGCTAGCATGGAACAGTTTTAACATTCTTTTCTACACTCCATTGGTGAGGATGTATCATGTATATGTGATATGTCTTCCAAGGATAGAAGAAAACTTCTAAAGGGATATTGGTGGTGAGGATGTATGTGTCTCTTAAGGATAGGGGAGAACCTAAGATTCTATTATTAATAGTATATGCGGTACAATTGTAGCAGGACTTTTAGTGGAACGAGTCCTAAGAATAATGCTATTGGGGATAATAATGGATAAGGTCGTTATATTATTAATAGTATAATTCACCAGATCATCATACTTTATTTTCCATCAGATGTTCCTTTTTGGAGGAAGAAGTGAACGACCTGACTATGGCGAAGAAGCACCGACGGATTGAAAACGTAAACAAGGCGGTATAGAATTGCCAAACACGTCTTTTTCCAGCTCATTTTCAGCTTGGCACGGGCTATTTTCCGGGGAAAATTCAGGGTAGTTTAGAGATGTTGCGTCATTTCAGCAGCAATCACCATTTCGAAGCGTTTGTCAAAGTCCATGAAAAAGAGGAGTAAGAGATAAAGCTTTTCGATCGCAATAAAGAAGGTGGAATATGGTGTTGACAAAACATTTACACGTAATCAAAGATAAGAAGCTGCTAGCAAGCACACGATATTTTCTTAACCTACTACAGTAACTCCTCTCCTGCTCAACATAAGCACCTAATATTTTCTTAGGATGTGTTTAAGATGAGAGAAAAAAAATGAAAAGATATATAAAATGAGATAAGCTATAATTAATTAACTATTAATTATTTTTAATTTAAAAATAGATTAATATGATTTTTTTAAAATAACTTATATATATATATATATATTAAAAAAGACATATTGTTTAACAGTTTCGAAAAACGAGTGATTTCTTCTACTTTGTCCTCTTAGCAAATGCAAATCTGTAAGAGTAACTCCTCTAATTCTGCATAGATCACAGGATGAATATACTAAAATTTGACAAAATTCTGGCGTCCATTGAAAGATTCATTTGCCATATGTTCATATACATCGAATGGCCAATACATTAAAGAAAAATGAAGAAGGGTTGACACGTACCTATATTTCTGGAACGCTTTTACGATTTGAGAAAGAAAATTTACGTTGAAACTCAACCATAAAAAAATTAAAGTTAACTTTAGCATCTTAAACAAGAACGAAAATAATCTCGTTTCGTCGTCGCCACCATTAAAATCTCATCATGACCACACCAACGACGAGTCGACGACCCTTTAACCCCAAAAATCCAAAACCAAACCGGCGAGCGATCCTGAGTCCTTACAGATAAAAAACTCAAACTCCTCTCCCCTCCGCATCCATCGAACTCCAACCTCTTCCTCTTCTCTTCTTCCCTCCCATCAACGCGCAGATCTATCGCCCGTCGCCGTGCGCTTCCCTCCGATCGCGAGCAGATCGGATTTATGCGGCCGTACTGCTTCTGCTGCTGCTGCTGCGAGCGCCAGCCATGTCGTGGAGCTTGAGCCGTGGTGGTGAGGAGGAGGAAGCGGGCGGCGGCGGCGCTGGGGTCGGGGTTCGGCGGTCGCAATGTCCAGCATGTCGGACTCGGGGACGGGCGGCCGCGGCGGCGCGGAGCTGATGGTGGAGCAGTTCCACCTCAAGGTGCTCCACACCGTGCTCGCCGTGCGCGGGCCGCGCCCGCTGCAGCCGGCCGCGTCGGCGTCGTTCAGGCGGCGGGACAGGTGGTTCCACCTCCCGCTCCACGATCCGCCGCCGCCGCCCGCGGCGGAGGGAGTGGAGGCGCCGGAGGCGGGGGAACCGCTCGTGGTGGACATCCTCCTGGCCCCCGCCGCCGCCGCCGGCGGCGGCGGGGGAGCGGGCGGGGAGGTGGTGGAGAGATGGACGGTGGCGTGCGAACCCTGGCCCGACGCGGCGGCGGGCGAGGGGATACCCGTGAACCGGGCGTACAAGCGCTGCATGACGATGCTTCGGTCGGTGTACGCCACGCTCCGCTTCCTGCCGGCGTATCGCGTCTTCCGCCTCCTCTGCGCCAACCAATCCTACAACTACGAGATGGTCCACCGCGTCGGCTCCTTCGCCGTGCCGCTCTCCCGCGACGAGGAGGCCGCCATGCGCTCCTACAACTTCGTCCCCGTCGAGACGCAGCACGGCCGCCTCGTCGTCTCTGTCCAGTACCTTCCCAGCCTCGCTGCCTTCAATCTCGAGATCTCCTCCTTGTCGCCCTCCATGCTAATCGCCGACTACGTGGGCAGCCCTGCTGCCGAGCCAATGCGCGCCTTCCCAGCCTCGCTCACGGGAGCCACAGGTTCCGCTTTCCCGCAGGCGCTGTCCAATCAGCCGCAGCGCCCGCACAGCTGGGCGCCGCCAGCGCTCTGGCCGCAGGCGCCTACGCAGCAAGCTAGATTTTCGCCACCACAATTGCTCAGCGCATCACCCACTCCATCGCCACCCAATTTTCCCAGCGGGTATCTTCAATCTCGTCCGAAGGGTGGGTCTGCACCAATGAGCATACCACAGGTGGTTGACAAGAGGAGCCCCGTTCACCGGCAGATCACATTGCCACCACCATCTCCGAGGAGAGTTGGGGAGGCGGGAACAGCTAGTGCACAACATTCTCCGTCAGAGATCAGCCAGTCGTTCGGGAGGGCGGATGGACTTCGAATGATGGATCCCTATGCAAGCTTGTCACCAGGACGCAAGGTGATCCATGGTTTTAAAGCCTCCAATATATTTGATACTTGTGTATGCCTTTTCTTCATCACTGCTCAATACCGGATCCTTCATGAATCATAGAACTTTGAGAGTGAGTATAAGGCAATTCATCTGGTATATCTGAAGTAGACTTTTCTGTTTTTGTGTGGCTGAGTAGAGCTTACTGTCATTTACCTTAGAAACCAGGAAACAAACTCTACCAAGAGCTATTTCAAGTCAATGTTTAGCAGTACATATTCACAAGTTCAATTTGTTATGTTAAATTTAGCTTCATGATATTGTGCAAAAACCATGTTTGATAGGGGAGTCATGGTGCAAGCCATTATTACTATTAGTACTGGAGTTGAAGCAGCCAAATACTGTTTGTTAGCATATACACCATTTAGCTCTCATCTCTCCCTCCTTTTTTTTTTTGCAAAAAATAGATTACATATTAGGGCCTCTCATTAGTTGTGAACTGTTTCGATTGGCTCTTGGTTCTTGCTGAGAGCCTGAGACCATATTATTTGTTGAAAAGAAACGTGTTTTGTAGTACTAGTTGAAACAGAAGAAATGGCTGTTGAGTTAGTGATTTTCTGAGGCTTACCCAAAAGCAGCTTTTGATCTTCAAATGGTTGGGTATTTGGATTATCCTTGTGTGCTGCAATATTTGTCTGCCCTTGTATTTCTAATTTTTATTTAGTGGATTGCCTTTATGGGACTTAATCCTATCCTCTGTATTAGTATAGATAACTTTTTTATCTTCCTCCAGCTATTGAAGCCAGAAAAATTGATATATTTGAGTTGGGCCTGCATTGACACCATTTGACCCATGTGCAGGGCAAGGACAGTAAGGATGAATCTGGCAGGTTCTCTGCACTCTCCTCCTGTGATTCCCCTTGGCAAGATGATATAGATGATGCCGATTATCCTTTTGCTGTGGATGATGTTGATACACCAAGCTCCCAGCCTGGGTATGTATAGTAACTTAAATATGCTATCTATAGATGTGATGAAATTTTCCATTTGCTAGGGCAGTAGTGCATTAGATAAAGCCAAAAACGAATTAAATGAAGTCTCATCTATTCGTATGAAATACGAAGTACTAGCTCCGTCCCAAAATATAAGGGATTTTAAATGGCAAATTCCCTTGTATTTTGGGAGGGAGGTAGTGCTAAGTTAACTTAGTATCCATAGATCTAGCTGTTAAAGAATGCTAGAGGCTATCTGGTTACACAGATATTTGATCGTTAGAGCTTGCAGATCCTATTGTGTTGCACATTATTGATTTCCTATAATCCTATTATGTTGCACATTATTGATTTTGTCAAAAGTTTAAACATGACTTAAGGGGACTAAGGATTTGAAAACCTTTGGCACATGTTATTTTGTCATAGTACAAAACTAGTGTTGGACTGGCAGAGATAGCAAAAAGGAAAAATAAAAATGAGGGTTATTGGCTTAGTTAACATGGACTCGGTGTGCCTTGATCGACAGCTCTAGCAATATGTAGTTTATGGCAAAGATCTAGATTTTGCATAGTTACCAGTTCTTAAGTTTCATTGCTGTATAAATTAGAGCAAACGCAATCATATGTCAGAGCTAACAGCTGCTATAAGTGCAAAACACAATTATGGACTTGACTCGGTGACTTTGTTTTTTTGTCACTTCTATGTTCTAACCTCTATGTAACCTGCGCCGTAGTCACAATCAACAAGTTTTAATATATTAAAATGTTTTTAGACAAAAGGCCGAAACCCAGCATTTTTATAGAAAGCATAGGTAGATACAAGAGTCTAGCTGGGATTACCAGCCATCCTGGTAAAGTTTCTGGAACAAAACAGCTACTAGGCTACAACTCGACAATGATTAACGCACTGGCCAGCAACCAAAAGTGATGCCAATATACAGCCAGAACTGCAGAAAGAAACTAACGAAGTACTTATAAAATATTAAATTGTACTAGTGGTCATCAAACATGTCCTACATGTGCAAGTATGTCTGTAATGGTTTGGCCCTGGACTTAAATGGCAAAGGGTGTAGTTGTGCTCGACAGGAGGGTGCAGCCTGAACCCTCACCTCCCTGGAGCCCTTGCAGAGAACAGAGAGACAGTGGACAGAAGAGAGTAGGCTAACTTCTTGCTTGGTGTTTAATAATGAATGCCACCTCTCTTGTATAGAGAAGGTCGGTTATAATCACCAAATAATGTTCACAATCCTCAACAATAGCTAAACAGATCTAACCAAGCAAAATGATACGTAAACTAATATTTAACTGATCAACGACAACCGGTGACAATCGATTAATCCTGTAGTAACACATCATCTGGCTTTCTGGGTCGATCAAACTTGTGTCCTCGCATAACAAGGTCATGGTCACTCAAACCTAGCCATCAGTAGCTGGCATGGCATTGATGTCAATGGATTAGGCAAATTCGCTTGCTAATGACTTCTATGAGCACCTAAAGAAGTTTATTTACCTATTACATAAAAATCTAAGCTAGTTACCTACTTGCACATGTGGGATAAGTTTGATGATCACTGAGGCAATGTATACATAGAAGAACTCCAGGAAAGTACAATTCAGCACTTTATTTTCTTAATGATACCATATGAGCCTTCCCCTACAGTTCACCATAAAAATCAATTACAAAACCACTGGAAACAGAAATCTAGAATCCCAGCTGGCAGTCACTGTACCACCATATTGAGTGAACAGCTTGAATGGTGAGGAATGCCACATCTGAGAAAAAAAAACAGATGGATACAGCACGTGGTGAGAAGGATGATAATTATTCAGGGATGCTGATTGCTGAGTATCTGGTTTGTGGTTGAGGGTCAAATTCCAGGCTTTAGGAAGAGTGAATCGCTCAAATTGAGTTTTCCTTTTACTTTTATTGCACTCATAAATAAATTAAATAGTAAATTTCATAGAACCCCGGGTATTATGATCTAAGTTGCAGAAAACCACAGGGGTTTTAGCACGTGACACATAGGCTATTATAGTACTATAGTTTCACAAAACCACATTGTCAAAGGCGTCAACAAACTTAACTTGATATTGCAGCAAAATAAAAAAATGCTTAACTTAGATGGCTAAAGTTTTTTATGATAGATCAAAAAGTTCATTAATTTGAGTTTTGAGATTTGATTTTAGAACTCGTCATTATGATGAATCAAAGAACAATTGGTTAACAGCGAGGTTTTGTAAAACTCTAGAGCCATAATATCTGGGGTTATGTACCACATACCAAATCCTTGTGGTTACATGCAACAAGGACCATAATACCTAATGTTATGTGAAATTTACTCTAAATTAAACATCTAGTTTTGCTTGTTTGGGTGGTCATTGCTATGTGGTGCTACAATAGGATAATTCTATTCAATGAATGGAGCTACATTTGTTGCTTGATAGTCTATATGGTATATTGAGTAAGATGATTTAGTCTATTTTACTATTCCCAGTGCAAGCAGATATTCTTTTAACGCAGCACCCTATATTAACAGGAGATTCAGCTCTAATATAACCTTATTTGGATATGCGGGCCTCTATTATTCACCCCATTCATGTTTATGTTTGTTGAGTTGTACCCATGGCCTTTCATAAAATTTAACAATGATGTATATCTCTTGTATTTCTACTATTCGGTTCTTTGTTTCCACTACTGAGTTTCTATAATTCTAACACCGTTTCTATATGCACTATACAATATACAGGAGCAGTGATGGGAAGGAAGCTAGAGATCAGGCAAGTTCATCGTCCAATAAATCACAAGATGCCGCAGTTGGCTCTCTGGTGCACCTGCTCAAAACTGCACGCCCTCTGCGAAATTCTAATTGTCCATCGCAAGCATCAACGGTTGAATCTAGTGAAGCAGCCTCAACCAGTTCGGTCGTGTCTCGTAGGAAATCTGATGCACTCGAGGAGCTCCAGTCGTTTAAAGAAATCAAGGAGAGGTTGATGTCCCGGAGTAGAGCAAAACAGCAAGAGCCACCAGAAAAACCATAGCACCGTTCTTTCCTTCGTAAACTTCACTGGTGAAGATCCCCAACCACAAAGCGGGCTATGCGGTGAACTCAGTGACGTTATGCTAAGGAGTTCGTATGTATATAACTGATGGACTGATGCTTTTAGTTAAAGAGAAGATACGAGTTACCACTGATTTCTGCGAGAATCCCTCGCCATTCTTGAACTCTAGAAGAATTACGCCACTGTTTATACGATTTTATACGTAGGTGGGAGCCTCTTGACGAATGTAGCAGCTCCAGCGTGTGCATGTGTAATTATGTGACTGTACTGACTACTGCTGAGCCGAGTGTTCGGTAAATTAAAGTATATATCTTCAAACTTCAAAATATTGCTCGTAATCCAGAATTCAAAGGCTTAATGTTCTGTACTCCTATTTGAGATAGAGATGTGAATAGACGGTATGCGGATGGATGGCAGAATTTATTCTGCCAGTGAACAGATGACTTTCAGATAAATTTTGCATTATTAGAACTAAGGCAAGAGGAACCCCGTTCCCCATTTGCCATACAGTGCATCATTTGCAATTTGCGAAGTTCTAATGCCAGCAATTTGGAGAACTTATGTTGAAATTGGTATGGATCTGAGGCCTAATTCTTCTGGCGAGTTTCCTGTCTTTAGTGCAGGCACACAGAAGAGACAACCGTTGTTTGTAGTGACTAGTGAGGCCTTGGTATCTGGCATTCTGCCATTCTGAGTCTGGACCCGAAAACTGTAAGCTTGGACCGGTTTCTGCTGGAAAGAACCGTCGTATATGCCCATTTTTACCTACAAATTACTGGGGGCGAAAAGTCCTTTTTGACACCCTCAAACCAGGTATATAGCCCCCTAAATATTAAGACCAGCTTAAAACCACTCTGTCGTTAATTTTGAGAGTGGTTTCGGTCAATGTGACGTCCTAGTTATTAAAGAAATTAAAAAAACATAGGATCCATATATAAATAACTATTTCTCACCTTCTTTCTCCACCACTCCCTTCACTCTTCTCTCCCCTCCCTCTCCCCTGTGGGTGTTCCAGCACCTCTCCTAACCTCTTTTATTTCACCAAACCTTAGTCACCTTCTGCCATGTCACTGTCATGGTGAGAATGGAGGTGGTTTTGGAGACACTCGACACCTTGGCAGGGTGGTTTGGAAAAAATAGTCGATCTCCCCTAACGCTGCCACACGTTGTGCCACCAAGCAGAGCCTTTCGTCTTGTGCTTCTCGAGCTTTTCACGCTCGCGCTGTTCGCCTCATCTCCTCCCCGGCTCCCTGCACCATGACCTACGAGTATTGCTCCTTGCTTTCGTCTAGTTTAAGAATCCCCTCCTTTGTCACTAGCCTAAGCCCTCCCTTGATGGTGACGACGTTGACCACCTCTCGTCCTCCGACTACATCATCGTCAAGCGAACCTCCTTCAGCTCCTCATCACGTCGCCCCTCATCCATGCACAACTCTCGAGGCCTTCGACTTCCCTGCTAAGTGGCGTCCTCCCCTCCATCGTCTCCTTCCTCGACACCGTCCTCTCCATGGGAGACATCACGATGACCAACTCCTTCCTCGCTGCAACAACCTCTCTCTTATCCCTTTTTGCAATGCCTTCGACAGTAACACCATTAGCCTTGACCTCAAGTATTGCCTTGAGAACTTTCCCGTTACACTGCTCGAGGTCTTCCTCTCCACTCCTATCGCCTTCAGGCGGCTGCTGCCACGATGACCTGTGTCACGTCCCAAACTAGCCCCGAACGACGGCCAGAGTAAGGCGATCCAAATTAACCTGTATACTTGTACCAGTCCTAAGAAATAGTGCTGGTACAACAGGAAGATAGGATATCACAACAACAGAGGTCTCTTTATTAAGAGTAGAGTTACAACCAAGGTTGGAACTGCGGACAGACCCCGAGTTCACAACTGCATTACAAAAAGGCGGAAGCGAGACTAGCCCAAAGCCACAAGCATGACTTGGGAGTTAAGCCGAAACCCTACTACAGCTCGTAGTTCGCTTGCTCCTGGAAGAACTCCTCTTCAGCAGGGTCCACTTCTTCGTCTTCGAGAATTGGGGGGGTTATTTATATAGAGCAAGGGTGAGTACGGGGTACTCAGCAAGTCAAGAAAAATTAAGTGTTTGATGCAAGCTTCAAAGGAGAGCCAGTTGTTTTCGCATTCGATTTTAGTTCAAGGCTTTCAGAAGAACTAAGTGAGTGCTTCTCGACGGCACGGACGAGCGAGTGCGTCTCATCCGACCGGAGCAGTGAAATGTATGGATTGATTTGGTCGACACGAAGGGCTCCCTGCCAATCGTTCTCCGACACCGGCTGTACCGACAGCCACAACTCAAGCATTGAAGGGATTACGATTCCGTCGGCATGAAAGACTCCCTGCCAATCGTTTTCCGACACCGGCTGTACCGATAGCCACAACTCAAGCACTGGACATATTTCCTTGCACCAACAGCAGTTCACAAAGTAGTAAACAAAACTACGCTAAGAAATCATTTCACATCCGCCCATGACTGTGGGCACGGCTGTTCAAACAGTTTGTCAACCTCTACAGAGGGGGTACACTTTACCCATACGACGTTACTAACCCGGGTCACCCAGCCCGGGCATCACAGCCATGTCTGACGACTTTGAGGTTTTCACCACAAGGCATTTCGAAAGCCGACTCAGGGTCACCTTATGCCAACGGGAGGGGTCCCACGGACCAACACCAGGTTAGGTCCCAGACCATACTGTGCCAGGAAGCCCAGGGGTCCTCCCCGACACCACCCCGGCGAATCCACTTGTCCCTTGGCATCAAGATTTCCCTGGCCTAGCTAGTTACTCAGCTAGGGGTGTCCCATTCACCCGTGTGGTTGTATTTGTCATATGCTCGGATGTAATTCCCAAGGAATCGGTCCTTAAGGCGAGAACGGGCAGACCGTACCTCCAGTACGTCTCCCGCACCGCGAGTTTTGGAAACTCAACTTATTTTCAAGGCACCGACCCAAGTGTCGGGTTTTCCAAGGATTTTGTAAACTCAAATTTTACCCAGTTAACCATTTTAAATTTTGAAGGGAGCCTCGATATTCGTACGCGGAGTACAAATACCGAGACCTAACCTGAAGGGCGACAAGGAGGTGTTAGGTTATTCAATAATCAAGGAGTTCAAATGCAGCAAGTGGGTAGGGTCTGTCGGTTGTATTGCAAACCGCGGCCAAAGTGTCGTGTGTAACCTAAAGGGATGCATACTTTGCAAAAGAAAATACTTAATTTCAAATTATGGGTTCAATTGATCAAAGGTGACGTGCCTTGCTCGAGATCTTGAGCTTCCTCCTAAAAATCCGCGCACTGCGAGTCTTCGGGCTCCGAAACTACACGCGAAACGAGGCGACTCAACACAACGATGAAAGGAAGCCCTATTAATGACCACTAAGTGTGCCATTGGATAGATCTCGATTTTTGAGGAATTTTGGAAGTGGAACGGAGTCAATCGGACGAACGGTTGAGAAGATATGAATTTCCTAGGATTAATGGATTTTCTGTCTAAAGGAAAAGGATTTATTAAATCCCTTGGAAAAAGAAAAAGAAAAGGGGGACTTGAATTGGACTTTATTGGATGGATGGATTCGGCCCAACGCAAAGAATGGGCGCGGCCGGGCAACACGGGCCGGCGCGCGGGAGGAAAGGCCCAAGGCCGAGTGGCGCGTGGGAGAGCCGATGGGCCGAAGGGCGAGGCGCGGCCCACTGAGCGAGTGCAGGCGCGTTCGAGCGAGCGGGCCGGCACGCGAAGAGGACGGCCCAAGGCCGGGTGGAAGCACGCGAGGCGGAGGGGGACCGACTGGGCCGGAGGCCGAGTGGACCGAGGCCTGGTCCGGCCTCCCGAGTGACTCGGGGCCGACTGGGCCGGACCAGAGAGGAGGCCGAGTGGGCCGAAGCTAGGAGCAGCCTACACGGGTGGACGGATCGGTGGACCGAGGTCCACCACGCGAGGCGTTAGGGCGGGACCCGCTTGTCAGCGACCCGACCCACGAGAGCAAGGCGCTCGGAGGGAGGGACTACAGTTGGCGCTCGCGTGGCGCTGACGTGGCTGCCACGGAGGCCGACGGAAGGAGGATGAAGGGGGCGACGACATTCGACGACGCGCGGCAGCGGCAGAGCTCCGGGACGACGTGGCGCAAGCCCAGCGAGGGGGAGAGCACCGGAGCGGAGAGGGGAGTTGTAACACCATGATTTTCGCCCGTCGAAAAATTTATTTTATTAAAAACCTATTTTCAAAAATTTGGTTCTTTAAGTGTACTTAGGATTATGTGGCAAAGATCTCAATTAATTCTTTTCTTGTGAACTCACATTCTCCGCCAAATCCGTTCCCTCCAAAATATCTTTCCAAATAATTTTCCTTCCATCCGGAGATCCTAGCAATATTTGTTTCCGGAATCCTACCGCCAACAAATATTTTTGTGCAGTTACATATCAAAATTCGACGGCCATTTCTCTCGTCAAATTTAATCGTGCACCGACGGAACCGGCAAAAGCCGAGTTTTTTCTTCTATTCCTCTTTTCTCCTAATAAAATTCTCGTGTTCGGATTTTTGAATCCTGGACGCATCCTAAATCGCTCGTCCAATTTTTACCCATTCTAAATTATTTTGCTTTCTACTCACTCCATTCATTGCAAGCCAAAATACTCATATACTTTCCTGAACACACGAGGCAGCAACAAGCAACATCCATCCTCTCCCAGCATGCATGCATGCACACGTCCTTCATTTCTCTGCCTCCTCAACCCCATGCCAAAACAATGGTTAGGCACCGTCCCTGCAAATCGGAGATTAGGCACCGTCCTGCACTGTGCACTGAGCATGGTTAGGCACCGTCGCCGCCTTCTCCGCCGAGCAAACGACCATTTCTGCACACGGTCCAGTGCGCCATGGCACCGCGACGAGCTCGCCGGTATCACTCGCCCACGTCGAAAGGTGTGAACCGAGCTCACCCATGCCGCACCGGCCACTGTCCTCGCTCTACTATGCCTCCCTGCCGACGACGACAGCCGAACAGGATCGTCGGCCCCACTCGGCCGAGCCGCCTTGTCGCCGTCCGCCGGCCGCGACGGCTATAAAAGCCACTGCCCCGTCGTCGTCCTCCTCAGCCTCCAAGCTTTACCATTCCCACTGTCGCCGCCTCTTCTCCATCCCAAACCGCCGTGGCTGCTACCATCACCACGACGGGCCCGAACGTCGCCGTCGTTCGGCCGAGCCACTCGAGTCATCCACCTCAGCTAAGCCCGGCCATCGCGCGCGCTCTTCCGCACAGCCGCCCCGGCCTCCTGCCCAGCCGCATGTCGCCCCCCGGTCGTGCCGCTAGGCCACACGAGCCGCGCCGCCGTGGCCGTGCCAAGCCACCGCCAGTGGCGCTCCGGCCGCCCTTGCCATGCTCGGCCGGCGCCCTCCCCACCGCCGGCGCCACCCCGACCCCCTTCTTGCCGACGCCCCCAGCCTCCCTCCAGCCCGGCCGCGCGCCACCGCCCGCGCCGCCCCGGTCGGCGCGACCCCGACCGAGCTCGCCGAGCCGCCCGCCACCCCCCCCCGGCTGTGCCGTCCAGGCCGCGTCCCGGCCGAGCCGCCTCCCGCCTTCCCCGGCCGCAGGCCGTGCCGCCCAGCCGCCGTGCCCGTGCGCCGTGCCGCGCCTGCAGCCGCGCCGTGCCTGCCGTCGCGCCGCGCTTGGCCGCCGACCGCCGGCGCCCTACCTCCCGCTCGGGCTCTCTCTCTCTCTCCCGGGATGAAGCAAAGGCAAGAAAGAGAAAGGAGAGAAAGAAAGAAGGAGAGAGAAGGAAAGGATAAGGAGAGAGGAAAAGAAGAAAAGAAAAAAGAAAAGAAAAGAAAAGGAAAGTAAAAGAAGTGGGACCTGTCGGTGGGCCCCACTATTTTGACTCTCTCTGTGCGGGCCCCGAAGACTTTGAAGAGTTTATATCACCTTCCTCTCGTTGTTGGGCCAAGCCATAAAGTCCTCCACAAGAAGTCTACCAAACCTCCCCCGCATTCATTGGGCCAACCGGCCTGATAATCTATCCAAAAGTCTATAAAACCTCCCTCATTTCCTCGGGCCGAGCCCAAGAAAATCCATTTCTGCAAAAAGTCTATATCATATCCTCTAGGACGAAGTCCACCAACAAGCCATCCTTCTCACCAAAGTCTAACATATATCCCTCTACTCACCCAACCCCCTCTATTGAAGTCCATCTTGCCTCCCCAAGCCATTCATTCCTGTTGGGTTGGTAATAAAAAGATAAAATCTAATGCTCCTCCCGGGTACTGCTTTCGGCGACAACGACGCCACGCGTCGCGCCGTCATCTAAACCCCGAGAACGACTAACTTATTGAACGGCTAACCTCTAACATTTGACCCATTGACTCACTAACCTGCTGACACTCTAACTTACTGACTCACTGACCTCTAACTCGCTAACCTCTAACCCCTAACTTGCACTAACCCGCTAACATTTACTCCTTAACATTGTGTGTTCGTTTGTTACCACCAATCGAACACGTGGTGTGCGAGGGCAATCCGCGGGCCGACCGTCCCCAGGCTGTACATCGACGACTGTAGTTTTGTGTGAGGACCACTGCTCGGTGTGCCGCTACCCGGCTGCCGCAAGGTGAGCTCCTCTCCTACTCTTCCTCTTGCTTTTGTTTCCTTACCGCCATTGTTGCCGCGGCACAATGACGTCGTGAGGTGCAACACCGTACCCGTTCCCTGCGCGGTTGCCCTCCACAGCGATCACCGCTGTGCCGCCGGTCATGCATGCGTCATACAGCTAGCTGGTTGTACGTGTGCATGCATGCAAGCAGCTCATATGCATGCAGCTAGCTAGCTGTGTGTATGCATATGCATGCATGCTTGTAGATCGCCCAAGCCCTTCACCTCACCATGCGCACACCCATTTAAAAACAAAACCTGTACGTGAGGAGTTAAGGGCGGTCCCACCCGTCAGACCTTTTTTCCTTTTCTTTGTTTTAAAACTTTTCCAATCTTTTAAATTTTGTATCTCCCTCGTTTTAAATTGGATTTGAACGAAACTTTTGTCAAAATCTTTCTAAAATCAAGATCTACGCAATGGCACTGGTTTGGTTATTTTTTTTGATTCTTTCTGGAATTTTTGGCTCTTTTTTTTGTGTTAGCGAGTAGTTTGTGACGTTAGTATTCAACCGGACAGGGTACATCTGCGAGGAGGAAACTGAGCTAATTGAGAACGAACCCCCAATTGAGCAAGGCAAGTCACTACGCCTCCTTCCTCGAACATGTTGATCCTATTTTTATAAATGTGTTGATTACAAATAAAATTGCATGCTAATTATAAAATGCGTACCTACATTTGCTTAAGCCTTACCTTTGATATTATTTATCCTTATGTATTTACGCACCTTTGTTACCTGAGTATATTACTTTACGCGTGATTATTCATTCACTGCTTAGCCCTGCTTACATAGACGTTATACACTCCATATGTGTGATATGTGGATGTGGTTATACCGATCACTCAATGGGAGTGATCGTTAGAGATCGGGTGGAGACATAGGCGCCACCCACAACATGAAAACCTTTGTGAAAACCCAAAAACTTAATTAAACAAAAGTGATTTCGACTGGGGCGGCACGGATAGAATATGGGTGGTTCTGGGAACGGTAAGCCGCCGACCCTGGTCAGTTAAGGACCGAGTCAAGAAGCTAAGCAGGAAACGAACCGAGTACGACCACACTTCTTGAGTGGGGTTAGACCCGGTGGACTAGGTTATTCTCGTGTGGTGGCACCCTAGACATGTGTCACGCCCCAAACTAACCCCGAGCGGAGGCCAGTATAAGGCGATCCAAATTAACCTGTATGCCTCTACCAGTCCCAGGAAATAGCGCTGGTACAACAGGAAGACAGAATATCACAACAACAGTGGTCTCTTTATTAAGAGTAGGATTACAACCAAGGTTGGAACTGCGGACAGAACCCGAGTTCGCAACAGCATTACAAAAAGGCGGAAGCGAAAAGCGGAGACTAGCTCTAAGCCACAAGCAAAGCCTTGGGGGAAGGCCGAAACCCTACTACTGCTCGAAGTCTGCTTGCTCCTGGAAGAACTCTTCATCGGCAGGGTCCACCTCTTCGCCTTCGAGAACTGGGGGGGTTTAATTATATAGAGCAAGGGTGAGTACGGGAGTACTCAGCAAGTCAGGGGAATTAAGTGTTTAATGCAAGCTTCAAGGGAAAGCCAGTTGTTTTTCACAATTGATTTTAGTTTAAGACTTTCAGAAACATCTAAGTGAGTGCTTCTCAACGGCATAGACGAGAAAGTGCGTCTTATCCGGCCGGAGCAGTGAAAATGTATCGATTGATTCTTGTCGGCACGAGAGGCTCCCTGCCAATCGTTTACCGACCCGGCTGCTCCAACAGCCACACGCGAGAGGCTCCCTGCCAATCGCTCACCAACACCGGCTGCACCAACAGCCACAAATCAAACACGTCGGAACGAGAGGCTCCCTGCCAATCGTTCACCGACACTGGCTGCTTCAACAGCCCAACTTATGCACAGGAAGGAATTCTCACACACCAACAGCAGTTCACAAGGATCCCATTTAAAACTACGCTAAGGAATCACCTCACATCCGCCCATGACCGTGGGCACGGCTGTTAGAACAGTTATTAACCTCTGCAGAGGGGGTACACTTTACCCACACGACGTTACTAACCCCGAATCACCCAGCCCGCGACTCTCAGTCACGTCTGGCGACCTTGAAGCTTTCACGACAAGGCTTTTCGAAAGCCGACTCAGGGTCATCTTATGCCAACGGGAGGGGTCCCACGGACCAACACCAGGTTAGGTCCCAGACCATACTGTGCCAGGAAGCTCAGGTGAAATCTTGGTATTCGCACCTCGCGTACGAATATCGAGACTCCCCTCAAACTTTAAAATTGATCACCTGGGTAAAACTTGAGTTTACAAAATGCTCGGAAAACCCGACACTTGGGTCGGTGCCTTGAAAACTAAAGTGAGTTTCTAAAACTCGCGGTACGGGAGACGTACTGGAGGTACGGTCTACTCGTTCTCGCTCTAAGGACCGATTCCTTGGGAATTACATCTGAGCATATGTCAAGTACGACCACATGGGTGATATGGGACGCCCCTGGCTGAGTAATTAGCTAGGCCAGGGAAATCTTGATGCCAAGGGACAAGTGGATTCGCTGGGGTGGTGTCGGGGAGGAACCCTGGGCTTCCTAGCACAGTATGGTCTGGGACCTAACCTGGTGTTGGTCTGTGGGACCCCTCCCGTTGGCATAAGATGACCCTGAGTCGGCTTTTGAAAAGCCTTGTCGTGAAAGCCTCAAGGTCGCCAGACGTGACTGAGAGTCGCGGGCTGGGTGATTCAGGGGTTAGTAACGTCGTGTGGGTAAAGTGTAACCCCTCTGCAGAGGTTAATAACTGTTCGAACAGCCGTGCCCACGGTCATGGGCGGATGTGAGGTGATTCCTTAGCGTAGTTTTAAATGGGATCCTTGTGAACTGCTGTTGGTGTGTGAGAATTCCTTCCTGTGCTTAAGTTGGGCTGTTGAAGCAGCCAGTGTCGGTGAACGATTGGCAGGAAGCCTCTCGTTCCGACGTGTTTGATTTGTGGCTGTTGGTGCAGCCGGTGTTGGTGAGCGATTGGCAGGGAGCCTCTCGCGTGTGGCTGTTGGAGCAGCCGGGTCGGTAAACGATTGGCAGGGAGCCTCTCGTGCCGACAAGAACCAATCGATACATTTTCACTGCTCCGGCCGGATGAGACGCATTTTCTCGTCCGTGCCGTTGAGAAGCACTCACTTAGATGTTTCTGAAAGTCTTAAACTAAAATCAATTGTGAAAAACAACTGGCTTTCCCTTGAAGCTTGCATTAAACACTTAATTCCCCTGACTTGCTGAGTACTCCCGTACTCACCCTTGCTCTATATAATTAAACCCCCCCGGTTCTCGAAGACGAAGAGGTGGACCCTGCCGATGAAGAGTTCTTTCAGGAGCAAGCAGACTTCGAGCAGTAGTAGGGTTTCGGCCTTCCCCCAAGGCTTTGCTTGTGGCTTAGGGCTAGTCTTCGCTTTTTGCTTTCGTCTTTTTGTAATGCTGTTGCGAATTCGGGTTCTGTCCGCAGTTCCAACCTTGGTTGTAATCCTACTCTTAATAAAGAGACCGCTGTTGTTGTGATATTCTGTCTTCCTGTTGTACCAGCGCTATTTCCTGGGACTGGTAGAGGCATACAGGTTAATTTGGATCGCCTTATACTGGCCTCCGCTCGGGGTTAGTTTGGGGCGTGACAACATGGTAGGTTCTGGATATCGGTATGGAAATGTGGAAGTGTGTGGTTTAATGACGTCAAGCTTTATATATGTATAATGTAACCTTCAATCTCGGGAGCGCCAGGACTCCCCTCACAACCGGCTCGAGGTAGGAATGTGGCGCCGGGGGTGCAATGGGGATTCATAGTCCTTGGAGCGGGTGCCGCCATGCGAGGGTGTTGGCGTAGAATTTAGACCCGCCTCACGACCAAACGGGTTCCACGTTTCCACGGCGGCCTGGGAGATCTGCTTAACTCCAGTGCAGGTCCAAAGGCTTGCCTAGGTGTGTGTAGAGCGTGCCAATTGATTTGATCCGCAATCAACAAGATAAACAAGCAAACCATGTAAGTAAACAATGGCCGATCGGCCGATAGGCCGATGTCGCATTGTCATGACCTAGCCAATAGGGCAAAGCTATATCGGCTCACTTGTAATTGTGATAAAATAGAATCAGAATATAGATCTAATCTCATCGGCCTTCATCAACATGTTCATGTCAATTAGCGGCATCGGCTGATGAGGAATAAAAGAGATAAGTGCACTAGTTAACACTCTAATGCAGACTTGTACAAATCAATCAACTTATATAAATATATTGATCATAGGCAAACCCTAAAGAATAAACTATAACAAATGCATTTATATTTGTCAATCTACTCATACAAGTGACAAATACATATAAAAACATTATAGTAGTTACATGTATTAGATAAGACCAGCTGAAACCCCGGCGCTATCCTTAATTACGATCAAAAACAGGCTTTGGATTAGATCTCAAAACAGGACTAAGGTCAATAGCAACTCAAAGTGTGAATTGAGACTTAACACAAAGAAAATCAAGTCATTGATCGCTTTTGGGGATGGTAAATGCATTGAAAGATTTAACTAAGCATAATAATTAAACCATCGTTGGCAATAAACCCTAAAACGAGTAGATCGCTGGCGAAGCATAATTAATACACTTATGAAAATCACCCAAAGCATGATAAACGACGATCACATCATCGAGGCTTAACGTGCCTAAAGCGACACGCTAGCCCCGACGATGTAGATCGTCGGGCACGAGTTCTTACCTCTGCTCTGGGGAAGCAAGAACTCGTCGAGATTAACCTCTTGCGAGGGTTGGCGATGCGCCGAGAGTAAATTGATTTGTGTATTGTATTGTTGTGAGAGAGCTTCTATGTACATACTACCGGGATATTTATACCCGAGATTACAACATTGTCCAGATAGGACACGATCTTATCTACAACTTAACAAACAAGTCTTTACGGCAGATTAGATCTAAACCTACTTAATTTACAAGATACAGTTGCCTAAAACCGAGCCTTATCTCTATTTGGCAACTTCCTTGAAGCTTATCTCAAGCCCAGACCAAGCCCATGTTAACTCTATCAACTCTCTAGCTCTATCAGTCAATAGCCATATTGAATCCGTATCGGCCGATATGCTCTTCCTACTAATGCTTCTTCCAGTCCGATACGCTTACCGAGTCCGATACGAGACTTGGTCCGATTCCAACTTAGTCGCCTTCTTTGAGTCGGTTTTTCCTTTTCCTCTCCAAATAGATTACAAAAATCTTCTGTTAACAGAGGGTAACTGAAAAGCCGGGCCGTGACAAGTCTCATGTGTTGGGTGCGTCACGGAGTGTAGGATTAAAAGCGTACATCCGCTGCAGTGTGAGTAAATTAAACTATTCGAATAGCCATGCTCGCGGTTAATGAGCGCTGGGACTTTTATTACTCTTGACTAGCCTCGTTAATTTGTAATATTGCTTAAAATATGATGGGTATGGAAGGTGTGACCTTGCCTGATGTGCAAAAAGGTCGTAGTGGTTAAAACTGTGAAAATTGGATGCGAGGGTAAACCGGACCAAGCGAGGCTTGGGGAAGGTGGATGAACCCTCGCAGGTTAATGACAACTTCAACTTAACGTGGTTTTCAGTTAAAACTGTTATGGCATAGGTTTGTGAAATAATTTGTGAAAACTAGCTTTATGCAAATAAACCAAGCTATCCTTGAACCCCTATGAACATTATATGCATTCTGTAGTGATGGCTTGCTGAGTACGGTTGGTACTCACTCTTGCTTATTTAAATTTTTTTAGAAAAAGGTGTTGGTGTCGATCTGTGCATGTGCTATGCTAGCAAGGAGTTACCAAGAACGGCAGAATAGGGACCTAGGTTCACCAGTCGATGCGTGTGGGATAAAATGGACCGCCGCTGCTTCGCTTCCGCTACCTCATTTATTTGTGTTGGTATTTTGTATTATTGTCGACCATGCTTGGTCTATTCGGATCCCATTTGGGCTATCCTTGTATTATTAATAGATTGTAAGACCTGTATGACGATGTCAGCTTGTGATATACAACTGTGTCATGTGTGTACCATCTACTGATCCAGGGAATGGTATTATAATACACATGGGGTTTCCGGTATACAAAACCGGGGGGCCCACAGGAGTGAGAGGGAGCGAGCCAACGGCTCGGATTCATCAGAGGAAGGCCGGAGGCGGCGGATTGCGGCGGCGGCCGACGACGGCGAGGAGAAGGGGGAATGGCGCCGGGGCGGAGAGAGGGCGATTCGTCGGAGAGGGAGTGCCCACGCGGGTCCTCGGACGCGTTCCGAGCGTCGGGAGGGGCGGAGCGGCACCAGGGGACGCGGGCGACGGCGCGCGGAGCTCGGCACCGAGCGACGGCGGCGCAGCGAGCAGAGGCGACTGACGGTGGTGTGGGGGTGGCGCCTAGGGCTCGAACACGCGGCGGCGGTGCTACCTAGCGCCTAGGGAAGGGAGGAAACGGAGGGAGACGGAGGAACGGAGGGTTACCGCGAGAGGAGGTCGCCGGGGAAGAAGGCCGACGGCGCGGGACGAAGCTCGGCTCGGCTTCGGGCCGAGGGAGAGAAAGGAGAGCGGCACCCGGAGTCCCCTTCGGGCGTCCTCGGGCTCCGGTGGCGGACAGCGAGAGCGGCGGCACGGCACGACGGTGAAGGAGGAAAGGAGCTCGGTGGCGGGGCAACAATGGCGGCCGCGAGAGGGAGGGTGCGGGTTTAAAAGAGGAGGCAAGGTCGGTGGAGGCGAAGGCGGTTCGGGTGAGGCGGTGGAGCGCACGCATGAGAGAGTGAGGAGAGAGGGAGTGGTAGAGGAAGAAGATGAGAGGTAGTCACTTACATGTGTTTTTTTTTAATTTCTTGGATAACTGGGTTGCCTTATGGATGTCACGTCAATTGAAACCACCCAAAACAACTAAGAAATATTTTTGAACTAGTTTTAATATTTGAGAAAAACGATATACCTGATTTTGTATTTTAAGGATGTGAATCAGATTCGGCTATTAGTTGAGATTATTGAAAGAGACGTTTTGTAATTAGTGGCACAAGCCGCAAAGAACTAATATATAGCCCATTTCAGATGGCAAACCACTGGTGAGTGGTGATTGTGAGTGGCGACGTGATGTCACTATCGCTGTCCGCTCATCAGCAGGCACACGCAGCACGCAACAGCCTCCGTACAAAAAAAAGACACCGGTAGACTTACTTAAAAAGTTCTTGCAAAACTATAACAAACAATTATTTCAACTGTTTAATTTAACTTGATAAAAGTTATTGAAAATCTAGGCTCACAACATGACATATAAGTTTTAATAAGAGTTTAATAAAATAATTAGGGTGAGTTCTTCGTCCTACTTTCCCAACTCACCTCTCTCTTTTTCCGCGCGCACGCTTTTCAAACTGCTAAACGGTGTGTTTTTTGCAAAAAGTTTCTATACGAAAGTTGCTTTAAAAAATCATATTAATCCATTTTTCAAAAAAATTAGTAAATACTTAATTAATCATGTACTAATGAGTCGCTCCGTTTTTCGTGCGGAGAGAATTTCTTCCCAACACACCAAAAAAACACACCCTTAGGATATATAGTGTTTTAAAAAAACACATTCTTTTTAAGAAACCTAATATAAACATAGACGCTCACAACACGTTCATACTCACTCCTATAAACACATGCGCATATCCTATTCCTATGAGCATCTCCGAAAGAAAGACCAAGCTAGATTGACGAAGTCATCACGAGTGTCTTACTGTCGACACAGACACGTCGCCTATTATTTAACCTAGGTGGGATGGTTCCACCGTAAGAAACCTAACCAATTGAGCTATGCTAACTCGAAAAAAAAAATAAATTGTGGCATGGTCAATATTATTCATGACCGAATTTTGTACAGCTTTTTTTATCAACATCTTAAAAATAAGAAACAAACGAAAAAGATGCAAAATCATAGAGGTAACAAGCAGTACAATCTAAGCCTGTTCATGGGCACGCCGTGAAATAGAGGTTCTTTAATAGTATAACTTTATTTTGTGTTTAAATAAATTTAAATTGACTTTCTTAATATTTGTGTGTAGCAGTTGACTTTTTTCTCAAATATTTTTTTTATTTTTCTGTATATTGTTTGTTTTAAATGAATTTAAATTAAAAAATCCGTGTAAATTTTCAACTGAAATTTGAAACTTTCAACTCAAATATAAAACTTTTGATTCAAAATTTGAAAACTTTCAACTCAATTTTAATACTTTGAACCTATAATTTAAAAAATTTCAAGTCAAATTTTAAAACTTTCAACTCAAAATTCAAAAACTTAAAAACTTTCAACTACCATTTTAAAACTGTCAACTTTCTTTAAAAACTTTATAAATAAATTATTTATGTACTATATTTTTTTAAAAAATAATACTAAGGTGCTGTTTGGATCCAGGGACTTATTTTTAGTCCATGTCACATCGAATGTTTGAATACTAATTAAAAGTATTAAACATAGACCAATAATAAAACTAATTGCATAAATGAGTGTTATTTCGCGAGACGAATCTAATGAGCCTAATTAATCTATAATTAGCACATGTTTACTGTAGCATCACATCGGCTAATCATGGATTAATTAGGCTCATTAGATTCGTCTCGCAAAAAAGTCTAAGGTTATGAATGGGTTTTATTTTTAGTCTACGTTTAATACTTTTAATTAGTGTACAAACATCCGATGTGACAGGGACTTAAAAAAAAGTCCATGTAAATAAACAGCTCTAAGTATTAACATTAGCGCTGCCTCGGCGGCTGGCGCGCGCGGCTGCGCAACTTATGCAGCCGCAGCGCGCGCCAGCTAGCCTCTCCCGCAAGATGATCAGAAGCCCCTCGTGCAGCGCTGCGGACAGTGCTCCACGCCTCGATTCGCGGGCGCTTGGGCGTCGCGTCGCCTCTACTCCGTCGACCGGACACACCCACAGCATCGTCGATCAGAAAACTGTGGCCGGCCGTTTCCCCGTTGTTACACAACCACACGCCCCGGTCACTCGCAGGGCACGCCCAAACCCCTACTCCGCCGCTGCTGCCAGCCTAGGGGCCTAGCTACTTTCACGCGTGTCCCGCCCCGGCCAGGCTGCCACCACTCGCAGCCTCGCCCGCGCGCGCGAGGCGTCCAAAGTACGTCTTCTCGTGTAAAAGAATCGAGATCGGCGCGCATGACGCACAGGCGCACAGCTCGAGCGAGCGCTTTGCTTCCGGCCGCCTGATCGATGCCCACGGTCTCGTTGGTGACTATGTAAGACGTCTAGACAAGCTTAGCTCCTCTCGCCGGCCGAGCCAATCTGGGCACACGCCTTGCTCCACAACTAACTCGCCGGACCGACCAAGCGCAAACGGCCGGATCGTCTGATTGAGCTTGCAAACGTCAGAGGAGCTAGCGCTGCACCACTACGCACTCACACAGAGACAGTACGACGTGTCACACTGCTTTTACTAGTGGATATGAATATGATCTCGGTGGTGCAAAGCTGCAAACTGAATGCTGTTCATTTCATTCCTAGAGAAGGATGGAAGGATGGAACTAGAAGCGCTATGTATAATCTATATAATGTATTCATAGCTGAAATTCTAGCTAAAACTACTGCCGCCCCAGCTTGCGATTCTCGGCACCATAGAGCTGATTGGTGGATCGAGCACGCAAACAATTTCTCGGCATCACCCTGCTATTATTGTATCCTTCTGACGTTTCAGACATGCGTACGTACGTACGTGGTGTACTCCATGTTGGTTTAGGCTCAACTGAATATCTTTCTTTAACCGAACCTGTTATCGCAGTGACGTCGACATGGTTGAATTATAGCTACCGGCCGGTTCTTAACTCTGTCATATTAACCTCAAGGTCGTATGGAGTTTTGCTGAAAACAGAGTACGCTCCTGGGAAAATATTCATATACAAGGTGCTTGAATTGGAAGACACACGATATAAAAGTTCAAGACAATACAAGTCCCTCCAATAAACTTATTAATTAAAGTACTCTTCACCAAATCACTCACATGAAGGCATCCAATTGAAGCATTTGCTCCAACCTTTTTCTATCATTCCTTTGGAAGTTCCAATACGTTTTCCCTCCTTGTCCCTCTCAATCCAACTAAAGGATCATTTTCCTTTCAGCTTCCTCCAATTTCCTAGTGGAGCACCCAATAACCTCTTCTCTGATCCATGTGTGTTAATTTTATTGATGCGTACCACTAATACCCAACAAAGCAGCATTTTCTCGTTCATATATATGTACTTTTTCCTACCTCTTACATTGCATATCAAACTTATGAGCACAGGCACTTTTGTTGTTATATATAGTGCATCATTTGTGGCTCTTTGCTCTTTTAAAAAGAAAGAGTTAGCGCCTAGATGTGGTGCGGTGGTGGTATGCTCTGCTCAGTCACATCCATTTCTGCACCATAGAAGATATTTCCTAGCTTAGCTAGATATACATATATAGGCATGCTTATGTTGCTATGTTGTTCTCACTCCACAGGATTCATGTTTTACAAAAAATGTTCGCACCTATAGGTGGCTCATTTATTTCCATGCAATACTTAATTTATAGGATTAACTATTGTTTGTATATTTTTACCAAAGATCATTTCCATCTAGCTATATAAAGAAAGCCCAGGGTAAGCGTGTTAACTTACTTTTTATTCATTGCGACGCACGGAGGCAACAAGCTAGTTTTTGTAAATAAAGGAAATACGCCAAAAATTGAACAGAAAGAGGGAAAAGAAACGGCGCAATTAAGCCACAATATACACCGATATCTCATAGTATCAATTGAGCTAATTAAGCTCCTCTCTACATAATGAAATAGTGAGCAGTAAGTACTTCTTTCGTCTCAAATTATAAAGTTTATATTTTCTTTATACGATTTTCAGTGATACATTTTGATCTTAAGAAATATAAAATTAACATCACATGAAAATATTTTAAAATATAAAACTAGTAATATAACATACATAATAATATTATTATAAATATATGGTTAGTATAATTATTAATCAAAAGTTATCGAGTTTAATTTTTTTTAAAAAAAGTCTTATATAATTTGAGACGGAGAAACTACTATTGTGCACTTGAAGACACTGATGACCATAGCTGTGATGGTGGTTTTCCCTTTCCGGTTGTTCACTCCACGAAATACGCACTACCCGTGGTGGCCACGCGCCTGTCTAATCTTTTTATGCCAGTGGCCGCAGCACATTCTTCAGATTAATGAAAAGAATGTGTCAGGATCGAATCTTAAAATTTTCTTTTTTTTCTGCCTCCCACCCAGAGTTGGCTATAGCTTGCTAGCTAGAGCGCAATGCAAGCTGATCATGCATGCTAAGTAAGGAGTAATATTGCTATGCTTGTCCCTTGTTCCCGGCGCTTGCAATGCCCAAAAGGTCAAAAGCTCAGAGCCACCGTGTGTCCTAGCTGTCCGTGTGATGCTTGCTTTGTTCAATTCATTCTTCCTTAATCGTGAATCCGCACTATCTTTAGATCGAAATGAATGCTAATTAACCTAATATATAACCGGGGTGGAGTGTAAACCACGCGTTTATCACGCACAGATCGGTGTTCTGTGATCGGATCTTTCGGTATGCATCATCATCAGCATGCATGTGCATGTTCGGTTTGTGCATTTGTAAACTGTTTTTTTAAACGTCAACATACATTTGTTTAATTTGTTTTTGCAATATTTTACAGTACTTCATTCGTACTACTAACAACTTAATAATACAGGGCACATATTGATATATACATATAGTGTGGTGTGATCATTGTGTGGTTTAGAGATGAGATGAGATGAGTTAGCTAGACTATCCCTATTTTTAAATGGGATGATCATGTTATCTGTTTGACATGAGCATGAAGTGGACTGTATTTTTAGGATCGGATAGTATGTGGAGTGGTCTTATATTTTTAAGGGATCGAAGGGTGTGATCCACGTGTTAGTGTGAGAGGAGGGTAGGTTGGATTAATCCGTTACTTTTAAGGTATGAATTATAAGAAATATTTTCTTTTGAGAACATCTCATTTTACCCATCCTCAAACATCCCGACGGTTCAGCACGACCCATCCCATCCATCGAACCACGTGTGTATCGCGTGATGACATTATATGGAGGTGCAGCCAGCCGTGAGGCCGCACATATGCTTTGTACACGACGAACGATGGTTAAGGATCAAACGAGACGGACGGCGAGAAACGCATGTCACATCGTCGCCCGGTCGGGTCTATCTCTCAAAGTGGTCCCGCTCCACGTCGGCATCCGATCCACAAGTCAGCGAGGGGCGCGTGGCCGGCACACGCCGAGCGATCTGGGCCCTCCATTTCGCCAACCCTAGCGGGCTCCCCCTATAAATGGCGCTGGCCGAGGCGTGTGGCCGCCACACTGCGATCCCCATCCATCTTCTCCGCACACGCCACACTCCTCTCGATCTTCTCCCGTCTCGATCAGCTGATTCGCCCAGCCTCCGGTGGCTTGCTTGTGCTTCGTATCCATGGATCCCCACCTCAGCTCTCACGTCCATGCCGGAGCCGCCGCTCCTAGCTGCATGTGCAGGTTGCCCAAGGAGGAGGATCTAGCCGCCGGCGTCGTCGTCGTCGACGTCGAGGCGGCTCCTCAGTACACGTCCTTGAAGGTGGCCGAGGCCGACGTCGTCCCGAGAGGCGGCGGCGGCGGCGGCGAAGGGGACGCTGGCGACGAGGTGAACTACATGGCCCGCGCGCAGTGGCTCCGTGCCGCGGTCCTCGGCGCCAACGACGGGCTCGTCTCCGTGGCGTCCCTCATGATCGGCATCGGCGCCGTGAACGAGAACCACAACGCGATGCTCGTGTCTGGGCTGGCCGGGCTCGTGGCCGGCGCGTGCAGCATGGCCATCGGGGAGTTCGTGTCCGTGTACGCGCAGTACGACATCGAGGTGTCTCAGATCGAGCGCGACAGCGACAGCGACGGCGACAACGCCGACGCCGCGGCCGCGAGGGAGAACCTGCCGAGCCCGACGCAGGCCGCGTTCGCGTCGGCGCTGGCGTTCGCCGTCGGCGGCCTCCTGCCTCTGCTGACGGGCGGGTTCATCAAGCAGTGGGGGCCCAGGGTCGGCGTCGTGTGCGCGGCGAGCAGCGTCGGGCTGGCCGGCTTCGGCGCCGCGGGCGCGTACCTGGGCGGCGCCAACATGGTGAGGTCCGGCACCAGGGTCCTCCTCGGCGGCTGGCTCGCCATGCTCGTCACCTACGCCGTGCTCCGGCTGTTCGCGACGCTCTTTCACAACATGAACATCTCGTCGTCGGGGTGATGATGCGTGTGTGACGCAGAAATCGTACTAGAGATGAAGAAAATAATAAAGGGGTTGTGCTAGCTAGCTGTTTAATTAATTAACTACTCTTGGTTAATTTGCCAGTACTGTACCTAGTGGCTGATTAACTAGCGAATCCCTGGATACCGAACTGGGAATAATCAGGGTGTGTAAGTGTAATGGTTGTGATATATGAGGCGTGGCCAGGCAAATGGTCTCAAATGAGAATATTGGTGTTGAATTATTGTATACCGATTCCCTTCTCACTTTGCCTCCCGTTTGTTTTCGATTGGTCTATGTCTCAGTGACAGTTCAGAAACTAGCTGATGCTCTGGGTTGCGAATATCCAAGTGTGCCACTGGCTCGTTGAATTTTTTCTGGTTGATTGCAAGCAAATGCCAAACAATACGTTGAAGCTGCAGCCGGGATTGCCAATGGTCAATGGAACTTGTACCAATGGAAAAAAGAACAGTTTAGAACACAGAAAACAAGAACGGTGCACAGATTGTCATATGCCCCCTCAGCGAGTCCAGTAAAAGGCCCGGTTCATCTTGGGCCTATTTATGCCACGAAAGCCCATCTTGGTCAGGAATATAGGCCTTCTTCTTCCACATTCTAAAGTTCAGATTTCTTGATAGTAGTTTGACACTAAAGTTACAGACTTGTGAAATTTACACTACAGAAAATTACTTTTTAGGTGTAAAGGAGCACTCGACCGATCCAACGAAAATGTCTGGTGATCACAGATCTGATGCTCTGTTAGCCTCGAGATATTCTGCACCTGATTTCTCGATCTTAGCATAGAAAATTATCAATCCATTGAGCCGGTTGCACAAATGGAAGGTAAAATAATATGAGAAAAGGACGATACAGCTGGAACGTTGACAAAGAAAGATAAACACAGTTGCTTTCACTACAAATAAAAATGGTATAATACTCCACTTACAATAAAAGTTCAGCTACAACTGTGTACCAATATAGCATTTCTCAAATATAGCAAATTGAACTGGAGAGCATTTCTCAAGGAAGAAAGCAAAAAAGCCTAACTGAAAGTCTGAAATTCAACTGGAATTGATCTCTCAAAGAAAATTTTCCTCTTTTTTTTTTGAGTCCTGAAAGCCAAAAGGCTGCTGGTTTTGTGAGAGCCCATGAAGAAGACTACCCTTTCCACGAGAACGATCCCTCCTCAGCTAGCTCTCGTCGGTTCCAACCTCTCCCAACTTCCTTTTCTGGATTCTTGTGGCTGCCACGCGCCACCGCGGGGGTTTTTTTTTTTGGTACCAACGACGATACGACCTCGCGCGGCGCGAAAGTCGCATGTGCCAACGGCATCGTGCCGGCCTCTTCCACCATTTCCACGGCTGAATCGATATGATTCATGATCTCTCTCGTGGCGGCCACACGCCTCTTGCTAATTTAAGCCCCCCAACTTGCACGTCGGATTCGTCGCGACCTCCCGGACAGATCGCGTTGTCGCATGGCGGCCACGCGCCAACCGGGTAGTTTATTCCCACGACGACGAATATTTCGGCCTGTTTCCATCTCGGAGCACGTAATCCGGGATGCTTTAGGTGAACTGCTCCACGCCGGCCTCCACGTACCAGCTAGCTCGCCAAAGTTCATCGTGGTGGCCATCCTTGATGAAAGTCTCTGCTCCTGTATAGCAGATAATAATATGCTCGATCGCGGTTTTAGCGCGCGTTAGGTTTAAAAGTCTTCTCTTTGAAGAACAGATAATAATATGCTCAAGGTCATGGCTTGCGTTAGGTTTGTGATAATATTATGTTTACTTTTAGTCGGCATATTTTTATATACAAGCTGGGACAACTAGATTCTTTTTATATGTCTAGATTAGTCGTCGGTTTGCTTGTCACATGTACATGTAAGATAGTCGAGAAAGCTTGAGGCTTATGACCTCGTCAAAGCATGGCTCATGTGGGCTCCGCTAGGGCTGTGAATGAGGCTGAGCTTATGTACAAGGTTGCGAGCTTGGTTGTGTAATGCAAATAAATTAGAAAAATAGATACAAACTAGTATTTATCTGCATGATAAAATAGTACGTAGGAGTATAAAATATTTTTCATAGCCCTATATATTTCTCATTTGTTAATTTAATAATTTTAATTATAACATTTCTCATTTCTGTCATGAAATTTTTTATTGGACACAAATATTATCTTACTGACAAGCTTTCAGCCAAGCTCGGATTTCAATTATGTCGAGCTCGAGCTTGCTTAGAAGCTGAAAGTAGGCTTGCAATAAGTTTTGCATTGAGCTTGAGCGTAACAATTGGACTCACTCAAGCTCGGCTCATTAGCAACCCTTGTCACATAACTAGGCATTATAAATATATAATAGTTTCAATCTTATCTCGATGTCCAAAGCACGGTAGTTTTCTTTACTCCAAGTTGAGTTAAAATTCTTCCTTTAAGTTCATTCGGATTAAATATCCTTACTAATAAGTGGGTGTTGCAAAATGTGGAATTAGTGATTTCTCGAAAAAGAATGTGGCCTTACAAGCTTCTAGCTAGCTTCAGTCAATTCAAGCATCCACTGTGTGCAAGAGATTTGATTTAATTATTTTGTCAGAAAGGTACGTAAGAGCAAGCTGTTGAACTTTCGGTTGGACGCTCGGAACTGGTCAGTGCGTGCTGGAATAGCCATACGGTGCAATTCTCCGGGTGGACTTCTAGTCTACCACAAAAAAAATGGACTAAACTGAGGATATGAAGAAAGAGTTGGACAAACATAACTGAAAGGGAGTTGGGGTTATGTACCTATGCAAAACTGTGTTCTCCTGCCTGCTGGTGTGGATATTTCGCCAATTGGACATGAGGCTTGCGCTACAGATCAAGCTGTCTTTTTTTCCCTATTCATATACATGGATGTATGTGCAAAAGCACTGTCACTAATCACTGTTCTGGCTTGGATATCAGGATAGGTATGTCGTAATATATATTACAGAATCCGTAGTTTTTGTTTTTAAGAAATGTCAGAAGCTCTGCCAATCAAATACAAGGAGGATCCGAAAGGAAAAGGCATGGCACATATGCATGGAATGACAACGAGGAAGAAAGAGGAAATTACAACTCAGAAGTCCATTTGGAAGAAACCACCATCTGAAGGTACACTATGCACACGAGTCTTCTCGTGTACACATGTACGTACACTTCAACTAACAAATTTCATCAAAAAAAATCCAAAAAAGTAATACAAGTACTTTTAATAATATTAAAGTTTTAACCTTAAATTTATTATATTTGAGGTTAACACCGATGGGCGTATGTGCAGCGAACAGTTAACACCAATGGGGCGTATGTGCAGCGAACGGGGGAAGGTAGCGCTGGAATTGTGATCCGAGACCATGGGGAACATGTTTTGCTCTCATCCTGGAAAGCGATAAGGGTATATTTGTGGAGTGATCTATCATATATTACTATATCTTATTGATTTTTAAAAATTTATTCATAATTATTTGGATGACATATAAACAATGAGAGGACATTCTTACAATAGTTTTTCAGGGAGAGTAATAACTTTGCCCATGGGCTTGCCCATCTGGCTTTGAGGACGCAGCATTATTCTGTTTGGCGCTTTCAATCTCCTTTGTGCGTGTCTGAGCTTCTCGCTCGCGAATGTAATTCTGCTGAAGTTTAATTTATAAACTCTTTTCCTCGTTAAAAAAAAGGAGGATAAAGAGAGTACCAAGGCCGGGCCCTTAAGACCACAAGTATATGTTCAATTACACTATTACAGCTGTTGTTATCCAGAAGCCATAGCAATCAGATAAGGGATTGCTGTCAATATGCAGAATTATTGCTAATTTATGAATGGAACAAGAATTGGAGCTAACTCTATATTACTCTTAGCTTTATCCAGATATAAAACATTGTTGGATGTATGGTACCATCTAATACCCCCTAAACAACACTCATATGCATTAGGAAAACCGGCAAACACAGCAGCTTGGATTATACTCTTCGCAATCTTCTGTGATTCTTGCGAAGGAATTAATGGGCTTGTAATAAAACAAACAGTGTATTTTACTTCTGGGAGTACATAATATTATCCGTGACAATGGCGCCTGTAAGTTCATTAACATCCATTATCTAAAAACAAAAGGGTAAGTTCAATAATCTCTCCAACTGCAACACTTGAAGAAAAAGAGAGAGAGACTCCTAGGTGAGTTTTCAGTTCAGGCTATTTGATTCCCTTTGCCTCCCTTATGCTCACACCTAGTACTACACGATGCAATGCTCTTTTACAATAAATATTCTCGTGGTTGCCACATGCCTCGCCAGTAATTTAGAGGCTAAGATTCCAGCTATGCATCGAACCATTCAAGCCTTCCCGTGTCAGCCACGCGCTCGGGATTAATATAATGCTAATATGTCCATCAGATGAGCTGGATACATCTAACTTGGCCATCCTCCTTTTAGCACCCATTTGCACTAATTGGTCCATCCTTGACTTGGAAATTTTTGGTCTTTCCATAGCCAAATGACAAAAGGAGCCAAAGGATTAGGTAAGAGTTTTTACAGTGTCACGATTATAAATAGCTGATGTGCCCCTAGATATGTCCTGCCCATACCATTACCATAGACGCAGGTCTTTCTCAGGAAGTGAAGAGAGCAGCAGAGTTGCATATATCTTGCAGGGTTTATCAGGTAAGCTCTATATAGGTCGCTTCTCTTCTGGGATATTCATTTTATTTGGTTTTCCTTTTGCTTGTGTCATTTCTCTGCTTCTAGAAAATGGAAAATACTCATGAATGTCATTCTGCTACTGTTTCAATACAAGTCCTTGACCTATTCTCTAACTATTAAGGAGCTCAGGTAGCTTTGATCGATCTGCAGAAGATTTTCCGGCACTATACTGCATGTTGTTGATCATATGACATTTTTGCCACAATTTCATGAAGTTCTCTCTGTAACCTTTGTTACTAACAAAATCTCGGCCGGCAATCTTCAGTCAGCCCGGCGAAAAACAATTTCATGGAGTTAATTTATCTTGCTGTTGAATTTCCGAAACTGAAGAATTTAATGCCGATCTTCAGATATGGTCAGTATTTCAACCATCGGGATATATATAAAACCAGAATATGCTAATCATCAGTATAAGCTGAAATGGAACCAATCATGTATCTTCTGACAAGAAAAAAAGATTCAGACCATATATGCAGCACAAGAAATGCAATGCAAATCTTATTCATGTGCATTTCCTTGTCTGTTATACGAAGCATGCCATTGGCAACTAATGTCTAATGCATGAAATAGCAGAAATTTTCTAACACCTGGTGCCACTGTAATGCAGTTTGCGGCACAAAAGGAGTAGTACGGCGATTAACTGAAACTCGAATCATCGACGCTGATTGAGGTCTTCAGACAAGAAGAACAGGCATCATGCAACGGTGGACGCGCAACGGGATGCTGAACTTCTCGCAGCCGGCGTCGTCGTCGCCGTTCGGATTCTACGACGCCGGCCACGGGGCGTCGAGCAGCGGCGGCAGCCGGTCGCACGGCTGCAGGAGCCAGAACAAGGACCAGCGCAACCTGGAGAAAAACCTGACCAAGGTGAGGAAGGAGTGGATGAAGGTGAAGGAGGAGATGGGCTACGCGAGGCTGCTCAGCGAGCACCTCAGCGAGACGGTGACGGAGACCGACCGGAAGGTGGCCGCCATGCTCGAGGAGCTCGACCGGACGGACAAGTACATGCAGGATATACTGTCGTCCCAGCAGAAGTAGTGAGCCATGACATCAGATATTCAGATGCGTATTTTGATGGATTTCTATGTATTTACCTAGCAGCTAGCTAGATCACCAGCTTCTTTTTCTGGGCATTTTTGCCATTGTGGTATTCGGTTTTTTAGCAGATCGATGTCCCGGTACAGGGTATATATAAATCATATGTTACCGATATGTTCTGATATGTCTTTAAAATTTTTCAGCTTCGCCTCCCTCTATATGCCATTTCCTTGATTTGCTTGATGAGTCATCTCATCACTCATCCGATTACCCATTACGTAAGATAAAAGCTAGCAGCATGCCATTAATCTGTACTAGCTAGCTTCGAAGCACAAGAAGCATGTGTTTGAAACGCAGGAATTTTCCCGGCCGGTTCTTCTGAAAAAACAAATATATATATATATATATAGCTAGGTTCTTGTAAAAAGAATTACAAAGAAACTCTGAAATTATTGCGTTCCAAAGAGAGCGAGGTAAACATGGCGTTTGATCAACTGTTCCTCATGTATTTTCAGAGTGATTTTTTCACTAGATTTAATGGCACACATTGTGCGTGCTGAACAGTACAACCTGTACTACACACACGGTACTACGTGGTAGCAGTACAAGAGTACTCTCTATAAGTGGAAGCATGGCAAGGTGACGGACTAGCTTTGACCCGACCAACAAATCCCCAATTAGCAAACAAGGGAAACGTTAGCCCTTTCTCTTCTTCTCTTTACCGTGCAAGCTAAGTCCAGGAAAGTGAAAGCTCAGGGTGTCGATTACATCAGAGCTGACGATTTGTGGGGGTGGTAGTAGCTACTCCTAGCTGGCTACCCTCTCTTAGCAAAAAGCAAAATTTTCTATGTACAATTGTCAAACGTACGAGGAGACAGCAAAAATATAGTATATTGTGTGTGAGTGTGTCGCCATTAGTCTAATGGGTGCGACTTGATCAGTGATTACCCACTTGGGAAGGCCTCCCCTGCATTATGCCATTAACAAAATCAACTCGACGACGTCAAAACCAGGCGACTCACCGGCTTACGATGGAGACGATACGGTGGGCGCCGGGATGCTGGTGATGGCCTGACGCGCCTCGTCCCCTCTCGCGCCGTATTCAAATGC
Organism: Oryza officinalis; assembly: GCA_008326285.1. NCBI lineage: Eukaryota > Viridiplantae > Streptophyta > Magnoliopsida > Poales > Poaceae > Oryza > Oryza officinalis. Next base: position 30,394,990 of record BDMV01000004.1, on the reverse strand, counting down.
AAATGGCAGCACGGGCTCCATATGCATGTGATGTGACCATAGTTTTATTTTTGCTGCTCCCTCCTCGTTGATGCAGAGATAATCAGATAATGAGTATCTCGTGCGTGTTTCTCCGAAATGTTAATTTAATCCCGATTAGGCCTTGGATGGGCCAGAGATCAACGTACTTGGATGTTGGCTCTGGACCCGGGTGTTTCTTTCAAAAGTAAGCTGGACCCGGTATGTTCGGCCTCTGGCAGTGGCACGCCAGGTCCATATATCTAATTAGTTCACTTTAGGTCTCTCATCTTAACATTAAATTTGAAGTACGTCCTTCAACCATAATATTAGATATAACGTGTCCCTCGGCTTGCAAAAGCGGTATACCCGATGCCCTAGTCAATATAGTACCTGGTTTTAGCTAATGTGATGAGTGGGACGCACGTAAACCCCTCATGTCAAGGCTATTTCTTCTTCCTCCAACCGCCCCTCTCTCTCTCTCACCGATTCTTCTATCTCCATCTTCGAAGCTGGAGGAAGAAGAAATAGCACATACATGTGGGGCCCACGTGGGTCTCACTTGTCACGTCAGTCAAAATCAGGTACTATACTGTTTAGAACCTTAGGTATACCGGTTTTATAAGTTGAGGGGCACGTTATATCTGGTATTACGATTCGAGGACGTAACTCAATCTTGGTGTCAAGATAAGGGATCTAAAGTGAACTTATCCCGGCCGGTATGATGCACACGCGTGCTGTTGATATGGACGGCCCAATAAATGCTGTAATTCTACTCCCGGGCCAAAAGCCCAAAAATATGAAAATGGGCCGAGAAGCCCATCTTTCCAATCCGATGAGTGACACCGCATCTTGAGTTCTGAATATCGTTCATGGTGGTACTTCGTGGTAGACTATTTGGCCTCTAAAATAAACATAAGAGAGTGAGATATTAACCCATCTGCTGCTGCCAATTTCAATTTATAAGTGCCTTGTATGATCTGTGGTGCTGCAGATGTCCTGAGATGTCAACCAGGCGGTATCTCAACCGGTAAAATCTGTATATTCTTCCCGTGCACGTCGCCCATGAAAAAGTTCCATATATTCCACTGAGATACGTGGCTTCTCCGGTATCTACCAGGCTTATTTTTCTAGCTTCGGGTAGAGCGGTCACTTACGTGGCCTGATAGCAAGCCATCGGAATGGCAGAGGAAGGCATCCGGTATTCCGGTGGGCGCACATACGCCGTAAGAATTGGTAACTATTTTGCCAAGCGAAAACACGCGAAAAAACGAGGAATTTGGCGGTGAGCGCGAGTGGGCCATTGCGCGCGCGGACACGGTGGAGCCGTGAGGTGAGAATGTGAGATGCTGTGTGTGGTGAGCTCTGCAACGTCCAAAGCTCACACTCCCTGCGGAGCGGATCACTTGTGGTCGTAAATGCCGAGACGTGTCTGCTTAACCTTATGCTGATTTGTTTTACTTACTTTCCGATCACTGCTGATTACTAGTGCGTGAACTGCAGTACAACATTTCAGTGCACGAGTTTGTATTCTTCTAGTTTCAAGCTCGTCGTTGATGCTCAGTATATGACGTTCTGGTACAATAGAGCATTGTAGTGCAGTCATAAGATCGAAATTTCAGATAACACCACTAAAGTGAGGAGGAGGCAAATATCTTTTTATTTTCACAGGCCAGGTTGTGCGAAATATCATACACTGTCTTCACTGGGATGATGTTATTTTGAAAAATAATTCAAACAGGCAAGATTGGAAATTCTTGTTAGTATTTTTCTTTTCTGAAAATGAAAAGGAGATGTTAGTTAGGCAGAGGCAGTCTCCGGAAATAACGCGCCAATCCAAAACGTGAGACGGGAAACGATCCTCGCATCCCCGCGGCTGACATTATCTGCAGCCTCCCCTCCTCACCATCATCGCCACCATCCGCAGCAGCTCGCAGCTCGCGCGCATAAATCCCTCCACGACATCCGCACGCTCCCGCGGCGCGCGCAGGCGGCAGACTAAGGCAAAGGGGGAGAGAGCGAGCGCTCGCGGCAGAGGCAAGGACGAGAAAGGCGCCACCTCCGCCGACAACCATGGCAGCAGCCGAGGCGCCAGCGCTGCGGGCCGCCGCGCCCGCGCGCCGGCCGGCCGTCTCCGCCGCGTCCGCCTCGCGCCTCCTCCTCGGCCACCGCCCCTTCCCCGCGTCGTCGCCCGCGTCGTCCCGCTCCCGCTACGCCGCCGCCGCCGGGCGCGCCGCGGTGGTGGCTGGCCCCGCCGCCGGTGCCCTGCGCCCGCGCCCGCGCAGGCCGCGCCTATCGGTCGTCGCCATGGCCGGCAATGGTGAGCGAGCCACAGTCTGGCGTTACTTGCTGTGTGTGTTCCATTTTTTTTCTCCCCTGGACGTGTGGTTGATGGTCTGCAGTGCAAAGTGTGCACTGACGGTGTTCGATGAATTGGCCCAAAAGGATTATCTTTCGTTATTTCACAGAGTTGCAGATGATTGCCACGCAGTAGTATAGAATTTAGGAGTGTTCTGTTGGATAGTGTATTAGTTGCTCTGTTGTTAATACTAGTTTTGCAAAAGAGAAGGTTGAGGCAGCATGCCGGCGATGGTGCTTAGGATTGTTCGTGGGCTGCTGCTTTGTCAGACAAACCATTGATGAAGCTGCTTCTAACTAAAGAGTAATTGGTGCAGAAGCTCTTCTGGAGCTCATAACTACTCATGGTTCTGTAAATGGTTATTGTAGTAGTAGAATTTCTTCCCAATAGAACAAACTGAGAAGCAAGGAATAGAGAGATGCGAGGATATAGCTCCATAAACATCTAAATAGAAAAATACACATAGCTATATAATCAAGTGTATGTCCTCTCCATGTTTGCTTAGTTAGCAAAAAGAATATGGTCGATGGCATTTTGCTCTTACACAATAGACTTGTATGCATGTAACTTATCTTGTCGATGCAACATATTGAATAAATCCTTTACTTTCTTCTAATTACTGTCTTTTATGCATCTCCTAATGAATATTGTGCAGAAGTGAGTTTCTATTTTGCAGTAAAGTTTTTCATTAAGTTAATTACATAACTTCTGGAAGCCAAGTCTCTTGGATTCCTTTTCGCTTTTCCATTTTGTGGATTCACAGTTTTCAACCAAAATAAATTACATTGCTTTCTTCAACCTATCGATTACATAAATATTGACATATTTTACTTTTATATACAGATCGGCAAGTGCCTTTGACGGATTACCGCAATATTGGTATCATGGCACATATAGATGCAGGAAAGACAACAACTACAGAACGTGTTTTGTACTACACAGGAAGGAACTACAAAATTGGTGAGGTCCACGAGGGAACAGCTACGATGGACTGGATGGAGCAAGAACAAGAGAGAGGAATAACCATTACATCTGCAGCAACTACTGCTTTCTGGAACAAACATAGAATCAACATCATCGATACTCCTGGCCATGTCGACTTCACTCTTGAGGTTGAGCGTGCTCTCAGGGTGTTGGATGGAGCTATATGTCTATTTGACAGTGTTGCTGGGGTAGAACCACAATCTGAAACCGTGTGGCGCCAAGCTGATAAATATGGGGTTCCAAGAATATGTTTCGTAAACAAAATGGACCGCCTTGGTGCTAACTTCTTTAGAACTAGAGACATGATAATCGCAAATTTAGGTGCAAAGCCTTTGGTAATACAGTTGCCCATTGGTTCAGAGGACAATTTCCAAGGAGTTATAGATCTGGTCAAGATGAAGGCTATTGTATGGACAGGAGAGGAACTTGGTGCAAAATTTTCTTATCAGGATATACCTGCTGATCTCCAAGAGATGGCTGAAGACTACAAAGCTCAGATGATGGAAACTATTGTAGAGTTGGATGATGATGTTATGGAGAGTTATCTAGAAGGTGGCGAAATAGACGAGGAAACTGTGAAGAGGTTGATCCGAAAGGGAACAATATCTGCCAGCTTTGTTCCTGTTCTATGTGGTTCAGCCTTTAAAAACAAGGGTGTCCAACCACTGCTTGATGCTGTTGTTGATTACTTGCCATCCCCTCTTGACCTGCCACCAATGAAGGGCACTGATCCAGAGGACCCTGAACTGATCCTTGAAAGAAAGCCTAGTGACGATGAGCCATTTTCTGGGTTAGCTTTCAAGATCATGACTGACCCATTTGTGGGATCATTAACATTTGTTCGCATATACTCTGGGAAGCTGGTTGCTGGTTCATATGTTCTCAATGCAAACAAAGATAAGAAGGAAAGAATCGGAAGGCTTCTAGAGATGCATGCAAACAGTAAGGAAGATATAACAGTTGCTGTGGCAGGTGACATAGTAGCTCTTGCTGGTCTGAAAGATACAATTACTGGTGAAACACTTAGTGACCCAGATAAGCCTGTTGTGCTTGAACGCATGGAATTTCCTGATCCTGTCATTAAGGTTGCTATTGAACCAAAGACCAAAGCTGATGCTGACAAAATGGCAACCGGACTAATCAAGCTTGCTCAAGAAGACCCATCATTCCACTTCTCTAGAGATGAGGAGACCAACCAGACTGTTATTGAAGGAATGGGAGAGTTGCACCTTGATATCATTGTTGACAGATTAAAGAGAGAGTTCAGGGTAAGTATTCTGATTAGCTTTATTATTGCTGTACATGCCCCCACATGATTACTCTACATTTATGTGCAAATCATATTGAACAGTTGCTATTGCACTTATAAACCAAACCATTTCCTATGTGCTTAGACTTTCCCTTTCCCTTGGCCAGGAGAATTTACCTGATAAGATAGTAAAATGTTCTTTTGGTTAACTTATTTATTTATATTCTATGATTTAATAGCTCGGTTCTTCAATTATGCCACTTATCTCACCAAATAATCTTATTGAACACCTACGAATAGAAGCATTCCACTAGTTTTTTAATTCATAATTGCACACAAGAATTTAACTGGAGCTCTTAAATATGCAACTGCACAGGTTGAAGCAAATGTTGGAGCTCCGCAAGTCAACTACCGTGAAAGTATTTCCAAAGTTGCAGAAGTACAATATGTTCATAAAAAACAGTCTGGTGGATCTGGGCAATTTGCGGACATTATTGTGCGATTCGAGCCTTTGGAGGCTGGAAGTGGGTATGAATTTAAGAGTGAAATAAAGGGAGGGGCAGTTCCAAAAGAATATGTACCAGGCGTGATGAAGGGAATAGAGGAAAGCTTACCCAATGGTGTCCTTGCTGGTTACCCTGTTGTGGACCTCCGAGCAGTGCTGGTTGATGGCTCGTACCATGATGTTGATTCAAGTGTCCTGGCGTTCCAAATTGCAGCCAGAGGTGCATTCCGTGAAGGATTGAGGAAAGCTGGTCCAAGACTCCTGGAACCTATAATGAAAGTTGAGGTGATAACCCCTGAAGAGCATTTGGGCGATGTTATTGGCGATTTGAACTCCAGAAGAGGACAGGTCAATAGTTTCGGGGATAAACCTGGTGGCCTGAAGGTAGCACATAATATGTCCTTTCCCTTTATAGTATAATACTATATTTAAGTGTCCAATTATACTCTATTATAGTTCGCTGGTTGAAATGTGGCCTGAAACTTACTGTGGTATTTGATGCAGGTTGTCGATGCTTTCGTGCCACTTGCCGAGATGTTCCAGTATGTCAGCACACTGAGAGGAATGACCAAGGGGCGAGCGTCATACACGATGCAGCTCGCCAAGTTCGACGTCGTCCCACAGCACATCCAGAACGAGCTCTCTGCGGCGAAACAGGAGGAAGCTACTGCTTAATTTTTCCAGATTTTGGTAGATATAAACGGCAACACCGGAGCAGGTGGATAGGACATCCAGGTGTATGTAGCTTTGTAGCGTCAAGCCCCTCGGGGAGGTATTGTTTGCCATTGTTTTGGACCTGATAATGGCCTTGTCAAGTTCTTTTCTTCTTTTTGAAGACTACCTGGTTAAAGTTTTCAGAAGAGAAAGCGGTAATTATAAATTTTTGCTTCCTTCCTCTAGCTGTTCGAGCACCCTTGTCTTTTTTGTTTTTGTCTTTTTTCTTGGTTTATTCGCTGAAGCTAAATTTTGAATTGTAGAAACTAGATTCAGTGTTAATTTTATTAAGGATTTTTTCCATCGTAGACTATGTTTTAGTTATTATTTAAACCATAAATGATATAGATATAAAAATTTTACCGGTAAATTATTTCGGTTACTCCGTTTATGATTCTGCCGTCCTCTTCCGTATCCTTTCCGCGCCCGCGGTGCTTTGCCTCGGTCTACTTTCAGCCGTCCCTGGGTCTTATCCTGAATCTCTAATCAGCAACACACCGCCAACACTCACGCCAGCGTCCTGTTGGAACTCCGTGGGAGCCGTCCCTTCTCCTTCTCCTTCTCCTTCCCCCTCCCCCCGAGACGGAGACGCAAGAGTTTTGCGCTTGCCGATGGGAGATTCAGGAACGGATCATTGCTAGCGACGGCCGATTCTGCGTGAACGAGAACGACTCGAACAGCGAAGAGAATGCGGCGGACGGCGGGGAAGTGGTGTACGTACGTCGACACGATTTGCGGGCGCACATGACCGCGCGGTATCAGACTTTTTAGGCCAAGGCGACTGGTAGCGATAGAAAATCATAATATTCGTACTAAGCGTTCCCTTGCCGAAATCAACTTTATTAGAACTTAATAATGTCAAATTTTAACACATAGTAGTACTCCTCCCGTTTTTATATTATAAGCGTTTGATCTTTTTCTTAATTAAACTTTTTTAAGATTAACTAAATTTATAAAAAAATATACTAACATTTTTAATACAAAACCAACATATTATTAAAATATATTCGATGTTAGATGTTATAGATGTTGATATTTTTTTAATAAATTTAGTCAAACCTAAAAAACTTTGATTAAGAAAAAATCAAACGACTTATAATATGAAGGGTTAATTGCATTCATGCTATTACAAATTTGTCTATTCAAAAAAAAATGTCATTACAATTCGTCCATTCATAGCCGTGCCACTGAAATTTTACAAAATTAAAACCGTACCATTGCCGTTATGTTTTTCATCCATCTCCTTCCTTTTTCGTCTTCTTCCCTCTCCTCTCCTCTTTGCTTGACATGGTGAGGCCCAAGGTGGTCGTCATGGCCACCAACCTTCTGACCACGGCCCGGCACAACTGCCATGATAGCCTAACGTCGGGCGAGGTACTCCGCGGTGGCGCACACGAACAACTCCAGGAGCGGTGGGATGGCGCCAAGCACACTGATGGTCATGCGGTTCTCGTCCTCCACGACAATCCATCCAACCACACTCACGCGGTCCCCGATCCAGCCAGCCACGCCCGCGGCTGTACCGCCCTACCAAGCCACCACACCAACACCCATCCCGTCCACTACCAGAGAGAAACAACCATGATCGCACCGCATCACTCATCTGATCTGCTCGTGATCTCCCCAACTTTTCCCCCTGCACGTCCACAACTGACTACGCTGACGCCCTACGGCCGCCATGGCTCGCCTGGCAAGTCCCACGGGCCGCGGGGCCTCCACCCGATCCGACGGTGTCTCCCCAAATTCTCCTGCCCAGGGAGACGCCGGGATGAACCGTATCCTGCCCGTCTCGCTGCGGTGGGACGGGGCCACGGCTGCGATCGAGGAGAAGGAGGCGACGCTCAACCCCGTGGCACTAGTGAGGTGGTCACGGGCATTCTGCGTCATCCGCTTTGACCTCGAGCACGGGCAGCTTGTGGAGGCGTGATACCCATCGGGCGCGCTGGCCTTCACCACGGGCCTCGATCGCCTCATCGCCTTCTCCTCCTTCCTGGACTCCATGTCCCACCACCTCTCGCGCCACCGCTCCTTCGTAGCCCTGCCCGCCTGCCTCGCCTCCTGTTGCATGAAGTCGTCGCTGTATTGGTTCCTCATCCGGATGAAGGAGACCGACAGCAGGGTCAACACATGCGACCTCGGTTGTTGCTGTGGTCGTGAGGGCATGAGACAGCGGATGACATCGCGCGCGGTGTCGAGTGAGAGAGGGGTGGGGTAGGGAAGCAAGAGGTGATCACAGTGGCAGCCATGTTCGAGCTCGTCGAGAAGAGATGAAGAGCAAGATGTAGAGAGAAAAAGACGAGAGAAAGAAGGAAGAAGACGAAAAAGAAAGATGGATAGAAAACGTGACAGCAGTGACACGATCCTAATTTTGTAAAAATTTAGTTACATGGCTACGGCTACGAATAAATAAATTGTAATGATATTTTTTTGAATAGACAAATTTACAATGACATGGATCCAATTAATCCTAATATGAAACGGTGGGAGTATCAAATTTTAATAGCGTTGACTTAGTTAGATTTGAGGCTCGTTCGGCTGCCTGGCTCGGCTGTGATGCAGCCCCAGCTGCGCAGCCTCTTGATTCCTTTGCTAAATCTTGGTTTTAAAAGAGGAAGCTTGAACCACCAACATTTAGTAATGTAGTATAGCAGGAGTATGTTTAGTTTTTGCCCTACCAAAAATGGCAAAATGGATAGTACCAAGAAAATTTAGTAAGTTTAAAAATGGCTACGAGCTAAGAAGACCTTTTTTAAGTATTGGAAATTTCGGAACAGCCTGGACCAACCGGAGCTTGCATAAACACGATTTTACAAAAAAAAAATGACGACGAATTTCGCATTAAGAAGTTTCCAGGCACACCGCACACCAATCAAATTACTCCATCCTGGGCCCTGTTAGCCTGTCTACTTCATTTGGACTATCCCTGCACTTACTAGCTTCTGGATCTTCTGCATCACTCCGGGATTCTTCAGATGCGCCTGAGCAGCCTTCGGATTCTCCTGGAAGTCGGTCAACACCTGAAGAACAGCATTACGATGGTCACCAGGCTACTAGAATAATCCATCACCTACCAACACTTCAATTCAACAGGTCATCTGATATGTTTACCTGCTGCATGATAGGGTCCTTCAGAATGTTCTGGATTTCTGGGTCCTGCATAGCCTTGTTCTGCAAAATAGAAGGGGACAGGGACAGATAAGTTAGCAACACTGTTCTTACCAAACCAGTTAACCAGTGGATGGACCGAGAGCACATGTGGCTGGAACTGAAAGGAAAGCCCTACCTGTCTCTCTTGCAATTCCTCCTGGCCCAGTTCACCTCTGCTAGCCTTGTTGATCTGTTGTACACATCTGAAAAACGACAGGCACGGTTAAGGACGATGCACAGTGGAAAGGCAACATGTGAGAGAAAAGGCGAATGATCGATCTCCTTCGCTAAGCATTGCTTACCTCCTAACACCATCAAGCAACTCCTGGTTGTTCGGGTCATGCTTTAGGCCGGCCTGATAAGTTTCCAGTGCTTTGTCATATTCTTTCATGAAAAACTGGATTGCGCCTTTCCTTGTGTATCCCTTGGAGAATGTAGGGTCTAGTTCAATGCATTTTTCAGCATCTTTGAGACCTTCAGGCATGGCTCCCAGCTTGGTATAACAGGCGGCCCTGTTGCTGTATACCTGAAATACAGTCCATGTAACCAATAGCTTAGAAACACTTTCCAACACCACCGATTCATAATGAAGAAAGCATGCTTAGCATTTTCAAATAGTACAACTGAGAATAACCAGATGTTTGACCAATTCACATTCTCCAATCTGTTCTCCATAGATGTACTCATGCACACCAACATAACAGTGAAGTACAGGCTTCACACAGCTACTGTGCTTAAGCAATTGGGTAAGAACAAAATAATTTACCCTTGGGTCCTTGGGGTTTCTCCTGAGAGCTTCAGTGTAATGCTTCACTGCTTCTGGGTATTTCTGTTGCTTGAAGAACTCGTTACCTGCACAACAGCGAGACCAGAGTTAAGTTTCATACTCATTAGCACCCGTAACAAGCAAGATACCCGCCGATAATAACAGCTTTGCCACAGCATACCTTTCTCTCGCTCCTCATCAGCTATTTTTGGATCATAGTACTCTTGTTGCTCGAGCTCCTTCTTTGCTCTTTCAGCATCATTTAGTTTCTTCAGGGTATCCGGGTTTCGGTGCTCAGTGAGAGCCTTTTGGTAAGTCTCAATGGCAACATCATAATCTTTGGAGCACTTAGCAAGCTTAGCAAGAGCAGTTCCCTTTCTGGTCAGTGCCCTAGAGATCATTTTGAAATCAGCATGAAGTTCCCTTCCCCTCTCAACAGCCTTATCACAGTCCTTGATGCACTCATCATACTGCAAAAGATTGGCATATTAGCTTTCAGGACATAACATTACAACAAACTGTATAATGTCAAAACATCCAATACTTGGAACCATCCTTTGCATCACAATCATTTTACATGGCTAATATAATTCGTCACTTTCTTTTTGGAAACAGATAATGCAACACTTTCTTAAACGACGCAAGGCATCTCGACCTATGCTGCTGAGTGCAAGCACACATAGCAAAAGCATATTCCCTTCCACAAACACTCGAACTGGATATCGTCTAAAATTACAGCACTGCAATCTAGAACTGTTGGTATATGCTAAACCTCTTAGGTAAGCAATCACACTAAACCTCTAGGTAAGTAATCACATTAATCAATTTCATAAGAAAGTTTATCAATTCCTAGAGTACTGCTCACATAAGTACACAATAATCTGAACTTTCTAGAAAGAAATCAATGTAGTACAACAATTAGTACAGTACAAAAAGAAAAACTCACCTTTCCCATCTCAAGATAAACGGCGGCCCGGTTGGTGAGGTAGGAGACGTCCTCATCGTCGAGCTCCATGGCTTTTGTGTAGTGTTGGATCGCCGTCTCAAAATCCTTCTTTTTGTAAGCGGCGTTGCCCGCTTCTTTCTCCTTTTGAGCTGCGGCTTTCCTTTCTTTGCGCTCCTTCTCCTCCTCTGTCACCTCCATCGGCTCGGGCTCGGGCTCAGGTTCAGGTTCCCTCGCCTTCGTCTCCGGCTGGTGCTGCGGCGGCGGCGGAGTCGACTGCGCTGGCGGCGGCGGCGGCGGCGGCGCGTCGTGGTTCTGTACTCTGAGGTTAAGCATGAGGCTGAGCACCTGGACCATCCGGGGATCGGAGAGGTAGTTGTTGAGGCTGCTGGGATTCCGCTGCACGTCGCGCAGCATCCGCATGAAGTCCGGCTGGTCGAGGTAGGGGCGCGTGGTGGGGTCGGCGGCGATCCTGCTCCAGAGCTCGGGGCCCTGGAACACCTTGGCGATGGCGTCGGCGCCGGACGCCGGGCGGCGCGCCTGGCGGGCCTGGGCGAGGCCGTCCTTGAGGGCCCCGTTCGACGGCTCGAGGGCGAGCCCCTTCTCGTAGGCCGCCACGGCGCTCGCGGCGTCGCCGAGGCCGAGGCGCGCGGCGCCGAGGCGGGAGTAACCCTTGGCCCAATCGGGCCTGAGCGTGACAGTCTTCTCGGCGTCGGCGAGCGCCTCCGGGTATCGGTGGAGCGAGGCATAGGCCGCCGATCGGTTGGAGTAGAGGACGTGGTTGTCGGGCGCGAGCGCGATGGCGTCGGCGAAGTGCGCCGCCGCCTCCTCGAAGCGGCCGGCGGAGAACGCGGCGTTGCCCTTGGCCTTCGCCTCGTCGGCCATCGCGCGCGGCGGCGAAGGGCGGCGGGTGCTGATCGATCCGGAAAGCGAAGCGGAGCGGGCGCTCGAGATCGATCGTCGGATCGGAATCGGTTGGTGCGTGTTTGGACGAAGGCATCGAGGGGGAGAAAGTATAAAAAGGTCTCAGTGTTCAAGAGTCGCGCGATCTCAACGGTTCTGGAAGATTCCGGAGGGTGGGAGAAAGCCGGGAACTGCGACGACCAGTAGAAGATGCCATTGAGAGAACATTGAAATCATAGCCATGTTTGGTTTGTTGTAAAAATAGTAAAATGCATTATCAAATTTTACTGTTACTGAATTTAATTTTGACATAAAGAGAAGGCAGATAAGCTCTTGCCATCACAATTTAGTCATGCTGCCATACTAAAATCCGGAACCTTCCACATATAAAACTACACCGAAATTTGAGAATAACTCAGACCAAACCAAACGAAATATTTTTTGTCTTTGCCAAATCTGATAATACTACAATTTAGATTTACCAAAAATGGTAGAGTTTATTCCGGCGATGAACCAAATATGCCTCATGTTTGGATCGGCGTATGCAACAACATGAATTTGCATGGTGAAACTGAAACGGTGAATTGGATGGAAATTCATCTTATTTCTACGTGTGTCGTGCATACTACTCCGTGCTACAGTACACATACAGAGCCCTTTTACAACACAGGTTGGAATAAGTCTAATTTGTCTTCCTCATCTGTGGCTTTTGGTCGAATCACATCCTTCAACCATAAAACCGGGTATAACATCTTTCCCATCTGTGAAAACCGATGCAAATCGACTTCTCAAACGGTATTGTAAGCAGTTTATGCTGACATGACAGGTTGACTTAGTCAAAGTATACTGATGTGACAGCCTAGTCATCAAAGAAACTAAAATAGAGATGGGTCCTACATATAAGTGACAAAAGGTAAAATAAAAAATGATGGGGCCCACTTGTCAACCCCACTTCTCCTACTCTTCTTCCTCCCTTCTATTCCTTTCTCTCGCAGCCACTGCACTACGCACGTTTGGGCGGCTATTCCACTGGTACGCGGCGTCGTTGGCCGTGCGCGTCAGGGGCTCGGGGCACCCGTCATCTCCATGGAGTAACGCCTCACACCAGAGCATCCCTTGCCCGCGGCGTTCGTCGACAGGTGGGCCGCGCTCTGGTGGGCGACGTCGCTTGATGGCCCTTAGGTCGCGCGCTACGCCGACCCCATGTGGGTGTTCCTCACTGGCAAGAGCGCATGCACCACCATCGCGCACAACGTGGCCATGAGGACCGCGGGCCCCGACGGCGACAACATCGACATCGAGGGCATGGCGCTCCTACGGCCCTGTTTTTAGGGCGCGTGGTGGCTGTCATCTGAGGAAGAGGCGACCAACCAGCGCGACGAGCCCGCCGATGCTGGACGCGCTCACCGGCCGCGCACGTCGTGGTGGTGGGCTAGCTCGCAAAGAGCTCGCTTCGGTGGCCACGGTGGTGGGTCGATTGGGCTTCGATTAAGGGTAAAAGATAGCAAAATTGAAGGGGAAAATTAGCCGGCGGGAATCCTTGGTGTGAGAGGAAGTTATAGGCGTGGTTGCTCACCTTGCGGCGGCCAAGGAGCGGCACGACCGAGCACGGGGTCGAGGTGAAGCCGATGCAGGACGAGTAACGTCATGAGCCCGGGCGTCGTCCAGGTTGCGTGCGCCGTCCTCGAGCCAGCCCTCTTTCCCTCATCTCCTTCGCCGCTGTGTCGCTCTGCTTGATTGGTAGGCGGCGGTAATTCGTCTCCATCACACCGGCAACGAGGTTGGTGTAGAGTGTGACGGTGGCGTCTGTAGGCAAGGAGGCGGCGCCCTTTGCATCATCATCGAGGAGGATGACGGGGAGGTGGAGCCCGAAAATCTTGGGCACTAGGGTGGAGACGACGATGACGAGGAGTAGGAGCACGATGTCCTCGAGGCGCACACCCACGCGGGAGGAGAGCGGCGGTGGTGAGGACAGCCGACCTGAGCTCTGTGAAGGTGAGGGCACAGCCGCTGCCGGCCGTGTCGACGAGCGCGAGCACGAATGGTCAGGCGTCGATGCGACGGAGGAGGAGGTCGGTAAGGGAGAGACATGGGTCTGTGAATTGAAGGAATTCCTCGATGACGGCAAGGCGGGCACGAAGCGTGGAGATCTTGTCGGCGATAGCACGGAGCAGCGTGGCGAGGGCGGCCAATGCCATGATGCATTGAGGAAGGAGAAGGCGATAAGGCAGCCGCTACCGGAGCTCACCGAAGTTGCTGGCTTGGGAGCTATTAGAGTGTGGATGAAAGGGAGGGAGGAATATGCTTCACCAACATAAGCGACCCATTGTTATTATTAATTTTTTTTTCTATCCAGAATGCTACCAAAGCGTCACATAGGACAAAACTACCTACAAAACATTCCAAGAAGTCGATTTACACAGGTTTTTAGAGATGAGGGAGACATTATACCCGGTTTTGCGGTTGAGGGATGCAATTCGACCAAAAGCAAAACTGAGGGAGGAAAATAGACTTATTCCACACAGGTTTGATTGAGTCAATGGTTTTATGGGCTCATGGCCTGCGTGTGGGCGCAATTTTATTTTGGGCCTCTTATATCATCCACATCCAGTCCCTCCTAGCCCATATGACCTATATTCTGAACGCCCCCAGACCGAAGTACTGATGGGCCATGTTCCCAACTCTGGAGTCTGGACTTCGACGTCACGTCCACGATTCCCATCTCACATTTAATTTGGGCCTTTTTCTATTTTGTTTCTGTAATCTTTCGTGTGCCCAATGCGACAGAATTTTACGAGCCATCCTGAACCCTGAACTCGGTACAAGTTGGGTTGCTCTGGATGACCAAAGCATATCGCCTTGTACGCGTGATCAGATAGATTATCTATCAGCGTCATCTTTTCGCTTATGTTTGTTCTTATCAGCCAAAATTTAAATTTTTAATCTTAAATTTAGAGTTAATTTTAAAGTTTTTTCATCGTAATTTATTTTTCAGCCTTTGCTTTTAGATTGTCAAGAACATGTATATAAAAGTTTTATTCATAAATTATTTTTTATTTATAAATATGGTGTTTTGTTTTTTTTCAATATGCCTAACGATGAGGCTGTACATCCGGAGCCAAAGGTCTCAGCTTTTGACGTTCCACCGGTATAAACTGCAGAGCAGCAAGGCACCTACTCCTAATCGTCTCATGTAACACGCGAGTTGATCGTGATCATTCCTCCGTCACGCAAGATCGAACCATCTCTCGCAAAAGCGGTACAGCCTAGTGTCCACTCCGTTTGTTCCAGAAAAGACGACGGCGACGCACGAAGTCCACCACCTGCGTTCCTGAAAAGACGACGGCGACGCACGAAGTCCACCACCGCTCCTTTTTCCCAAACACAGCAGAGTTTCAGACTTTTCAGTTTCGGTTTCCCTCGTTTCTGATATTTCTCCTTCATCAAGGCACGGAACAATGCGATCTTCGCGCGGTGTTTGCATTTTGCAACCGAAATCTTCGCGAAAATCCCTCCCGTTCACCGTGCCGGGAGTGTACACGTTCTGCGGCCACAAGCCATGGGATTTCCAAATCGCGAAGTAAATGAAAGAAACCGCAAGTTTTTTCCACGCAATGCACCCGCGTGATCCACGCGACCACACCACCACACTCGCGAGGAGCGCGAGCGAAAGCTGCCGCGATGGCGAGGCGACGTGCTGCGGGTCACGTGTCGGCGTCGCACGCCAACGCCGCTACTTAAGGCAGCCTCGCACACCTACTCGGAGTACTTTGCTTGCTTTGACCTTTGTACTGTACTGTGCTGTGCTCGCGGACGGCGATGGCTGCGCGGTGCGGGGTATGGGGCCTCGTCTTCGCGCTCCTGGCGGTGGCGGCGGCGGCGGCGGATGGGGAGGAGGAGGAGGGAAAGTGGGAGCCGCTGATTCGAATGCCGACGGAGGGGGACGACGCTGAGGCTGCTCCTGCTGCTCCTGCTCCTTCTGCGGCGGATTACGGGGGGACGAGGTGGGCGGTGCTCGTCGCCGGCTCCTCCGGCTACGGGAACTACCGGCACCAGGTGAGCTCGCGGTGACGGAGTTGGGTGTGTAAGGGTCTAGGGGCGGGGCGGCGGTAGAGATTAGAGACTAGTAGAAAGGAAAGGAACTGCCTTTGGGGGAAAAATTGAAGCTTTTGGCAAATTCCCCTTTCTTGTGGGCGTTTTTGCAGCTTGTTTGGGTTCGCTTCCCGGTTTGGGGGGTGTTTAGTGTTCACATTCTTGCTGCAATGCTGCTTCGAATTTGTGGTAAGACTTTACTAATTCCTAAGGTAACCCTTGCTCCAAGGTTGTATATTCTTCTACCAAGCTCCTGCTATCTGACTACTGAAATTGGCTTTGAAGATGTTCTGTTCGTTCATGGGTCTGGCTATCCAATCCGTATTACTACTTTGCTTCGCTAAAATTTGGAAATCTCCAGACAGTTATGTTTTGGATAAGCTGTTCCTTTGGATCA
Source organism: Oryza officinalis (assembly GCA_008326285.1). Taxonomy (NCBI): domain Eukaryota; kingdom Viridiplantae; phylum Streptophyta; class Magnoliopsida; order Poales; family Poaceae; genus Oryza; species Oryza officinalis. The sequence continues at coordinate 30,378,934 of BDMV01000004.1, read as the reverse complement.
TCTCTAAGTCAATAATTAGGTGGGGGGCATATTTGTTGGCAACATCATTTTTTATCGGCGAAGATATTTTAAATTTGCTATAAATATCACGAGTACGACACTACAAATAATTTATTGTCCTTCATGCATGATTTATGTTTGTTTAGTGTGTGATTGATCAAAATATGGACAGTGCTAAAGATAACTGAACAATTATACGAGTGCTTGTTTAAGGGACGTTGGTGTTTCCTGGTGCATTGCAGGCGGATGTGTGCCATGCGTACCAGATTCTGCGGAAAGGAGGAGTGCAGGAGGAGAACATTGTGGTGTTTATGTATGATGACATTGCCCATAACATTCTCAATCCAAGGCCTGGGACTATCATCAACCATCCTAAAGGTGGAGATGTTTATGCTGGTGTTCCAAAGGTAGTATTTTCCTTTAATTGTAGTTTCAAGAAAAAAGATGGTCTAAGCAGTTCTAGTTCCAGACTTCGAATTCGATTTCCTTTTCTAGTCATGTTGTATGTATCTCTAATGCTAGTTTTGTATATAATTTGAATGCATGTCCGTGTTCATGCAAGGCTGATCAACTTAACACATGCATTACAGGACTACACTGGTCACCAGGTCACCACTGAGAACTTCTTTGCTGTTCTCTTGGGCAATAAAACTGCAGTTACTGGAGGGAGTGGGAAGGTTATAGACAGCAAACCAGAGGATCACATCTTCATCTATTACTCAGATCATGGGGGTCCTGGAGTTCTTGGTGCATACTCCAGCATATGATATTTTTATTAGTTAATTTTGTCTGGAACTTAGCTTACAAGTAGCATATTTTAGGTATGCCCAACCTGCCATATCTTTATGCTGGTGATTTTATTAAAGTGTTACAAAAGAAACATGCTTCCAACAGCTACTCGAAAATGGTACAAGATCATTTTTTCCTCTTTTCCCTTCCATTTTTTATAATCCAAAACGATGTGCTTAGACTGAAATTAAACCCTAATTTCTGCAGGTTATATATGTCGAAGCATGTGAAAGTGGCAGTATCTTCGAGGGCTTAATGCCAGAGAATCTTAATATTTATGTCACAACAGCATCCAATGCAGTTGAGAATAGTTGGGGAACATACTGCCCTGGGGAAGAACCATCACCTCCTCCTGAATATATTACATGCCTAGGTGACATGTACAGTGTTGCTTGGATGGAGGACAGGTAAGCTTCATTTAGTATCTCTTAGGTGCAACATCTTGTGCATTTGTGTTCTTCTATATAATCTTTTTCAGTGTGTCAAAGGTATGCCTTAAGGGCTTATATAATTTAGTTTTCAGTTTGCAATACTTACAATAGTTTATACAGCTACAGTCATGACTGAACATTGTTGGTCCACTACAAAGCTATCATGCTCATGCTCAGTTATCTTTTTACGCCCTGGAAATTTGTTTCTGCATTCTGATTTGGGACAATTCTCAAAAGTTTTCTATTTGTGTTTCAACATCTGTACAAATATACAGTACATGTTATAATATCTGTGTGGTAAGAAGTACTGCCACAAGGCATAATGTATCATGTCTTCCTGTTAGTATATTAGCCACCTGACTACACATAAGTAATCCACAAGTTACTGTTCTTCATAGTGGCAACAAAGAAAAGCCTGTAAAATATAGGTGAAGAAAATTGGGAAGTATCAATTGATGGAACAACCAGATGACTAATAACAAGTGCATGTATTGCTTTGCTACTTTACCTATACTAGTACACTGTAGCAATTATGCTCTAATGCTTGATTCTGAAAAAATATTGTCCTTTTGACAGTGAGACTCATAATCTAAAGAAGGAAACTATCGAGGATCAGTATGAGCTGGTAAGTCTCGAGTGCACTTTCTCGATATTGATTCATTGTTTCTACTCACTGCTTTCTTGGGCAGGTTAAGAAAAGAACATCAAATGCAAATAAGTTAAATGAGGGCTCTCATGTCATGGAATATGGTGACAAGACATTCAAGGATGAGAAGCTTTTCCTTTATCAAGGTTTTAATCCTGCAAATGGCAACATCACAAATGAATTGATTTGGCCAGTACCAAAGGCTGCAGTCAATCAAAGAGATGCCGATCTTCTTTTCATGTGGAAGAGGGTAAATTCTAGCTATTTCTTCAGTTTATTCGTTTCCGTCCTTCCTTTCTTTAAAAGTCCAAATTGTATGTATATAATACTCAAATTGTTGTAATCTAGGGTTCTTCCACTAATAAAAGTTGGTCGGCGAATATTAATACTAAAATTAGCATGTTAGCTGAAACATGATCACACAAAAGTTACATACTTTGGATGAAACATAGAGATTATGATTTTTATTTTCCTTTTTCTTGCTGAACGGTATGGACAGATGCATGGCCCCTTGATGCATTGACATAGATTGCATTCTGACATTATGTTGTTAGGATAATGGTGTTGAATTTGCTTGAGTAGTTTCTTTCATGTTGATTTGGTTGACATCTCCGGTAAGAATTGGCATCATTAACTCTTTTATTGTTTAACGGGGGCTCTTTTGTTTAGTTCTGATCTTTATTTTCTATTACTCATGACCTTGGATATTTATTCCATGGACACTTCACGCTTACTTGCCTCTACTTGTGTATGGTAATAATGGAATACATTTCATATTTGAAAGGGTACAGTGTGATATGCTTCGTATTTGAAAAAGGCCATTACATGGTTTAAGTGTAACAGCTGATAGCATGATACTATGTGAGCTCCATTTTCGAGAACAGGACTAGGACTAACTTTAAGATGTCTGAATTTTTAAGCCAGAAATATTTTCAGAGCATATGACAGTTTCGCGCTAATGTTTGTATTTATTTTTTCAGTATGAGCAGTTGGATGGGGTGTCTGAAGACAAGCTGAGGGCTCTTAGGGAGATCGAAGACACCATAGCACACAGGAAGCATCTTGACAGCAGTATCGATTTCATCGGGAAGCTTGTGTTTGGTTTTGAAAATGAGACTTTAGTCCTTGAGGCTGCAAGAAGCTCTGGTCAACCATTAGTTGACAACTGGGATTGTTTGAAGAAGATGGTGAGTACAAGGCTCTTTTTTAACTCTAATATAAGCCATCTATAAATATTTCTTGAGTTATTGTCTTCCTTGTTGCCTGTTGGCCTTAATTGCACAATGCTATCCTTGGCTCCTTGCCAATTGTCAGGTGCGAATTTTTGAATCTCAATGTGGATCACTCACTCAGTATGGCATGAAATACATGAGAGCATTTGCAAACATATGCAACAACGGTGTCTCTGAGGCCAAAATGATGGAAGCAAGCATAAACGCTTGCGGCCGTTACAACTCGGCGAGATGGAGCCCAATGACTGGAGGAGGACACAGTGCTTGATCCCCTGCTATATACAGGTAAAATTGAATAACAAAGTCCCCGGAGGTTTGCAGACCTCATTTGTGTGAACTTCTGTATATAACATGGGAGACAACAATATAGCTAGCGACCCAACAATATGGAAAACGAAAATGCGAGAAAAATTGCAATCCCCTTGTGTGATGGCTAATCAGTAGGTGTCATATGCTTGTTGTACCCAACAATAGGGCTTGTGTGTGATGTGGCCCTCTGTAAATTACTCGATTAGCAATCGATCCAAGAATGATTATGACCAAATATGTGCATGACGTTGTCTTCAGACTTAATAGACAAGTAGGCCAATTATTAGTGGACGAAAAAATGATGACCCAAAGTAAGGTAGTGCTGCTCCGATAGCCCTACCAAGATCTCGCTTACATATCTATTGCTGGAAAAATGAGATTACAAGCGATATGAAGCTCTTGCCAACGTCATGCAAGCGAAGCTCTCTTTACAAGTCATTCTCACACAGAATGCGAGGACTGAAACTGAAACTCCTTCCAGGCATCAAACGAAGCTAGCCTGCAGTTTAGAGTGATACATCAGTTTATATCAGGTTAGTGAAGCTTTTAGTGAAGCTTGCATATCGAATGAAAGATAACGTGCCAGAGGAGCAGATACAAGGATACTCCTGCTTCATATGATAAGTCGTTTGATGTTTTCTTAATCAAACTTCTTTAAATTTGATCAGATTTGTAGCAAAATATGATCAGATTTGTAGCAAAATATAGTAATATTTTCAATACAAAACAAATATTGTATTAAAATATATTTAATGTTAAATTTAATGGAACTAATTTTATGTCATAAATGTTGCTAATTTTTTTTATAAATTTAATCAAATCTAAAGAACTTTGACTAAGAAAAAAAATCAAACGACTTATAATATGAAACGGGAGTATTAATTTGTGATCTAGTAGTAGTCTCTCCAAAGACGACAAAACAGAGAGGATTTCCAAGTCAAGGAGCTTACATGATTTTCTAAGGAAAGAGATGAACACCACGAGGATCGCCAGCCCTGCCAAGATGCCTACGATTATTGCCACAGTCCGCCCGACGTCATCTTGCGAATAATCTGCAGCACAAAGCCTACTATTATCGCCAGAATCCAAAGGAAATCAGACAGATATTAGATTAGCACGGCACATATGTACAGGACTACAAAAAGCAGAGTCCCTTGCAGAGTGCCTCTTTCCGTTTTGTTTATCGCGAATATATTCAGCATGGGAAGTGGTTGAGTGGCTAAGGCGCTAAGCTAGCCGATCAGCCGCCGCTCGCCGTCCTAAATAAATTTGATATGCTTAGAGAGATTGGAACTTTGTTTAGTGGCCATCACTGGGTCAGAGAACCCTTTCTTATCGGTATATCCAGTACAAGAAAAGCAGTGGACGATTATCTAGCTTACGGATTAAGCACTGTCCTGTAGGAAGCTCTTTGCATCCCTGCACAAGTGTCATTGAAGGAAATACGAATCTTACGATATTTAACAAGTCAGCTCTATTGGATCAGAGATAATAATTTACATTGTTACTGCCCCTTGACACATCATCTGTTCAGTACTGGAATCATCTTTGTTAGTCTTCTTTTTTTTTTCTAGTATCAGAAAGAATAGTCCTTTTTGTTACTGTCGCGTGATCATCTGGTATTCTGATTAATGCTGATGTCCCACCAAAGTGAGTCTAATGATACTGTCACTTGCATGCAGTCCACCAGAAAAGCCGAGGTGATTAACCTTGCAATTTTTTCTATTGCAGGAAAATGACAGAACTGCTTCGTTGGAGCTTCCTGAACATACGACACTGGCACTCTGTAACTTACATAAGTCTGTAAGTTATGGGTGGTTGCTAGCTTACAGGCAGTAGTCTCTAGCCACTAAGCTAACTTTTGGTTTCTCAGTAGCGCGGGCGCCTTCAATCAAGTGATTGCTCTCTTGTCTTTTTCTCCTTATCATCTCCGACAGACCTCTTTGAATTTGATCGATAGCCATAGGTGGCTAAATAAATTTAACTATATGTAGATTATGTTAAGACAGCTGAACATATACTGTGTTATGTTCATCCGTGTTGCATATGCATGCACATAGGATGAAAAAGGTTGTCAGTAGTGGACACCCATTCTGCCTGATCTCTCTATCAACTTTGGTAAGTTTACCCATTGCCCATCGGAATCAATTCCCGTCGCAACTTGCTCAGCTAAGGTCTCTGTACACTGTACTTAACACCATCTAACCGAGATAGCTTAGGACAATTGGCAACTTGCAAATGGTAAGCTTGATTACTTGATCAATATAGGTTGCAGAGAATTGGTTCGGGGTTCGTTGTCTGAAACGCAAGGCTGAATAATGCAATTTTGCAGTATTGCGCGTACCTTGTGACGGGCGGAAGTAGAAGCCGTTGGCCCAATACCTGACGTAGCACTGCGCCAGGTACACGTCGGCGGCCAGCGACGTGCCGCAGGTGCCCTTGAGCTGCCCGACCGCCTGCGCAAGGCACGTCGTGCAGTCGCCGGCGCCGAGGTCGCCCAGGCACTGCGACACCCCCTGCACGTTGCCGGAGCTGCTCACCTTGTACCCGTTGGCGAGGCCGCCCTGAAGCGCGGCGAGGACGCTGTCCCGGTTCTTGAGGAAGTCGCCATCGCCGCTGGTGCTTGTGCTGCACTTGCGGTACACCATGGCAAAGTCGGGCTGGCCAACGAAGTTGCTGCTGTCGTAGCGCACGTAGCAACCCTCCAGCTGCAGCGACGCGGCGTACGCGCTGTTGCACACCTCGTTGAGCTGCCCCACGGCGTTCCGCACGCACGCTGCGCAGTCGGCGTTGCCCAGGTCCCCGCGGCACTGGTACAACCCGTACGCCACGGCGCCGTCCCCGGTGCCGTTGCTCCCGGCCGTGAAGCTGTTGTACCCGCCGTTGGGCGCCGCGTTGGTGATGGAGGCGAGGAGCGAGTTGAGGTTGCCCTCGAACGGCGTGCCAGGCTGGTACTTGGAAGGCGAGCACCCGGCGTAGATGAACGTGCCGGTGGCCGCCTCGGTGACCGTCGCGCCGATCACGACGAGGACGACGACGGCGCAGCAAAGCCGGTCGAGCTGATGCATGACTGAACTAAGCGCTAGCTGCTGGCTTGAAGCGTGCTTACGCAACGCAGGCGTGGCTGGGTCGAAGCAAAGCGGCGATGCTTTTTCCGAGTCCTTGTCGCGAGAGCGAAGAGAAGGTGGTGGGGAGCACGCAGAATAAATGCGAGCTTTTGGTTAAGCTAACGCTTCCTCGATGATCTGTGGTGGTGCGCGCGCGCGGCGTCTCTAGAATTTATACGTCGACTCGACACGGCGATGCATCCTCCTTGCACAGTTGGACCTCGTAGCGGTTGGTCGGGTGACTCTGGTCAGTCATCTACTGGCTTTGGTCCCTCCCGATAACTATGCTCTGAATGATTGCTTGGGTACATTCAGTTATCCTGGTGCTGTACCAGATTGGGGTAAGACGGTATGGGCAGTGATAGGATGCACAACCTATCGTAACCTGTGGCATATGGTCTGAAGATAAACAATGCCGTTTCGACGAGTGCACTCGAGGAATAGGCTGTTTGACTTAAGCTGCATGCCTGAATGCTCTGCGAATCCGGGAAACGGGGATGGGAACAGAATTTTGAGTATTTTTGCTTCGCCAATAAGCAACTGCCATTTCCACACAGGTGCACACAGCTGATTTTATCGCGGCTCCTGCGGCCCTTTTCCACTTTGGTGCGGTTGTGTCCGTGGCTGATACGAATGATATCTCTGTAATTCTGTATTGAAGTCAACAAGCTCACAACTCCAAAGTAGACATGGAGGAGGTATTCGCTACAAACACATTCTTAGGCTGTGTTTTTGAGACATTTTTTCAACTTCACTTTCTCATTTTTCGTGTATATATTTTTTAAATTATTAAACGGTGTATTTTTATAAAAAGTTTTTATAGAAAAATTGTTTTAAAAATCATATCAATCTATTTCTTAAGTTTTTTTTATCTAATGCTTAACTAACGGACGTGACTATAACAAGAGTGATAGTGTTTTAGTCCTAAGCAACGACGCACGTACTTGTCAAAAATAAAAACATCGAGTCTTTCCCTCAGGCGTAACTTTGTCATAGTGCACATCCGCTTTTAGTACCATATGCAATTCAGGCTAACAAGTCTAACACCACTGTGCTAATACTTTTAAAATCTTTGATGATGGCTTGTATATTTTAAATCGTATATTGCTTTTACTCTACTAAAAATATATAACAAAATGAGTCCAATATTAAATATATTCAGATTATTTACTTCTATAGCAGTGTTGTTACTTCGAAAGAATTACTTTGTTTTAATAGTACAATTACTTCTAAAACTGTAGAGAATTAGTTCTATTTTTTCTAGAGTTGCTTTCCTCTAGTTGCAATTACTTTTAATACCATGAAGAGTGACTTTTATTTTTTAAGTTACTTTCTCCTAGCAATGCAGTTACTTTTAATACCATATGAGGAGTTACTTTCTATATCATGCTAAATTACTTTTTTTCAAAATGAATAATTATTACTTTGAAATAAAGAAAATAATTGTATTTCCTTATGAATCTTTTCCATATTTTAGTTTACATGGTCCCTTATTTCAATATCATCCACTATGTTTACCTTCAATGCTACGTAAAGTTATTTTTATTGTAAGCTTAGTTACTTCTATGGTTTGAGTAAATTACTTTTGAATGTTTGAATATATTCAACGTTGGACTTGTTTTGTCATATATTTTGAGTGAATCACGATGGTTCAAACATAATTTTAAAATAATACACGGTTTAAAAAATATACATCATTAAAGGTTCCATAAAAAAAAAAGGCTAGTGTAAAAGAAAGACGTGGATTGGTGGGTGTTGATATTAGCACATGAGTAGATGTTCTATTTTTACGACATAGCTTACCAGGACAGCCCGTACATACGTCAATCGATAAGACTAAATTGAAAGCACGCACTAAGTAAATTTTGTTTTAATTTGTCATACGAAAATGAATTGTTAAGTTTTACATGGAACTCGAGAAAATTCCAAACTCATCTAAAGAACCCAGCCTTAACGTGGTAGCGAACGTGTAGCTTCCAGTAGTGTAATAAGCGAAGTGTTTTGGGAAGATTTACCACGGAGAGGGCCCGGGCTAAATTCGTCGAGATAAAAAGAGGAACGCGTGAAGGTGAAACAGTGAAAGGGCCCGACTTTGCGCGCCGAGGATTCGGGCGCGCAACAGCTGTGGGCGAGAGCGACCGGACCGGTGTCTCGCGTCAATGCGTCATATGGCCACCACCCGCGTCTTTTCAGCGCACTACTGCTACCTCACGCTCCCGAACGTTCTCTTCGGGCACAGTAACGGCAAGGCCCACTTGCATGCGGCGGAGGATGACCAGCATACGCCGCGGCCATGCATGCGCTCGAGCGGACGCGCGAGAATTCCGGCCTCGTTTCGGCCCTGCCGAGCGTCGCATTGCGAACTAGCGGTTATGCTGCCGCGCGCGCCAGGCGCCACCCACACCGACACGGCCTCATCGATCGGTACTGCAGGTGCAACCCGGCGATGCTGCATATGCGCGTCTTTGCACGGTCTCGTCGCCCGGTCGGGGGATTGTCTTTGGTCGGTCCAATGAAGTAATGAACGCGGCCAGTTTCACGAGAGATCAGCAAGTCTCCGTCACCACCTATAGTCGTATTATTTGGCACTTCTTCTCAGGTACTTCAGATGCCACCACCTGTACAGTGCGTCGGAGGTGGGCGCGTCAAAGAACGCATGCGGAGAGTTTTTTTTTATAAATGGTGGACTTAGGACAACCTCCTCTACAAATACATGTTTCGAAGATCTATGGAAAGTTTTATTTTTAGAAACGATCTGGACGGATCCAAAAATAGACCAAGACCCAAGAGGCTTCAAAATTTTTTTGGCCCAACACAAATATCCATGGTGTAAATAGAAATTCTTGATGAGCCTTCCATCCTAACCTCGAGCCATGGCTTAGTTGTTCGGGGTTTGAATCTGCCCTTGGCTTAAACCGACGTCTTACAAAAACGGTGGTATAAGGACATGTACAATGGTTGTTAACAGTGGTATATTAGTATTGCTAATTAGGAATACTTCTTGACATGGAATAAAGAGAAAGATGAGAGACAAAACATCGTTGCTATGGGTAACAACGGTTTAACAACGACTATTAGTCTTTATAATATGAAAACATGGTTGCATGAGGGTAAAAAAAAAAGAATAGTAATAAAAGAAATATTTTTTATTTAATGGTTAGAGCCTTTATCGTCTCAACTATTATAAAGATACGGTCTCTAAATAATCTTGTATTGACTAAGAGACCATACTTGTCTCTACCATTGAAAATGCCCTAAGAACATGAACAACGGTGTTTATTAATAGACTCTCTTCATTACCATGCAAGTAAATTTGGTAACATGAAGAAAAAAAAAGGAAGGAAAGAGAAACATGGTTGCTATGCATGACAACGACTCATACTTGACTTTTAACATTTATTAAAAGAAATTTTGTTGCATGGGGTGGAAAAAAGGAAAGAAGAGTAATAAAAAATTATTTTGATGCATTAATGATTAAAAGGTTTTGTTGTTTCAACTATTGTAGGAGTGTAGTTTTTAAGTGAGCATGTATTAACTAAGAGCTCATATCAAGCTCTACCTTTATACATGTCATAAACGTTTTTGGCAAAGGATTTGGTGCCATAAATTCCAACAGCTGTTGTTACATTGGTGGATGAATGTGGACAGAAATAATCTCGGCCTGGCTAGGCTCTTGCCCTACAATCACACGGTTGCATTATTTTTGTCTTGTAAAAGTCTAATTTGACTCCTCCAACTATAGGTCGAATCTAATCCGTATTTCTCAATTATAAAACCGGATATAATGACTCCTCCAAGTATAAAAACCATGCAAAAATAATTTTCTCGGCAATATTGAATGTGGTTTTCATTGATGTGGCAGTTACGTGGCCTGTTGACATAGTCTTCGTCCTATGTGGCGCTTACGTAGAGTCACACTCAGCAAAAAAAAATGAATGAAACTGTCGACGGGTTATATCCATAGACCGTATTTTGAGGGTATTGGGGTACGTTGATACAAGGATCTACACGAAACGACTTCAAGCACACAGAAAGCAAGGATTATACTGGTTCAGGCCCCTCGTAAAGAAATAGCTCTACTCTGGTTTATATGAGATTATGATGAAAGCCACGGAAAATACAATAGAGAACAACAGAAAATAAAGAGTACCAACGAGATCCCTATTGAGAACGACTAGACGAGATCCAGGCGGTGAGTTGCCTTCAAGTCCTCCGGATTGTCTCTGCTATGGTGGCGACTTGTGCTATGACTCGATGATCCCATACCCCCTGAGAGGCTTTATATTTATATCGCAGACTGCCTTGGCTTTCAAGTAGAACTCAGAGAGTATTCTCAGCCCACGAGATCACAAAGATTGTATCATCACCGAATTGGACTCTAACATCTTCTATTTGGGATACAACTTCCCTGCCCACTAGCCGAATTTCATAACGTTAAGATAACCTTCCCGTATCCTAAGGGTATACCATATCCATATACTTCATAACCCCAAGGATAGGAGGTATGCCTTATCCGTAACCTTGACAGTAGCCCTCGACTTCAAATCAAATGAACTCACAGTGTTCTCGAGCTGAAGTCCTTGAATAAATGATATCGTGCCTGCCTAACCGTTCTCGAATTATCGAGAAGATATGAAGCATTCGACAACACCATCAAAAAGCAATAGTCCACCATGAATTTGAATCGAAGTCTAAAAACTACTATAAACAAACCAAGAAAATCACGGCGACCGTTTCTTTTTCTTCCTTGAAATACGAACTGTCGACCTCGACTTATAAATTCCTATCTTGAGATCCATTTTGGGTTCCATTTGCACAAGTAACTTCCCAGTTCCCTATGCACCCAACTCTCACAATCTCCACCTGCCGAAAAACCCTAGCTCCACACATCTCCCTCACCCTCAAGTCAATCCAATGGATTTTAGAAAATCCAACGTCGACATGGAGGATCTGAAGCAGCTGTAGATTGAAGGATCCCTTCTTGGAAAAAAAAATACTTGAATCGATTGGAGGGAGGTACCAGTCCTAACCCCACCATAGGGCAAATAGTTTGTGTTGGGGTTTTGTGCAATGTGGTTTCCTTTCCCCTCCTTCCGAATTCCTTCTCCTTTTGGATTACTACGGCCTCCATCTCCTCCACCTAAACCCAAACTCCATAGCTTTCCTTAGCATCTTTACACATCTTTGTGAGGCATAGCTTGGAATACATCCTTTCCTAGATTTGTTTAGATATCTTTACGAGCTTAGGTGGATGGAGGCACGTAGAATCTCCAGTTGTTGCGGCTTTCGCCTCCGAGACGGGATGAAAGCGGAATACATTCCCTTTAATTGCCCATCCTCTCGAGGATCATGGAGGTTGAAATGGTTCTACCTCCACGTCGAAGACCGCCCAGCCTGCCTTGTCGTCCTGAACGAGAAGCCCACACGCTCCCCCTCATGGACCTCTAGGCTATCCTTAACCCCTTCTCTCAAGAGCTTCATAGATAAGATCCACGACCTCTGAGAACAAGGGTTGTCGGGGTATGAAATTGCTGAAGACTTTATACGTCATCAGATCCAACCTCTGCAAGCCCGCACCTACCCCGCATACGAGTACACAGGGGCGCAAGATGAAACATGGATCTCGGTTCGGGGTATATGTCCTCGCGATCCTCCTAACCTTAATTCGTGTAATGATGATATCTTGAATATTGATATCAATGTCTTGTTTGTAGAACTTGCTGAAGCAACCTTGCTCACCCGGGTCGGTCATCTGGTCACCGACGCTCCGTCTGACCCAGACAACTCCGTCACCCCACTCAGTGACCTCCCGCCCTTAGACAGGGATGCCGCCATCAACGTAATTGACTTATATCGTTGTTTTCCTTTTGACTATTGTCACACGAGAGAGTAGTAATCTAAACCTTGAGGGTCCTGCTTCTGACAGACGTCATTGGCCCGCTCACCTACCACCAGGTATCGTCTTCTCTAAAAGAGAAGGCGATCTCAGAGCAGACCACTACCGAGAACGCTCCCAGCGACAGTGGAACAAAACCCTCCAAGAGGAAGTGGGTGGATTTAACCAAGCCGTCTAGAGCAAGAACACTGGCGTCGACGAGCGGCTCGATGGGAAATCTCGCTCCCTGTAGTCCATAAACTAACTTGAGGAGGAATCTTTGGTCCTGAATTACGTATCTTGCAGACCACTTTCTGCACCAAAATCTTCCTCATTAGGGAATAAGATGCTCTTGAAGCGGCCTAAACCAAGGTAAGTGATCGTCTTCATCAATTTTTGTTTTGATGTTTTCGCAACGTCTTCTAAGGCGCGTGTTTCTTCTTGTCGTAGTCCCTCCCCCACGACCTCGGCTCAGAGTACCGGTCACGGGGGCACGATCTCCGCACCTCCCTCAGTCATCGTCGCCGCATCCACTCCTCCTTTCCCTCCGCCCGACGCCTCTACTGTCATTGTACCGCTTACCACGGTCAACAAGCTGCCGAAAGCCAGCCGCTTACTGCAGTCAGGCGCACGGGACGTCCTCGCCGAAATCGAGCAGCTCCAAACGGCGGCCTCGACCTCGAACAAACACTCCACCGAGCTGGAGACCCAACTGGCTGAGGTGAAGAGGGACTTGAAGTAATTCAAGGACCTGGTCACAGGCCACGAGAGACAACGACAAGAATGGGAGAAACGGTTGGAGGAGACCCAAGAGAATCTAGTGTCACTCTGACAAGGCCTCCAGGAGAATTATGGGCGGCTTGACATGGTGACATGAAGCCTGCACATACACGAGAAAGGTCCTGAGTTCCCTAACGAGACAACCATCTTGGGTTCTCTGGGTTCTCTTATCGGTCAGCTGGAGGGCACATCCATGAGGCATGCCGAGCAAGTTGCTGAGGAGATACGCACCGGTCTTCGGACCAGTGCTTGTCATGTCCTCGTGTGCCTCAAGCTCACATATCCTGAGGTGAACCTGGAGGAGGCGCTAGAGAAGGGTGGGGCCGATGATACACACGAGGACGTGATGTCAGAGCTCGTTGACTTGGGGAAGAGCGTCATTTCCTTTTTTGAACAGTAATTGTCACTTCCTTGTAAATTTTAAGAACATCTTGTTAGGCTTGTCTCGTTCCGAGAACGATGTCCTTCTTTACTTTCTTTGAATTTTTGGTGTGATTATGTCGATCTTTAGATGTATCGAAGACAAGGTCGTCCTGTAAGGAGGATGTCCTCGCAATTTTGACGTTGCACCTCCTTCTCCTCGCGCTTCCTCAACCCCGAGCGGCGACAACCAAGCCTTGGTCGTCGTCAATGCTGACAGCGCACTAGACCCACAGGGACTCCAGCTTAACTCTCTACTCTAGCAAAATCAAGGTACAAGAACCTGACCTTTATAGCCCTTTCTCCCGTGCATGTGAAGAAAGCTAACTGAGATCACACGTCCTGTGTAGGTCTCAAGAATGATTTAGAGGAGAGGAAACACCACATCGAGTACTGGAAGGCGAAGTTCGAGAAGACGGACCTCGAGAAGATGGCCAGTGCTGTTCGAAAGGATCAAGCTGTAGAGGCCCTTCGAGGTAGGGAAATCTGGATCGACGCTTATCTCGAGGGTTGTTGTCTGGCACTACAACGCCTCTGCGAAGAGCTGTGGGTGGTCCATCCTTGTCCCAAGAAGTCCATAAACAGTCATTTGTCCTGGATGCGGAGTACGTGCGACCACCTCGGAGGAATCGGGAAGTGGATCGACAACAGCCTGAAGCAAGAGTGTCGTCGCGCCAGTCGGTATGCTGGTGGCCACGTTCTTGTCTGTATCCGAGATGGACGTCTGCAGATGATCCTAAATTTTCTCCGGGAGGGCTTCTCGCGTTCTCACATGAGGGCTGACGAGATTGACCGCCTCACGCAATTTTTCGTTCCGTTGGCCGAGAACGTCTTCTCCACAATGGACTGGCAGTAGCCATCCTGGTAGTTTATGTTTCTAGGGAACACTTAATGTACATGTTAGCATTTTGTATATATATATCAAAACTTACGTAAGAATTAAAATCTATTGTATAAGTATTTGAAAGGAACATTGTGTATGAGTACTCTCACAAGGGCTGCCCTCAGCTGACAGAGTATGGTACTCTCTCTAGCCCCCAGCTGTTTTCCTGGAAAAGTCATTTTTCATGAGGACAGCTTAAATCTTATAACAAATCAAGCTAAAACTGCGAAGTCCTAGCCCCTAGCTATGAAGTCAGAAAAACCAATTCCTAGTTATACGGCTTGGTTAATACGCTCAAGTGGGTACTCTAACATGACCAGATCTAACATGGTCGTTTGACCCTGCATGGCTTGACAAACTTTCATAGTGCTAGGCGTCCCCAGCCGAGGTCTATGGGACCCCGAAGTTTGCCAGACTAGCATTAGAGGACAGTAGGATCGATTTCGAGACAAGGCGATATAAGAAAAATGGGTCACTGGGTAAAACACTTTGAATGAAAGGAAATTGGAATAGTGTATATTAGTAAGTAAAACATACAGACTTTGGTACATCGATTTTATACATAAAATTTACGTAGTTGGTCAATGTTCCAAGAGTTTGCCAACTCGCAGCCTTCGTCGTCTGTGATCTTGAACGCACTTGGCCTTAAGACTTTGACCACCGTGTACGGTCCCTCCCACTTAGGTGAGAGTTTATTTTGTCCTGCTTGATTCTGAACTCGTCGAAGAACGTAATCGTCGATGGTGAGTGTACGGGTACGAACACGCTTTTCGTGATAGCGATGTAGGGCTTATTGGTACATGGCTGCTTGAATGACAACATGTTCTCGATGTTCCCATAGAAGGTTGACATCGTCTGCTCGCTGCTCCTCCTAGTCCTTATCTGAATACTGTTCGACTTGTGTAGACCGATGTTGCAGCTCCGAAGGAAGCATGGCCTCAAAACCATACACGAGGAAGAAGGGTGTCTCTTTGGTGGAGATTGTCGGGGTAGTGCAGATGGGTCACAAGATAGAAGGGAGTTCATAAACCCAGCGTGTGTCATAAGCCAAGAGCCTATTGTACACACATGTTTTGATCCCCTGGAGCACAATACTGTTTGCCCGCTCGACCCACCTGTTACTCTGAGGATGGGAGACTGATGCGAAGCAAATTTTTACTCCAAATTCGATGCAGTAGTCCTGAAAGGCACCGCTAGTGAACTGGGAGCCGTTGTCTGTCAGGATCCGATGTGGTAGTCCATATCTCTTGATAGCGTGTTCGGCTTTGATTTCTCTTGTTGGCTCTGTCCCAATCCACTTAGTGAATTTGTCGATAACCACGAATAAGAACTTGCAGCCGCGTTTTCCTCGAGGAAACGGTCCGAGGATGTCAAGCCCCCAGCACGAGAACTGTCAGGTGAGAGGGATAGTTTGAAGCGCTTGGGCTGGCATCCTGGTGTGTTTACTGTGAAATTGGCAAGCTTCACACCATTTACCAAGTCGCAAGCGTCTTGAAGGGCTGTTGGCCAGAAAAATCCTTGTTGAAAGGTTTTTTTGACTAGAATTCGCCCGTCAGTGTGAGAACCGCATATTCCTTCATGGATGTTGAGTGATAGATCTTTGTTGTCCTCGGGAGAGATACACTTGAGTAGAACTCCATTTGGTGCTTTTTTGTATAGGTCGTTGCCGATCATACAATAAGTTTTTCTGCCGCGGTGTCTTCCTTCGGAAGTTTGTCTATATCCAAGAAATTGATGAGCGGAGTACGCCAGTCTTCTGTGGTCTCAATGTCGGCGATGATGTGAGTGACCTTTGCAGTAGCCCCCGAGCTGTTCTCAGCATTGGCTATGGTGCCTTCGTCGTCTGTGGTTTTAACTGAGGGTTTTGTCAGGATGTCCAGAAAAGTCCTTGGTTCAATAGGTTCTCTTCTGGATGCGCGTCGTGCTAAGTTGTTGGCGTCGGTGTTGTCATTACAATAGACATGACGTACTTTCAAGCCGTCAAACTTTCGCTCCAGCTTACTGACTTCGGCGAGGTACTTGGTCAACTCTGGGTTTGAGCATTTGTAGTCTTTGTGCACTTGGTTGACGACTAACTCTGAGTCCCCTTTCACAATTAATCGCTTTACTCCAAGTGTTGCCGCTGCTCGAAACACGGTGAGTAGTCCCTCGTACTTTGTAGTGTTGTTTGTAGCTCTGAAGTTGAGGTATATTGCATGTCTGAACTGATCTCCAGCTAGAGATGTTAGAATGAATCCTACCCCGCTCCCTGGCTGTTGAAAGCCCTGTCGAAGGCCATTGTCTATGTCTCGTCATTTGTCTGACCGGTTGAGATGTTCTCGGGAACGGTACAATTGGCAACGAAGTCCGTGAGAATTTATGACTTGATGGCTGTACATGGGACGAAGTTGATATCGAATTGGTTGAGTTTGACAACCCATTTAACAATGCATCTGACGATGTCTTTGTTCCTAACCACTTCGCCGAAGGGGAAGCAAGAGACAACAGTGAATTTGTGGGCCTGGAAGTAATGACGCAACTTTCGTGATGTCATGACGACAACATAGAGCACTTTCTAGATTTGAGGATATCGAGTTTTGGCATCGTGGAGGGCCTCGCTGACATAGTACACGGGGTGTTGTAGTTTGTTCCTCTCAACGATAATTACAGTGCTAACAGAATAAGGTGTGGTAGCGATATATAGAAATAGTTATTCCATTGGCTGTGGGGCAACGAGTACAGGAGAGTTGGACAAGTACCGTTTGTGCGCGATAAACACGTTCTCGGAATCCTATGACCGCTCGAATCTATCCTTTTTTTGAATAGAGCAAAGAAAGGTTGTCCTCGTTCTCCCATCCAGGCCACGAACCGGCTTAGGGCTACTATACATCCTGTAAGCTTCTGCACTTCCTTGAGTCTTATCGACGACTTTATGTTCTCAATGGCCTCGATCTTCTTGGGGTTTGCTTCAATTCCTTGTCCGGAGACAAGAAATCCTAGCAACTTCCCCGACGGTACTCCAAACGTACACTTCTCCGGGTTTAGTTTGAGCCGATGTCGCCGGAGATTGTTGAATGTTTCCCTCAGGTCATTGATCAGCTTGTCCTTTGTCTTTTTCTTGACCACGACATCGTCGAGGTATGCCTCCACGTTCTTGCTAATCTGGTCATTGAAAGCCCCCTTGATTTCTTGCTGCTATGTGTTGCCTAAACTGATTAATCCAAAGGGCATCTTGGTGTAGTAGAAAACATTAAAGGGCGTGATGAACGCGGTCTTCTCCTCATCCTCTTTGGCCATGCTGATCTGGTGGTAGCTGGAGTAAGCGTTGAGAAAACTCAACAACTCACAACCAGTGGTTGAATCCAACAATTGGTCGATGCGAGGAAGAGGGAAGTGGTCCTTGGGACACGCCTTGTTGAGATCGGTGAAGTCTACGCACATCCTCCACTTGCCATTGGCCTTGCGCACCATTACTGGGTTGGCAAGCTACTCTGAATGGAGAACCGCTCTGATGAAGTTTGCTTTGAGAAGTTTGTCCAGCTCTTCTCGAATAGCTTCTTTCCTGTCTTGTGTGAACCGTCGCAGTTTCTGTTTGACTGGCTTGGCATTGGGGTGCACCATAAGTTTGTGATCGATCACCTCCCTAGGGATTCCAGGCATGTCGGACGGTTGCCAAGCGAACACGTCTGTATTCTCGCGGAGGAAGTTGACGAGCTTGAGTTCCTATTTGTTGTTGAGCATTGCCCCAATCTTGACGATCTTAGTGAGGTTGCTGCTGGCCAACGGGATGATCTTGAGTGTGGCATTGAGGTTGGGTGCCTTGTTGGGTTTTCTCACTTTCCAAGGAGGTTCTGAGGTGGTGGGTGGCGTAGGAGTATGCTCGACAAAGTCAAGGTTGTACTGCTACTTTCGTGTTCCCGTGGAATGTGATTGTTCCTTTTGGACCTGACATCTTTAGAATGTAGTAGGCATAGTGGGACGTTGCCATGAATTTCACCAGTGCAGTTCTTTTGAGGATAGCATTGTAAGCCGTGTCAAACTCGGCAACGTCAAAAGTGATCTGCTCTGTATGGAAGTTATTAGCCTGGCCGAACATCATGGCTAGCGTGATCTTTCCCAGTGGTTTGGACGATGATTCTGGAGTGATCCCATGGAAGGGCTGGTCGGAAGTAACGAAATCGCTTCTGGAGATGCCCATTGCATCGAGTGTGCTGACGAAGAGGAGGTTGATGGAATTGCCGCCGTCGATGAGGACACGTGCTACTTTGATATTCCGGATGGAAGGCTCAACTACTATCGGATACCGGCCTGGCACGATCGTTGTTGTCGGGTTTGTCGTGTTCTGAGAACTCGATCTTCTGGTTAGACCACTTCATCTTGGCTGCAACTCCTTGTGACATAGAGCAGACTTCGTGTTCTACCTTCTTATACTCCCATTTAGAGGTGTACGTCATAGAACCGCCGAAGATATGGGCTACATGCAGGTCAAAATCTAGGAACACGAGTTCGTTGTCGGACGAGAGATCATTAGTGCTCCTCTCGACCACACGAACCTGCTTTTCTTTTTTGAGGGCCAACTGTTTTGCCAATGCTTTCTGGAAGACTTGACGCTCTTCCAGGGTATGTGTACTAGTCTTGTGGATTGAGCACCATTGTCGTACCGGTTCATCACCTTGAAGGGCTGGGCGCTTTGGGGGTGGGTTGGCTTGTTTTGCGACAAAGTCTTCAGTCTTCGCCTTGCGTTTTCCTTCCTTTTTGCAATTTTGTTTCTTCTTCTTGGTAAACGCTGGTGCTTCCTTGTTGTCTGGTTGCTTCTCCTCGACTGCCTTGCTTTTTTTATCTTTCCTCCTGAGGGTGTCATTTGCGTGAGCGCATCTGTCGATGATCTCGAACAACTTCATGGCAGAGGTGATTCGCCTCGTCGCCAACTCTTAGATGGTGTACCGATCTCGGACATCTGACTTGAATGCGCGTATGACAGAAGCATCGGTGATCTCGGGGATCGTATTCTGGTATTCGTTAAAGCATCGTATATCGTCCCTTAAGAATTCACCTGTGTTCTGCCTAAGGGTGTGCAAACCGTCCTCGACGGCATGCCGCTTGTATGTTTCTTGAAAATTGGCAACGAATTGCTGCCAAAAGTCTTCCCAGGAAGAAATCGAGCGAGGTAGGAGATGTACCAGCCATGACTGAGCAGATCTCTTCAGCACTACCGGCAAATAGTTCGCCAACGTGTTGTCGTCTGCGCCGACCACGTAGAGAACTGTTGAGTAGACGTGTAGAAACTTCTCTGGATCAGTGCTAACGTCATACTTTTCTACTACTGCGGGACAGAACTTGTTTGGCCATCAAACTTCTCGTAGACCGGGTATGAAAGCCTGACATCCACCTCCTAGTATAAAGAGCGGACGACGTCCTCGTGGCCTGCGAGAACTGCCTCCAATGGATGATGATGACGACGAAGGATCACCGTAGTCGGGGGTGCGACCCCTTGACCTATGGTCTTGTCCTTGGTCTCTCTTAGAATTCGGGGATTGTGAGTTCCATCGTTGTCGATTGTCATCACGTTGTTGTCGATCTTGATCGTACTCGCTCCGTTGACTTTAGCGGTCCCGACGATCTCGATCGTTGTTGCAATATCCACGGTTGTCGTTATCGTCCCACCTTTTGTTTCCTCCGTGAGGTGCGCGAGGTTGGTGGTGGTTGACATCATTTCGATCTTGTCGCTCCCGCCTACACCCATTCATGTGATTGCGAAGATCACAGCCATGTTGATGAGGAGAGGGCTAATTGTTCTATCTTCTTGGCGATGTGTTTCAGGGATTGTGGCCTGGATCCCAGCTGGGATGTGGACTGAGAACGTCCTCGGCAGCGTGGTTCTCTGGTGCTCGGTCTCTACCTCGAGGACAAGGTTCTTGAGACGGACCTTGTGGGTTTGATTTAGCTGCGGCCAAGAAGGCAGAGTTGAAGTTGGCTACCATTGACTATAGCCGTTTGACCCAAACATCTGCTTCTGGGAAGGTAACTGGGTCAAACGGAGTTTGTTTTAGCAACGAGTTGTCCACGGTGAAGTGCTCGGCAGGGGTTCGAACCAACTCTTCAGGTTGGTGTGACGCAGCGGGAGCAGGCGGCTCTTCCACCGAACAGACCTCACCCTATTCACGCACGTCCTCGATGACCCCTTCAATCACGTTTACTTCCGGCGAAGAGTTGGATCCCTAAGATTCCAAGCTATGAAGAACGGAGGGCTCACGAGGATCGATGTCAATGAATTCGACCAGATGATCTGGGGTTTCCTTCCATGTCGCTATCGTCCACCGATGCATCCTAAAATTGATCTCTATGTTGATGGATCGGACAGCAGAAAACACGAACCATAGATCTGGTGATTTTCAAGAAGATCATGCAATCTGTAAGGGGGTGACTTTTCGATTTGTGGATCGGGCACCACGCCTTGTATGGAGATGTGCGTTGGATATCTCGATCTCTACAAGCATCGAGTTCAGCCTTCACTTAAAGTATTACCCAACATTCGACCAAAGAGTGTTGAGATCTCTTGTGGATCGAACACCAGATGTCGTAGTTTGGAGGAGACTTCCTTGTCGGCACTTGACCCCCAACAGATGTCTGGGGTTTGGCCGCTTTAGGAATTCTTCAGTGAGTTGAAGTCGTCGTATTCCTCTTTTCTGACTAGAGAGGAGGAATAGCTGATGAAAAATTATTTTCTATTGTCCTCGCGGCTCCATTCATGATCCCATCTAGTATTGGGGAAGGCAAGATTAGAGTTGTGGTGAAGACAGGGAAGACGATGGATCCAACTTGTGTCCAAACGAACATCAGCTGACTAAGATCTCCTAGGACAGGACGAATGTGGACATTATTGTTGGAAAGCCTTGACCTTGAAGCCATCTCGATGAAACCTTGAGCACCAAGTCTTCCTACTCGACGCGCCACTGTCGACAAGTTGTATCCGTAGACCATATTCTGAGGGTATTGGGGTACGTTGGTACAAGGATCTACACAAACGACATCAAGCACACAGAAGACAAGGATTATACTGGTTCAGGCCCCTTGTAAGGTAATAGCCCTACTCTGATTTATATGTGATTATGACGAAAGCCACAGAGATTACAATAGAGAACAACAGAAAATAAAGAGTACCAACGAGATCCCTATCGAGAATGACTCGACGAGATCCAAGTGGCGAGTTGCCCTCAAGTCCTCTGGATTGCCTCTGCTATGGTGGCGGCTTGCGCTATGATTTGATGATTCCGTACCCCTTGGGAGGCTTTGTATTTATACTGCAGACTGCCTTGGCTTCCAAGTAGAACTCGGAAAGTACTCTCGGCCCACGAGATCACAGAGATTGTATCTTCCCCGAATAAAACTCAACACTTTCTATTCAGGATATAACTTTCCTACCCACTAGCCGAATTCCATAACGTTAGGATAACCTTCCCATATCCTAAGAGTATATCGTATCCACATACTTCACAACCCCAAGAATAGAAAGTATGTCTTATCTGTAACCCTAATAGAAACCCACATGTCATTGACAATTTCATACAAAAATCAAAAGAATCTATGGTCCCACATGTCACCCATAGCATGGTGCCCACATATCAACTTCTCTCTCCCTCCCTTCTTCCTCCTTCCTCTCTGTGTCTCTCTCCCTTTTCTCTCTTTTCTATCTTCCCACTTCTTCCCCTGGCTGGCTAGCTCTCTCCCCCTTCTTCTCCCGCAGTTCTGTGCCACCTCCCTTGCTAGAAGGGACGGGGACTGCAACTGCGGCGATGAGGATCGTGAGCATGGGTCCGGGAAAGAGATCGAGGCCGTCAACGTGGAGAACAATGGTGGAGGTATGTGCGCGGCGACGTGGTGGACGACGGCGTGGAACTAGGCCGCATGGACACCCTCATAGACATGAACTCATAGCATCGATGACAGTGACTGCCTCCTCCGCCCCGAGCATAGGTCCTGCACTGCCTCCCTCCTAGCCTGCTCTCAGTGGCGTTGTCCCAGAGCCGTCGAGCTGGAGCTCTGTAACGCCTCAATTTTCGCTTGGCGCTAAAAGCTAATTTAATAAAATCTTAATTGTGAAAATTTTGTTCTTCGAGTGAAGAGCCTAAGTCATGCCGTGGATCTCAATTCAAATCTCTACTTGATTCCCTCTCCTCGATATCAAAAATCAACATCTCAAAATTCCCTATTCCAAATCAAGTATCACAAAATCAAATTCCAAAATTCAATCCTTCCCTCCTTTGAACTCCTTGCCAAATATTTCTCTCAATTCCAAAAATACTGAATTCCCAGCTTGAATCCATTCCTCGACTCCCCTTGAACCCTTGAGTTCAAATGTGCAATTGAATTGAAATCCAACTCCAATTCCTCTCCAATTAAAATTCTCAGAAAAAGTCTAGTTTGCGTCTCTGTGATCTTGGACCGCTTCTCTTGGCCGGCCCATTTCCCTTTCCCTCTCCTTTCTCTTCTAGACCACGCACCACCCCTTCTCGGCCAAGCCCACCCGCCAGCCCGTCTCATTGCCGCTGCACGCGCGACGCACATGCCGCATGGGAGCGTCATCTCCTTCCTCTCTCTGTTTCTCCTTCGCCGCGCCCAAAACCGCTCGTCACCGTTCGAAATTTTGCTGCTCCGCCTGTGTTCGCGCACTCTGGCCGACCGGCAAGGACACACCGCTATCACCCCCTCTGGCCGCTGCCTTGCCCCGCTCGGCGCCAAACCGCCGCCCCCTTCCTTTTGCCGACATCGCGATGTCATCGTGGTCCCCGCCACTTCACGCCGCAAACCTCCAAATCCAGGAGGCAACTCCTCGCCCTCTCTGTCTCTCCTCTCACAAAGAAGCAAGGGTAGCTCTCCCTTTCTCCCTTCCTTTTTCACTTTTTCTCTCGACCAAGCGCTTCCCTGCCACCGCCGGTTGGCTTTTTGCACAGTGGACAGAGAGCCGCTGACGACGTCGTGCCAACTCGCTGTCCCCGCTCATTGACTGCGCCCAGCTCAACACGCAACACCCCGCAACTTCCTACTTCTCTAAGCCCCGTTCAATCCCCTATAAAAGCATCGCCATCTTCCCCTCCCCTTGGCCATCTTCGTCCTAGGTGCCAGCAACGCCGCCACCGAGAAGGTCCATCCCCGCGTGACTCCATCCGTGTCGCGCCGTCGCTGGAACCTCGTCTCCGTGTAGCCTAGGCGCCTTCTCCCGCCAGCTTTCTGTTTTGTCGCCACCGGCCACCATGGCGTTCCTTCCCTTCCGGTGAGCTCTGTTCCCTTTCTCCCGAGCAAACAACATAACTAGAGTGCTAGCAACCTTCTGGACATGCTCTTTTGCCTGGGAATTCCTCGAGCCTAGCCACCGCCGTCGATCCTGTTTCGTTGCCGCCACTCTCGCTCGTGTGCTGCCGTCGGCTCGAGACCCGTCGATTCCTTCCCCTGCCACTGTCCTCGGCGCCCACGTCCTCCTTGAGTCCCATTGAACCTCGGAGAGCCACCATGGCTGCCGCCCCTTTCTCTTGCTTCCCCGCCGTCGGCATTCCGACGAACTTCGCTGCTGCCGACAGCCGTCGCGCGATTTCTCCCTGATCCGAGCCAACGAATCAATTCTCCTTGACCTCCTCTAGCCATCGGTGTCAGCCTTCCCCTCCGTCTCGTCGCCGTTCGCCAAAACACGCCGCTCGTTGCCGGCCATCCGTGCGCCGCTCGGCCTTCTCGCCTCCTCCCCATGCCTTGTCCGACGTGGCGACCCACGATTGGCGCCCTTCGGCTTGACCTAGTCAAGCGCGCCCCATCAGCCGCCTACCCTTTCCACGGCCCATGGGCTTGGCCCACCGGCCGGTCTCTTCCTTCGGCCTTCTACATCGGCCCACTCCCTTTTGGCGTCGCTTGCCCGCGAGCACCATCCCGTCGGGCCATTGGCCTTCGTTGTAGCAGGCCGCATCCTCGCGCTGGCCTCGCCCGCGCGCTACTTGTTGGGCCGCGGCCTCGCCCCTTCGGCCCGTTGGACAATAGTCCACATGCAATCCCTCACACTGACTCAGCCACCTGTGGACCTAGTCCACAATGCGCCCGTGCCTCCATCCACTGACGCGTGGACCCCGCATCCGAAAGGAATATTCCCAAGAATATTCTTTTCAAGAAATTCAATAAATCTTTTCCCTTGTCCAGAAAATCAATTAATCACCCAAAAATCATATATCTCAATCCGTAGCTCCGATTGACTCCGTTCGTAAAATTGTGATCTATCTAATGGCACTATTAGTAGTCCTAATAGGTTCTTCTTTTTGTCTTTGTGTAGGTTTTTAATTGTTTGCATATAGTCACGGTTGCGAATTTTTTGTTCGAGCATGGATTTTGAGAAGCTTCCTGACGGCCTTGAGTAAGGCAAGTCACCCTTGACCATATTGCCCCTATAATTGAAAAGGCATTACTATTTTGTTTGCAACTTGCATTTCCTAGGAGTACACATAACTTGCTTGGACTCGGTTTGCATGCTAAACCGACGGGCCTACCCACTAGTCGCACTACTTACTGTAGGTTGATATACCCTGTTTCCTTGTTGCTCCACCCTTGTGGTGTTCGATATCCATGCTCTCTAAGCATGTGTACTAATTACTCCATATACACGTGTTTGTCAAAAACTTGGGAATTGGGTTTGAGAAGCCTTGAAAACCTAACACGTGATGTCGGCGTGTTTGAAAATAAAAGTAATTATGGAAACTCGCGATGCGGGTGTTGTGCCTATGTGGTGCTATCACGTATTTGCATATAAGAATCGATTCCTATGGGAAATTCATTAAGCATAACAAGTACAACCACATGGTGGAATGGGATACCCTAGCTAAGTAATTAGCTACTTCTGGAAAATTTTGTATGTCAATAGTGGTGAAAAGCCGGGATGTGGCAGTAGAGACATCCTAGGAGTCCTAAACAAAGGAAGGCACCCGGGAGTCCTAAAAGGAAAGCCGGAGTTGGCCTGTTGTTGGTCAGAGAGACCCTCTATGTGACATGAGGTGACCTAGGATTAGCTTTGGAAAGGCTTTGTCACGAACATCCGACACCGGCCAGTGTCTGGAGTAAGTTCGTGTGGTGTGGGTTAAGTGTACCCCTCTGTAGAGGTTAACTAACTGTTCGAACAGCCATGCCCACGATCATGGGCGGATGTGAGGTGTTTCCCATTGTGTAAGTTTGTTTGCCTGTGCTTTGTGAAAAGTTGTTGTGGATTGGGAATCGTTACCAGAATCAGCCTATGTGACAGATGGATGGCCTAGGTGATTAGAAACGGATCTGTGTGATCCGGGATGTCTGAGGGCATCATAGACTAAGCTTCTCGAGTGAAAACAGATTGCTGAGTTGCAGGGCAGTGGGATTCTTGGAGTCCGAGAAAATGAAAATGGCTCGGGGAGCCGCTTAATCAAGTGGAATGGTTTTTCTGAGCCAAGAATTAATGAACCAACCTGAAAAGTCGGTGCATTACAATTTGAGTTGTTGAAAAGCATATCTTAAGTCAAATCGAGACGCAAGTCTCTTTTTGACCCAAACTTAAAAAGAGAAATGTGACTTAGTGGTTTCAAAATGTATGCAAATAAAGGATTTGCAAAACAACCTCGCCCTTCTTTCAAGCTTGCATTAAACACATAAGTTCTCGTGACTTGCTGAGTACGAAGTACTCACCCTTGTTCTATATATAGTTCCTCCACCCTGAAGGTGAAGTCGAAGTGAAGTAAAGATTAGGGTTTCGTCTTGGTTCCCAGTCGTCGCCTGTAGTGTTGGGTGTTAGTTCGTTGGTTCCGTTGCTGTTGTTGTTGTTGTTGCTGCTGCTTCCGTGTCGTCGGTTGCATTCTTAGGCCATTCTGAGCTGCAACTTAAGTTAAGGTAAATAAATCTTCTATTTAATTTAAGGATTATAATGATTCATAATTGTCACCGTGGGTACCAGCACTATGTCCTGAGACTGGTACCGATATCGCGGTCTCGTAGGAAGCGATTTGCGTCGTTTTTCTACAACACGCTCCTATCTGGTAACGTTGTATGGTGGTGCTGGATTAGGGTGTGACAAACTCACTGCAACTACAGGTGGCATACCTCGGGAGGCAGATGTGGCGCACGGAAGATATGGTGGCCACTAATGAAGCGTTATTGTTCGGGACCGACGGGTTCCTTCATTAGGTGCCCCACTCCCTGGAAATGAGCCTGTGCCTCGCCCAAAGAAGGTTCATGACGGCCCTCCCCATGCTCCTTGCTTCCCCCTTCCTGTAGCCCTTCCTTGCCGAGCTATAGCTGCGCTCACTGAAGATGGCCACCCAAAGCCGCATCATCGTCGTCCCTTGGAGCTCTAGCTTCCCGAGCACGCTAGTGAGTTCGCCTTCCACTTCTCTCTATTTTGTCGTTGGTGACTCGCTGCGGCCGATTACAGTGGATCTGGAGCGACAGCGCAGCGCCAACCTCTCAAGAGAGAGAATGAAGGAGATAACACGGGAGAGGAGATAATGACACTAGGCCCATTGATTTTTTATTTTTTCCTGGGACTTACATGTGGGTCCCTCCTGTTTGTAATTTCTATTTTTATTTTTTCTAGATTGAAATGTCATCTAAGCGCCTCGTAGACACCACTTTACTTAAAAAGACCGGATCAAAATGATACGTAGATGTCATGTCATCAAAAAACAGTCCTCAAAACAACCGAGAGGGTCAGTTTGCACGATTTAATAGTTGAAAGGTTCTATGTTTAAGAGATATGACAGATCTGACATTAGTTGAGACCGTTCGTTGAGAGACTCGAATTCGACTTTTCCTTTTTTTTTTCTCGAGGGCTAAATTCGGTCATTGGGTCCTTGAACGAAAAGGCCGTCAGATTTGGGTCACTGTAGGCCTACTGTCTTGAAATTCGTCCAGTATTGAAAGCATATGGAGGTTAAATTTCGGCCTTGTCGATGTCCAGTATGGGCCGCAACGACATTGTCGGCCCAAACTAGAACTTATGGGTTACGGATAATTTTGAGAAGCAAAATACCCCTTTCCCCTAATATCGGATCCTCCGTCGCAAACTCGCAATCGTTTTTGCGATTTCTGCCGTTCGGACCATGGCGACACGGCGACCGGAGAATAGGCAGCGAGCCGCGAGCCGAGCCCTATACTTGCGCCGCCTCCCTGGCTAGTTCCTAGGAAGGCCGCGCTTTGGGCGCCACCTCCCAACGCGTCTTTTACGCCGGCTCCAATCTGTTCCGCCGCCCACCCGATCGACCCAACTCGGCAGTCCCCAACGAGGTAAATACACGAAATCCCCTCTTGTTGTGGTTTTTTACGAATCGATATGCATGCATGTTTGGGATTTCTTGCAAACTCTGAGTGATTACTGATTAGCTGTTCTGACCTTAAGATCTAGGTAATTGGCTGACGGACAATAATGTTCAGAAGGGAACATACCTATAAGCAGTTCTTCAGAATATTACTAGATTCAACTGCCGGGTCCACATGCATGCTATCAAATGTGTCTCTGTGAAGCATTAGGATTATATTCCCAGGATAATAGCTTTTCCTGGCATACAGAATATAGAAATTTGAACCTCTGATAATAGCATTTACAAAATCACGCACTCTTAATTCCTTAGGATGTCCCCGCAAAAAATAAAATTCCTTAGGATGGATGCCTCCCAGATAAAATTCTCAGATCCAATTCAAGGACCAGCAGGAGATTATGCTGTGTTTTCTTAGCAGCTGGGAGCAAATTGAGCCGTTTTTAGCACTTTTTTGAGGTGAAGCGAGCAATTAAAAAAATTAGGAGTGAAGTACTCCCTTAACTATTTCTCATGAGTACTAAGGTCAGTCTCAATGCAATGTTTCACCTCTCGATTTCCAAGATACGAAACTTAAAATGAAACTGACTTCTATTCTCAGTGCATAGTTTCATTGCACGGTTTCACTTGTTATTTTAGCCCCACCATTAACTCTTTTCTCCCTCTTCCACTCAATCAGAGAAATGCATGTACGTCATGAAACGAAAAAACACTCTCAATGAAGGTTTCATCCAGTTTCCGATGTCTTGGAAACAATGCTCAAAGGTTTCATGGGGATGAAACTTTTTCCTTCTCTCTCCTACTAGTTTCATGCAAAAAGCTGATGTGACACTCTATTTAATGTGCATGAAACCCCTCATGAAACTCTATTGAGACTGGCCTAAACTCCCTTAGCATCCTAGAGAGTAGTGTATGTATCATCCGGCTGTCATGACTAATGAGCACAATCGGAAGCTACATTCAGAACGATTGTCCTGTTAGTTGGTTGGCGCTTGGCAGGAACTGAGATGAAGCAACACTATCTGTGGCTCATTTCTTCTGTTTCTCCACCCAAATTCATCGGACCTTGTTCCAAATTCCAATGAGATGAAGAAAATTAGTAGATTTCTTTGTTTCCCTCGTGTGTTTTGTCATTTTCCAGTAAGGTGATGTGTGATACTATCTGGATATTCCTACCGTCATGGTAAAACTGACCGAGCATTCCTGGTCTTTGCATTGCCATCTCAAGGTTTGATTCTTCTTGTTTCTTTCAGTCCTACGTCACATTTATCACACTGAACCTTGCTTAGACAGACTGTAAGTAAGCAATCGTGCACTGGATCTATGATTATGCATACATCTAATTATCTTTAGGCTCTTATCTTGCAATTGAGTTTGCCAATTCCCTTAGGAGTGTGAGTTTGACAATTCACATAGCTGCAAGAGGTACTAGCTAGCTATAAACCAAACGGTGCACGCTTCCATTGCCATCTGAAAACTGCATGCTTTGACTAATCGTGGAGCGAAGACAACAACAATTGTTCACAAGCACACCGTGGCATCTTCCTCTTCTTGTTGTCATCTTTTCTCAATGCAGGAAGATACAATATAGAACTAGATAACGCCATGCAGAACAGTCCAGGCATAAATAACATGAAGTACAACTATTTAATGACGTACTTGTACCTAAGTAGAAACGATGATCCCATTCTCATGTGTCATTCCCATGACAGTTCCCTGACATCGGTATCTAAGCAAGATTAGCTCATCTGTCCAGCTGTACTATTTTCTTTAAGATCTACCCTCTAGGATGTGATGAGAGATGACTCAAAAGTGCTAGTCTGGTTGATGACTCAACCAGCGTCGATTATTTCGAGCTGTAGTCAGTGTCCTTCACGATAGGAGAACGGAGCAGAGGACATCAAGTCCGGTGCATCCCGAGGACACAAAGTTTAGTTCAGATTTCTTGGTCGTGGCTCTTTTTTTGTGGATTTTTTACAATTTGATTTTTTATAAAAAAACTTATTTTATAAATAGATCTCTAAAAAAACTTATCATAGAAATGTTCTTTTTTGGACGCCAGAGTGACTGGCGCCATGGTTCAATGGGACGGCACCAAGGATGCTGACGCCGTCCCCCTACCACCGTGGCACACCTAACGCGGACATGGCTGAAAGAGAGCGCCAGCAATGCTGGCGCCGTCCCCCCTCCAATCTTTCTTTTTTTTCTCTCTCTAGTGTAGAGGAGAGAGGTGTAACTTTTTTTTAATTTTATTTTTCTAATATTTTTTTCACATATAGGAGCACGCAGGAACCAACCACAGAAAATTTAAGCTCGAACGGATGAAATATGTGGTCTGTAGAACTTTTTAAAGTTCTATCGAAATAGGTCCCGAAGCTTCTTACCTCAAAAACACAATCTTGCAAGCGAAATTTTGAGATTTTGATTTTGCTAAACTCGGCAAAGCCGGGAAACAACGGATGTAACTTTTCTTCAGATGTCCATCGATATATTATATGTCTGATTTCGAATCTATATGAAAAAGATATGGCTGTTTTATCGAAGGACATTCGAGTTATGGCTGTTTTAACGGCAGACTCAAAGACAATCGGATTTCAGGGAAGAAAAAGATCTTGCACAAATGGAAAAAGATTTAGTGGGTGACAACGATGGTGTTAAGGGCAGCAATAGTGATGATGATGATAAGAACTCAGAACTCTAAACGACGGAACGCTAATACTAGCAACTCGACACAACGATGCAACAGAAAACCTAACAAGTCCTAACTAAGTAGTACTAATAAAAAAAGACTCAAAGGTTTATAGAACTACGAAAAACTAATCTATTAATTTTTTTTTACTCTTTTTGGACTATAAGAAAAAACAACGAAGAATACGATGACATGCCAGCGATGATGACGCCGTGGTGGTGAGGGCGGCGCCAGCAGTGCTAGCGTCCTCCTACTGCCATGTTAGCGTTGGGCTGCCGGGTTTGCCACGATGATAGGATGACGGTGCCAGTATCACTGGCGTCGTCCCGTTGGACCACGACGTCAGTCACTCTGACGTCACAAAAAGGATTATTTCTGTCATAAATTTTTTCAGGGGTCTATTTGTAAAATAAGTTTTTTAAAATATCAAATTGTAAAAACTCTACCTTTTTTTGCCCCCTTTTTTTCCTTCTTTTTTCTTAAGAAGAAAAACCAACTCGGCAGTGAGAACGCAAATATGCTCGTGGGCCCCATCGAGAGAGGCAGTGACGATCGAGATGACGAAATTAGCCTGGAGGAACGAAAACGAAAGGATACGCGAGACCGTTTCGCATGCGGGCTTGTGGCACTGGCGCCTAGTACTCGCGCAACGCTGGTCACAGCCTTACATTTACATCTCCGGGCATTTTCACGGGAGGGTCGCGCCATTGCGGCCCCTATCAATCTTCCCCCCGGCGCTTGCGTGGCGTATTGGTGCGAGCGTACGCGAGAAACTATCTGCGCGGAGTCGCGGAGAAAACGCCAGCGTCAACCACTGCCATCCAGTGACTGTTGACGAAGCGTGTGTGTGCAGTTGTCCCGGCCGTTGATGACGGACGGGGAGTCCTCAACAAGCGGGTCCCCCGGCGGCGAGGTAGGACGCGACGCAGGACGTGAGGAAACGCACAAGAGATGTGCTGTTTCGTGATCACGCCTGCTGAGCTGACGACGCGGGAAGACACGCGAGGGAAAGGGGTGGCACACGGTGGCGTGCAAAAGCGGCACGGCGAGGACAGCGTGCTCCAACTACCACTGCCAGTACCAGATCGAGCATGGAGGTGGAGGTACGGATGATGGTGTACGGGTTCGTACAAGGTACAGCGGCCGTTGCTGTTCCTAGTTTTCCCACCTTTCCGGGGGAAGGTCTGAATGGCACACGCCTCCAAGCATCCCAGTCCACGGTGTAGGCAGTTGATGAGTAAGCGTGGCAGAAAATTGAACTGCGTGACTGACTGCTGATGAGTCATGACAAATTTCCAAGCAAACGACGGGCGTCATAGCTCACGGGTCGACTGCAGGGGATTTTGGGCTTTTTTTTTTCTTTTGAGAACAGGAAATTTGGGTGTCATATGGCTGTGTGTGGTCGTTAGGGAGAGTTGGGAACTCTCTCTCCAAACACGCACAACAAAATGATTAATTAGCACGTGATTAATTAAGTATTAATTAATTTTTTTAAAAATAAATTAATATGATTTTTTAAAATAACTTTTATATAAATTTTTTTATAAAAAATACACCGTTTAACAGTTTGAAAAGCGTACGTGCAGAACACGAGAAAGATGAGTTGGGGACTCAGCCATAAGTCCAGTAGTGAAACTTGACCGTCACATTCATTGTTTCTGATTATTTCTACTAGCATGAGTTCTTTGGTGATTCGTTGCTCTCCAGCTAGATTCATCTGGGGAGATAATGGGAAATTCATCAAGATCACTTGATCGATCCGTCCAAGTTGGATTTGTAAACAACACCAGAACTAAAAACAACTGTTACTCCGTTAATGGTTCCAAGATGAACTCGGCACGCACATGTCGAGAAAAAAAAACCTCTAAATGACTAAATCCATTGAGAAACAGAGAACCCAACAAGAGAGCAAAAATCAGCCCCTTCTGATGGAACACATATTTACACCATCCCCATACGCCGCCCTGATGAAACCTACGGGGTTCGATGCTACTACCTGCCGAACCCCTTCTTCCCGGCGGCCGCCACGGCGGCGGCGCGCTCGAACCGCGACGCGGCGCAGGGGATGGTGATGCCGCCGGGGTGCTGGAAGCCGAACTCCTCCTCGGCCTCCCTCAGCAGCTCCCCGAACATGGGGTGGTTGAAGTACACCACCGGCACCACGTACCTCATCGATTCGCCGGGGTTGCCGTCGCCGACGTACACCGCCACCTGCCCCTTGGGCGTCGACACGGCCTCGTCCAGAATCCGCCGCCGCCGGCCGTCCTTCCGCCCGAGGCTCAGCCGCCGCACGAGCGACCGTCCCCACCGCAGCACCGGGGCCAGCCTCTTGGCTTCTTCGCTCCCTTCCTTGCAAGCGCCGCCGCACCCACCCGACGTCGTCTGCAGGCGCAGGTAGCCTCGCCGGCGCCGGCGCCTGCCGCAGAGCGCCCATCGCCAGGCACTGAGCAGCTTCCGCCCCAGCCGGAACCCTCCATGCGACCGCTTTAGCATATCCAAACCCCAACAAACCGCTTCCACCTTCCTACGTGGGAGAGTTGAATGGACTTTGGGAGGAGTGGCAAGCCAGAACGGGAGGAAGTGGGAGCGCGGTGAGGCTAGAGAAACGAGTGTTTTATAGGGCACGGGGCACGGAGCGAACGACCGAGCGAGTGAGCTCGATTAAAAAAAAAGCTGATGCCGTTTGTTTTCCGCTTGTTTTTTGGCGTTTGGTCACAGGCTAAGATTCGTGCGAGGATTTGGCTAGGATTTACCGGGGTTTCTGGTGGTTCAGGCGGCGTTTGTTCGGTAATGGCTGGTGTGGCTGCGCGCGGGCGGTGGTCCATGATTCCTTGGGCTAAGCTGGACAGGGAGTGCTCGCCCGCCCGACCCGTTCGGCTAAGCTGCTTTCTTCGCTTTCCGCGACTACTGGCGTGATAGACTCACGTACTTAAAATTGAGTTGGAGAAATGCCTTAAGGCTGTGTTGCTAGCCTGTGTTGCTCAGCGCACACAGTACGTACGGAAAACGAAACGATTCATTAGCGCATGATTAATTAAGTATTAATTAATTTTTTTAAAAAAATGGATTAATTTGATTTTTTTAAACAACTTTTATATAAAAACTTTTTTTAAAAAAATACACCGTTTAATAATTTGAAAAACGTGTGGATGAAAAAAAAAATGATGAGTTGAGAAGATGAGATGAAAAACTCAGCCTAAGACTTATATCTCCTTGCAATCTAGCAAGAGTTTGGCGCCCAGCACAAAAGCGTCTTTGAGATTTCGGCATACGTAGCTCTGGTCGACGTCAGCCCCCAACAGGGTTTAAAGCAGTCTTTGCTGTGAAGATCCCACAACATAGGGTTTGTTTCGGAACAACAGAGAAATGTTTCTTGGTTAGGTCCAGGAATGTCGCGCTACTACCTGGTGAAGCTTAGATTGTAGTAACTGCTACTGGCTGTACGTGGCACACTGTTATGCATTGATACGAAACTATTCTGACATATGTTTTTTTCATCCTACTTTCTCAATTCACGTCTCTTTTTTTACACGCACATTTTCTAAGCTGCTACGATATGTTTTTTTTAAAAAAATTTATACGAAAGTTATTTTAAAAATTCATATTAATTTATTTTTAAAAAAATTAGTAAATACTTAATTAATCATATGCTAATGAGTCGTTTTGTTTTTCGTGCGAAAGGAATTTCTTTTCAACACCTCCGAACAAACACACCCTGAATCTCGAGCCGCACGGCCGCACCGGATAATTTAAGTCGATTTTTCCTTCCATGGAAGTTTTTATTTCTTCCGACTCTTGTACTATTCTATATACAATCCGTTAGATGCTTGTAAACGGCCGTTTGTGAAATCCCCACGATAGAAATAGAGCGTTCACATCACATAATTAAACCCTGGGGGTCAAAATTGACCCCTTCTCCGTACGACTGAACGATCCGTTCGCGCAAAAAGGAAATAACACTAGGCTCCACCGTCAATTTTCTTCAAGTTGACTTAACACGCGCTGCTTCGGTCGCATATAGGAAAAAAATCAAGCAACAAGATAATAAATTACGATTCGGGAACTGAGATTGTGACGGTGGATCAGTTCTACTTGGGGAAAAATCACGGTGCTTTGTTACGGTGACACCCACGTACGCTTCTTCGTCTTGACACGTGTGACCAGCCACGCAACTCGGGGTGAAGCACTGGAAATCTGCAGGGAGAGCCTACTCATCACGTACACTGCAAAACTCCGCAGAATATGCGCCTTATTTTATCGCGACATAGAAAGTTTTGTCGATCCAGACGATGGGTGAAACTATATCACGGGACAAAATCTGAAGTGCTGCCAGAAATTTATCCAACATCTTGTGTGTTGGGCAGACCCAGCGACAGAAAGCACGCGAGTTGTGGATCCTGTCCCAGTTGCACGGAGAGTTGGAAACGCTTTGTCCTGTACTTGCTCCACTCCAAATAAGCACGGCTTCGTCGAAGGCCTCCGAGTTCAGAGGGTACTAAACGACAGCGAGATTTTTGTTTATTTGATGGATTCAGGTGATCTCAGATGTACCACACCACTATCCCACTGAGACACGTACTCCATCAAAAGAAAACAATACTATATGGCACCTGAGACTCCCGACTACTATAGATGTCATGGCACAGGCTTGTGCCAAGATACGCATGTGTGCTTCAATCCACGCCTCCGTTCATCCTGGTAGCCTGCATCCAACCTTGCAGTGCTTGCCGAGCAAGCCTTTGCGTGACGCGTGCCAAGCCGCCACCTCGGTTCATGCCTCCTGGGTGATCCGAGAACGATGAACCTGCTGTCGGCTGCGGATACAAGGCTCAGGCTGCTGCTTTGTCGATTGATTAGGCGACCATGACAACTCAAATGGAGGACAGACATGCCAGGACAGCAAGGGGGAGGATGCCATGTCCGAGATCATCGTGATATGAACCGCAGCGTCCCGGCGGTATGGTGCTCCTGTTCGACGGATGACCGATGGACAGTCGATAGGTCCATAGCTGCGTGTGACGTTTCGTTCTGTATGTACCGACGTGAGAGCTTGCTAGCCTCAAAACCTTTTCATACGACCGAGCCTCGCCCGAAAATCATTGTGCCGCCTCTCCAAATCAATCCTTGTGTTACTAGCACGACGCTTTCCGACTCAGCGGAAATCTTTCCCCCATGCCCGCGTGCGCACCGGGTGCGGCCCGCGCGATAGCACAAGCCGCGTTGAACGTTCACTCGTTCAGCCAGCCTCAGACGCCTAGCGCTGGAGATTTCACCGTGCGAATCCATCCCCCGGGGAGCGGGGATTCCGTCCAGTGGCGCGACGACGCGCGCCAAAGCAGGGTTGGAGGTGGAGAGGTCGGTACAAAGGGACAAAGTGGCGACGCCCGCGAGGCAACAACCGAGGGAGGCGCAGCCGCGCGCGTGGTACGGTGGGATGCACGGCTTTCTCCTACGAGTACTCCCTAGCGGCTAGCGCGCGCCGCGCTGCGCTCGCGGAGGAGCATGCCGGGGCGTCCGAAACGGGCGAGACAGTCGTGGGACCCTGACGCGCAGCATCGGCACGAGGCAGGGCAAAGCGGTGGGGTGGGGCCGTGTCGACCGGTCAGCTGTTGATACAGGCCATTCAGCGTTCGCAGCGGACAAATCGACAGGTGGTACTAGATGATGCTTATCTGTCTGCCGACCGTGTGTATACTACTGTAGTGTACGGAGTACTGGACTTCTACTTGTAGGTAGTAGTAATCCGTTAGTACGGAGTAGACTAGTACTAGCGTGTACTACTAGTAGTAAAAATTTCGTTGGTTGTTGTCTTAATATGTTTGGGAATACACGCACAATAGTTTAGTTGTGAATACCGAAAACAACATAAGCTGTGTTTGATTGAAGAGATTATTTTAGATGAAAGATGACGATATAATATTTTTGAATGAGAGATGACGATCTAGTTTTTAAGTATGTTTGGTTAGTAGGTGAGCGTGAATACGACGGCTCAAAGAGAACATTCTACGAAAACATTGGAAGAACGTATCCAGCTAAATTGGTCGGACGAGAATATCCACCTTTGCTAATATTGATCATTACTAATTAATTAGCAATAATTAATACATTTTATTATTAATTAGTAATTAACTTCTCCAAAATAGTGTTAATTAGATATAATTAGTCTATTTTACTGTTAATTAGTATAGGTTAGTGTTATATTAATGATAATTAATATATTTTATTATTAATTAATATATTATCCCATCTCTTATCATCTATTCAACCAAACAAGAAATTGAAAATCCACCCAATCAAATAAAAAAAGCATCATTTCTCTTTAAATTTGAATGAACATATTCTATCCAACCCTAATGAACCAAATGCAACAAACGCATCCGTATATGAGCAGGAAATGCAAACTTTTTTAAAACAGAAGGTGTAAAACGCACCAAACATGGGGAAGGTTCGTTATAGATGGCCGGGCACACGAGTGCAGTAGAATTGTCTTTTACGTGGAGGACATAAAGTCGTTGTTTCAAGTCGATAAAGATTGGTGAAGATACATTTGAAACTTCTGTCTAGGTATAATACCAATATCAAATTGAGACTACTTATATATATCCTATCATATTTTTTATTAAAAAATAGTCTATTTATAATGTAAGTCTCCAAAATTACATATGTAAGTCTCAAAATTATATATGTAATTAGTATATAATTACAATATAAGTAAGATGTAATTACAATGTAACTAACATTTAATTACAGCTTAATATAAAGCGTCAACCTATCAGTGTTATAGATAAGACATACCCAATGATCTTGGATTGGATTTAACGGGGTTCACCATATACGAAATCTTATACGAAAGCATGCTTCATATAGAAAAGGTGTTCCGCATAAGGAAGGAGAAGCATAGTTCAAGTTAGATACAATGACTACTCGGATCGTATCCATATTTGTCTCTCTAGTTCTACTTGGACAAAGAGACATCTGTGGGTATAAATACAAGACTCCCTAGAAGGAGAGAGGACAAACCAATATACGCTGCCAGATACCAACATTAGAGACAAATCTAGACAGACCCAATCTGTAGCTACAGAGGCCGACAAGAGGGACCTTGCCGAGTTCATATTCGAGTAAGAAGAGTACCCTACAATCGGCTTCGTGTTGGAGATCCATGTCACCAAGTCAACGACGACTAGATTAGGTTCTCCCAAATATTGTACTTGTGTGATTCTAATATATAAGAGCAACACCGGCTTCAGCCAAAAGGAGTAGGGTTATTACCTGTCAGTTAAGGGGGCCCGAACCTGTATAAATATCCTTGTCTCCCGTCTCTTTTATCTCAATCTTGCGTATACCTTGGTTCCAACAATCCTCATACTCTACAAATACCGTAGTTGTGATATACTTCGTCGACATTGGCGTGTCAGGTAGAGGGATTTTGGTGTTAAAAGGTTTCGACATTGGCACGCCAGGTAGGGATTTCAAGAGACGGATTCTTCGATTACAAACTACTCGACGACTTCGGCTTTAGGGAGATACAACCCGACCGAAGTGTGTTCTCCGATGGATCAAGACCTTTGTCATCTTAAGCTTCGTCAATTCATCGCGAATTGAATTTTTCGACGAGGGATACTTCAATAACTTTGGCTAAAGAGATCTGACCCGACCAAAGTACATTTCCTGATCAGATAAGAATCATCACCGCCAACGGTTCGATATATCGATATCGATCAAGCTTCAAGATGTTGCCGCCGACAAAAATCAAGCAACCAGACAACGGATGTTCCCCACGTCGGCTGCGCAAGATTCTTTCGGATACTATTCGGCCATGTATTCAGCAGTATTAGTCTTCATCATGTATTCAGCCAGCCCATCGCGTGACGTGTCCCTTATCAGAGGACCCCACCGAATTGATTAACGTACATGCATCAAGACTATTATTCGATGACAAGAAAAAAATAACTAAGTACAGCTTTTCTGTCTGTACACATTCGAGTACCAGGATGATACGTGCCAACATCAGTCCTCATCGAGCATA
Organism: Oryza officinalis; assembly: GCA_008326285.1. Taxonomy (NCBI): domain Eukaryota; kingdom Viridiplantae; phylum Streptophyta; class Magnoliopsida; order Poales; family Poaceae; genus Oryza; species Oryza officinalis. Next base: position 30,340,458 of record BDMV01000004.1, on the reverse strand, counting down.
CAAGCTAAGCTAAGGTAATTAGTAAGATTGATTTTTTAAATCAATCTATTAATTCCGTAGATACATCCGGCATGTATCTACAAAGGTACGTAATATTTCGTACAAGTTACCGTACCTATTTTTAGATCCATGATTTATTATGTTTACCTATAATATGTTTTTTTATACAATGTCTGTTATGCGAGTGTCTTCTATGTTAGACCGACAACGGTATACTACAGGGAGCTCGCTCTATTTCTTATGTATAAATCATGCTTGTTTATGATTTACATATTATCGGATATTTAAGCTGAATCTGCTCGTTATGTCTTGATAATACTAGAAGTTTTATATAGTTTTCTTGAGTACACGCTCGGTATTATCTGCTATGTATCTTGCCTTCTAAAAAATATTTTTCAGGAACAGTCGAGCACTCGAGTTGGCAGCGGTCGAGTACACCCCATTATCGAGAACATTTTCGAACAAATGCAGAGTTATCGGACCAAACCTACCAACAGAGACCGATGACCTATCTCACATTTAGCGTAGTCACGTCCGGACTATTTGTGATAAGGTTGTTATGGACAATCCCCTCACAAACGTTGTCGGCTTGATCACTCGGCATGATTGTGAACGAATGTCCGATATGCTACTAGTTGGGTATGTGAGTCATGCTAGCCACATGAGATGCTGTTGGCGCAGAATTTCGACCCGTCCAGCAACCAAACGGGTTCCGCGTTACCACGACGGCCTGGGAGATCTGCTTAACTCCAGTGCAGGTCCAAATGGCTTGCCTAGTCGTAAGTAGAGCGTGCCAGTTGATTTGATCTGCAATCAACAAGAAACAAGTAAACCAAGTCAGAGAACAACGGCCGATCGGTCAATAGACCGATGACATATTGTCATAGCCCAGCCGATGGGGCAAAGCTATATCGGCTCACTTAGAAAATAAGCAAAACATGAATCTAATCTTATCGGCCTTCATTGATATGTAGATCTCAACTAATAATATCGGCCGATAAGGATAACAAAGGTAACTACACTAGCTAGTACTCTAGTGCAAACTTATACGAGCCAATCGGCCAATATAAACATATCAACCATAAAGAAATCTTAAGATTATTTCACGATCAACATATCTATACTTATCGATCTGCACATATAAGTGGCAAACATATGCAAGAAACATAAAGCAATCACATATGTTAGATAAGACCGGCTAAAACCCCGGCACTATCCTTAATTACAACCGAAAACAGGCTTCGTGTTAGATGTCAAAACAGGACTAAGGTCGATGGCAACTCGAAGTGTGAATTGAGACTTAACACAAAGAAAATCAAGTCGTCGATTGCTTTTGGGGATGGCAGCTGCATTGAACAATCTAGCCAAGCATAAGAATTAAACCATCGTCGGCAATAAACCCTAAAGCGAGTAAACCGCTGGCAAGGCTTAATTAAGATACCTGTCAAAATTATTCAAAGCATGATAATCGACGATCACATCATCGAGGCTTAACGTGTCTAAAGCGACACGTCGGCCCCGACGATGCAGATCGTCGGGGACGAGTTCTTACCTCTGCTCCGAGGAAGCAAGAACTCGTTGAAGAAGACCTCTTGCGAGGGTTGGCGATGCGCCGAAAGTAGATTGATTTGATTGTGTGATTGATTGAGAGAGCTTACATGTACAAACTATCGGGATATTTATACCCGAGGTTACAACAGAACCCTTGTAGGGCACGATCTTATCTACAACTAACAAACAAATCCTTGCGGCAGATTTAAGCCACAGATTAGATCTACACTACTTAATTTACAAGATACAATTGCCTAAAACCGAGCTTTATCTCTATTTGGCAACTTCCTTGAAGCTTACTTCGAGCCCAGACCAAGCCCACGTTGACACTGTCAACTCACAACCCGTATCGGCCCACGACCAAACCAAATCCGTATCGGCCGATACGCTCTTTATAGCAACACCTCCCCAGTCCGATACGGTTACTGGGTCCGATACAAAGCCTGGTCCGACTCCAACTCCATCCTTCCTCTCTGCTTCGGTTTCCTCTTTCCTTTCCGAGTCGATTACCAAAATTCATCGTTAACACATGCCCCCCAATTCCGCTTCATTATATAATGTGGCGGAATTAGCTCCAAGGAACTCATCGACTCTTTGCTAGGTCTAACCTGAAAACCGCACAGATCCAGATTCGAACCCTTTCGCCGCCGATTCAACAAACTCCTTGTGTTCTTCAACTCCATCGACATCGACCCCTTCCGCAACGATCCCTTCTTCAACAACAATGGCTTCCGCCCCATTCTACGCCTCTGAGATCCCCGCGGTAAGTCGACTCGTTCAACCCTGCATTATAACTTTCCCCGTCAATTTCTCCAAGTTAGGGTTTTACTCTCTGTTCCCCCCAAGCCTTATATTTTCATCGTCGTTCTCACGATTTAGGTCTTCAAAAACCAAATCTTGATCCCCACCGACGATAAATCCCATCGCTTTCTCCTGGGCCCCATGGGCGACTGCGACCCAACCTGGCTAATCAACGCCGAAACAGACAGAATCCCTTTCAAGCAAGCCAAGCCAACTGTCTCGGCGTGGAAGCACACCTTCAGGTCATGGCCATCAAAGCTAAACGGATACAGGACCTGGTACAAAAGGATTGCTGCCGTCAAACAAGTCCACTGGGACGAGATTGGAATCGGCCAATGCATAACTCTGTCCCTGGCCGATACCAAGAAAAATGAGCCACTAATGTCAGCTGCCAGCTACTTCTGGTCAAGTACCTTGAACGCCTTCATGTTCAAGCAAGGTCCGATGACCCCAACCCTCATAGATATCAAGGTACTCGCAGGACTAGACATCGACTCTGAGATTAATCCTTTCAGCCTCCTGATAAACAGCAGCCATAAACTGAAAACCAAGAAAATTGGAGGCTAGTCTGGGTACATCTCTGAGCACATGGAACAAGGATCGGTCTCAGAGCGAGAACATGTAGCATTCCTGACATTATGGTTGGAAAGATTCGTCTTCTGTGGATCGACCTGTGGCCCCACAACAAACTGTCAGCACCTGGCTCAGGCCCTGGTCAGCAAAAAATGAATACCCCTCGGCCGATACCTCTTAGGAGCTGTATATCGGCTACTCCACGTTGCCACACAAGACTTGATGCTGAAACAAACCGTGGCACACGGGGGACCATGGTGGTTCATCCAACTGTGGCTAACAATTCATACCAACACCATGGTTGATCGGCCACCTCTATCGGACTCGTGCTTCCCATCGAAGTATGCCGATCACGAAGATCCCAGAAGCAGACGATGCATGTCCTACGGAGAAGCAGCCTTCGTCTACCCTGGCGTAGATCAATCGGCCGATGACATGGCTACATGGTTCATTCGTTTCTTCACCGGCCCTCCATCAGCCAAGATGGACATGTTCATCTACACATCGGACCAAGACTATGAGCTCCCAGATGATCTGCAACTGAGCTTGGTAAAAGATGACATAGAGTCTAGAGAAGTGTTTATGATCGGCCTAACTCCATGCCTGCTCCCAGTAGGCATTTTTCAGGGAAGGGGCACCAGCCTGTCCTATGAATTTTATAACCCAATGACAGCTGCTAGGCAATGCGGGCTCGGGCAACTTCCCATCAGTTTATACCTTCATAAACTCCTGGAGAGCAGAGGCACAGTCTCATCGGCTCTAGTTATGAGCAAGGCGATGGAAATCGAGCTCCCAAATCTTGGTGACTGTGATCGGCTGCACCTGAATAATTTTGTCCACATCAATTTCCAAACCTGGTGGCAAGAGTGGGCCGCTCATATTTTCCACCAATCGGCCAGGTTCTATGTAACGGAGCTTATCCAAGGTATCAGTCCCCAAGTACCAGATGAGCCGATTCCTTCTGTGAGCAACAGTGGACGGAAGATTTTCTATGCTCAAGCCGTAGCTCCATCAGGATCAACCATCCTGGAGTCCATCATCGGCCTCACTGCCCCGAAGATACCATCACTGCTCCAGGGGCCGATGACCAAGGAGAATCCCAAGAGGAAAGCGCCATTTAAAGGCAAAGCCCAAAAATCCAGCAAAAAGACCAAAGTTGACGACCAAGAAGATCTCGAAGAGCTGGATCCCTCCATAGAAGAGTTTCTCAAAGAACAAGTAATGGAGGAAGAAGTCGATGCAGCTGCTGCTGATATACATGAAGAAAACACATCGGCTGAAGCTACCAAGGAACCATTGGCCGAAACCACTGAGATCCCACTGGCCGATGACCAAAGTGATGCCCCCCAACCGAAAAAGACCAGACATGCAATCCGCAAGGTAAATACAATTTCTTCTCCATGCTCACATAACCCCTTCAAATTGCTTAGCTTTAATTTGATATCCTTTTCAGGCTGCGGCATCATCTATACTGAAGGAAAGAACTCAATCGGCCCCTCTGTCAAGGACTAAGAAAGCAACCCTACAACGGCGTGAGCGGGCTAAAGCACGATTGAGGACTCCGTCTCCTTCTCCAGTACCCTCTCCGGTCGCCTCGGTAAGAGTTGATTTATATATTATCATACCAATTTCACAACCCTACTTACCAATCCCTTGCTTTTCAGCCTAGGGCCCCAACGCCTTCGCCACATCGGCCAACCCCATCGCCTACTGCCTCAACACAGCAAAGGGAGGCCGATGCAAACATCACCGATATTCCAACTCTGGTAATGAGACCTAGCCTGATCCCCTTTCGTCAGCTCCCAATTGACAAGACTGACCTTGACCTATGTTGCTGTTTACAGAGCCTAGCCGATATGTTTTCATTTGACATCGGCCAGTTTCTTGATGACGAGGACAAGGAACTGCCCAGCACCACCAAGACGCCGATCTCTGACGAATTGAAGAACCGACTGTCCGATATTGGGAATCGGCTAGAAGCCTCGCTGGAGTGTTTGGTAGAAGACTGCTCCTCCATCAGAGCCAGGGTACAAGAAATCCAAGATGAACTGCCCGAAGACCTGATGGAGATCCTCACACCGGCCATCTTCCTAGAACAATACCGATTCAAGCTTTTCAGAGCAAAAGAAAGACTTGCAGAGCGACGAGAGCGCAAACAACTGGAATCGGCCCTGACCGCTAGCAAAGCCCAAGTGAACGCCGATAAAACCAGGTTGGACGAGCTAACGGTGGAGCCGATTGTGCTGAAAAATAGGCTTGAAGAACTCCGTCGCCTCGAGGCAGAGCTAGAATCGAAGCTGGCCACTACACGCCAAGAAATCCAAGAAGTCGAAGCCGGGATAGCTGCATCACCCAAGGTCATAGAAGATCAGACGGCAAAGCTCAAGGCATCGGCCAAGTACCTCGCGACCCTAAGCAAATCATTGAAACCGATCCCAGGGACGATGGCCGATGATGCCCAGGCTATTGAAGACGTTGAGCAGATTCGCCGTAAAGCCATTGTTGCTATTGCGGACTTCATAGGGTGATGTAGCATATGTTATTTTATAATGTATTAAACATACGCCTTATCGGCCATGCAGCCGAATTTGTTTTGAAAATTCCAGCCTAATTTATTGCTTCTGAAATCCTCTCACACCTTATCGGCCGTGCAGCCGAATTTGTCTTGAAAATTCCAGCCGCATATATCTTTAATATGAACAATCTCATTATAAACAATCTCATCGGCCAGAGAGCCGAAGTCAATTGCCAACTGAAAAATCCAATGCGAGAACTCCTGTATGTATATGTGCCCCCCAAATTTTGGAAGATGAGGGCTCATATTCTGAAATTTTGAACTAAGGGCGATAGTATTTACCGGCCATCTAAAGACGATGCTTGACTACATCGGCTGTAATCATAAATCGGCTAGAGGGCCGATCATGAGTCAATCCAGATACTTGGATAATATTGTTTCAAGTATTTGCCATTGAGAGCTCGTCGATAAATCTCGCCATCTAATCCCTTGAGCAGATAGGCATTGTGAGGAACACATCGATGAATTCGAAAGGGGCCTTCCCAATTAGGTGACCATTTACCGAATTTATTATCTTTGGAGCCAATCGGCATTATTAATTTTCATACAAGGTCTCCTTCCTCAAACGATTTGGCAACGACCTTTTTATTATAATGATGGGCTACTCTATCTTTATCACGCTTGATTTTCTCTAAGGCCCGTAATCGAACATGTGCCAAATCATTCAATTCATCAACCATAAGATTATGGTACTCATCGGCTGTCAAGTCGTCTTGCAAAGCAATCCTTCTTGAGCCGATGGCGGTTTCCCACGGCAGTACGGCTTCATGCCCGTAGACCAGCTGATAGGGAGGCACTTGGATTGCACCATGGCAAGCCATCCGATACGCCCAAAGGGCATCGGCCAGCGTTGTATGCCATTGCCTCGGCTGTTCGTCAATTTTCCGCTTGATTAACTTGATTAAATATTTGTTAGAAGCCTCTGCCTGCCCATTAGCCTGCGCATAGTAAGGAGAAGAATTGAGTAATCTGATGCCCATGCTGTCAGCAAATCGGACGAACTCATCGGACACGAAGATTGATCTCTGATCGGTAGTTATTGTCTGAGGTAACCCAAATCGATATATGATGTGCTCCTTGACGAACTGAATAGCGTCTTTGCAATCAACCTTCTTGAGAGGAACGGCCTCAACCCACTTTGTGAAGTAATCTGTAGCCACTAATATATACTTGTGTCCCTTACTTGATGGTGGGTTAATCTGGCCGATCATATCTATTCCCCATCCACGAAACGATCACGGCTTTATGATTGGATGCATAACCGATGCCGGTGCTCTCTGAATTGCTCCAAATTTCTGACAATCCTGACATCCTTTATAATACTTGAAGCAATCTTCTAGCATGGTTGGCCAAAAATATCCGACGCGCTTCATCAGCCATTTCATTTTATGGGCCGATTGATGGGTGTCACAAATCCCTTCATGTACTTCGCTCATAACGGTTTTAGCCTCCTCAGGACCTAGGCATTTGAGTAGGACACCATCAACCGTCCGATAATATAGGTTATCGTCCAATAAGACATAGTGTAAAACTTTATATTTCATTCTGCGTGACGCCGATTGGGAAGGATTTCTCAAATACTCAATGATATCAAACCTCCAGTCATCGGTGTGCCAGAGAGCAATCTGAATCGGAACGTCTTTAGCCATCGGCCTGTATCCCGATGCCCCCTGAGCTAAATCATTGGCTTCGAAATTCTGCTTCCTGGGTATGTGCCTCATCGTTACGATCCGGAAACCGTGTAATAACTCTTTGCATTCCTCATTGTAGACTTTGAGAATATCGTCTCTGCACTCATACTCCCCAGAAAGTTGACTAATTACTAGCTGTGAATCACCAATGATTTCCACGGCATCGGCCTCGACTTCTTGTAATAACTGCAAGCCTTTAAGCACCGCTTCATATTCTGCTTGATTGTTGGTGTAGTAAGGCTTGATAGTGAAAGCGAACTCAAAACTTGCCCCCCGAGGGGATATGATGACTAGGCCGATACCGCAACCGTGTCTGCAGACGGATCCATCGAAATATAATGTCCATGGCACAATGTCTGCATATGCGACTGAGTCATTTCTATGTTGAACGATGAAATCGGTCAGGGCTTGTCCTTTGATTGCTTTGGCCGATTCATATCGGAGATCAAACTCTGTTAAAGCAAAGATCCACTTCCCGACTCGTCCTTTCAACACAGGGGCCGATAACATGTATTTCATCACATCGGCCTTGCTCACCACGATGCACTCATTGGAAAGCAAGTAATGCCTCAATTTAGTACATGAAAAATATAAACAAAGGCATAATTTCTCCACCGGCGTGTACCTTGTCTCAGCGTCTAACATTCTCCTGCTGAGATAAAAAATAGCTCTTTCCTTGCCGTTAACATCTTGAACCAAGACCGAGCCGATGGATTTCTCATCGGCTGATAAGTACAATTTGAATGGAACTCCTTTTTTTGGAGAAATTAAGACCGGCGGAGAAGTTAAATACTCTTTGATATCGTCTAGCGCTTTCTGTTGCTTGTCACCCCATATGAACTCTTCGTCGTCCTTTATTTTCAATAGTGGAGTGAATGGCTCTATTCGGCCCGATAGATTTGATATAAAACGCCGGACGAAGTTGATCTTGCCAAGCAGAGACTGTAACTTGGTCTTGTTTTCTGGAGGCTTGATTTTCTTAATGGCATCGATGTTCTTCTGTGTGATTTCAATCCCCCTTTCATGGACCAAGAAACCCAAAAACTGACCGGCCGATACGCCAAAGGCACATTTGTTAGGGTTCAACTTCAAACCATATTTCCTTGCCCTTTCTAGTACCTTGCGTAAGTCGGCCAAGTGCATATCATGTTCTCTTGACTTTACGACGACATCGTCTATATAAACTTCAATCAGAGAGCCAATAAGATCATGAAAAATATAATTCATAGCCCTCTGATACGTAGCTCCAGCATTCTTTAAACCAAATGTCATGACGACCCATTCATATAGGCCGATTGCCCCTGGGCACCTGAAGGCTGTCTTGTGAATGTCCTTTTTAGCCATAAAGATCTGGTTGTAACCCGCGTTTCCGTCCATGAAACTAATGATCTTATGCCCGGAGGCAGCATCGACTAGCAAATCGGCCAACGGCATAGGGTACTCGTCTTTGGGCGTCGCCTTATTTAGATCTCTGAAATCGACGCATACCCTTAGCTTGCCGTTCTTTTTCAATACCGGAACTATGTTGGAGACCCACTCTGCGTATCGGCAGGGCCTGATAAAGTTGGCGTCGTAAAGTCTTGTGATCTCTGCTTTTATGGCTTCGTGTATATCGGCCTTAAACCTCCGAGGAGCTTGCTTAAAAGGCCGATAGCCTTGTTTGATTGGTAGCCGATGTTCTACAATCGATCGGCTTAATCCTGGCATCTTATGGTATTCCCATGCAAAACAATCTCTGAATTCTTTCAAAAGATCTATCAAATTATTCTTGTATCCCTTTGGCAAATTAGCGCTTACATACGTCGGCCTAGGCCTATCACCTATTCCTATATCAATTTCTTCCAATTCATCGGCCGACGTAAAACCTTGTCCCAACTTGCCGTCTAACTCATCCACCGCGTCATCCGTGTAAGGGTCATTGTCAACGGCGGATGGTGCATCTTCGTTAAAGTAACCGCTTGTCTTGGTCTTCAATTGTCTTGATGTCGCAGTCGGTTACTTTGAGGAAATCGGCGTCCCAGACTCGCCCGGACAAGCAGTCGATTCCCTCCATCTCCCAAACTGCGAGATCGGCATTGGCGACATGTACTGACCGATCTGCCTGCACGATCTCGACTTGGTCCCATTGCCATTACATGAGGCATTGGTGCATTGTTGAAGGGACACAGCAATTTGCATGGATCCAATCTCGTCCCAACAACAAGCTGTAGGAACCCTTTCCATCGAAGACGAAGAAGGTGGTGGGAATTGTTTTGCTGCCCACGGTGAGTTCCACGTTCAGGACCCCCTTCGCCTCGGATGCGTTGCCACCGAAGTCCTTTAATACCATATTTGTCTTGATAAGATCTTCAGGTACATTTCCAAGCTTCCTGAAGGTTGTGTATGGCATTAAATTGACCGCTGCGCCACCATCGACCAGCATCTTCGTCATCGGCCGCCCGTTGATGAATCCTTTGATGTACAACGGCCGTAAATGTCTGTAGCTGGCGTCAACTGGCTTGTCGAAGATGGCTTGGTCTGGTGACAACCGTAGCCTGGCTGAACCTTGTTCATCATCGGCCATCGCTTCATCGGCCGCCTGCACACTGTATTCTGCTGGCAATATAAACACCATGTTAACAGGCGCCGATGCCATTTTTTTACCTTTTGAAGCTGAGTAGCTCTGAGCTGTATTGGAGGTGCCCTCATCGGCCCTGGCCACCGTGGATTTTATCCTCCACTCTTTTTTGGTCTTGGTTGGCCGATGGGGTATTTCAGCTTGTTGCTCTTGGATTTGCTCTCTCCTCCTTAACCTCTGAACCCGCCGCTTTTGTGTCTTGGTGAATACATCGCTTGGGCACCATTGGGGGTTCTGGACTTGCTCCTCATCTTCATCGTGTTGATCTCGGTGCATCGGCCCTAGCCTTTCATGCACAAATTTTCGTTGCTTGGCCGGCCGACGCGTTTGTCTGCTTGAGCTGCCCTGATAAGAATTTTCTGCACCACTGCATGCAGGGCACTCCTGAATAGACGGCAACCTCATCCCTTCATTCCAGCAGAAGCGAAAAAACTCGCACTCCCAGTGTGGGTCGTAGGAGTTGTCTTGATCGGCCTGGTCTTGAGCTTGTTCCTCCCGCCTCCGCTGATATTTTCTGATCAGACCCTCAGAGGTCTGATGAGGCCGCTTGCCAGTTCGATGGCCACCGCCATCGACCCTGTCCGCCCGCACCATGTTGACTGGGAACGGGTGGCCTACAATCTTCATCGGCCGCTTGGCATCATCGATTTTAATTCTGCCCTGCTCGATGGCCGATTGAATTTGTTGCCGGAAGATCTTGCATTCATTTGTATGGTGTGAATAGGAATTGTGCCACTTGCAATATCTCCTTTTCTTGATGTCTTCGGCCGATGGCAATACGTGACCTACTGGCAGTTGGATCTGCTTTTCTTGCAACAGCAGGTCAAATATCTTATCGGCCTTGTTGATGTCGAAATCATATTTATCTTCTTTATCTCCTTTCTTGGCCCACTGGCAAGTTGTTGATTTCCTCATCCGGGCCCACTCGGCTAGGTCGACATCACCATCTTCATCGTCGTCATCGTCGGAGGCGTACTGATAAACAGTGTTAATCTTTTTCGCGAACTTCTTTGCCTCCTGGAATCGCTGCTCGTGGGCCGATACTCATTGTGTCAGCTGAGCGAGGCTGTCAAATTCCTGCGAGGAGAACCTCTCGCGTATCGGCCCTAGCAATCCCTGAAATGCCAAATCGGCCAACTGGGAATCGGTCAGACTGAGGCTATAACACCTGTTCCGTATGTCTCTGAACCTTTGTATGTACTCAGGGACCGATTCATCCACTCGTTGCCTGATGGCAGTCAGATCTGACAGTTTCATTTCTTGTACGCCATTGTAGAAGTATCTATGAAACTGTTTCTCCAGATCTATCCATCCTCTGATGGAATTGCAGGGCAAGGAAGAGAACCATGTGAATGCGGACCCTGATAAGGACAGAGGGAAAAACCTCACCCTCAACGCCTCGATAGCCGATGCCTCCCCGTACTGTGCTAAGAATCGGCTGACATGCTCATACGTCGAGACGTTGTCCTGTCCCGAAAACTTGGAGAAATCCGGGATCTTGTATCGGCCTGGCAATGGTACCCTGTCAAATTCCTCGGGATACGGGTGCCGATACACTGTAGAGTTCTCCTTGGGCTTCAAGCCGAATTGGTTCCGCATCACTTCGGCTATCATATCGGCCCAATATCCTGCGGGCCGATGTGGGAGGTCTTGCTGAAACGATTGTTGCAGACCCTCTGCTTGATACTGCCTAGGGGAGTATGGCTGGTAATGATGATCCGAGTTCGGTACGCCATACTGTCCTGCAGGGTGCTGCTGATAGCCTTGTGGCGCGTTGTATGCAGCTTGGAGTGGAGGACTATTGAACACTGGGGCTTGCGGTTGTCCGGCCGATGGCTGGTTGACGGGAACTTGCTGCATCGGCTCAACCACCGGTTGCTTCCCCTTGGCCCATTGAGCGTATTGTTCCTCGGTGATGAGCTGAGGGCTGCCCCCAGTCTGCCTGGTGAGGACCAGTGGCAATGTTGTTGTCGGTTGCGCCGATGGGGGTGGCATCGGCGGTGTTGGCTGAGACGTGCTCAGATCATTCCTCAGGGTCCGATATGCAGGGAACTTATTTTCTGGCAAGAAAATCGGTCCCTGAGGCTTGAACTGGTGAATTGACCCGTCTAAGATAGATTTGACCGTATTGGTCAAGGTGTTCACCAAAATCCCTGATTGGTTGACTAGCGCAGAGTGGACTGCGGAGTCAATCCTGTCTTGCAACGTCGGCGCTGCAGTGTCTTCAGTTTTGACGGCGTGATCGTGCGCCGCCGCCGACGTTCCAGCTCCTTCTCCGGAACTCGGCATGACCTCCTTGGACTTTTGAATCAAGGTGCCCTGCCGAGTCCTAGAATATGTTTGCAGGTACATATTCTGGAACTGCTCGACCAGACTATTCATCTCAGCTTTTTGTTCTGCGCTGAGCTGGTCGGCAGTCACGGGAATGACGTTCTCCTCGACGATCTCGGCCTGCTTCGACATCTCGAGGTGTTCTTGTTGCTGGTGAGAAGCTTGTGTTCTTGTTGTCCCACTGGGCGTGCCAAAAGCGTCTTGGCGCAGAATTTCGACCCGTCCAGCAACCAAACGGGTTCCGCGTTACCACGGCGGCCTGGGAGATCTGCTTAACTCCAGTGCAGGTCCAAATGGCTTGCCTAGTCGTAAGTAGAGCGTGCCAGTTGATTTGATCTGCAATCAACAAGAAACAAGTAAACCAAGTCAGAGAACAACGGCCGATCGGTCAATAGACCGATGACACATTGTCATAGCCCAGCCGATGGGGCAAAGCTATATCGGCTCACTTAGAAAATAAGCAAAACATGAATCTAATCTTATCGGCCTTCATTGATATGTAGATCTCAACTAATAATATCGGCCGATAAGGATAACAAAGGTAACTACACTAGCTAGTACTCTAGTGCAAACTTATACGAGCCAATCGGCCAATATAAACATATCAACCATAAAGAAATCTTAAAATTACTTCACGATCAACATATCTATACTTATCGATCTGCACATATAAGTGGCAAACATATGCAAGAAACATAAAGCAATCACATATGTTAGATAAGACCGGCTAAAACCCCGGCACTATCCTTAATTACAACCGAAAACAGGCTTCGTGTTAGATGTCAAAACAGGACTAAGGTCGATGGCAACTCGAAGTGTGAATTGAGACTTAACACAAAGAAAATCAAGTCGTCGATTGCTTTTGGGGATGGCAGCTGCATTGAACAATCTAGCCAAGCATAAGAATTAAACCATCGTCGGCAATAAACCCTAAAGCGAGTAAACCGCTGGCAAGGCTTAATTAAGATACCTGTCAAAATTATTCAAAGCATGATAATCGACGATCACATCATCGAGGCTTAACGTGTCTAAAGCGACACGTCGGCCCCGACGATGCAGATCGTCGGGGACGAGTTCTTACCTCTGCTCCGAGGAAGCAAGAACTCGTTGAAGAAGACCTCTTGCGAGGGTTGGCGATGCGCCGAAAGTAGATTGATTTGATTGTGTGATTGATTGAGAGAGCATACATGTACAAACTATCGGGATATTTATACCCGAGGGTACAACAGAACCCTTGTAGGGCACGATCTTATCTACAACTAACAAACAAATCCTTGCGGCAGATTTAAGCCACAGATTAGATCTACACTACTTAATTTACAAGATACAATTGCCTAAAACCGAGCTTTATCTCTATTTGGCAACTTCCTTGAAGCTTACTTCGAGCCCAGACCAAGCCCACGTTGACACTGTCAACTCACAACCCGTATCGGCCCACGACCAAACCAAATCCGTATCGGCCGATACGCTCTTTATAGCAACACCTCCCCAGTCCGATACGGTTACTGGGTCCGATACAAAGCCTGGTCCGACTCCAACTCCATCCTTCCTCTCTGCTTCGGTTTCCTCTTTCCTTTCCGAGTCGATTACCAAAATCCGTCGTTAACAGATGCACATGTAATAACCAACTCAAGCGCCCCTAAGAGTGGTTGAGTATGACTACACACCTGGTTCTTGACCAGCGTGCTCGCAATCTCGCCAACTCTCCAATCTCCTGCGAGTGATCGAGTAAGACTACACACCTGGTTTTCAACCAGTGTTGTAGCGATCTCGCCAAATCTCCAAATCTCCTGCGAGTAGTCAAGTACGACTACACACCTGGTTCTTGACCAGCGTGCAAACGATCTCGCCAACTCTCAAAATCTCTTGCGAGTGGTCGAGTACGACTACACACCTGGTTCTCCACCAGCATTGTAGCGATCTCGCCAACTCTTCAAATCTCATACGAGTGGTCGAGTACGACTACATACCTGGTTCTCAACTAAATCTCTTGCAAACGGTCGAGCACAACTACATATCTGATTCTCAACCAGCGTTGTAGCGATCTCGTCAACTCTCCAAATCTTCTACAAATGGTCGAGTACGACAACACACTTGGTTCTCAACCAACGTGGTAGCGGTCTCGCCAACTCTTTAAATCTTCTGCGAGTGCTCGATCTACGACTACACACCTAGTCTGAGTACACGCGTGGTAGCGATCCCACCATCTCTCCCAGTTCTTTACGGGTGGTTGAAGGATAACTACGCCTGGTTGATTTTCCTCAAGCTGCCTACGAGGGGTCAAGAGATAACCACACCTCGGCCTCAACCGGCGGTGGCAGTCATCCTCTCACCATCTCTCCGTGTTGCCTTCGAGTGGTCGAAGGATAACTACACTTGGTCCTCGGCCGGCTGTGGTAGTCATTCTCTCACCATCTCTTCGAGTTGCCTTCAGGTGATCGAGGTATGTCTACACCTGGTCCTCGACCAGCGTCATAGCGGTCCTTCGACCACATCTTCTAGTGGCTGAGGTATGTCTACACTTGGTCTTCAATCAACATCGTAGCAGTCCTCCCACCACATCTTCAAGTGATCGAGGTATGTCTACACCTAGTCTTCAACCAGCGTCGTAGCGGTCCTCCCACCACGTCTACGCGTGACCGAGGTATGTCTACACCTGGTCTTCGACCAACATCGTAGCAGTCGTCCCACCACGTTTTCGAGTGGTCAAGGTATGTCTACACCTGGTCTTCGACCAGTGTCGTAGCAGTTCTTCCACCACGTCTTCGAATGGTCGTGGTATGTCTGCACTTGGTCTTCGACCAATGGTTGTAGCGATTCTCCCATCACCCTTGTGAGTGGTTGAGAACGACTGCATAGCTGGTCCTTGACCAGCAGTTATAGCGATTCTCCTACTACCTCTGCAATTTGTTGAGTACGACTACACAACTGGTTCTTGACCAGCATGGTAGGGATCTCATCACACCGTGTGCATCAATCTCTGTAAGTGTTTATAACTATAAAATGTGCAATATTTGTCCGTTGATCCCTTTTTCTTATATCGCTACGTCTCGAAGTCAATTCTACTGTCCTCTTACGCTAGTCTGGTAAGCTTTGGGGTCCCATAGACCTCGGCTGGGGACGCCTAGCACTGTGAAAGTTTGTTAGGCCATGCAGAGTCAAACGACCATGTTAGATCTAGTCATGTTAGAGTACCCACTTGAGCGTATTAATCAAGCCGTGTACCGAAAATTGGTTTTTCAATTTCATGGCTGGGAGTTAGGAATTTGCTGCTTCAGCATAGTTTGTTATCAGATTTAAGCTGCCTTTATGGAAAACGATTTTTTCATAAAGACAACCGGAGGCTAGGAAGGATACCATACTCCGATTGCTGAGGTAGCTTCGACGAGAGTACTTTTTTATTGTCATAAATAGATTTAGTTTATTTTTGATTTTTCAATTCATATTTTACCCCAAGCATTCGCTCGGGGCCTTTTTTATCTAACAATTTGCTCTGAGTAATTGATTTCAGAAGAGTCAGATATCAGAGCAGTTAAGTCAAGACATAAGGACTTTGTCGCATACTTTGTACCTACTCGGCTGTCCGAGAATGGTTGGTTGAGTTCGACAAGGGTTACTGGATAAAGCAATAATGTACCCATCAAGATGGAAGCTTTGTTTAGTTCAATCCAAATTCTTGATCAAGACTGGACAGGGAACTTAGTCGCATACTCCACACCTTCTCGGTCGTTCGAGAACGATTAGGTGAGTTCGATAACTGTTGTTTCAAGGTCTTTGGTCGAGAACGTCAACTCGTTCATTTGCGTTGATCTCGGGGGCTACTGTCAATGTTATAGATAAGGCATACCCAATGATCTTGTATTGGGCTCGCTAGGGTCCACCATATACCATATCTTATACATAATCATGCCTCATATACAGAAGGTATTCCGCATAAAAAAGGAGAAGCAGAGCTCAAATTGAAAACTACAATGACTACTCGGATCGTATCTATATTTGTCTTTCTAGTTCTACTTGAACAAGAAGACATCTGTAGGTATCAATACAAGACCCCTTAGGAGGAGGAGGAGACAAACCAATATACGTCGCCAGATACCAACTTTAGAGACAAACGTAGATAGACCCAATCTAGAGCCACAGAGGCCGACAAGAGGGGTCAAGTGTTATCTCTGATCTCGCCGAGTTCATATTCGAGGAAGAAGAATACCTTATCGTCTACTACGTATTGAAGATCCATGTCGTCAAGTCGACGACGACTAGATTAAATTCTTTCAAATATTATACTTATATGATTCTGATATATAAGAGCAATATTGGCTTTGGCCAACAGGAGTAGGGTTATTACCTATCAGTTTAGGAGTCCGAACCTGTATAAAAATCTTTGTCTTTCGTCTCTTTTACCTCAATCTCGTGTATATCTTAGTTTCAACGATCTCTATACTTTACAAATACCGCGATCTACTCCATTACTTTGATCCGTCTGTCAAATCAGCATGCATGCTTGCCTAGCAGAGTGTCAGAGGATGACCACGGAGAAAGAGCAACCGAGCACTGATCAATAAAAACGATAAAGCATGTGTGGCTAATGCCTCGTAAACACGGATCTTCACGATAATCTTAAGGCCAAAAAATTTGACTGTTTAGAGAAAAACTGTGTCCCCATATCTCGAATCCGTATCAGAATTTTGTGCGTTTACTACGTACAAGCTAGCCTTTGACCAGTCAGTATGGTGACTTGTGAGTGCTAACAATCTCCTAAAAAGATGGACCACTCGATAATTCGGACGTAACGGCTTGGGTTTGCATAAATAACTTGAGTATCGGATTAGTCAGTCCTCTTGCGTTTATTTCGGGAGAAAACTACAGGTCGGTCGCTAGACCCTTCAGAAAAAAAAATTGAACTATTAAATGTTACAGCTGACCAATGAATGGAACATTAACTTATATATAATGAAATAAAAAAAACTAACAACTAAAATATTTAAAAAATTTATGAAATACGGTAAAAACATACGTTAAAACATGTCGTTATCACGTATGAAACAATGAATTTTAATAGTTTGAAACATATGTTTTTAATTCATCAGAATATAATTATGTGATATCTTGTTTTAAAAATTTAATTATAACGAATATAATGATGTGGTCGAATCGTTAATTGGATAATTAGTTTAGAAAAAAAATTATTTTGAAGATCACTGCATGTATTCATGTGTGCATGAATGAAATGGAGAAAGAGAATGTAGCACGGGAGGAGAGAGACTAAAATCATGTAGTTACCTAAGTTTTGAGAAAACATAAACTGAAACATGTCGTTATAGTATATGAAACATTGAGTTTTAACGGTTTGAAACATATATTTTTTTTATTGAAATATAATCATACGATATATTGTTATAAAGATTTAATTACAAAAAATACAATGATATAATTGAATCGTAAATCGAATAATTAGTTTAGGAGAAAAAATATTTTAAAGATTGATATATGTATGTATTGTTGGAGCAAAAGAGAGTAATAGTATATTAGTATATGTAATTGTTGAAGCTGAGCGCTCCATAAAATTTGATAGGATCGGTAGACCAATCAATAGCATTCTCTGTTATTTTTGCGATGTTTTAGTTTCCGTGAGATGGTTTTTGGGTTGTAAGCTGGACTGAATTGACATGTTTTTTGGATCATAATCTCTTCGTTTTCTTTAATGAAAACGGAAGAAGATTCTCTCTTTCTTAAAATAAATCACTCTTCTCTGCTCATTCGGTATTTTCTTCGTTTTAAAATATAAAATTTTTTTGGGTGAATAGGATACATTTTAGTATTATAAATCTAGATTTTTTTTAAAATTCGTAATATTAGAATATGTCATATTTATTTAAAATTTTTTATATTTTGAAACAAAGAAAGTATACCAGAAGCAGACAATACTGTCATGTTTAGTTGTTCAGCTCTATCTTCAAAATCCTGTCCAGTATCACCTACGGCACCAAAAGTCCACAAGAAGGCAATTGTTTGGCGGCGTGCGCAGAATATGACTGGTACTCCATATACATACTACTAGATATTCTACGTGGGTTGTTTGCCTTCTTGCACGGAACCGTACGGTTTCCCATGTGTGGGCCGTGGGTGCCTGAAGTCCAAAGACGATCCGGATCCTATTCCAAGTCAACAAAGATTAGTAGTAATTCCTATTCCAAGTTCATCCCTTTGCAATGGCAAATCAGCTCGTTTGTACGGAGAATAATCGTTTTCTTTGCCTTCACAATAAAGTCAGCTCATGTAGATAACTCAAAACAAATTAAAATACTACTATCTCTATTTTAAATGAAGTTATTTTTAACATACTCCTAAAATAAATTTACTTCACCTACCTCCAAATCTCAATCAGTCACACTTATTCTCTATTTACTCTTTTCGTTCTAAGATATAACAATCTAATTCGTAGTGTTAGGATATGTCTAATCCGATTCTAGATTGCTATATTTCAGAACAAATGAAATAATTTTATTCACTTAGTTTTTTTCTCAACCAATTACAATATTTCTCAATCATTTATACATTTTTTCTTAATACCATGTTTAATTTAAAAATATTATGTTTTAGAACGAAGGTAGCAGATGATACAAGTATTCGATCAAGACAATTCCAACAAAATTGGAGAGCACCCAAGTACCTTGTACTATAATTCAACGTGCAGTAAATGCCATGATTTGATCATAGAACACTCAGCCTAAAGAGCATGGTGTTCTTTTCTATTAAGATTTTACCTTGGTTTTCGTTAATACGTTTTTCAAACTATTAAACGACGTGTTTTGTGTGAAAATTTTATATAAAAAAATGCTCTAAAATATAAAATATATCTATTTTTTAAATTTATAATAATTAAAACTTAATTAATCACGCGTTATTGATTTTTTTATTTTCATGTCCACTTTTAATCTTCGTATTAAGAAGAATCGAACGGGACCTCAGTCCTATGGCATAAACCCCACATGTTACTCAGACACTTAGGGTCTGTTCGGCTGTTCCGCTTCGGAACGCAAAAAGTAGCTTCCGAAAGCGCACAGTGTTTTTTCTCCCGCGCACGCTTTTCAAACTACTACACGGTGAACTTTTTTGCAAAAAGTTTCTATACAAAAGTTGCTTAAAAAAATCAAATTAATCCATTTTTGAAAAAAAATTTAGCTAATACTTAATTAATCACGCGCTAATGACTGCTCCGTTTTCCGTGTTTACTGTGCGCGCTGGGAGTTTCTTTGCCGAACACAGCAAAAAATTTAGCTAGTACTGTTGTTGACAGCGGAGCTAGCTACAGTTATGGGCTACCATTCCCGTCGTTCAGAAAAATGCGAGTTCGCACTATGGTCAATATAAGATCACAATTAAATTAGAGCACAGCTACACGTGCTAACTTTTTTTAACAAAACTCTTGCAAACAATGATCTCAACCATTTAATTTAAGTAGATGAAATTATAGCGTGACACATAGTGTTAGTAAGAGTTTAGTAAGACAAAATTTAGTATTTCCATTAAATTATATATTAAATTATAAGTGCACTCCGAGTTCATCGCGCATCGACAGCAACTGCAAGCGCGAGAGGCTTTTACTCGTCAAGGAGAACAGAGAAACGATAACGCGGTGCCCAACCGAAGCATCGGATTCCTGGGGAGCCGTACACTGACCGTACTCACGTACGTGCAAGGCGCAACCATCAAACGATCGACGGCTCGACGCAAGCTGCCGCTGACTTTGAATGATCCGTCGCCCTGCCAATTTGTCTTTAGTTTTGGTGTGAATGGCGGAAACTAGGGGCTTAATAATAAACTAGAAAGAAAAAGACATAAACCTACGTGGAGAGCACAACCAACCAAACAAGAGTTTCTTATCGTTGCCCAGCCTGATTGATAGGCCACTATATCTATTATCTAGTGCCCGTCCTACTCATTCATTAGATGGAGCTTCAAAGAAAGTTAATTTAGGGGGAAACTCATGGATGCAGAAGCTCATGTGTGTTCAGCTGAGGATATCCTGACATAAGCTACAGATGCGCATATTCTTTGGGAAAGATGTACGTTATGTGTAGCCGCAAGAATGGCAATTTGGCACGGAAGGCCTTGTTCATGAGTCACGAATTCTTTATTGTTTATCAGGCTATGCAGGCGTTTGCCACATATATTCAGTGATGTGAGCGGATTTCCTGATATGCAGGGAAAACTGTGTGAAATTCCTTGGTGGCCAGTTGCGTAGTGTAACCTTTCCTCCCCCACAGAGAGAATGCGACGGACGTTGAATGCGACTCATCTCTCCACGACGAACATCAAATTGGTTCTCTCTTTTTATTTCCTGTCACACCTTACAGATGCAATGCAATCCAATAATGTAGGACGTTGACCAGTTATCCGACCCCTGTCATAAACATCTTTGGTCGTTTTAAGTGGTGTATGCATGAAGGTGCGTGTTAATGAGTCTTCCCTTTCGATCGGACATGATTAGTCCATCATATCGTCTATTCGGTGCTTCACTGTACACCGTATACAGTCGAGTAAAACTGATGTGTACTAGGAATGCATGAGTGGACGTGAAGGGCACAAGTACAGTTTTGCTCTTTAATAAAGAGACTTGGTTGTATACATCAGCCAGCACTTCTGCTGTTCTGCACATCCAAAGTACACAACTCATGGTACCCTGAAAGTGCAGGTTTGTTTAAAAACTAAACCGTTTTTCTATGAAATTCCTCAATTTTATACGGGGCTTGGTCTTAGACCCTCGAGCAGATTGACCGACTCTGTAGTTCCTTGGGCAAACTGGAAATGGTCCTTGCATTTTGCGGCCGAGCTAGACTTCGTGTTAAGTGAAAAGTGAAAACTGAAAGGAATAAGTTCATTTTAGGTCTCTTAATTTATCATCTACCCTATAATTCGTCCCTGGACCATAAAACCGAATACAACACATCCCTCAACTTATAAAACCAGTGCAAACGAGATCCCTCGGCAGTACTATCCATGGTTTTGACTGACGTAACGCTTACGTGACTCCTTTGATTAGGTCTTCGTCCGATGTGACATTGACGTGACGCTTATGTAACAATTTGATTTAAAAAATAATAAAAACTATAGGCCCACATGTCAGTTGGAACAAAAAATAATTAAAAAATAGAGGGGGCCCACATGGACCACACATGTCATTCTCAATTCCCCTCATCTTCTCTCTCCTCTCTCTCCCGGGCGGTCTTCTTCCTCCCCTCTCCCCTTCTCCCCTCTCTTCATCATCTCCTTCCGGGCGGCGGACGGGAAAGGCGGGCGGTGAGGAGAACAAGCATGAGGAGCGAATTGGTGGCGGGCGGAGCGAACCGATGGCGGGCAACCTCGTGCGCCACTTGCTGCTCCTCCACCTCTACCGCACACCTTCACACCCACTGCCGCACCTGGTCACTGCCATCGACCACCACCGAGGCCAGCTCGCTCTGGAACTGCTGCATCGTGGAAGGGCCATCATCCTCGCCTCCTCCTACTGTTGAGGCCGCCCCCGTCGCGCACTTCACGTCGTCGTCCTTGTCGTCGTCCCCCGTGGTTGCCGATGACACGGCGACGCTTGTGGTGATCGTTGTGGTGGTGGTCGTGGTGGTGGACGCGGTGACCGTTGTAGATTCTGCGGGACTTCATCCCTAGGCCCACCTTGTCGTCGTCCTCTAGGCCCGTGAAGGAGTCCATCCCCAGGAAGGGGTCATCGCTGTTGCCGCCGCCGCCTAGCACGTGTTGGATGAGGCTGCAGCCATGGACGCGGGCGGCGAGTGGTGGAAGTAGGCGGGGACCTCGGCGACGGGTTTTCCCCAAATCCACCTCCGTCGTATGCCATTGACAAGCTTGGGCCGCAACTCACCGCTGCATCCTCTTTTCCCTCCTTCTTCCGGTGAGCCTCTCCTCTTCTTTTCTCTCCTCGTGTTCCTAATGCCCTAGCAAGCTTTCGCACACGGCCGCGCACTCGTTTTCCTCCTTCCTCGGCCGCATTCCACCGTCACCGTGCAGCACCGTCGTCCATATCCGAGCCGTTCATTCAATTCCCTGATCTCCACTCATTGACACAGTGACCTCCACCGACGGCGTTCGTTGGTTCGACGCCATGCGCTATCGGTCGTCGGTTCCAACCGGGGTCAATCCCCTTCGGTCAAAATCCTATGTGGCGCCACCCAAGTCTAATGTTGTTTCACTGACATGTGAGGTCCATAAGGTTTTTTATTGTTTGTTTTTGTTTCTGTGTCATGTCAGCGAAAATCGTCGTCCAAACTGTCTTGAGACCTTATTTGCGCTGGTTTTGGGAGTTAAGGGATGTGTCATATCTGATATTACAATTCAAGAACGAATTTCAGACTCGACAACAAATTAAAAGACCTAAAGTGAACTTATCTATACCATATTAAAAAGACAACAAGTGTGGTGTCCGTTCCCATCGCAAGCCGCCGCACCAAAAAACGCCTCTCTCTCTCATCACAAAAGTCGTCTCTCTCTCTCTCTCCTCTCCGTCTCTCTCTCCCGCCGACCCCAAGCCACACCGCCGCCCCAATATGCCATCGTGCTGGCCCTCCCCCGTCGTTGTTGTCGCACCGCCCGATCCGTTCTCTTGCCTTCTCCCCTCTCCATCTCTCTCGCGCAAGCCGCCGCCACCGCCCCTCTCCACCTCCCCTCAGCCATCGCCGCCTCCCCTCCACTGCCGCCCCTCTCCCCTCTCCACCGTTGCCCCTCTCCCGTTTCTTGCCTTCTCCCCTCTCTGTCGCTCTCTCTCTCTCTCCCCTTCTCCCCTCTCTGTCTCTGTCGCGCAAGCCGCCGTCGTGCCACTCAAAGCCGCTGCCGTCGCCCCTCTCTTGCGAAGTGGCAAAGCCGCCCCAAGGCGTCGTCGCCACCGCCCCAAGCCGCCGGTTCTCTCTCTTCGAATCCGCCCCTCCCGTCACTGCCGCCGGCGGATCCGCGTGCGTGGGGACGGAGAAGCGGCGGGATTTGTGAGGGAGGGGGAGGGGACACCGGATCCGCCCCTCCCGCCATTGCCGGCGATGGATCCGTGCGCGTGGGGGCGGAGAGGCGGCAGGATCCGCGCTGGAGGGGGAGGTGATGCCGGATCCTCGCGGTTGCATGCTGTCACCTGACCTCGCCGCCGCTCTCGTCGACGCGCCGCCGCCGCTCTCGTCCTCGCCTGCCGCGTCATTGCTAGGGCTGGGGAGAGGAGTGGGAGAGGGAGTGGGAGGAGTAGAGAGAGGATGGGAGAAAAGAAGGAATTTTTTTAGAAACAATATTATTTTAATGAAAAATTGCAAAAACATTTTTTTACAACAATTAGCATTCAATGATTATTTAACATCTTTTTACCCAATATGATTTAAGGATGATATTTTTTTCCCGTGCAAAGCACGGGCACTCATCTAGTTTCAAACTAAAATGGCGAAACAAATCAGGAAGTGAACTAGTTCGGGAGCACAGTCCCAGCATGAAAGGAACTACAGAATTAACCTCTGGGCTGGCCGTGAGCCCGTCGCTACCTGGGACTGGGAGACTGAGCAGGCTGCTTTTGCACGGTTTGGTTGTAGCCCAGGTGCATCATGAAGGCCTGGCAGGGATGCGCGGTGGGTATAGCACACCCGTGGTCTGGGCTGGTTGCCGGCTTGAAAAGGTGAGCTCTCCAGCGCTCTCCAGCGCTATACAGTTTTTAGGCATGGACTAAGATCTGCTGTTGAGTAGTACAATTTATCCGAAGAAGGGCTCATAATTAGCTTGGGTACAACACGTGCGATGCAAGGTAAGAGTTTGGTAAAACAAAAACACGTATATACGTGTTCGACCGTGTCGATCTCACTCTCGGATTTGCGATCCGGAGAGCAATGATTCTGAGAACGAGAGTCACAATATGCTCCCACCATCTAAAATTTGCGATATGCCCCAAACTATCAGTATCCATGTGACACAGATACTGTAGGAGTAGCTTTTGCCCCCTCGTGGCTTTCTGTACATTGTCTGTACTGTACGTCGTCTTGAACTGATGGGTCATGATCGAGCTGCTGTATAGTCAAGTGATCAATAATGACCATCTGCTCATTAGATGCAGGGTAGGGGTCTGCATCACACTGCCTGTCTCTACCAGGGTTTCCATTACCGACGGTAACCGCACGGTTACCGCTTTTACCGCAGGGTACGGGGTAACCGCGCGGTTACCGCGGTTACCGCCCTTACCACGGGGGTACGGTAAACCGTATCGTGCGGTACAGTTTGATGAATTTTGACCGAATTCAAAAATTAAAAAAAATCTAAAAAAATTCAAAAAATTGGTGAAGGTAGTGCTTAATTTGTAGTGTATTATGGTGAAGAAATTTCTAGAAAAAGAGTAATATTTATTTAAATTTCTCTAATTTTTTAATCATTTTCTTTATTTCGTTCTTCTCTCGGCCAAACGTCGAGCGGTAACCGCGTCAAACCGCGCAGTTACCGCGGTTTCTCCAAATTTTGAATTCAAAATTTGGAAGTCAAATTTATCACGATTTTTGACGGTTACTGCGGTTATACCGTAGGATCGCGGCAACCGGCCGATATACGATAAAGTAAACCCTGGTCTCTACTCGCCGGCAGTCTGGCTGCACAGGGTGGCCATCACCGTCAGAAAACACAAAATCGCAAAAGCAACCCCGTGTACTGATGTCCATTCCAATGGTATGGCATCATTGGTGGGGATGAAGTGAGAAACCTGCAAACTTACCACCAGCGGGGGATTTACCGTCTGGCCAGTGCGGGCAGTCGCCCAGGCCGTGTGCGACTCATTAAGGTCGATTGATTTCTTTGCCAAAAAATTCACCGATTTATTACCTTCTCATGCAAAGTTTAGTTTAAACTTTTCATTAGAGTACTTAGTACAAGCAAACCTGATAGGTTGTAGCCCTGTAGGCATGTAGCATACAATTGGGCTGTAGCCACCCATAGAGGTTTTGCCTAGACATGACCCACTTAAGAGCAGCATACTAATTGTCCGTTTAATGATCAAATTGTTTTGTTTTTCAACTATTGAATATGTGGATAGCAATATTAGTTAAGTTTGTCCAGACTTCATAAAATTTTTGACTCCGTCACTAGTTAACACCATCCATCGTATGTGTATGTGTATATACATCTTTTACAGTTGCCCATGTATGTAACCAGTGGCGGAGCCACAGCCCGGCTAACCCGAGCAGCTACTCGGGCTCGCCGGCGAAAACTCTATTAAATTTTAATATTGATGATTAAATTTTTATAGCAAATATTAGTTATATTATATTGAAGTTTGTTCGGGCTTGTTGTCCGGGCTCACCGACGAAAACTCCATTAAATTTTAATATTAATGAGTAAATTAATAATTAAATTTTTATAACAAAAGTTATATTAAAGTTTGTTCAGCCTTAAAAAATTTTCTAGCTGTCGTCTGCATTTATCGCATACCGTCCGGTTTTTCGGCAGTCGGCTGGTGGTGGCAGACGCCGCACTCGCGTAGCCATGATGGTGTACGTACGTATGCGCGGGGATGGACGAGTGCGCGGCGGGGCCCGACGAGTATTGGCCAGCCCGCAACGTCCCATTGGCTCGTATTATCCCCCTACCGCAACCAGTTAGGTGACGCCACGTTGGACGCAGCAGAAAGGGTCGTGGTGCCGGGCCGACATGGGCCGACCAGACGCCGATGATTTGCCGTTCGGTTTGGGCTTTCTGGCCGTCATTTAACCTAACAATCTCCCCCGTCGTTCGGGGAGACGCATCTATCTCTTTCACGGTTTCACCGCCTATCTCGACGCCATTTTATCCGGGGGAAATAAACTGAGATGATTGGGTGCAATTTACTGAACAACCAATCTGAATTCAGAGGAAGAAATGTGGAGAAAGTATAGCGCGTTTGCAACTGGATAAGGGGGAGGTGCCGGCCAGCCGGCGTGTCGCGCGCACTGGGGGCCGGCCGCACCGCCTACCTGAACCTGATCGAACCTGTTTCCTGGCCCCGGCAAAAGTTCAGAATGGAAAGGCCAACTGCTGGCGAATGATGACATCTGTCATGTCGAATTGTTGATGCTTGTATGCAGCAGAGACATGATGTGTGCGGTTAAAAGGTGCCGAGCCCACGTCCACACCGGAATACGGAGTACTGGACAGGACCAGGGGCGGGGGCGATTTCGATAAGACCAGCAGGAATTCATCCATGATGGAAGTTTGCAAACAGTGTCTCACATGCGCATCTCTCACTTCATCGGGCTGATCTCGCTTCATCGCTTATAAGTGACGGTGCAACTGGTTTCGGGTGTGCAGTTCAAGCAAGAATTAGCAGGTGAGTTGCAGAGGCTTTATTCCATTTGCCTCACGCTTGCCTGTCACCTTTTCGTCGTCTGTATGTTGGCCAGGCGAAAAAGGGTAACTGTATGTTACCAGTCAGATGCCATTGTTTCACTGTAAAAAGTATATCTAATTGACAGTTAGTGATGGCCACTACTTACTGTCAAGAGTCAAGACAGCTCTTCAGTGGTAAGAAAGAGAGAGAGACCAATGGTTGGGTCACTTGATTGAGGTTAACGCGCAACCAGTCCTATATATTCCAAGTACATCACCCACTTAGCCCATGTTTAACACTACATCCCAAAAATGTGAAGCTAAAAAGGATTAAAGAGCAGTGACGTCGGCATCTAGCAAGATGATGCACCAGATGGCGTATAGTCCTTTTGCTTCACTTCTCCCTCAAAGATACACCAGAACCAGTTGCAATCCGGTCCACGCAAAATATAAACATCCGAGAATGCATCGCCATCCAAGCAAAAGCACCCGGTATCTATTATATCCACTTGTTCTGTTCTTTGTGTATTCCCAAAGGCTACGGCCTACGAGCTCCCCGGTGCAACGGCGTCTGCTCCGGCCTGACGTCGCCGTCGGCCTCACCGGCCGGACGCGTGTCGACCACTAAAAGCTCCGGCAAATACAAGGCCGAGACGATAAGTTCGAGCAGATGTACAGATCCAAGCAGGTTGCAGAGTCTGTTGCATACACGCGCACGTGAAGTACGTGTGTTGTACAATGCGACTGATCGTTTGCAGAGAGATGAAATGAGCATGTGTAAATTGATCTCAATTAGCAGCAACAAGGACGGGAAAGCTATATATCGGCTAGCTAGCTTTCATTTTTGCGTGCAGAGAAAGGGCGTGCGTATCACACTGTGGACCACATGCAACTCGGAGCCTGGACTATGCATGCATGCTATTGATCACTGCTGCTTGCAAGGGGCTTACTACCAAAATTGTGTGCTATGATTTGCGGCTGCCCGGTTGGTTTGCACGCTTGCTACTGTTCACTTGTTATTGTCAGCCATCGATCTGATAGTCATCCTATTTCCAGTTCAATTGGGATTTTTAAACCAGTCCAAGAGGGCGAACGTTTCTTCACAAATTCGCAATTTCCAGATAAGGTATCAATGGCCATTTGCATATGCATGGTGAGTGTGGAGCCCTTGGTCCAGCCGGTGAGAGAACCGAAATTAATTAAGGAAGGATAATACTCCTATGAGATAAAGTAGGGATGGCTAATGATCAGGTCGAGCCCACGCCGGACACCAGCCGCCGCTGCCTGCTTGCACAGCATCTCCGGTCGGTCCCCATTCCGCACAGTTAACTTCATTGATTCTGCTTGTTTAGTTGCATCAAATTATCTCTGCACCTGCCATTCTGCTTTTAACCAGGTTTAGCATAGACTCCTTGGCACTTCAGTACCTCGTATCGGCAAAGTGTTTTTATCTTCTCGTGGAGATACCTCTCGTTTTTACATGTCAACTAAATAATCATTAAAAAAATTGAAAAAAACGACAAGATAGATTAATATGAAACATATCACTTCACAAATATGCAAATTCAAATTTAAATTTTACAAATTGTAACAAATATAACTGTGAATATACGTTAACTATTTTTACTTTAATTTATTTTTTTGTAACTTATAGAAGTTGAATTTGACTTTGCATGTCTGTGAAGTGATATATTTTATACTAATTTATGTTGTCAATTTTTTTAAAAAAATTTTATAACTATTTAGGTAACATGCAAAAAACGAGAAATATTTTCTCGACAGATGAAAATCTTTCTCTCTCGTATCGCTCCTACGTACGTAGGTATGGATGCGGTACTAAAGTCTAAACTCAGCTACTAATATCTACAGTAGTAAAGTTCAGCAAAAGAAATTTACTTATGCAGCAGAGAAGCAAAGGTGCAAATTAATTTATCAGAAAACCCATGCATCAGTCTGGAGTTCTGGACATGACTAACATATGCAGCCCACTAGCCCTGCCTGGTCCTGTCCAAATGTGACGTGTCTTGAAAGGCTTGAGATCCTTTTGTCCCCGTTTCAGTAAGGATGACATGAGTAGCATATTTTTGGCTTCTGTGGCACTGGATCTATTTCCATTTGGAGGAGGGTCGGCATCGAAAATAGACTTAGGTCGGTCGAGAAACGTGGTCCAGCCGTGGCCGTCTTGAGAGCGACCATCCAGGAGCAAACAAATTAAAGGCAACTAGAAGCAATAAGCGGCTATCTAGCTAGCTACCTGCGAAGAGCACATATGGCCGAATCGTTAGAAAGCCAGATAGCGAACACGACCAACCGAAGAGAGTTACATACAGACAGACTTAACCGCATGTTCGAAGTACACACTAACACAAATAGTGATTTTTACAGTCGTGCGCATGAGGGTAAAAACGCAACGACCAACCGCGCTTGATGCGTCACCATGATTACCTGACTTTCTGGGTCAGACACACCGGTGCTCGTTTTCAGTTAGGATCGATCAAATGTTACTATCTCAGACAAGAAAAAGGTTTACACCCACTCTATCTGTGAATTTTTCAGATGAGGAAAGGTGGCAGCTAGCTAGCGCTGGTGTCCACCACTGCTAGTCTCTGCTGCTACATAAGCTGCACGCGGCAGTGGAAGCTCCGTTTCGGGGGTGAGGCTGAGCGTGATCGGAGGGAGCTAGGGGTCGCTGTCGTTGGCGGGTGCGGGGAGGTGGCGGTTACGGCGAAGAAGGCCAATAGAAAAACGCGGGGCTCCGCCGCGTCGCTCTCCGGGCGCTGTGCTCCTGGATTGTAGCCAGCCTTGGCCCGCAATCCGTCCGCTCTTTCCGGCCGAGTCTCCTTCCCCTGCCCTCCGCGCGCGCCACCCACCTCGGTCGCCCAGGCCACCACCACCACCACCACCACCGCGCGCGCGATATATATAGCCCCCGCCACGGCCTCGTCCCTCCTCTTGCGATCCATATAGCTGCTTGATCCGTTCAAGGCGCTGCTGCAAGCTACGAAGCAAGCAGTAGCAATTGCAGGCGCGCGCACAAGGTAAGAGACGGCTCGTCCATTTATTCCGACCCGTGGTTTTCTGCTTGATCGATGCTAGCTTGTTTGCCTTTTGTTTGTTTACCGCGCCCGTACGTGTACACTGTGCGCGCGTGCTGAACTGGGGTGCTGTGTGATTAGCGATGTCTTTTCTTTGTCTTCGTGGGTACATGGTTCGCGAGTCCCTAAGGCCTAGGTGTGCAGTGTGCTTTGTCGGAGAGGACGGCAAGCAACTTTCGCTCTCCCTAGTTTGCGCTCTGTTTGATTAGCTGAACTGCCTGAACTTGATGCTCCTCTCCTCCTCTATCTCGTCTTCTCTTTCACACAAACTGGCAAGGTTACATGGATGCACTCATGATGCATAAATGGAAGTGGAAGCAAGGATACACCTCCTGTTGATCAAGTCTTCTATAGGAGTGCAGAAGTGCGAGAATCAGGCTCTGGTCAGAGAAACTTCACTGGATGAATTTCCGATTCGTCTTCCTACAAAAAGAAAGAAATTATAGTCCTGATTTCCTGATTCTAATTAGTACTAGACTACTAGTAGACATGAGCTAACGAGAAGTTGGATGCTAATATGTTCAAATTATTCCTTACAATTCATTACATGCATATAAGCATAGTTATCAAACTCCTGTAAGTCTGTAACTGAATATGGCTTCTTATCGTGCATGCAGTTCATTCTAACTAGCTACCAGTTCGGGAGCTAGCTAGCAACTATACTTTGATCCGCGGAAAAAGATGGACGCATTCTCCCATGTCCCGCCAGGTTTTCGTTTCCACCCTACTGACGAGGAACTCGTGGATTACTACCTTAGGAAGAAGGTAGCACTCAAGAAGATAGACTTGGACGTCATAAAGGATATTGATCTGTACAAAATTGAGCCTTGGGACCTACAAGGTAATCACAATTTACTCCACTTATTCTACAAGCTCTTGCTGCTTATCTCTGACCCTGTAATATGTGTTACCGAAGTAGCATAACTAGCTAATTAACCGACATCTCCAAAATGATGCTCAAACAGAACAATGCAAGATTGGAAACGAGGAGCAGAACGAGTGGTACTTCTTCAGCCACAAGGACAAGAAGTACCCGACGGGCACACGCACCAACAGAGCGACCACTGCTGGCTTCTGGAAGGCCACCGGGAGGGACAAGCCGATCTATGTTAAGAACTGCCTTGTTGGGATGAGGAAGACGCTGGTTTTCTACAGGGGACGGGCTCCCAACGGGCAGAAGTCAGACTGGATCATGCACGAGTATCGCTTGGAGACCAACGAATACGGAACTCCCCAAGTAAGTTGTAGCACAGCCTGTACAGATGCATGCATGCATGCTATCGAGGATTCAGACTTCAGACAGATTTGCTAAAATGCTCCATGTTCAGGAGGAAGGATGGGTGGTCTGCAGGGTGTTCAAGAAGCGAGTCGCGACGGTGCAAAGGGCGGCCGGCGACGGCGGCGACTTGCCTTTCTGGTTCAACGAGCACGTCGCGTTCATGGCGCCGGCGCCAGGCCTCGAGTCGCCGTACCATGGCCACCACCGCCAGAGCCACCCTTGCAAGCTGGAGGTAGAGTACCACCACCACCTCCTTCCTCAGGAGGCGACGCCGTTCATGCACCTCCCACGGCTGGAGAGCCCCAAGCTACCGGCTGCCGACATCATCGGCGCTACCGCAGCGTCGTCCGCTCTCCAGCCGTGCGGCTACACAACGACGCAGCAGCTGCAGCTGCAGATCGAGCCGGTCTACGTGACGGCCGATGCGTCGGCAGCAGAATGGAGGGATCTTGACAAGCTGGTGGCGTCTCAGTTCGGCCACGGCGACTCGACTGCGAAGGAGCCCAGTTACTGCAATCCGGTGCAGGTGTTTCAGGTCGAGGGGAAGCAGGAGGATGCCTTGGATTACGTGTCCACGTCTGCCTCCTGCGGAGGGGAGGAGGATTTGTGGAAATAGCTGCGTGAATGATGCAAAACACATACTAACATATACGCCATTATATACAGCCTAATAACATTGCCGTGTGATTTGATACAGTGTATAAATAGCTAGCATTGTCATGGTAATTACCAAGTGCCCATCTATATATACTAATAAAGTATAACCGAAGTGGTTATACTTGCATGCATGATTTGCCATCAAATCTTCGGTGTTTGAACTCTGAAGTCCTTAAGGAGTTAAGGTTCCTCACTAGAAAATTTGTCAGCTGCGTAAGAAGTGATAACCTGACGGACATCACTCTTACTCTATTTTCTGTATTATGCAGTTATAAGGACTACATGTCGAATTTGCAATTTCTCTTTGATATATACGCACATGTAACTGAATTTTCTGGGATGGGAAGTTTACCGGCATAGACGAGCTAGAGAACATTACCATATAAAGAAGAAAGAAAATATTTAAACCTGAATAAACCTGAAGAAAAAAAATACTACTACACCTGAACAAACCTAATTATTATTACGTCTATGTAACTCTGTACCTAAGATGTCTAAAACCCCTCGGAATCTACTAATGTAGTAGGATAAAGCAAATCATAACAATCAAAGAAAAAAAACTGTAGTACGTGTAGGAGCGTTTTGATCTAAACCTCTCACCAGGGATGCGTCGAGTGCTTCAGCCTTCAGCACGAGTTGGCGGTGACCGGTATGGGGAGAGCGGGGGTGGAGAGATTTGAAGCCCGCCGGCCGTCGCAGCTTCGTTATCTTTTGGCGAATCGGAGGAATGGGCTCACGAGTCGCGTCCCCTCGCGGTCGAGCTCGAACCCGTGTCTTCCCGTGTAGAAATAAGTTCACTTTGACATCTTTAACTAGTGGTCGAATCTGATTCGTATCCCTGAATTATAATATCGGATATCTCGACCTCTTAATTATTAAAACCGGTGCAATTTGACTTTCTCGATGATTTTGAAGAACGGTTTCATTGACGTGGCGTCTATGTGGTGGTGTTGACCTGATCTTTGTCCCACGTGACATTGACGTAACGTTTATGTGATATTAGAATAAAAAAATATGAGACCCATTTGTCATTCACAGACAAAAAATATTATGGAACCCACTGGCATGTGAGACCCACATGTCCTCTCTCTCCAACCCTTCTTTCTCCTCCCTCTCTCTTCCCCTTTGGTCGAGAGCAGGGCGTCGCCGATGAGCGTGACGGAGAAGGGGCGGCCGAACGACGAGGATTCGTCGCACGTAGAGGCGTTCCTGGAGATCCTCGGCTGGGTCTAGTCGGGTGACGCGGAAATGGAGCTCTCCTCCCATGGCATCGGCCCGATGGCGAAGGTCGCGGAGCAGGTGCTTAGGTCCCGTGTCTACTAATCCCGCCCCAAATCAGCTGTCCGCTTCTTCGTCTGGTCAAGGCGGTCGGTGAAGCACGCCAGCTATGTCTAGAACCTCCTCATCGACATCCTCGGCAAGGCCGGCATGGAGGAGCCCATGTGGGACGCTGTCCGCATCATGAACAAGGAGGGTGGTGCCACAAAATACTCTGTGTTGTGTTCTTCTTTCTTGTGCTCTTCACGTGCAAGTGTGATTTGTGAAAGAAGAACACAACACAGAGTATTTTGTGGCACCGCACACAACTTAGTGTCTTTTCTCTTGCTTTTCTTCACACTAAAATGATTACAATGAGCAGCTATTTATAACCCACACTACTAATAACGCACACACTGGATAAGCTAATTGATCCGCTTTCTTCGCACACGACGTCCCACGTCCTTGGTCGCATCTCCACAAGTCTTGGCGATGTGCTTGCTGCATGAATCAAGGAACTAATCCACCACGTGCATGCATAACTAACTAATCCATGCAAGACTAATTCACCGCACGAGCATAAGACTAATTCCAACATGCATGCACGATGTACTTGGCTGCCAATCTACTACAAGCACTATCTACCACTTTGTACTTCACGGGAGATTAACTCGCTACGCCACAACAACCATTACATGCAACTGAAAACTTAGTCTACTACAACAACTAAATGCAACGCTATGCAATAAAATAAACATAATCACCTAGTACAACAAGATTATTTCTAACAGCAACAATCTCCTCCACCCCCATCTCGCCGCAATCTCCTCAGTCCGACCACTGCTGTTTGCCGCTGCAGTCCCCTCCGCCCATCTTTTCCTCCTACTGAGCCATCGTCGCCCTGGAATCTCCGACCCATCACCACTGCTCCGGCCCTCACCCGCCCGCTGTCGCCACTCCACTGTCGCCACACTCGAAGGGAAGAGAAAGAGAGATAAGGGAGAGAGAGAGGGAGGAGGAAGGGTTGAAGAGAGAGGAGGACATATGGACCCCACATATCAGTGGGTCTCACAATATTTTTTTGTGTGAATGAAAAATGGGTCCTATATTTTTTTTTAAATCTAATGTTACATGAGCGTCACGTCAATGCCATATAAGACGAAGACCAAGTCAACACCACCAAGTAATTGTTACGTCAACGAAACCGCCCTCCAAAACTGTCGAGAGAGCTAAATTGCACTGGTTTTAATAGTTGGGGGAGTCAGGATATCCGATATTGTGGTTCAAGGATTGTAATCATATTCGGCCACTAGTTAAAGGAGTCAATGTGGACTTTATTCCTTCCTTGTACGGGGAGGAGTCCTAGGCGGAGAAGGAAAGGAGACCCAGGCAGGCGTTGGACTGGGCCGCAGCCTGCTTAGCGAGTGAAATGCGATTTTGGGCTGGATCGTAAGTTTGGGCCGACGTAACAAATTTTAGGTTATAGGGCCTTAAATCGGGAAAAGGAGCATGCAAAGTTTGGGTCCTAGGCATCAGCCTGGGTCGTGGATGGGCAATGTACAGTTTCGTCAGTTCAGTGTCCAACTGTCCCAAGTGTGAATTCCAGTTAACATACAGCTCTGACCGTTGACCTCGTGGGTGGCATTCTTTTGTGCATGCTTTTTTTACCCTTCCTTTCAAACGTTGCTGGAGTACTGTTGCTAGCCTTTCCTCTGTGCCTTCGTCTTTTTTTTTTAACCGCTGTTAAAGTTGCTAGGCTAGGCACACGTTACAACTTGCAAAAGGAGGTCTAGATACTCCGGGGCCTTCTGTAGGTCTGTTAGCCTCTGTTCTAGCTAGCTTGGTCTCTGCCATCGCCTTCCGTAAGACAGCATGTTTACAGTTACAGCAGGCTCTATATGCATGTCTCTGTTTTCGTGTTTCGTGGATCGTGTTCTAGGCGTGTGTACTGAGTTGGTTGCCATGCAACATCGATCGGATCAAAATCTGGCGGCTGGGTTTTGTCTCAATCTGAGGCCGGATTCTATGCACAAATTAAGATTTTTCGGACGCACTAGTAGTAGCAGCACGTACGTTAACCGCATTATAACACTCCTGTACGTTTTTATCCGCTGAATCATGCGTAAAGCTAGCTATAAGTTGACCTAGATAATGAGGGCGGGCTACGCATATAAGTATGTGCATGGCACATTGGTGCTTGCTTTTTAGCGGATCCTCACGCACATTTCCTAGCTATACCTAGTTCCGCTGCTCTGCACGCTGCATGCGTCGACAGCGTCGTTACCGGCCTGTAAACCACGCAGCTACTCCCTCAAGGTACTCCCTATTCTTCGATCGGAGCAGCATAGGCTACAGGGAGAGAATTTCTATATTCACATACCGAAAGTCCACCCCCTCAGATCTGTCTTTCCATTCGCAGGATCTTGAGCTTAGCAGCGCAGCAGCAAGCAGCCACTGTATTTTCCCGACGCCAACAGCCGCGCTCACATGGCAAGAGTGAAACGGAGACTGCCTGCAGGCTGCATGCAGCTCGGCGTAACGGGACGGGCATGTGCGTGAGATGCCGGCACACTCGCACCTGAACTAAAGGGACGCAACGCCGCAGCATGCAGATTTTATCACATGATTGATTGATTAGCTAGCTAAACCGGCAAGCACCACCTGTGCATTCGTGCCCCCTGACACGCGAGCAACGACATGCAGCAATAGACACTTTGGTCATTTGGATGAGCTGGTCCCGGGCGGGTGCGTGCTTACCTTTGCCTATCCCATTTCTCCCCTTGCGCTTTGGCCTGTTCGGCTGCGCACTGTGCTTCATCTTTGGGTTACACCGGCTACGGAACAGTAGTACGTCCTACTTCCTGCGTAGTTACGGGGACCATGCATGCATATGCATGCGGTTTTTCCCCCTTCTTATTTACTACTATATGTATTTGGATGTGAATTTTTATCCCTTGTTTTCATCTCATCTAAATAGTTATAATTTTTTTAAAAAAATTAACAACATAGATTAATATAAAATATATCATTCCATAAATATGTAATACCAAATTCGACTTCTATAAGTTACAACGAAAAAAACAAATTAGACTAAAAATAGTTATCATACAATCGTAATTATTTTTGTTATAATTTATAGAAGTTGATTTTTAATTCGCATGTTTGTGAAGTGATATATTTTATATCAATCTATCTTGTCAAAAAAGATTTAAAATTTTTAATGATTGTTTAGATGACATGTATAAAATATTCCTCGAGGATGAAATCACTTTCTCTGTGTTGGGAGAGGGGGGGGGGGCAGAGACTGAGCAATGAGGCACGCATTGACACCGACACAGGGATCGAATCTCCAAGGCGTGCAGCTTGCTCAGGCAAAGGACGACGGATTACACATATGTTTTATTCTATATTGGAGGCCGGAGGAGGGAAATCAATTCATCAGGTAGCTTTGCTATGTAGCCTGCACAAGTGCAGATTCAGTTATTATGGCATGCTGAATTTTGCCTGAGCGACCAGTCCTGAGGCCTCGCAGAGGCGCTAAGTAGCAACAAAACTGAAGAGGGCTAAGCTAGGGACGACGTACGCCCCACCACCAAAGCAGAAGATCAGAGAGACCTCGAATAACCCAAAACAGCACGCGAAATCTCGATTGGTTCATTCGCCTGCGGACAAGCTGTAATGATGCAGCCAGTATTTTGACAGGGAAGCCCTACCATGCGGCTGACAAATCACGTCCTCGTTTCAAAACAGAAGAGGCCCGAAACACTGGGGGTTACAAGTGATGGACCTGGTGCTAAAGAAGATGAGTGGAACACTGAGATAGGTAAAAATAAAAATGCCAAATAACCAAAGAAGAACGCTCTGATTAACAGTGCTAACTGTTCAGAAGGGGGATAAGGTGATCCATATATATACGTGTTCTCCAGCTAGCTAGCTTAGAGCCTGTCCAATCCGTGTGCCTGTGACTATGGACGGAATGTAACGACCACGCCGAGCTATACAAGATTAGACACAGTGATGGTCTGTGTGATGGGCAACCGATGAGATGATATCCCTGCAAAGGTTACGCCCCATCGCGAGCGACTGAAAATAGCACTGTGGCACTGCGCCGAACGCGTCGAATTGCGACCAGACCAGGGCCAGAGCAGACCACATCATGGAACAGGGCGCCAGGTGGGCCGGCCTACACAACACCGAGCCGCGAGGCCCACCCATATGCATCCGCGTCCCCGTCCGCTGCTCGGCTAAGCTCTCTCGGCATCAGCCTCTGTCTACCCCCCATCCCCACCACTCGTCCTGCACCCCTCTGCGCGCTTTTCAGACGGAACAGTCCCAAGATGCTAGCTACCGGCTACTGTCGCGAGAGAGAGAGAGAGAGAGAGAGAGGGAGTACTGGACGCTTGGCTTTGTTGCCCCCCTCGCGTTTCCCAATCTGCCCCCGGGGCGCAGTGCCCTGTGTGGCCTGGCCTGATCAACAGTGAGCCTGCTGCGTCCATTCACCCAAGGCTAGCAGCAGCTCAGGCTCAGCTGATGCGTTGCCTTGCTCTCTTTGTCGCTGTCACGGCTGGGGTCGCGGAGAGAAAAAAACCAATCGTCCTCTCTCCCCGGCTGCCCGGCCGGCCGGCCATTATTTGCGTCCCGGCCTTTCAAATCAGAAGCAACAACAGATCCGAGGCTTTCTCGAATCGGGCAAGGTCCATCAAAGCATCAAATCCATCAGGAGCTAGTAGCAGCGAGCCACTCTCACTCACGTACCCATCAAATCAAGAGAAACCGCCTCAAACCTCACCTCACCCTCACCTCATCACATCAACGGAAATATCACCACATCCAGAGGGGGACCAAGCCGGTGCCACCCATATATATACCCCCTCCGATCCCTCCCTC
This sequence comes from Oryza officinalis, assembly GCA_008326285.1. Taxonomy (NCBI): domain Eukaryota; kingdom Viridiplantae; phylum Streptophyta; class Magnoliopsida; order Poales; family Poaceae; genus Oryza; species Oryza officinalis. The sequence goes on along the minus strand of BDMV01000004.1, from coordinate 30,302,825 downwards.
TTCCTCCCCCATCCGCTAGCTTCTCCACTATCCTCCTCTCCTTCTCCCTCTCCTCGTGAACACCACACTATCAAATCACCCAGCAGAAAGCCAAGACCGCGCGCGCCGGCCGGGCAGGGATCACCTAGCCAGATACGCGCCATGATGTCGTCGGCGCCGGAGACGTTCTCGCTGGACCACCTCGCGCAGCATCAGCAGCAGCAGCAGCCGCCACCGCTCGCCGAGCAGGAGCAGCTCTGCTACGTGCACTGCAACTTCTGCGACACCATCCTCGCGGTACGTACATGCGCGCGCGCCTGTTCCCTCGCCGGGCGCCGTTGATCTGTCCGGCCGTGCTAGCTAGCTAGCTCCGGTATGTCTTGAATAAAGCCTCGTTCCGTTGCGTTTGCAGGTGGGCGTGCCGTGCAGCAGCCTGTTCAAGACGGTCACCGTGCGGTGCGGCCACTGCGCCAACCTGCTCTCCGTCAACCTCCGCGGCCTCCTGCTCCCGGCCGCCGCCACCACCGCCAACCAGCTCCCCTTCGGCCAGGCCCTCCTCTCCCCCACCTCACCGCATGGCCTCCTTGTACGTAACAACGATCTATTTCTACTTAGTTTTTTGCTCACTGCTGCGCCGCGCCGGATGATGAATCATTTCGGCTTACAGGATGAGGTGCCGTCGTTCCAAGCGCCGCCGAGCCTAATGACCGAACAGGCGAGCCCCAACGTGAGCAGCATCACGAGCAGCAACAGCAGCTGCGCTAACAACACGCCGGCGACGTCGATGGCGTCGGCGGCCAACAAGGCTACACAGCGAGAGCCGCAGCAGCCGAAGAACGCGCCGTCAGCCAATAGGAGTAAGTGCCTCGCCTCTCCCTACAATCCTTCTCCTCCTCCTCCGGCAACGCTGTGTAGCTAGGAGAGAGTTCCAGAAGCTGGCTATAGATAGCTGCGTGCGCGTGCGCTGCAGTAGCACACTGTTCTTGGTGGCACGAATACAGCATGCTCCTCTTTGAGCTTCCTCCTTTTGAGAGTTCTTTTCGATGGTCAATGAAGTTCTCGAACAAGTGGAAGGGGTCGAATAGTTTTCACATCAGCTCAATAGTACCTTTTGTCCGTGGAGGAATTCTTCCCAAATCCCAACGTTAATTATGCACAGTGCAAAGATAGGAAAGATCACTTGAGTCTTGACAAACAAAAAATAATAAAAAAGAAGAAGAGGGGTTAAGGAGAAGGGAACAGAACACGTACAGATCGAATACTGCTTCAAACACGCAGAACGTAACGTGGCAACCAATCCCTAATTTGTTTTGTGAGCTCACAGCAGGGAGCAACATCAAATGGTCAGGTTGCACATGTGAACTAATAATGTACATATGGTCTTTCAACTGATCTAGCCTTGTTGTGTCCGTGCTGCTTCGGTCTCTGAACTGCAGCAGTGCTGCAGTAGTGTCATCAAAGTACGCTGTTATTCTGTTAACCAATTAATTACGTTCTGCTCATTGTTGTGATTCTGCAGCTTCAGAGAAGCGGCAGAGGGTTCCCTCGGCATACAACCGATTCATCAAGTGAGTAATCATCGATGGTTCACATCGTTTAATTTTGGTTTCCCTTTTTTACATCATCTGACAAAAACTACTCGTGCATGACTCGGTTTATGACATGTACATCAGAGATGAGATACAACGCATCAAGGCAAGCAATCCGGACATCACACACAGGGAGGCTTTCAGCGCAGCTGCCAAGAACGTACAAAATCTCCCCGTTTAATTTCTTGATCAAAACATACATGTGATGTGTGCAGTATAAACACTGTATAAACCAAATTCGTATTTACTCTGTCTCATCTTTGTGCATGCATCAGTGGGCCCATTTCCCACACATCCATTTTGGCCTGATGCCAGACCAGGGCCTGAAGAAGACCGGCATACAAAGCCAGGTAAAGAGCTAGCAAAGACGGACGACTCTAAACTCTAAACCCTAATTCTATTCATGGAGAATCGATGGCAATGGATGCACATAAAACTGAGACTAAATTATAGTATTTTTTGTGCTTTTGTAGGACGGAGCTGGGGAATGCATGCTCTTCAAGGACGGTCTTTACGCTGCAGCCGCCTCCGCTGCAGCAGCCACAGCAGCATCTAGCATGGGTGTCACTCCATTCTAACGTCTCAGATCAAGGCACGATCTGGCTTAAAAAAACTTTGTGTCCCACCCTGTAGTTAGGGTCTTGCATGTCTCGATCTCCAGATATGATCTCCGGTTGCTTGTTAACTGAAATGTTCCTCTATATATGGACGACCATGGCAGCATGCATGGCATCTTGGCATTCATCGATCGTATCTAAGTCCTTATCAATGTGTAATTCTAGTTTTCTCAGTTTCTTCATGTATTTTCGCCTTAATTTTTCCTATTCCTATTCGCCTGTACAGAGGCTGCTCGCTGTGTGTGCTGCCTCTTATATATCTTATGAACATAACTAGATCGATTTGGCTTAATTACCAGGTGATCATTTGAATTGAAATCAATTCGTCTGATTCTTTTGGGGGTGTGGCCTGGGAGCTGCATTGCAACCCTTTTCACCATGCACGGTTTAATTGAATCCATTGCAGCATAGTATATACAGTATTTGATTTTAATGACTGATCTCTTTATATAAGTGGGGACCAGCAGTAAAAAAAAGTTTTGAATTGTGACACGACGATGCACGCATCACATTTGGTTGTGTGGCTAATGGCATAGACTAAAGATATAAAATATTTTCATTATCTAAAAATGTACTTACCACATCAACACGGATAAGATAACAGAACAGCATATTCTTTGCCTAAAATATGTCTCTAACATTAAAGAATTATTCTGTCTATTTTGAAAATAGAACTATATTTGCTACACGGTTCTCAATTTTATTTCTGGAAAATTACAGAGAATTGTAATTAGCAAAGCTCTAACCCGACTTTTTTAAACTTTTGGGTTGACGGGACCGCCAAAACCGCCTCAAAACAAGTGAGGGGGGTTGTTGTGTATCAGGATTAAATAGTTGAGACATACGATTTGTCCGATATAAAAATTGAGGGGAATAATTTGTAATTTTAGATAGTTCAAAGAGGAGTGGGGGTCCTGGGGAGCATAAATCGGACCCAACCTAATTTTAAATGAACATTTAGAGTGTTTTAAGATAAAGTTTTGCACATTTAGATGGCATGTAAAAGGAAAAAGTTTTTAGAATGTGTAATGGTAGTACATTTGATGAAACGTGTTCGGTTGAATGTTATTTCATTTCAAGATAATTTTTTAAATAAAAATCGTAAACATTGTAATGAGTAGTACATGTACAGGACTAAGCCTCATGTAGTATAGCTAACTAAAAAAATAAATGAAGCATGCCCAAGGAAATATCTCTGCTAATTAAATAATTTTGGGGTATACACGAACATTGTGATCAATAGTCCTGGCAAACTGAATTTTTTTGAAATCGAGACAAATTGAATATCCTGTTTGGCACGATCTGCTAGGTGCGTGTGATCGATTCCAGGGCCCACTAATTGTGATTGATGTATTATTGGACTTGGTATGTTATTCCGGTACATTGCCCCCCGTCCATTGAAATGACTAGTGATGCAGCAGCTAGCTTGATCAACAACTCTGACCCGGCCTGTCGCGACCTCGATCATGCCTGCAAACGGGCCCAAGATTAAGCTGGCCTTTACGCATCCGTCCGCCAACGCGACTGTTCGCTCGCGCCGACTAGCCTAGCTACCTAGGCACGTACTGTACTACGTACGTACGTACGTGTGCATGCTTCCGTGGCCACAGCAAGACACACAGAGTGTCAAATAATTGGTGGTAAAAGACTCGTTATATATCGTAGATCCATGCCTCCATATTGGTGTACAGTTAATTTAATTACCAGAGTAAGTTTTGCTTGGGAACATTGAAATGTACTTGGAGTTGGATCAACTTTTTTCGGTGTTAGCCACGTCCCTAGAGGTCGTTTTGGCGAAATGGAAGAAGTATATGGAAGATGCATGTTGATCCATTGATTCACCTGCGGGCCGGAACCGGCGTGACGGGTCTCTATCGGTAGGAAAGTACGTGCGCGCATATGCCCTCCACGACGACAAACAGACAGCGCTCGGCGCATGGATACAACGCCGTGCATGCAGGTAGCTAGCGCCACGCACACCATACGTATCGTTCGGCGTGCAATGGCAGGCGAGGCGAGGCGAGGCGCGCGGCCGGGGGCACACGGCACTGCACTGCACGGCACGCAGCTACTAGCAGTAGCACGCAGCTGTGCCGTTTCCAGCGTGCCTCGCCTTAGATCCAGCGCTAGCGACGATCAGAACTGCGGCCACGCAGGCGCGCGCGGGCTGTCGAAAGCCTGCGGCGGCCGCGCAGCGCAGGGATGGATCGAACCAGCCAGTCAAGCGAGGGAGGCCGGGGGAGAGACCGCGGCACAAGCTGGATCGAGCTGAGCTAGGGGCGGTTTCGTCACACTCGTCACACTGCTGCTCTGCTCGACGTACTACGTACTGGTGGCACTGGCAGGCAGGGGCAGGCAGAGAGGGCAGGGCAGCAGCTAGCTGATGGATGTATGGACGGATGGATGGCACGTAGTACTGGACCGAGGCAGCAGCAGCGTCATGCATGGCCGGCTGCTGCTGCCTCGCAATTATGGAGGGCCGGTCCGGGGAGGGGAGCTGATGTGATTGATCTATGCAGTGCACTAGTAGCATCTACAGGGATATAACGGTGCAACCATTTCCAAATGTCTACTGCTAAGCTGCACTGCTACCTTACCACTCTCTCTCCTCTTTCTCTCTGTCCACGTGAGCTTTTCATCTCATCTGTCCACTCGCACGGACGCACCACCGGCGTCAAATGGTTTGCAAACATTGCATCGAACGGGATCGATCCATCAGACATAGCAGCGCCTACGGACAGTTTTCTTTTTCTTTTTCTCACGGGTCAATGATTGATGTTTCTCACTTGGGTTCCACAGTGCAAAAAAGCTCGCATCATCTCGATCGATTGGCAGGCCAGGTAGTGTTCCATCCTCAGCCCATCTCAGCAGTTCGAGGCGAGATGGCGGCTGCCTGGCCACTTGTCCAGCCGACCGCTGCTTACCATTCGACCGATAAGACGCGTGCCGGTCTAAGAATTGTATGCTCTTGACGTGACATCAAACAAAAACGTGGCATATGTAATGCTTCAGAGAATAAGAGGCCGGACAGAAAATCCGTATTCCCTCCATTAAAAAGAAAACTCTTATAAGGATGAATTTGAATGTACATATTCATTCCCATAAATTATTTTTTTGTGAGGGAGTACTATATATGCATGGTCCGGATAAAAGAGATAAGGGTGGAGGAAACGTAAGACACGTTGATGTGACTAAGAGAATTATGAGAGAAAATGAAGGAACACACAACATTGGTAACAACTAGGTTATCATTTTGCCTCCATCAAAACTTATGTTGGTTTACAAAATAAACGCTTCTATTCCCATAATAACCAAATTTCACAAACAATGCTCTGATAACCATGGATACAGTTGGAGAGAGCTCCAGCGCCCGTGCCATTCCAATGAGGGCAACATGGGTGGCCAAACCTTAGCCGCCGTCAACCCGACAACCCTCCCTCCTCTCTCTTCCCTCCACCTCACCTCACCATCGCCTAAGGTCGGCGGGTCACAACATCAAGTGGGCAGAGAGCACCTAGAACTAAGTGACAACGCGGCCACGCCCGCACGGCGATGTGTGGCAGCAGTGGTTGCTTGAGACAACTGCAAGCGTAGGCAACGGCGAGCACCCCTTGGTGGTGTCATGCGGATCAATCCAGTGATGTGCTAGGAGGAGTTTGTGGACATGCAAGACAAGGCGATGGGCGTCCACTCACTTACCGAATCCCCCTAGGAAGTGCTAGAGGCTGAGAGCTGCCAGATCTAGGGTGTCCATGCTCGGGTTTGGCCGTGCAAAGGCACGTCCGACGACGGCGGGCGACAGGTTGTTTTGCCTACCAAGCCTCCACTCTCATGAGAGCTCATCCCCTCCTTTGTAGTCTGGTTCAGATCCGGTTGGGGGGGGTCCATGGAGAGATGATGGCTTGGGTTCCCGGGGCAGCCTGCGGTGATGACGGCATGGCACAGCAGTTTAGAGGATGGCATGGAGGAGGTGTGGCGCCGACGTGTAGAGGCAGCGAGGGTCACGGGTGAAGGGGCATCAATATGACGGTGACAATAGTAGGAAGGCCCCATAAGGCCATTGGCTTAATTGCGCGGAGGCCGACCGATGGAGGGTATCATTGACCAGTTGGTGGTGGCTTTCGGTAGGAGGACACCTGCTAGCAATGCACTCATGTCAGGCTACCCTCACAATGATGGATCAGTGGAGGTTGTGGCAAAATCTTAAACAATGGCGCTTGCAGGCATCATTTCCCTCCTTGGAGACGTCTCCTTTGTGCCTCCATTTTTGGAGTCTTGGGTGACAACCCAACGTAGCTCTTGGGCTGACGATGGTGGCGCTTAACAATGACATGTCCTTCCTAAAGGCATCGTTGTGGAAATCTATCGCTGTGTTTTGGTAGTTCTTGGTCAATCATGCCTCACGATGGCACACATGGGTAGCCTTTGGGAAGTTAGAGCTATTGCGTCGAGGGGGAAACGAGCTAGGCAATGATGACTCAAAGTTGTGTTTGGTTGGAAGAGGCGTTTGGCTGTTGTCCGCAGGGGAAGTGGAAGCTGCTGCACGGATGCGAACTTGGCAATGATGACTCAATTTGGACCTTGTCAATTGTGTTTCACTTTGGTGTATGGTAGCAAGTTGCACGGTCTATAGGGTTTGTCCTTGTTATGGTGCTTCCTAGTGAATTCGGAGTCACTTGATCGCGTGGGTGATGGTATGATGACAATGACGTGTCGTTTCCAACGTGTGGGGGTCTACCTTGTGCTTTCAGCTTGCTTCTCGGAGCCGCAACACCTATATCAGCAGTGTGTGGCAGTGATGCCTTGTGGCCAACATAGTTTGAGTGTTGAGCTTGGTTGTCTTACTTCTGGTTGTGGTAGTTTAGGTCAGTTGGTTGTGAATGTGTTGAAGTGGCAGTTTTTGCTAAGTTTCTCCTAATTAATTGTGCAATGTAAGTTTTGTTTTCATTTTTTCTTGATATAAAGCACCTTCTTCTTATTGTATAAAAAAAATCCCGGCAACGGCCCACTATAGTTCAAATTTCACAAACTAATCTGTTCATGGATAATTTTACATAGAAAAAAAGGATGATATGAGGAGGAAAAGACAGTGTAATGGGCCATATCTGATATAGGCTCATCTCATTGGGCTAAACACTTTATGGTGCCTTGGTGTGAGTTTTTGTGCATAACCGTAGGCTCGATGGAGTGTGATAGGTAATTGGCATCATTGTGATTGTTGTTCATTTGTCTTCAAGCTATGAAGTGTGGTGTTTTAATGTTAATTTTGATAGTTTTGAGTTGTATGTGTATGATATGATTAAAGTTGGTCAGGCTGTAAGAATCTTCTCCTAATAATCATTATCTAGTCTAATGATGTCAACGATTCTCAAAATCTAGTGATAAATTGGACTCAAACATGACACATGATAAAGAGAAACCATACATAAAGGGTTATCATTTTGGTTATATCAAATGACTCCAAATGAAAATAAGGCCGTCCAAACAAACATCAAAGTGGAAAGGACTTGTTAGAGGTCCTAAAAGACATAGGGCATGTTCGAATGCCATTCATGTGGCAACACTACGGCTGTAGCTGTGATGCTTGCTGCTACAACTAGCTGTCATGCAGCCGTAGAAACTGCCAGCCAAACATGCCCATAGTTCAACTAAAGACAACAAGGCTACGAGCTCACTCATTTCCCCACTTGCTAACAACCACTAGTAGAACTAAGGTATAAATGAAGTCTTGTGATTGATTGGTGGAATGACTTGCACCTTATTTATGGATGTTGGTGAGGAATGAGGATAGCATAGGCAGAGTAGGGGTACACACAAATACACATGAGCACTCTCTCTCTCTCTCTCTCTCGCACACACACGCACACAAATGTAACCTACACACACGCACGCAAAATTATAATATTGTGGCAAAAATATGTGATTGGTTTTAGTGTCTTTTAATTGTGTAGTAACATTTTCTGGTTGGAGTTTGATAGAAAGAGGAGAACAAACAAACAAATTAGATTACAAAATATAACAAATAATGAATCTAGACATACCATACCACCATTGCATTTAAAAGGATCTGGTCTACATATGGACGAATATATGCAGAGTTCAGCTCCCAAATCTGGAGCGATTTTGTTGTAACCCTAATTTTTTAAGCATTGTTGAAGAGGAATATGATAAACATGGCAGAATTGGCTTACGAACAATCATAGTCGACATGAACATCAGGGGCAAAGTGATTGCACACGCACATGTGATTGATTTTGTTTTCTTTCGATTGCTAGTAATATGTCATAGTTGTAGTTTGATATAAATAATCCAGAAAGCAAATGGACAAATTAGCCTATAAAACACAACCAACAATTGTAGACAAAACATTCACTCCCATTATATTGAAAACGATCTAGTGTACATAAGGACGGATGTAAGCAGAGTTCAGCTCCCAAATCTTTAGCGATATGGCAGTGACTCTGACATTTGTGGCGTTGTTAAAAGAAAGATTTTGGCAGACTCATAGATCGCTTTGGTGAGATACACACGTGAGGTAATGCATGCCCTCCCTCCTTATGTAAAGCTCTCTATTATGAAGTGATCAATCTATTGAAAGAAATGGTAAACAAAGAGCAATTTTCGACATATCAGAATATATCTTGCGGAAAATAAATATGGATCTATCCAACATCTAAAGAGACTTTCCAAAATTCTTGTTGATAGGTTTTCGCCATCCAGCACAGGCACTAAGATGCCCAAGAGTCTCTTAACAAGATCGTTTGCTTTTGATGACGTGAAAAGCAAGATTTAAAATATATTAAAATGTCTTGCTCTACTCGATTAAAGTAGAGGCTTAACCCATTCACACACGCACGTGCGCACACACACTCACACGCACATAAACACACACACACACACACACACACACACACACACCCCTCCGTCCCGTAGTATTATTCCCTCTTTTGAAGAGATTAAGGATGAAGAGAAAAGGCTATAATGCCCCTATTAAATGGTAGTTGGTTGTAGGTGGACGGGTATTTGGAGGATAAGATGAGAAGAAATTTAAATTGAAATTGATAGATGTGATAAGTAGTACGCCAAAATGTCTTTATATTAGAGGAGAAGTTAAAAGAGGCAAAATATGTTATATTGTGGGACAGAGGTAGTATAATATTAAGGCTAAAAGATGTGATTGATTTTGGTGTCTTTCAATGTGTAGTTACATTTTTCAACTGTGGTTTGATAGGAAGAAGGAAGCAAACAAACATATTTGACTAAAAAGTACAACTAATGAATCTAAACATACCATACTGCTATTACATTTAAAAGGATGTAGTCCACATATAGATGAACATAAGCGGAGTTAAGCTCCATAATCTTGAGCGAGTTTGTAGTGGCCCTAGCATTTGTGTCATTGTTGAAGAGAAATATTCTAGCAAAGTATTATATTGTTTAAGTAGGATAAACACGACATAATTGTCTTACAACAACATTACGGTCATGGTCGATAAGAACACATAAGGGGTAGAGTGATGACATACGCACATGTGCACTTGTGAAATTGTGATAAAACGATGTTTTCTTTCAATTGCTAGTAATATGTCATAGTTGTAGTTTGACATAAAGAAGGAAACAAATAGATAAATTAGCCTATAAAAAACACAGCTAACAAATGTAGACAAATCATCCATTCCCATTACATTGAAAATGATCTAGTCTACATATGGACGGATGTAAGCAGAGTTCAGCTTCCAAATTTTTAGCGATTTGGCAGTGACTCTGACATTTGTGGCGTTGTTGAAAAGAAAGATTTTGGCAGACTCATAAATCGCTTTGGTGGGATACACGCGCGAGGTAATGCATGTCCTCCCTCCTTGAGCAAAGCCCTCTACTATGGAGTGATCAACCTATCAAAAGAAATGGCACACAAAGAGTTAGATTACAACATATCAAAATATATGTGTTGTGGCATATGAATATGCATGTACTCAGCCAGAAAGACTTACCAAAATCCTTATTGACAGGTTTTCGCCATCTATCACAGGTACCAAGTTGCCATAGACTCTCTTAACTAGATCGTTTGCTTTTGATGATCTAGAAAATACAAGATTTATAATGTATTAAAATTTACAGCTCGACTCGATTAAAGTAAAATTTAAGTCTCCTTTATGTATACACAAGGAGTTCTACACACGCGGGCACACATCCTCCATCCACAAATTGAAGTCTTAAAAAAAATACATCCTCTAATAACAAGATCAAGTGCTACTATTTTATCCAAAAAGTAAACGTGCTAGGCCAACGGTTTTTTTTGGGGGTTTAAAAAATGTGAACGTAACAATATTTGATTGCGAAAAATGTGCACACAAAGGAAGACATGCACGCATATACTGGAAAATGTGTACCACACACACCTGAGCTCGTCTTGGCAAAAGAAGGTTGTGAGGTTGCCGTCGGCTCCCTTGACCAGGTAGAAGAAGACGGCCGTCCGCTCCGACAGCTGCTCATCGGCCAGCACAAGAAGCCCGAACGGGCCCATCAAGCCACGGCCAACAGCACCGCCGCCCGTGCCGCAGCTGTACGCCGCTGCCCCGGCCTCCGAGACGGCACCGTCGGCTGCCGAAGCGTCCACCTCGAACACGGCCTCGATGTCCAGCTGCACAAGCGCACGCACACCAGAACCACACTTGCACGTCAGTTTCTCGATCGGATATATAGCAGCTGTTGTATATGTGTATGGCACTTTTTTTTATATGAATGTATGACACATTTTTTGTAGAAATGTATGACACATTTTGTGTTCATGTGTCAAAACCACGCGTATACGTACCTGTGTTGCTTTGCCGACGTCCAACGGCACGACGGAGCCGGGAGAGACGGCGAGGCCGTCGAAGCTCTTGCCGCGCATACGGAGGTTCTCCACCTCCACCACCGGCCACTGGAGCAGGTTGCTGCCAGTCTTCGTGTCCAGCATAATTGTCCTCGGAATTGACTGCACATGAAAAATAAACACAGTTAATTTAAATAATTAATAGGAAAATACCTTGTTTGGATGGGCCTCAATCATGGCCCATCTACGTGGCTTTTCCAGAACTGAGGCCCATCCAAAGAGGGCCATATTGATTTCAGCAACAATTTTAAACGCAGAAAAATAATAAGACTGAAAGAAAAAGGGACAATGACATGAATGCTAGAGACAAGGATCTACTCCCTCTGTCTCCAAGTAAGTACAGGTTTAGCTAGGTAAAGATATAGTATTTAGCGAGAGATTAAAAGACTACGATCTTTTTTAGGTGAAGAAAACGAGAAAAAAATAAAGTAATATTAAAGAGGTCAAGTGGATCACCTAAACTATACTATAGAGATGGTGATAGCAGTTTAGTTTTTTTTCATAGTCATTCAGAATACAGAATTGTAGCATGATTTAAAAGGATACAATTTTAATAAGTTTGTATGATTGGCAATTTAACAAAAGGTCTATGTATTTATTGGTTAACCTATCACCTAATTTTTGAGAACCCCGCCTAGCGCCGATGGCAAAGGCTAGAGTTTTAAAACCTAACGGTCCATGTTCGAGTCTTAACACGCTCACTTCCCACCCAAATTCCTTTTAATATAATTCAAGGATATTCCCTACTCGGCCATCTAACCAAGGAAGTATATTTATTCAAAGTCCACTATTTTTTGAGGAACCTAGTGTAGTTGGCAAAGGCTAGAGTTAGACAGCCTAACGGATCATGTTTGAGTTTTAGCACACTCACCTTTTCACCTGTATTTAATATTAAACTCTAGTATTTTTGCAACTCACCTAGGCGCAGCTAGCAAACACTAGAGTTTTGCAACCTAACAGCCCATGCTTGATCCTTGACATGCTCACTTTTTCCACCGTAATTCCTTTAATGGAAGTCTAGTCTATTTGCATAACTGGCCACCAAGAAAGTGAATTTACTCATTAGTCTAATTTACTCATTAGTCTATCACCTAATTTTGAGAACTCCACCTAGCGCAGTTGGCAAAGGTTAGAGTTAGGAACCTAGTGGACCGTGCTCGAGTCTTAACACACTCGCCCATCCACATTTTTCACCATGGTGTTTTTTTTCCCAAATGCATCTCAAGGATTTTTACAACTTAATTGGCCACCAAGAACGTGCATTTACTCATTAATCTATCATCTAATTTTGAGAACTCCAGCTAGCGTAGTTGGTAAAGTTTAGAATTAGAAACCTAGTGGACCACGTTCGAGTTTTAACACACTCACCCAACCACCCTTTCCATCCTAGTGTTTTTTAAATACATCTCAAGTATCTTTACAACTTAGATAGCGTGGCTAGACTTGTGTAGCATGCCCTCGCTCAAGGTGACATGCATGCCTAAATATTTTTAACAATGGCAAGAATCCTCGTATGCGGCACCAGAGTTCGAACCCGGGTGGACAAACAGCACAACAATTTGTCTAACCAACTGAGAAAGGACTCGTTTGTTGATTTTCTTTTTTATATTATAGTATAGTTCAAGTAAAAATATGGAACACTTCTCGATTTTATCGTATAAATAACTATGTGTGATTTTTTTTCATTTTACATAAACCATTGATTTCATCGGCGATTAGAATAAATTGTCAAACATTTTAGTTCCAAAAATCACGTAAAAAATAATTTCTCAAAAACGAGGTTAATTCCCCTAGGAGTCGAACCCACTCAAGAACTCACTTTCACGCTTGCCACAAGATAGACACACATACCGCGAAATTACCAAGTTATTCAAATGATTACGGAATATAAAAAAAAAACAGCATGATTGCAGCGACAGGTCAGGGTATTAAATTTCCTGATGCTAAGCAAGTCATTATCCACGTGCTGCTTCATTGGAACAACCCCTTTGAATAGTCCCGTTTGGAATTCCAAACTATAGCAAATCAGAAATTCAAATTCACCTTGCGTCAAGTAAATGTCCTAATCCAGCTATGTGCCAATGCAAGCCACGTTATGGACGCATAAAAAAAAACCTTCGCAATTTGAGGATTAATCTGACTCTAGCCTTAGCTAAATAGATTATATACTTCTCCACACCAAGACGTGATGACAACAAGTTTGCTTATACGTACGGCTCTCGTTCTCTCGGCCAACCGGAGAGACAAGTCACGGTCGGGCACCAGAAAACGCTGGCCGATCGGGCCCGGTGTCATGGCGCCGCTGCTGCAAATCCCCGCGAGGCTATTGGAAGCCTGCAAATCTTGCCGGGCCCGGCTACCTCGGGTGGTTGGGCGGGCGGGGTGCGTGCGTGACTCGGACCGATTATTAATCAAGTCGGCATCGTGCAACTCTCGTTTGGGTAGAAGGACGTGATCCCCGTGGGGCCCGCCCAGACATGTACTACTGCATACTACTGGTCCAACTATGTTCATGCACGTTTTCTTCTGGATCGACCGGCCGGCGCAACAAGAAAGCCGCACGCTCGCATGCCTCTCGTGGTGCACAGGTAAAGATGTGTACACGTACGGTGTTATGCACGGGAGGGCAATGTTTTACATTATTTTAGTGGGTGGAATTGTGGTCTAGAATGGTATATGTAAGTGTATAACTACATAATGACCGGGTCCTAGCTAGCCATCTATGGGTTAACTAGACAGATCAGCATGATCATCCAGCTGGCTAAGCTAGGGGCGTTATTTTCATAAGGTTTTAATGGATTTAAAGAGTTTATATCGTCCTAGTCACTTTACATTTTTTCTCTAGTGATTCAAATAGTATGAGCTTAGATGTTTCTGATTCAGTAATTAATGGAGCACAGTACATGATTGGGAAAAAGGATGTATACGGCAAGTTAAATTAATTTCGATATATATGAATTATACCAAATCGGTACAGCTTTTCAGATTTTAATAGTAATCGTTTTGTGCCAATTCAGATAGCATATACCTTGTTATCTAAAAATCTTAACTATCTTGTTCATGTCGTCGCAAAAAAAAAACTAATTAGTTTTGCAATGAATTATACCAAATCAATATGGCTTTTCAGATTTTTGTAATATTCGTCCTACGTCATTTGAGATTTATATAACTTGTTATTTTTCTATTTTTTTTCTAAGTATCTTCATGTTATGATGCTTCAAAAAGAAAATTGACGGGTTCGTATCTCTATCCGTGTCTCGTTCAATCCATTGTCAAAATTAAATAAAAAGAGTTTGTTTATACGTAACTACTACTAGTTCTATATAGCCTATCAGAAAAATGAAACCAAAGGTTATGGGGGTTGTCGATCATTGTACGCTACCTGAACGGAGGCCCAGCCCTTGAGTATGTCAGCCCGCTCGCTGTCGGTCTCGCCGATCCACCCCCACAGCACGCGCCGCCGTCCGACGGGGTCGTAGAACGTCTTGGACGCGTAGAACTTGCCGTAGTCGTACCGGAGCCCGATCCCGACGTCGATGTCAGCGTCGTCCGGCGTCCAGGTATCGGCCTCGCCGTCGTAGGTGCCGATGGCGTAGTAGTCGTTCTTGTCGTCGTCGAGGCTGGCCTTGAGCACGTGCTTCACGCCGGGCCCCGGCGGGGTGGACGTCTCGAGCCCGACCTCGACGGCCGGCGAGGTGGACACCGGGTACAAGTCTACGCACTCCCACATGCCGGTGCCCTTGACGACGTGCAGCAGCGTGGGCAGCAGGTCGTAGTGCAGGAAGTCCTCCGTCTTGTACACGAGCGCCAGCCCGGCGTGGTCGCGGTCCTTGGACCCGATGGTGATCCGCCACGCCGAGTCGGCCGGGCTGTGCCACGCCGTCGTCGGATCGCGGAAGTCCGTCAGCCCGATGCCCGGCGGCGGCACCAGCACCGGGTTCGCCTCCGCCTTGCTCCATTCCCGCAGCAGCGGGTCGTTCGGGTCGGCTGGCTCGGCCAGGTTCTGCACCTGCACCGACTCCTCCGTGGCGCCGGTGTAGAGCATGATGATCCGGCCGTCGGGCAGCTGCGTCGCCGAGCCGGTCCAGACGCCGTTGATGTCGTACCAGTGGTCGGGCACCATGGCGAGCGGCAGGTGCAGCCAGTGGATGAGATCGCGCGACACGGCGTGGCCCCAGGTGATGTTCCCCCACACGGCCGAGTCCGGGTTCCATTGGTAGAACAGATGGTACCATCCCTTGTAGTACAGTGGACCTGCAGATCGATCCATCGACGGACCGGTCAGTGCGTGCAAAAAAAATGTCACGTCTTGCGACATCAATGCGTGACAAGCACAAGATTGCGCCGTGCATTGACAATCAGCGCCAGCAACTTACCGTTCGGATCTGGAGATGCCGAGAAAAAGACGAGCAGCACGGCCATGCGCACGAGACGTCCGTGGAAAAGAAACGGAAAGGGAAGATGATTAGAAACGAGAAAACATTGTATAACCGGTGAATCAGAGCCGTGCGATTACAGATCCAACGGCCTAGATGAAACCACGGGAACGATGGCGACGTGTATACATACCGTTCATCCAATTGTTGGGGGGCTGGAAGTGGAACGCCGTGCGCTGCCAGGACAGCATCGAGTTGGTCCAGGCGTAGTCCCGGACCGCGCCGCTGCCGAGGCGCAGCGCCGGGGCGGTGGACTTCTCCGAGACGCCCTCCACGACGCCGCGGGACGACGACGCCGCGACCTCCACGGTGCCGGGCGCGAGTACGACCGCCCTCCCTTCTCCACCGTCGTGAAATCCATACACCAGGAAGAGCGCCGCGAGGCCGAGCAGGACCACGGCGGACGCGACGGCCGGGAGGACGGTCGTGGTGACCGACGTCCGCCTCTTCCCCCTCGCCGGATCACGTTGCTGGCGGCTCTCGGGGCTCGTCTCGGGAAGCAGCGGCGCGGCGCCGTCCATCATCGGGGAGATGGCCGGGATCATTGGCAATCAACCAATCTAGCTGCCGCTGCTTGCGCTCTATGCTACGTCGAGAGCTAATGGCAAACAAGATGCATGCGCCTTTGTATTTGTATATGAACGAGAGCGAGGGGACGAGGAAAATGGAAACGAACGAAGAGGCTGGCAGTATTTATAGCGACGTTGCCTTATGGGGAAGGGACAGGTGTAATCTGTCGCGAGCGGTGATTTTTTTTTTCACCGCATCGCGCGCAGGTCGCCGCCGAGCGAATCGGGAAAGAAAAGGAAACGCGAGGAGGCGAGCTCGATCTCACGGTGGGAACTCCTTGCCAAAAAAGGGAGGGTTTCATAGCGGAGCATTGGCCGGGCGAAGTGATCGGAGTCTGAGTCAGCAAGCATGGGGGGCCACGGAAACGACAGGCTTTCACGTAATTTGCACAAACTACTCGGCTTATTACAGAGGATCGGAATACAGGGGTCCAAATTTGTGAACCAAGAGAAAAAAACCTACTGCATTTGCATGTGGGTTTAATTCACCGGAAAACATGGACGATCAATAAGGTTGAATTCTGCAAGGCTAGCTACAGCTAGAATTAACAGTAGGCCAAACCATGCATTTTGGTTCTAGAGCGATTCTGTCAGTAGTCCTGTCCTAGTGTCCTACTACAGGACAGCGTGGCACTAAAACCGTAATTTAAATTCTTGCTCATGAAAAACAAAGGAATGGATGCTTCAGTTCGTTGTCCACTTCTCGGTATATACTGGCAGCTGACTATACAAATATATTTACATTTATTGATAAATGCAGCAACTAGTTGGAAAAAAATATATAAAGGTAAACTTTTTTTGGTTTACAATAAGTAAAAGGAATGCTTTAAAACCATATCAATTCACTTCGACATGATATAAATTGAGAAGTTATTCGATCAATAACGGTGTCTATTACAACCATTCCGTCAAAATGCGCAGACTTTAGAGCCTATAACGGTATGTCAGTACATCCCTTGGATCAAATAAAGCTAAACTTCTATTGTTTTACAATAAGAAAAGGAAAGTTTTTTTTAAAACGATATCAATCCTCTCCGACATGATATAAATGAGGAGTTATTTGATCAGTAACGATATCTCTTAAAGCCATTCCGACAAGACACGCAGACTTTAGTCTCTATAACGATATGTTGGTACATCCCTTGGATCCAATTAAGCTAAACTTTTATTGTTTTACAAATATAAAACGAAAGCTTTAAAAGATATCAATCTGCTTCGACATGATATAAACTAAGGAGTTATTCGATCGTAACGGTATCTCTTAAACCCATTCCAACAAGATGCACGAACTTTAGACTCTATAACGGTATGTCGGTGCATCTCTTGGTTCCAATTCAGCTAAGATTTTATTGTTTAAAATAAGAAAAGGAAAGCTTTAAAACAATATCAATCCGCTCTGACATGATATAAATTGAGTAGTTATTCGATCGGTAACGGTATCTCTTAAACCCATTCCATCAAAATGCGTGGACTTTAGACTCTATAATGGTATGTTGGTACATTCCTTGGATCCAATAAAGCTAAACTTTTATTGTTTTATAGTAAGAAAAGGAAAGGTTTTTTAAAATGATATCAATCTGCTTCGTCATGATATAAATTGAGGAGTTATTCGATCAATAATGATATCTCATAAATCCATTCCGACAAGATGCGCAAATATAACGGTAAGTCCATACATCCCTTGGATACAATTAAGCTAAACTTTTATTGTTTTACAATAAGAAAAGGAAAGCTTTAAAACGATATCAATCCACTCCAACATGATATAAATTGAAGAGTTATTCAATCGGTAACAATATCTCTTAAATCCATTCCAACAAGATGCACAGGCTTTAGACTCTATAACGGTATGTCGATACATCTCTTGGATCCAATTAAGCTAAACTTTTATTGTTTTACAATAAGAAAAGAAAAGCTTTAAAACGATATCAATCCGTTCCGACAGGATATAAATTGAAAAGTTATTCAATCAGTAACAGTATCTCTTAAATCCATAGCGACAAGATGCGTTGACTTTAGATTCTATAACGGTATGTCGGTGTCCCTGGATCCATTCAGAGTTTCTGATAAAATATAGACAGGGGAGCTGTAGATATGTTGCACCACTTTTTACTAGATTTTACATTAAATTTATCAAACATCAATTTAAGAAATATGGATTTAGTTTTTATATATCTAGCCATTTCATCCCCAACTCCACTTGTGCACACTATGAATACCTTTTTTTAAGTAAAAAAATGAATACCTTTTTTTGAAAACACAGGTGCCCACAACGTGTGCACGCTCACCCCTATGAACACACGCACACACACCCTATTCCTATGAGCACTTCCAGAAGACTGGACCAACATATTTTAAGATTGACGAAATCACCACGGACGTCTCGCTATCGATAAGTACGTCGTCTACCACTGAAAGAATAATTAACCGTAAATACGTGCACCTGTGTCAAATCTAGAGTTTAAACCTGGGTGATAAGGGACTAACAAGTTGAGCTACGCTCACTTCGTTGAATACCTTTTCTTTTGTTATACTTAAATACTAGTACTTCTAGGTATCTCAGCAAAAAAAAAAAAAGATGCTGGCAGCGTGGAAAAATCAGGTAAAAGAAACAAATTTAATGTCAGCCAAGTTACATAAACAAAAGTAGTAATACATAAAAATAGGAATTTGCACATTAAGAAATTGAAGAGCAATCACAATGGACTGAATCCAAAACAATCGAATAAAAACATTCATCCCTATAGCAATGTTTACAAACATAAACTCCCTAGTTAAAAGGGATTAATCAATTTGATGACATGTGTGATATTAAGTAACTCGTTTCTATCTCGACGCATGTTGTTTCAAGGAAGAGATTTGTGCAACGTAGAGCTATCCATGCTTCCAAGTTTCCGAGTAGCTTCAGCAATCAGCATGTGCATGTATTTTCTTGAGGACTTCACGTTTAACGCACACAAGCAATACCTATGGATCAAGTTGTTAATTGAAATATTTTTGATCCATTCCAACTCGCTACAAAGCAGCTGGCAACTCTAAACGGTCAAGGCATGGGCCCAGGCACCCGTAAAAATTACTCCCTCCGATCGATCATAAAAGTTCAAAAGTTTTTTAAACTACGCTATAATTAAAATGTAAATTTATCCTAAATATTAAATATTTAGGACGGGAAGAGCATACAGAGGGAGGTAGAATGTAAGGACGTACGCTTATATTAATTTGTTATTTTCCAAAAGTAAAATTGTTGGAGGATAATTGTTTGGCATCTTAAGTATATAGCTGTCCTCATTAGTCGCTGATAGTTTATTATTTATTGATTTATGCACAACTCCTCGATAGCAACCTGTTGAATTCATATACAGATAGTAAGTACTGTTCACAAATTGAATGGTAAGGTTAGTGTTCACCATGTATTGATGATTGTGTAATTCTATATTTATACCCGTTCTAAAAATATATCTCCACGTGATATGCATGACGAGAAATTAGGTAGATCAATTACGCTGATCATCTCGCAAGAAAATTTGAATAAGTGCCCATTATTTGACTATAAAAGATATGCATTATTTTCTGACATAATTGGCATGCTATTGTATTGTACTTAGGCTGAGTTTAGCTAGATGAGTTACCAACTCATCTCTCTCGTTTTTCGCGCGCACGTTTTTCAAACTGCTAAACGGTATGTTTTTTATAAAAAGTTTTTATACAAAAGTTATTTTAAAAAATCATATTAATTCATTTTTCAAAAAAATAGCTAATACTTAATTAATCACGTGCTAATTAACTACTTTGTTTTGCGTGTTTTGAGAAAGAGTTCCTAACTCTCCCTACCGAACACAGCCTTAGTGTTTCTCGTTATACTGTTAAGAAGCTGGAAGGGACTGTATCACACTATCTTAAAAATATAAGAGTTGTATTTATTATACAACACTTATATTTATCTTTACAAATGCAATTGTACTTTCATACCGCATATGTAGCTCTCTAACATATGATTGAAATTAGATTAAAATGCATGGTCAATCCTAAACTTATTTGTATGTATCATTCACTCTCAAAATATTATATTGTTAGGTATTAATTTTGTTAAAATGTGTCATTTAAATCTCAAATTACCACAACACTTCTACAATTCTATGTGACGCTTTACGTGACTTGTCAAATTAGAGGTGACTTTTTTATCCTCCCCCTTCTTTTTTTTTTATCTCCTCTTCCTTCTTGTTCGTGTGGAATTAAACCATGGCAGGTAAACAAGTTAATGTATTCCGTGAAGGTTCGTAGTTTTGTTTCGTACACCCCTCGCTTGGTTTCTGAAGGAAAAAAAACGATTTTTTCACGTGTCCGATTTTTATTCAACGGTGCATCAATGAGGCCCCTGGCCCCTGCTATACACAGGGGATCGACTCTCAACTCCACTGTTGCAACACCATCTCTCCTGGATATCCATGTCGTCACCACTGATGCACCTCAATGCAATAAAACCTACTACTGTTGCTTGCTGGAACTAGCCTCCACCGTGGCAATTCATATACTAATCATGTGGTGTCTCCGTTTGGACAAACTCACGCAGACAAAGATAAATTAATCAATCTGAGTACGCACGCACACGATCACAGACTTGCATGCACGAAATCCATCGAACCCCTGATTCAGTATTCAACTATTCATCGCGAGAAATGGGAGGGAGTCAGGGAGAAAAGTTCATCGTAATCCCCAGATCATTTGATCGATCGACAGAGTGGATATACACTATCCGGATCGTCAAACCGGTGACTGGCAGAGGCAGCTGGCTGATCGATCGAGCTAGCGCCTATCGATTATCTGGACTGCAAAATAATTGAAGACGTCGTCGCAATTCAAACATTACGCTAGCTATCTACGTGGATGGAATCCACTCCAAGCATTTTGCAGCAGTGAGGAGTTTAATACGCAGACAGAGACCCGCGGAGACGATGATAGTGTGTGACGCGATCAATTAATACCGGTCGATCTCCTCCAACGACAGCAAACCGGCCAGTCGGTGAGCGCGAGTAACATGCGCTACCGCCTACCGGCAACATTTCTGCACATGCATACAATGGAGCTCTTTTGATCGATCGATCACGACCCATGATAATTGATAAGTGTACTTGTAGCTAGGAGTAGGAGGTGCATGTTATTTGCAGCTTCTCTAGAACGGCGCATGTTGCTGTTGAATCGACGCTGCCCGTTTTCTGCAATGCCTTCTTTTGCTTTCGAGATCTGCTGAACTTTCTGCCTCTGTCACAGGAAAGCCGGTACTAAATCCCTACTGTCAACGGTTAAATTTCAGCTTTCGTTTCCATCAGGCTAATCCGGCGAGACAGACGCCTTCGACGAAGAACATGGCAGACAGCCAGACAGGGTGCGCCCGTTCTTTTGAGATAATGGTTTTAGCTGATTAGCTGTACGTGGAACGATAAATATGATTAATATATATTAATTAAATATTAATTATTAAAAAAAATTAAAATAGACTTATTTGATTTTTTAAAATATTTTTTATATACACACGAAATATTATATCGTTCAACCGTATAAGAAACGTGTTAAAGAAGGAATAACTAGCTAAGCTTAGTTAGAACGCGCCCAGCTGCATGCGATGTGTCTCGCGAGAGACGTCAAAGCACGCCTTTTGTGATGACCATGCAGGAGGCAGCCTGGTAACGACGAGGGGTACGTGTGATGATCATTTAGAAGACGTAACCGGCAGCGCAGATAATACGAAGTCCCAGGTGTTGCTTAGGCAGTTCTCATCATCATCAGGCGTTGGTCAAGCGATCCTGTCCAAGGGAGATGGGAGACAAAAGCGAAATCCAAGTGCTAGACATGCTCCAAGGCTCCAAGCTCACGTACTGATGTGCACAAGAAACAGGGAGAATATCTATATCTAATAAAAAATTCATAAAACTTCCAATAAAAGATTTTTTTGTCTGGTTTAGACCATCGCCCACATCACACGCACCTCCTCTCCAAATCCCAAATCATCACAATCCAACCCAAAAATAAAATCCCAATCCAAATCAAAATCATCATAAAATCATCCAAAATAGATCACAGGACAGGACAGAAGACAATCCAATCAGGTTACAAAATGAATCATACAGGAGATGAAAGAAGAGGCATAAACCATAAAATAAATCACACAAGAGATAATGAGAGGAGAGTGAGGGGCGAGCGGGAGGTCGCTGCTACTCCTCACCGAACCTCCTCCTCGCCACCTCGCTGTCGTGGAGGTCCCGAGCTCAAAGGCCAGATCCTGAGCCACCACGTCATCGGGGAGCCGTCGACCGGCGTTGCGCCGGGGATCCGTCGCATTGAGGAGTCGCCGATCCGTCGCTGTGCCAAGGAGATGTCGAGAGAGAGAGAGAGAGAGGGGGGGAGGGAGGGAGGGAGGAGCCAGATCTCGAGCCTCCGCGTCGCTGAGGAGCCACCGACTCGCCGAATCTGGCGAGGAGCAGGGCAGCGGTGGCACCCCGAGGAGGAAAGGGGCCGACAATGGAGGGAGGGATAGTGCCGGTGGGGAAGAGGGAGGGAGAGCAACGATGTTGGTTGTGGGAGGGGAGAGGGATTAGTCGCTAGTGGGAAAAAGGGAAGGGAGGGGGAGAAGCTCCGTCGGTGGGGAGAGGCGCCTCGTGATGGGGAGAGAGGAAGGGAAAAAGTAAAACTAGGATTAGAGTTTTTAGACACTGAAGGTTTTGATGGATTTGAAATCGGTCCGAGCTATCCATCAAAACGAATGGCTCATATTGATCCCGCATCAGACCGGTGACATTCCCAAGCCGTCGTGCTGCTGGGCCGCCTCATGGGCGGCACGTGCGTAATCCGCACAAAAGCAGACCGCAAGTTTTTGGGCCAAACTAAAATCAATGTATTTCTCTCTCTTTATTTTCTATTTTCAGAAATAGCATCAGTACCATTTTAATTGTTTAAAATTGCTAAAAAGTTATGAAAATTCTTATCACTTTCATTCTCAGGTCGCAGCACTGCTGAGCCGCACATGCTTCATGAGCCATGCGCGTGAATGCCCTAGCAAGCCAGTGGGGTCCAACAGGGCCTTTTTTCTTTCTTTTTTAGAATTTTTTTTAAGAATATATTTTCTTAAAGGGCTCGTATCATGAAAAACTAAATCTTAATAAGCTAATATTTATATATTTGTTATAGTTTTAGTTTATCCGTTGTAACGCACGGATTTTTTTCTAATATAAAAGGAAAAGAAAAGACCTGATCCAGCTGCATACGTGTGCAAGCTTGACACGAAAAGTTCGCAGCCCTAGCGTGTACATCTTCGTTTATGTTTTTCCGACGTGGTTGAGCCACATGGACCAACTTAAATCATCCGACAGTCGCGCGCGCGGCTCGTGACAGACCAAACATTCTTCATTTCTTCTAGCTTCCCCGTCCAACGTTCAAGCAGCCCTGGGTGTACAGCTCGTCTGGTCCAGTCAAGCTATCGATTCGTGGCCCACGGTTGTCTAGACTCTAGACCTTGCGGATGACGGCTTGGTTTCTTTGCCTGTCGAGTTGTCGTCGAGTTCGGTTGTTGCCAACATAAATGAAAAAAATCAGAATTGAATTTTACACCCACCGGCAACGTGCGTAATGGTCGAAAATTTCCCTTCCTCTTTGCTTCATCACTAATCATCCTCTTTTTTTAACAGTTGACCAATATATAAATTCAGGATAAACTTCACGGAAGTACCAAGCGCCCTTTTTTTTTTTTTTGAAATGGAAGAATCAAGCGTGAAGCAAGAAAGGAGAAAGTGCTGTGCTGAGTTGGGAATGGAACCAAATTCATGGCCCATATCAGTTGGTCCTGTGATGAGTTGGGCTTCTCCAAGGGCCCAGGAAACTGACGCTACAGCTTGAGATCGCCGAGCCGGTTGCGCTGGGCCGCGGAATCGCTCGACGATAAGCCAGTGCGCCACCGGCTACCGGATCGATACCGGCGGCGGCGGCGGTATCCCGCGACCACGAGCACGGCTGCCGGGTCCGGGGAGCAGGCGCGGAAGCGGTCCAAGTCCACGCCGCGTTGTCCCCTCGGAATCCCACCTAACCCCAACCGCTCCACGCGGGCGCCGAAGGTGCCATGAAGAAGCTGTTCTGCTTCCGCGGCGGCACCGCGGCGAGGAGGTCGGAGAGGGCGCCGATGGCTGACTGGTGCGTGTTCTGCCCCATCGCCCGCCGCGACCCCGCTTGCAGCACCGTCCTCCTCTACTCCGTTCCGTACCCTCCTCCCCGCCGCCGCTTCCGATCCAATCTACGTTTATCTGGTGCTGTGGTCGCTAAAAATTGTGTCATTTTGGTTTCGTACTTTCTTCCGCAGGATGACAGGGTCATGGCGTTCAAGGACATCAACCCGTCGGCTTTCAGGTACTTCTGTGTCTCCGCACACTG
>BDMV01000004.1:29894282-30278333 GCA_008326285.1 Oryza officinalis | reverse complement strand
GTTAGAAGTGATTGGGTTCATATATCATCAAAAAACACCTGGCGAGTATGGGGAGCAATACTGTTTGGATTGAATTGACTATCTATATTCTATATTTCTAATCGACTAATGCAAGGTGGGAAAGGCTTTAACTAACTTTTGTTTGTTTGTCTTGTTATGTCTCCTACCTAGCTATAGTTACTGTGCAAGTGCAAGCAATGGTTTACTGTGAATCTTGGTTGCAGTGAGCTTGTTGCTTAGCTGCTTGTTATAAGTTTCAGTGCGAATTTTTCATATTTGGACACTTTTTTACCACCATATTATCTCTTTTTTACTCTGCTTCTCATCACAGAGAGACCTATGCCTTGATTTTTTTTTGAACGAACTGACCTATGCCTTGATCATTCGTATATAACTGGCTATGTTTTCATGCCGAAAGAAGGCATCCTTTAGGTTTTTTTAGCAGTGAGATTACGTATTTTGATGGCCGATCAATCAATGGGACTGATTCCTCTGTACCAATCTAATCTTAACTGTTGTATGAATTTGGGTATATACCAAACACCAAGAGGTCATGGAGAACCAAGTCTTGTGGATCGCCTACTTGGATGTTCTTGATCATCTCAATTCTCAAGTTACTCTGCATATACACAAGCATATGTTTTTCTATATTATACAGAAGAACAATGAAAAAACATGTTGTATATCTTAACAGTTGCACTTCTTTATTACAAGGAGCGGAGATCATGTGTAATATCACATAGCTTACAGTTGAAGACCAATAAATTGCTACCGGCAATTATTGTACCATGGTTAATTGCATCAGTCAGACATGATGAACACCCTTCTGTACTCAATGCAAAAGTTGCAAACATAATAGCAAGTCGAGCTGAGCTCTTTATGTTAGTTCTGTCTTTGACATGCCAGAGTGATTTTGGCCCTGTAATCTTTTTAGCACTAAGTGTCCAAATGTGATTTCAGTTTTCCACCGTGAACTGTTGACCCAGAGCTTGTCAGATTTTTTCCTTTAACATTTGTCTTACAGTATCCTACATTGTGTGCTGTTTGCAGGCACTATCTTGTCATACCCATTGAACATATACCTACTGTCAATAATCTCCAGAGAACCACTGAAGATCACCAGTTAGGTGGGTGATTTGTTCCTTCTCGCTTGTTGCAACCTTGGCTCCCTACTACTCTTCGTCTAAGTCAAACCGACTAGTTGGTGAACTATAGCATGTTTTGTCATTTTCAGTTAGTCACATGTTGGCAGTGGGAAGAGATTTACTCAATCGGGATGCTCCCAATTCGGAGAAACACAGGTATTGCCAAAAAGAAATATTATTTGTGTGTTCTATATTTCTTGGTGTACATGTGATTGAAAGCTCTCTCATTTGCTGATAATCAGTAACACTAATATGTTGTGATGGGGAAACTTCCATTGTCACAAGATACTTATTGAGCGTTATTCCTCTCTGCATTCTTGTAAACTTCTTGTGTATTGCAGATTTGGTTTTCACCAACCACCATTTAATAGTGTTGATCACCTTCATCTTCACTGCTTGGCATTGCCATTTACGCCTAGGTACTGAATTTACAGAGCTATACGCCTTTCCCTTCATTTGAAATGTGGCATATTTCCCTTTGGAAATTATTTACACCACTTCATTTTAACAGCTGGAGGCAAGTAAAATATACACCTCTTGGTCCCCTTGGAGGGTTTATTGAAGCTGAGTCTCTACTGGAAAGAATACGCCCATAGTCTACCGTTATCACAAGTACCGGTACAAGCTATTCTTGCTTAACTTTTGTTGTATTGTCATTTGTACGTGATTCATTGTACATTCACAACACCTGGTCTGAAATTGTAGACTAAATCAGCCCCACCCTTTCTGGATGTTGAGCTGCATTGAATTGATAAATGCCTGCTTTATGAGTTTCTTTTCTTGGAGGACAGCCTTAGCTCACAAACAAGGGAATAATAACCACCTACGGACCTTTTATGGCCTTTTGATCATCAGTCAAACATTTAGGCATTTTGCAATTATGATATGATTTTTTCATATTTAGCTTTCGCTGTTACAGTTACTCTTGGGGCTCGTTAAGAATTGTAGCATATGGACTAGGACTTTGGTCCGAGATGAATAGTACATCTTTTTCTTCGCCGGGCAGATGAACACAATTTACAAAGTGTCATCGCCATTATCGCGATGACCACGGAAACCTGCAGGCAGTGAGGCAGTAGGCACAATTCGAGAGCCAATTGTTGTGAGCTTGTGATTGCATCCTTTTAATATGCATCGCTGAATCATAGCTTTTTTTAATGTTTGTATCACCCCTCTGTTGGGGCAATGGTGTCTTGCACCTGCTACATTCCTGTTTCCCTCCTGCTACAATGAATATTGGCTCGGAATGATACACATCATCATGAAACAAATGTTGTTCTTTATAAAATCTAATTTCTAGATATATAGTTAAAAATTGGTTTTTTATAGGACAAACGATGTAGTATGTAGCCGTTTGTATCTGCCCCCACAACCAAGAGGCAAGCTAGCAGGAAAAAGTGGCAGTCATGGTTCTTTTGCATCTTATAAAGTGGCAATAAATTGGTCACTCTCTGATTGTACATTTGTACGCAAACGAATAATAATGGAATGCCTCACACTTTCACTTTATTCGAAAGTAGATGCCAAGTCTTACGCCTTTGTAAAATTAGTTTTGTTGCCACTCTGAATGATCAACAGCTCAATATCATAGTGCAGATGTCCATACACCAAAAAGGATCTGGCACCTGCAGACTGGAATTATCTCACTTGGGGCTCTTAAAAACTCAACAGCAATGTTCCATTGCATTTGTTCGTTTCAGTGCACGCAGAGACGGGGAAATCTTTCACTGGCCGTCGCTTCTCTTTCCACTTTGCCTCTGCCTTCTTTCTGTCCCAGTGTTCCTAATCCGTGTCATTTGTCTCATCAGCTATGACCTACATTATGAGCAAAGGCCAATCCCAGCAGTACACACTGGACGACAGCGATGGCCCAACCTTAAGCCAGACCATGCATGGACAATCTGCTCGAAGTATAGTGTACGAGAGATGCCAATGATGACCTCGAGCCCCATTGGCAGAACCAGCCTGAACCGTGGAGTGATTTGCATTGCAATTGCATGTACAGTACCGTTGAGCTATACAGTACTGTACGTATTTGCCATGGCCATGGGCAATTGGTTGTGCGTTCTTTCAGCTTCGCATTGCGGCTATGGAGTCTAGGCGGCGCCCACCGATCGGCCGGCGGGGACCCTCGTCGCTACGGCACGTACCCGACTCCCCTCACAGCTGTTCTCCGGGCAGCCATCGTACGACGCCTGTACCTGTCAATCGTCATCATCACATATTCACACCAGGAGGAGTACAATAGTACATCATGGCGACGAGGGCACAGGGCAGGCGTTCGATGCATCAATCCTTTTTCACGACGTCTCCTCTTGTTTCTTCTGTAGCGAAGTCCGAAGCCGAGCCCCCCTGCTGCTTCGTCTCCCCGTTCTTCCGCCGCTGCTGCCGCGCGCCATCCGTTGTCCTGCCTTTTCTTCTCGCCGTTGGCTGCGAACGGTGGTGCATCATTGTGCAGCCTGTACGTAGCCTTGGCTGCTTGCGCGAACAGTTGTCGCGTTGCGCGCACCGTTCTTCTCGGATATGTGTGGTTTGAAATTCGAATTCTCATCCACTAACCCTCTGCAAAGACTCGCTCCCGTTTGAAGCAGATTGTTCGTCATAAATTGTCTACTTTGGTTTCGTAGGTGTGGAGCAAATAATATGGTGAAGTAACTAAAAAGAACGGGGCAACCATGCATTAACCTGTAGTAGTATATATATTGTACTAGTACCTCACGTATAGTGAACGTATGAAATGGACGACTGAACAGAAGCTTAAAGGATACTCTACCATTGTGGATGCCAGTGAAGCATGAATGAAGAATCTCAGATAATAGTCAGATAGAGTACATGGTAGTATTAACTCGCCTGTGTCTATTCAGACATGGCCCTATTCTTTTCTTCTAAAACAGTGCGGATAAAAGATAAAGTTTCGTGGTACGTTTTTCAATCTCTCAAACGGTACGTTTCGTGCAAAAATTTTTAATATGAAAGTTGCTCTAAAATATCAGATTAATCCATTTTTTAAGTTTGTAATAATTAAAACTCAATTAATCGCACGTTATTGTCACCTCATTTTGCGTAAAACACTTTATCTTCGTCTTTATCTTTATCTTTAGAACTTTCAAACAGGGCCAGTAGTCTATACTACTAGTAGCTCTTTTGAGAATTTGGATTTCCAGCCAGCGGTACCTGCAAGATTGCTCACCGGCGTGAATGCCATTGCCAACCTCGTTCTTCAATCGTTGAACTGCATAGAAATATCTCGCATGAAAAGGGCTGAGCCCTTCCCTTATCAACAAACTACTCTGATTCTGT
The DNA here is from genome assembly GCA_008326285.1 of Oryza officinalis. Classification (NCBI taxonomy): domain Eukaryota; kingdom Viridiplantae; phylum Streptophyta; class Magnoliopsida; order Poales; family Poaceae; genus Oryza; species Oryza officinalis. Next base: position 30,273,888 of record BDMV01000004.1, on the reverse strand, counting down.
ATCCAGCTCACTGAACTAGTGAACTCATGATAATGTTGCCACGGTGGCGCATGAGACTATTGATTGAACTAACACTACTACTAACAAAAGGCTCAGACGAGCTAGTTCTTTTCTTGCCGCCCATTCGGCTCTCACGGAACTCATTGGTTCGTTCATTTTCCCATGATTGTCTTTGTTAATGCTCCATTTTCTTATGGACTGAACGACTGGCTGATTTATCTGTACTGTTTCTTGGTGTACAGAAGTACAGAACGAAAAGATGGAAAAAGTAAAGACGATCGAGCAAGAGTAGTGCAGTAGAGTACTAGTAGGTGCAGTACTAGTAGGTCGAGTTGATTTGATGGTGCAATCAAGAAATGAGTTTGATCCGTCCACAGATGCAATGATAAGCACTTTGCGAATGGTCCCCAACAATTAATTAGCACGCCTTTGTTCTGATTGAACAGCTATCTGTGGTTTAATTGGTGCTATCCTTAATCTCAATAGTTAATTTGCTGATGTCTATCTTCCTAACCTAACCTATGGTCTATGGACGCTACACACTAAGTGCAGATTAACGATCACACGTTTTCAAGTGTACTTATATAGAGGGGTTTCAACTAAAACTTTCTGAAGTGGTTTAAACAGAAGATAAAAAAGGAGACATAATAGTACTCCGCACTAGCAGTCCATTCACCTAGCTATAGTTTCAGCCTTCCAGGACGCCTTAATGCCTTATGCATCAGGATAGCAATAGCAATATACTTTCTTTGGTTTAAAATATAAAAAATTAAGATAAGTGTGACACATTTAATCTAAACAGACATCTATTCTAATTCGTAATATTAAAATATGTTATATCTATCCAAATTTTTTTTATATTTTTAGAACGAAAAGAGTAGCACAAGATGACCGATGAATCGCAGTGGGCCTTTCAAGTTTCAATGGAGCCGTCTCGCAGTCACCACTACCAGTAAAAAACCGCAGCGATCACAGGCTCGTGGTACTTGAAAATGCAATGTTAGCAACTCCAGCTATAGCTGTGCCGCTCCCACTCCGATGCCACTCGCTTGTCCTGCTTGCTCTGCTACCCTGTAGGCCTGTACTGCCCGTCCTGATCCGCCCCGCCCGCGGCTCGGTTTGGTTTGCGCCTATGCACGCATACACACCCGCTGTCCCGTGACTCCAAATCCACACGTTGTCTCGTCACGTAGCCGCTTGCAAGTTGCAACCAAGCGGCTCGCGGCCTCCCCGGGTGGATTTCCCCCACGCGGTACACAGTTTTGTTTCTTTGAACCGTCCCCACGTACGGGCCGGGCTGCCGCTGCCGGCCCGGCGCTTCAAAAACCCCATCTAAACCCGCGACCTGAGGCCAGAAACCCGAGCATTCCACCGTGCGCAAAACGTCGCGTCACCATGCGCCTCCTCCTCTGCTTCCTCTGCTTCGGCTTGCTTCTCCTCGTCTCCTCCTCGCTGCAATGCCACGGGTTGCTTCTGCCGCTCACCAACACTCTCTCCTCGCTCCGCTCAGCCAATGACACCGCCACCATCCACCGCCTTCTCCGCTCCTCCTCCCTCCGTTCCGCCGCGCGCCACCACGGCCGCCGCCACGGCACGCGCCGCGTGCCTCCTCCTCCGCGGCACCGCCAGCTCTCGCTGCCGCTCGCGCCGGGGAGCGACTACACGCTGTCGCTCTCGGTCGGTCCGCCTTCCACGGCCAGCTCCGTGTCGCTCTTCCTCGACACCGGCAGCGACCTCGTCTGGTTCCCCTGCGCGCCGTTCACCTGCATGCTCTGCGAAGGCAAGGCGACGCCTGGTGGCAATCACTCCAGCCCGCTCCCCCCACCGATCGACTCCCGCCGCATCTCCTGCGCGTCGCCGCTCTGCTCTGCCGCGCACTCCTCGGCGCCCACCTCCGACCTGTGCGCCGCGGCGCGGTGCCCGCTCGACGCGATCGAGACAGACTCGTGCGCGTCCCACGCCTGCCCGCCGCTGTACTACGCGTACGGGGACGGCAGCCTCGTCGCGAACCTGAGGCGCGGCCGCGTCGGGCTGGCCGCGTCCATGGCCGTGGAGAACTTCACCTTCGCCTGCGCGCACACGGCGCTCGCCGAGCCCGTCGGGGTGGCCGGGTTCGGGCGCGGCCCGCTCTCGCTCCCCGCCCAGCTCGCCCCGTCGCTCTCCGGCAGGTTCTCCTACTGCCTCGTCTCCCACTCGTTCCGCGCCGACCGGCTCATCCGGCCAAGCCCGCTGATCCTCGGCCGCAGCCCGGACGCCGCGGCGATCGGCGCCTCCGAGACGGACTTCGTGTACACGCCGCTGCTGCGCAACCCGAAGCACCCCTACTTCTACTCGGTGGCGCTCGAAGCCGTCTCGGTGGGCGGGAAGAGGATCCAGGCCCAGCCCGAGCTCGGGTACGTGGACCGCGACGGCAACGGCGGGATGGTGGTGGACTCCGGCACGACGTTCACCATGCTGCCGAGCGACACGTTCGCGCGGGTGGCCGAGGAGTTCGCGCGCGCGATGGCCGCGGCGCGGTTCACCCGCGCCGAGGGCGTGGAGGCCCAGACAGGGCTCACCCCTTGCTACCACTACTCCCCGTCGGACCGCGCCGTGCCGCCGGTGGCGCTCCACTTCCGTGGCAACGCGACGGTGGCGCTGCCGCGGAGGAACTACTTCATGGGGTTCAAGAGCGAGGAGGGGCGGAGCGTCGGGTGCCTGATGCTGATGAACGTCGGCGGGAACGACGACGACGACGAAGACGGAGGTGGCTCCGCAGGGACGCTTGGCAACTTCCAGCAGCAGGGGTTCGAGGTGGTGTACGACGTGGACGCCGGTCGCGTCGGCTTCGCCCGCCGCCGGTGTACGGACCTGTGGGACACGCTCTCGCGCCGGTGAGCTGCTGGTGCGGACCTACGATGATCGAGTATGATTTGTCCTTAAGCTCTCAGATGTACAGAGTACAGACTAGTAGTAGCTGCCATGTATCTGTAGGATTGTTCTTCTTGCGACGTTACTGTTTTCTCTCTCGTGTTTCTGCTTGTAAATCTGTCTTGCTCTGCCCATACGGAACCTGATTAACGATTAACCGATGGCAACGACTCAGATGGCGAGACATGTCTCCACACGGGTTTTTGCTACCAACAGAGAAACAGCAGTAAACAAACTCGAACCTTTGGCACATTTGATGCAAGAATCATTGGCCCGCGGCAGTGAGCACTAGTGCACGAGAGGTGCAAGCAGATAAACTCCAGAATTTTCAAGCTGATCCGGTGTGAGATTGATCTAATGGTGGTGGTAATCAGCTTTGCAGCGGAGTGAGCTGTCGAGCGATGAGTGTACTGTGGCGTACAAGCGGGCCATGGGGAGCTGCGCACGTGTGGAGTGGTGAGCCGAGCATGAGCTGGCGGCTTTGTCTCCTGCGGGAAAGGCAGCGAAAGGTTCAATGTGCTACAGATATTACAACAGTTTTGTGGTCCACGTGTGGTATAAAAATCTGGAGTCATCGAGAAAAACTGAATATATCATGGCTCATTATGCTGCAAAGCCTAATTATAGTACGTAGTATAATTGTTGTTCGGTTAAATATACAGCCTGAATCATCTAGAGCTAAGATAAACGTCTGGACTCAATCTAATATGAGATGTGACATATTTTAATATCACAAATTTAAACAGACATATTTCAATACCATAAATTTAAACAAACGCATATATCACAACTCATATTAGATTAATTTATTCTGAAACGGAGGAAATAATAAACAACTAAACTACTGATGACCTAATGATAAGCCTAGGAATACAAATTTTGCTCAGCTCTGCTACTGCCGAGGATACGCATCATACAGTACATAAGTTGCGGAGAATCCACACTAGTTTGAAACTTCAACAGTCCTCTTCAAATTTGAAAGAGCGAGCACCACGCGTTTGGGGTTTTGGATCTGCTACCCTGCTCGGCACTACAACGACAAAAAGAGAAGATGTGACCAGTTTCCTATCGATACTACCACCACCACGATGGCACGATTGAACTGTGCAGTTGGTGATAAACCGTAGAGTTCACTGTGGCGTGCAACAACAACGATTCATAGCAATCCAGTGCTCCACTATACACACATGCAGTACTGTATAACAGTATAACATCATGACATTGATGCCAACGTCCTTCAGGTACACTGAACCAACTTAGAAGTACTAATAGATGATAAATACTAGTAATACGGTAGTCGTACTGAGTATGCATTCAGAGTTCAAGTCTGTAGGTTGTATGGCATCATAGATTTGATTTCATTCAGTGCATGAGTTTGATATCTGTCCTGGTGGCTGAAGAAGTGAAGACTAACCAAGCAGACTGCATCCACATCAGACCACATCAACTGATCGATATAACGAGCCCATCACGGACTTTTGATAATTATTTAGGAGTATCTTCCTTCTCCATTTACATTTAGGACTCAACACAAACAGAAACACTCCGTTTGCAGTTGCACTGAGCTGTAGCCTACAGTTTGGTGTGTTTGGATTGGATCGGCATAGATGAATCCTTCAGGTACACCGAACCAACTTAGGAGTACCAATAGATGATAAATACTAGTAATACGGTAGCCGTACTGAGTATGCATTCAGAGTTCAAGCCTGTAGGCTGTAGGGCATCATAGATTCGATTTCATTCAGTGCAGGAGTTTGATATCTGTCCTGGTGGCTGAAGAAGTGAAGACTAACCAAGCAGACTACATCCACATCAGACCACATCAACTGATCGACATAACGAGCCCGTCACGGACTTTCGATAATTATTTAGGAGTATCTTCCTTCTCCATTTACATTTAAGACTCACACAAACAGAAACACTCCGTTTGCAGTTGCACTGAGCTGTAGCCGACAGTTTTGTGTGAGCAGCTGCAGCCTACAGAGGTTGGTGTGTTTGGATTGAATCGGCATAGATGAATCCAGGATGCGTGAGCTGTCACGGTGTACCGAAGGCCAATCAATTGAAGTGCTCAGCACAGCTGCACAGTAATATGTTTTGGCACGAGTGATGAACCTATCTCTAGCTAGGCCATTTATCACCTGACGAACGCACGATGGTTGGATCCAGACCCCTCATTTTTCTACCCTTGTCTAATGTACTATTGGCACATCAATGCGGAAAAATATTGCTGGGATTGTATGAGTATTTGCAACATGCATTCTAGCTTTGGCTCTCATTTACTAACTTCGTCCTAAAATAAATTTATTTTTTATTTAGTTTATAGTCTCACACATATCAATACAAACTAAAAAAATTAAAATAACTCTGTTTTATCAAATTTCAGTGTAACTATTCATCATTTTATCTACTTCTAAGAACAAGTTTTATAGTAAAAGTAGATACTATCTTTTAATTTTATGTATACCATATACTAATAAATTTAGAGGTAACATGTATTATAACTTGTCTCTAACACAAAATCCTCAATAACTCTAAGGCTACATTCGTTTGTGCCGGTTGAAAACTTTTTCCTCCGACACAAAAAAACAGAGCAACTTATTAATGCATGATTAATTAAGTATGGACTAAAATTAATTTGAAAAATGGATTAATATAATTTTTTAAAGCAACTTTACTATAGAAAATTTTTGTAAAAAATATACCATTCAGCAGTTTGAAAAGCGTGCACGTGAAAAACGAAAAATGAGAGTTGAACAAAGCGTAAGAACCCCTTTGAATCGCGGGAATGAAAAAACAGAGGAATAAAAAAACACATAATTCTGATAAGAAAGCAAGTGCGAAACAAATGATTGCAAAACACAGAAATGATCGTTTGATTGGAGAGTCAAAAAAAAAACATAGGAATTGAATGAGAGAGACAGACTCAAAATTTTTTTTTCAAGAAGTTAAAGCTCTCGCTAAATTTTCTCTAAAATCTCTATAGAATTATCCATAGGATTTTCAAAGAATATGATAGGATTCTATCCTTTATTTCAAAGATATTCATAGGAATTTTTCCTATAGGATTAAAATCCTCTAAACTTCCTATGTTTTTCCTCTAAATCAAAAAGACCCTAATACTCTCATATTTTTATTAAAGTTTGTGTAACAGTTATCCCTTACATAAGAGATGACTCTTTCTCTCTCTCCACTCTTCTCTTATTCATCTCACCATTTAGTCGTACGTGTCATCTTGGGGTTAGTGTTTAGATGCCTATAGCATTTACTCTAATACAATTACTTTCAACTTGCCAAACTTCGGTGTAATAATTAGTTTAAAATTAAATTTATTTTAGAATAAATGACAGGAGCTATAAATATATTTATTATAGAAGTAGAGCATTTTACTCTACTCTTCAGTCTTTTCCCCTCCTGACTCAGCCAGCCACCCTGCAACCGCCCATTCCTTAATAACTGGGTGCATCCTGTAAACAAGGAACACTAGGCAGTGCAGTTGTGGCCATGAATAGTGCTTCGGCCGATAAACATCAAGCTGCCAGTTTTGCTCAACCAATCAAAGTGCTCCTGTGCGCAAAAATCCATGTGTCAACCTAGCCAAAAAAAAAAAAATCAAAAACAGGAGAAATCCTGGGGAGGTAGAGAAGTTATTGGCTGATGATAGCAACGGACGTATCACCCTGAAAGACGACACAACGCGGGTCTCCATGCTAACCAAAGTGCATATACACCCACGTCCAAAAAATCTTTCGGAGTGGCGGCGCTCATTTTCATCTGAACAGCAACGCTACTGAACAAGGGTATATAAGAAGCATCAATCTCAGCTGATATGCCAAGGCCAAGAGACATCGTCACTAAAATTTTCTCAGTGATAGCACAACTTGCTTGGAACCTGCGCAAATGGGAGGGCAAAAACATAATGAGGTCACGGTCATCCACATGTTCAGTTTGACAAGAGGGGAAAAATGACACAACAATAGAATTCCTAGCTTTAAAATTCAACTATGCTTTAACTATCTTGATAAGTTCAAGGTGACACCATACCTTTTCAGTTATATACACCACAAAAGTTATTTTATATGCAGATAGAAAACAGAACTCATGCCATACCTTTTCATTCAAGCTTTCTTCAAGACTTTCAAGAGCGTCAATGCAGCCATGCCAAATAGCCTATTTGTTTGACGATTGGTTATTAATACAGCAGTACCAAATTGCCTTGTCAATTGATGATTGGTTGTGGGTTGCCGCATGCTTGCCAAACGGCCAATGCTATGATTTGGAGCTGGAGATGATCCTTTGTCCCTCAATTCACGTTTATACACCAATGGTTCCAGATCAATATGCCTATCACCATATGAGTATGATGGATAGACCACAGGAAACCCGAAACTTAAAGCCGATCGCCAATATGGGAAGAAACATCTTCTTTTGAATTGGAGATCCAGTCTCTTTCCCAAAGCCTGCCTCATAGAGAGGTCAACAAAGGTTAATGTCGAAACCACACCTCTATGTTTTCAGCATGACCAAACAGCAGCACTCATTTGAGGTGCTACATATTATTTGCATTACAGATTATAATTAGACATTAACTAACCAGCTTACAATTTGTTTTCATGATTTGGATAGTATCTTTCTAAATTGCAGTACTTCCCATAATGCTTAAGCAACATGGTAAGACGCTAAAAAAGTAAACTGCATGGCAGAAAACATAGCAAGTAAATCATGCTTTAACTTTGCAATAAAGATTGCCTTAAATTTGCGTTAAATCTGTCCAAGCACAAGGGAAGTAACCATAAGAAAATATGAACAATAAATCAACCATTTGCCTTATTAAACAATAACCAATGAACCTATTCCCCAACAATTAAATATGGGGTCCTGGGGCCTTCGATAGAACAGTATCTTTCTCACAAGCCATATATTTCACACAGATTAATCAGTAATATTAAGGGGACAGTTTATGTTAGGCGTAAAATAACAGTCCAGAACTGGCCAGAGGGCCCACTTGTTGATTCTCACATATAACCCCCAAAAATTGGATTAAGAGCTGTCCAATGTGATTATTTGCACTTTCTTAAAATACCTAGTCTGCACTCTTTATGTTATGTGTTGTCATTTCTATATGTAGTTGGAATACTACACAAAAGCAAATGGACCATATGATTTCAGAGGCTCCCTCTTGAGGATTTGAATTGAAAGGCACTCATAGCATATTAGCATGTTAACTTTCAAATCAGAAATTATTCATTTCCTGTAGACTGTTCAGAATAATTCCCATTTTCCACTGAAAAATTGAACATACTTCTGGGATTTGTTGAGAAGTTAGATTTAACTGTCTACTGGAACTCAAGTACTTGGATTACACAAGGGTTTGTACTTATATTTGATGCAGTGTAGATCTTTATTTTCTTTACAAGCTATACATGCTTATTATCATAGTACTTATGTAATTTTCTGGAGTTCTTGCACTAAAACTGCTCATCATACAGAATTTCTTTTGTTCCATTTCAGACCAATCCAGCTCCAAAACCGTGTTTGCCAAATTATGTATCATTTTACCCATAACTCAGGCACAAAGAACCAAATAATACCATTTGTAGAACCCATATCATCCAATTTTTCAAAAAGCGCTAGGCGCTAGGCAGGCGGTCAGGCTCCTAGCTCCTAGGTGTTGCCTAAGCATGCCTAGACGGTTAAACTTTTTCTTCACAGCTAGTGTAACACCATGTTAAATAGTAGAATTTTGGCATATTAAAACTGATAGTATAACATTATAATGCATCCGTTCTATGGGAATAGTTCATCTTCCTTTATCTCCAATTTGATCCATTTTCATAGATAGATCAAGCATTAAACTGTTTTAGGCGGGAAAATGCCAAGACAACAACTTGGTGCTAGGCGAGGCACAGAGGCAGTGCTGCTCCACCTAGCACCTTAGGCTCCACCTAGCGCTGCCTTTTGAAACAGAGAAATTATAACATGTGATCTCAACTCTCTATGAGAATAAAATAAATCTCAAGATAAGACAATTAGAAAAAAATTCTAGCTGCCAAGTAACTTCGAAGTTAATTCGCAGCATTAATCTTAGGGTAGTACCCTGCTTGGGGAAACAACCATGCAAGGAACTTCTTTAAAAAGCAGAAACACGCAAGAATCAAGGCCACCTGGCACAAAGTCAGCAGATTCAGTGCCCTAACCCAAATTAAAAACAGCAGCAAGTAATACAAAAATGGGACACCAACAATTTACCTTCACAACAAAGAAACAACATGCAGTGAAGTAAGAAACATCTTTACCTTTTTCTTTCCAGCATGCGGTTGAGCAGCTACAGTATTCCCTGTTTTCCACAAAACAAAAATTAGATGGGACTATTTGCAGAAATCATGATAGGATGGTTTAGGCTAAAACAAACACACACACACACCAAGTTCGTCAGGTTCTTCACTGGGCAAGGGGCAGTCATAGCGGAAGCTTCAAAAACAAGCAGAAGAAATAATTAAACAACATCATGTCAATCATGTAAGGCATTATGGCATACAAACCATAGTCAGAAAAAAGAAAGGAGTGCAAGAATGTACAGGTTTAGGCTTTCAATGCTGATGCCTTCTCCAGTAGGACAAAATTTATAAAACTTGAGAATTGATGACACGTGTTCAAGGACCTCCATGTGGGGCACCTGAGGGGACTGTAAATTTGTAGAGAAGGGGGGAAAATATATATTAAAAAAAGAATATATGTCATTAGAAAAGGCACAAGGAACAATAGATGCAATCTACCAGGTCTGGTACCTTTGAATGCCTTTGAATGCATTGACCAAGAGCTTTACCGGCCCTGGAAATTGCTTGAACAAGCCATAATGTTGATGAAATATACTTTTCCTTCAACTGTGCCTGCTCCTTTCCATGAACATCCAGTTTAATGGAACTGGTGTGCTCGGAGATATATTTAATGATATCACCAAATCCATCTTCTTTACTATTACCATTTCTTTTGCAGGAACAACTACCCCGGATATGCTCTTGAGCTGCCAGGAGCAAAACTGCAGTCTGGAGAAGTTTCCCATGTTTTATGTAATTGCAAATCTCACCAACCAGATCATTTGTGTGCTTTGCAAGCAGCCTAGTCGTATCCATGAAGATCTTCTGCAAAAACCACCAACAAATAAGAAAAAAACAGTGAGTGCTTTTTATCATTTGTATGCAAGCAGGTAGTGTTGATTATCTTCCAACTTTATGACATTCTGAAATGATCTCTTTACGAAATAAACATCAGAATGATGAGAGAATTAACTATAGATAAGAGATGTAATAAACTGGAAACTATATTGATTTTTTAATGCTGAACAGGAAAGGGTGACAATGTCTCCTTATTTATAAGGAGCACCTAGCAGACCAGATCAACAGATAACCACTCAAAAAGCCTAGAGGTAAGATATCTTTGATTGTATCCCTAAGACATCAACTAGTGGAAATCAATATGCAGAAAGCGCTATAATGACTCACATGAATAGTGCATGTGTGCAGTAGCTCCTGCCCATGACACATTCCTTCTTAAAGGTCAGTACCATGGAAAGCTGACAACTTCTAGCAAAAGAAAATTGACACACAGAGTTGCTAACTAATTTTTTTCTTGTTAAAATTGTTAAAAACTAAAAGGATGTACCAACAAATGGGAGAATACACAAAGTAGCATTTGGGAATTATCATGTCTACGATAAAGTGAATATGTATGGATACTGGTTCACCAAGTACTGTCATATCAGAACATGTACCAACAGATGGGGACATACAAATTCTCCCGTTCCAAAATGTAAGATATTCTAGTTTTGTCCTAAGTAATCTTCTCTAACTTTGACCACTGACATCTACAGCATCAAATTAGTTCCATTGAATCCACCATGAAATGTCTTGGTAGTGCATTATTTGGTATTGTCGATGTTAATATATTTACCTATAAACTTGGTCAAAGTAAGAGAAGTTTGACTTAGGAAAAAAACTAAAACACCTTACATTTTGGAATGGGGGTACAGAAAGTGACAATGAAGTGAATGAATACCACGTCAGAAGTATTGCTATATTATAGCCCAACTGTTCTCTACTTGTTACACTGCAAAAGTAATATAATTTATGCAGGGAGGGACCTGACATACCATTTCTGGTAGGCACAGAAGATGGATAAGCTTGTAGATATCATTGGTATCTGCCTTACGGTAGTCTGGATTCAACTCGTCAGGAAATAGATTGTCATCAAGAAACTTATGCTTGCAAGTGTTCTCAACTGCAACATGGAGTGGGAGTAGTCCTTGAATTACTTTACCACCAATTGTGCGTAAATTTACAAGTGCGCCATGCCGAATAAGCAACTTGATCATGTCAACAGAAAATATCTCAGCAGCTTGGTGAAGAGGGAAGAACCCATATTGGGTAACACAGTTGGGATAGGCACGGAGCCCCTCCAGCTCAGGTGCTTGGCCCTCCAAGACAACTTTGGCACATCGCACAGAATTCACAATGATTATGAAAAGTAAGGTTTGTGGGGTGACCAAGTCCCGACCCATGATATCCATATTCCTATGGAAGAAGCGGAGGAAATCTTGGACATTATCCTCTTGCAGGATGCGCAACAGTTGAGGCAAAATGTCGAAGAAGGCAGAATTCACCCTCTGGATTCATCAATGCACAAAGGAAAAGGGTGAATGTTACGAATTATGCAATTAAGAAACGGGAAAAAGAAGAAAATGACAACTTTCTGCAGTGCATCTTACAACAGCAAAACCAATTTTCTATAGACAGGTTAAATACTCAAAATACTGAAGGACTTTAAAACAAAACATTAATATAACTGAAGATTTGACACTTCAATTTTATAAACTAAAGACAAACCTTAGGTGTAGGGTCTGGAATGATTATACGGTCTGGGCAGGAGTCGGTAGTCACAACCTCTATTTTGCTCAAGCACTGTTATGTTATGAATGTGTGTGTGTGTGTGTGTGTGAGAGAGAGAGAGAGAGAGAGAGAGTCAGTTTATCAAGAGATATGTAGGAAAAGAAAACAGAAGAGGAATGTTACGAATGCGATAAGTTATTGTACCTCCTTAACTGATGTGTTATGGGAATTCATGTCAATACCCATAGTTGATCCATCTTTACATTCACCACCAACTTCACGATACACAGTTTCCATTGCCTCCTTTCTGTGCATTGTCCTACAATTCAAGCTCCCTCCTGTGCGCTAGTATGAATCAAGGAAGTTTAACCCGTAATTATGTTCCAGTTCAATACTCAATGCTATTCCTAAACATTTAAAAATAAATTCATACTTATTTAAATTGGGTATATACTCAATTTAAATCTTGGTGCCCGGGCGCCTTGGTGCCACATATATATATACATATATACACATATATATATATACATACATACATATATGTATATATGTATATATGTATATTCATGCATATATGTATGTATGTATGTATATGTATAATATACATGTATGTATGTTTGTATATGTATATATATGTATGTATATGTGTATACATGTATGTATGTGTATGTATGTGTGTGTATGTATGTATTTATATTTATATTTATATTTATATTTATATTTATATATATACATGTATGTATGTGTATGTATGTGTGTGTGTGTGTGTATATAGTGTATCTTGTCAAATACAAAGTACATTGATAATATAAAGCAATGGTCTAGCTTGACAGCTATTAAGACAAATTGGGCCTCCTAATTCAAAGGGTAGGTAAATAAACAGTTAAAGTTAAACACGTCCTGCAACCAAATAATAAATTGGGTTTTTCTCCTAGTGTTTTGTAGTGCGATAGAACACAAGTAGTTAACTCAAATTGGTTTTAGTCCAAGGTTTAGATCTGACAAACACAATTTAAAATGTGAGTGGAACAATTGTTCACCCCATATTTATTATAGCAAAAACCATTTGCAAATTCCCCTAAAAAAGAGCTGCCCAAGGTCTGAGCAGAAAGGGCTTTGCAAAACCAGTAATCTGGTAAACAAAAGACTAGACCTTCATGTAGGCTTTTCCCCAAATAAGTCATGCATATTACCACAGATTGGGACTTAAATCTCTCAAAGTGAAAAAGGTCAGAAAGGATTTCAAAAGCGCAACAGCATGCAGATCAAGAACATGGGTAAATATATAGAGTAGAGCTGGCAAACAAGAGACTCTGCATATGCTCTTCTCCCATGCATATTGCAACAGACTGACTCAAATCCACCAAGTATGAAATGAATATCAGAAAAAGAATACACAAGGGCAACAGAAAATAATTGCAAGCTAGCGCCAGACGCCTAGACCGCCTCTTATTCATATCAGTAAATTACTACAGATCGACTGCAACTCCAATCAACCACAGATGAAGAATAGCACAAACGAATTAAAAATGGCAGCTGCATACACCCTTCGTCCCCAAAAAAAAACCAACTTCTGTCTATGTATCTGGACATAGTCTATGTCCAGATACAAAGCCAGAAGTTGTTTTTTTTTGGGACGGAGGGAGTAGATCAAGAACAAAAATCCCCCCTTTTGCACGCATGGGCAATAGAATAAGGGATACATGAAACAAAGGGGGAAATAGATAGGCGTAACAAATATTACACTACCAATAATAAACTATCGGTAAACAAAAGACCGAACTTTATGCATATTACAGATTACTTTCGTCTTAAACCCACCAAATCTCAAAAGTTGGAATCATTCTTCCAAGTTAGAAGGGAAAGAGTTCCCCCAGCTGTTTTGGGATGGGAGAAGGGAAGAAAGAAGGCGGTTTCGCAAGATTTCGTCCAGCATGCAATGTGTTGCTCTTGAGATTTCACGAGATTTCTTCCATAGCTCAAAGTTTTAGGTTAGAGGCAAAAGAAAAAGCTAACATACAAGCCTTTTCACCAACAGGCATCACATATGGACATTTCACTCCCGAAATCTCGAAATGTGTTACTAATATACCTAGCAACCCAAGTAACCTTGTGAGAGAATGGGAGTATAGTATCCACAAGCAAGCCAAGGTTTCTAAAGATTCTACAGAAATGAAAGAAACGTGCCCTTCCAAGCCTAAGCATGTTGACACAGGTTGTATCATTTCTCCAAATCTTACTGTCAAGATACTCAATTCTCATCCTATCCCTTTCCTCTATTGGCCCAGCTAATCCCTTCTCTCCTTGCAACTCTTGGGTTCTTTTTCTAGACTCGATAAACCTTAGCCATCATTGGCAACAACGTATATGATGCAGCCCCATAAATCAAAAGCCTTGTCCTGCTGTCCATCTATAATGCCACTGTTTGATGCATAATGAGGTCTAACACATTCACGCACACACACACACACATACATGATACATAATCAGGTCTAACACATTCACACACACATACATGGACAGAGATAAGTACCAAAAGCCATCAAATTTGTACAGGTACATCAGATCTGAACGAATTCATCCACGAATAACAACATATAATCTTAGATTGGGAGTATACCTCAGTTTTGGGAGGCGTTGGGGAGGGGAAATCGATGTTGATGCAAACTTGTGCGCCGGATCTAGCCGTCCTACGCTCGCCGCCACCTACTCTCCGCGCGGGCCAGCCTGTGCTCGTATGTCGACCGGCCGCCGCCTCCCTGCTCGCCGCACCCGTCAGTAGCCCGCCGCCCACCTGCTCGCCCCTTGCGCCGGTCTGTGCTCGCTCTTCAGCCGGCCGCCGACCCCTTGCTCGCCGCACCCATCAGTCGCCCGCCACCCACCTGCCCGCCCTTGCGCCGGCCTGAGTTCGCTCTGGCTTCCGCCCCCTTCTCCCCGCAACCGTCAGCCGGACGACGCCTCCAGCGCCGCCGGAGGTAGAGAAGAGATAGAGAGAGCTAGGTTGAAACTTGAAGGGAGAGGGATAGATGTGCGTTGTGCGGTGAGAAAAAGGAAACGAGGGAGAGAACGCAGAAAAACGAGGGTTGGGTCTAACGCGCGCGGATAAGTCCACTTACCGTCATAAAATCTAACTCCCTCCCTCCCAAAATATAATACAAATAGTAAGATACGTCACATTCACTCAAAATCTCTTATATTTTGAGATAAAATAGTAAATTTTTACTCTCTATCTTTATCTCTATCTCTATCTCTATCTCTTCTACCATTATAAAACTAGGAATATGTCCGTACTAAACGCTACGGTGCAATTTTTTTTGTTTTTAATAACTTTTAAAATCTTAATTTTTCTATTCGTTACACAAAGGCATACGCCGGCCGCTACCTTTTGAACACATAACATGAGCGCGTGAATATAAACCCAAATAACAGTTTGATATGAAATAAATGTCGAATTAATAGTTTCACCATGTATAACAAGATAACAATTGTTGGTTATCTCGTTAATGTCTTCTTTCAAGTTCTACATGTCATGAATATTAAAATTTGCCGATGGCAAAAGTATATATTTTTAGAGACACGCGTGTTAACATATAGTAATGTTATCAGCTCGATGCAAACTGACACATATAGCACGAGATGGTATAGAGAACATAATCACACAATATTCCACCTGAATGATGATGATGTGTGCTTGTTGACGAAAATTCGCGTCCGGCCGATGGTGCCAAAGCTGCGTTGACGTGAACCGTGTCAAAACACATGAAGGCCTGGGAGATCTGCTTAGCTTCAGTGCAGGTCCTAAAAGATTGATGAGATATTTGATCCAACAACTGACAAGATATATAAATTGACGAACAAATAGTCGATCGACCATGTCGATGATATGGGCCCGGGGGTATCGAAACCAAAGGGACGGGCGGCCCCACGCACCCACATGGCGTGTCCCCCGGAGGGGTCGGGCCCGAGGGTGACGTGGCGGCTGCCCTCCCGGTTTTCCCCCGAGGGTTGGGCCGCTCCCAGACCTTCCCCGAGGCTGGCTCAGGCAGGCGCACCACGCCGCATTTAATGCGGCGTGGCGCGTGCGTAGCCAGTCTGCGACCGGTCACGACGATTGACCGGTCGTAGACTGGTCAGATCACGGGTGAGATGGTGGCAGGGCGCCTGTGAGGCGCACGCGCGCCAAGCGGCGCATGGCACGCCTTGCCTCGTCCCATCAGAATGATGAGAGCTTTTTGCCTCTCGTCCCTCAGCCAGAGTTGGTATGCCAGCTCCAGCTAGATAATTCTCGTTTCCCAACGCGAGTGGATCACAGAAGTCCTCCCGCATTTAATGGAGCTTGACACGGGCGTCCCCCGCGTCGGCTGCCGGACCGAGCGAGGGCCCTGCCGCAGCGTCTGTGCAAGTGGCTTCCGAGTCAAGCAACAAGACAACCCTTAACTGTAAAAGAATGTTTTCCTTCTATCTTAGGCAGCTTGTGGCCCATGTGGCAGCCCCTTGACGTATAAAAGGAGACCCAAGCCTGAGGAGAAGGGAGAGAGACACAAAAAACAACACTTGTACTCCCGGTTTTTTCGGTTCTCAGATCCACCATACACAGGAGTAGGGTATTACGCTCCCCAGCGGCCTAAACCTGTCTAAACGCTTGAGTCTCTGAGTCTTTCACTGAGATTTGCACATCAGGAGCAAGAGATTTCACCCTACTCCCCCGGTCGGACTGGTAAAGGGGGGCCCTCTCTGTCCCCCGTTGAGGAGCTAACCCTCCGTCAGGTCAGCAAGCCGATATAGTAATTCCAGTCGATATCGATAGGGTTTTGAGCAATCGGCTATATGTCTGTTGTAAACTCTGACACTTGGATAAATAATGATGTAAAGACAATCGACTGATGACAATAAAAACCAATTGACTAAGAATGATATGATAGAATAAATATTGATCCGAAGGTTAAAGCATACATTAGCTTGAGATCCGATGTCGATAAATCCAAACGATTAGATAATCAGTAAAACATTTGTTGCGATCGGCTAAAACCAATTTATATGTAATCCTTATAAGCCGATGCAACATCCAAATAACTCATCGGTTGAAACCCCGATGAAACCCTTATCGATAATCAAAGGCATGTTAGTGTCAGTGTTATGGATAAGGCATACCCAATGATCTTGGGTTAAGCTCGGCAGGACCTACCATATACTAAGTCTTATACGGAATCCTGCCTCAGATGCGGAAGGTGTTTCGGATAAGGAAGGAGAAGCAGAGTTCAAGTTGGAAATTACACGGATTACTCGGATTGTATCCATATTTGTCTTTCTAGTTCTACTTGGACAAGGAAACATCTGTGGGTATAAATACAAGACCCCCTAGGAGAAGAGGAGAGAGACCAATATACGTCGCCAGATACCAACGTCAGAGACAAGCTTGGGTAGACCCAACTGGGAGCCACAAAGGCCGACAAGAGGGATCTAGTGCTATCTCTGATCTCGCCAAGTTCATATTCGAGGAAGAAGACTACCCTGTCGTCGACTACGTGTGGAGATCCATGCCACCAAGTCGACGACAACTAGATTAGGTTCTCTCAAATATTGTACTCGTGTGATTCTGATATATAAGAGCAACACCAGTTTCGGCCAACAGGAGTAGGGCTATTAGCTGTCAGTTAAGGGGCCCGAACCTGTATAAAAATCGATATTTTCCATCTTTTTTACCTTAATTTCGCGTATACCTTGGTTTCAACGATCCCCATACTCTACAAATACCGTAGTCACGATCTACTCCGTCGATATTGGCGTGCCAGATAGGGGAATTTTGGTGCTAAAAGGTTTCGACGAGATGGGTTTCAAGAGACGGATTCTTCGACAACAAACTACCCGACCAAAGTGCATTCTCCGATGGATCGGGACCCTCGTCATCTCAAGCTTCGTCAAGTCATCGCCGCTGTAGATTTTTCGACGAGGGATACTTCAATGACTTTGGCCCAGGGAGATTCGATCCGACCAAAGTACGCTCCCTAACCAGATCGGAATCATCGCTACTAACAATTCGATCTATCAAAGTCAACCAAGCTTCAGAGACATCGTCGCCGCAGAAAACAACAGTTCAATACCGTCGACCACGAGGCTTCAATCCGGGTCGACTACTTCCGAGTTGCTTAACATCGCTAAACAAGGTAATTAGTATATTGATTTTTTAAATCAATCTATTGATTTCGTAGATACATCCGGCATGTATCTACAAAGGTATGCAATATTTCGTACAATTTACCGTACCTATTTCTAGATCCATAATTTATTATGTTTATCTAGAGCATTTTTTTTATACAATGTCTGTTGTGCGAGTGCCTATTATGTTAGGTCGACAACGGTATAATACTGGAGGCTCGCTCTGTTTCTTCTATATAAATTATGCTTGTTTACGGTTTACTTAATACCTGATATTTACTCTGAATCTACTCATTATATCCTGAAAATACTAGAAGATTTATATATTTTTTAAGTATACTCTTGGTATTCTCTGCTATATATCTTGCCTTCTAGAAAATATTTTTCGGGAA
Source organism: Oryza officinalis (assembly GCA_008326285.1). Classification (NCBI taxonomy): domain Eukaryota; kingdom Viridiplantae; phylum Streptophyta; class Magnoliopsida; order Poales; family Poaceae; genus Oryza; species Oryza officinalis. The sequence continues at coordinate 30,255,545 of BDMV01000004.1, read as the reverse complement.
CAATCGTGTCAAAACTTGATTTCGGCAATAAGAAAGGGATAGCGCACAAGATCCAAAGCCAATGGATTATGAGACAAAAGTTTAGACAGGTTCAGGCCTTCTTGAAAGAAGTAATACCTTACTCCTATTTCAGGGATTGTATCCGCCGAGTTTTTGAATTGATTTGACGATTGAGTTGTGTATGTTGAAGAAGTTATACCCCTCAGGGGGTGTCCTACCCTCCTTATATAGCTTTAGAGGGCAGGTTTACATGACAGAGACTTAACCACATATGATATTGGTCTTCTAATCCTAATCGACAATATTCCCGACTCAGTCTTCTTCGGTCACCACCTCCGGTATGCAAACTCACAATCCATTTTCAATTTTAACTATTTTGCTTTGCTTGCCAATGTCATATCTGGAAAGAATATCTTCTGCAGGAAAATGCCTTATTTGTTTCTTGACCATACAAAGTCTACCACCAAGCTTCCCAAGCTCAACCGACTAGTAGCCGGCCGATTGGTGGGCCGGCAATTAGGCCTCAATCAAAAAATAAAAGGGCTGCAATAGAAGAAACAAGCAAACGCGCTAGCAAACAGAGAAAATTGATCATCGATGACTCAAATGAAAAAGAATGAAGAAATTCAGACTCCGAGAGTCAATATTAGCTCGCCAAGGCCACCATTTGCCAAATCAGCGCCCAAGATTAGAAAATCCAACAGGTAACCTTTGTATAACTTTTGTTGCATCTTTTGTTCGAACACATTCTTGACTGCATTTTAAACTCGATCCTATACACTACACTTGCAAAAAACCTCAAGATATTGACCTCACCGGGCAAACTGAAATGCCGTCTCCAGACTTGGGATCAAAAGACCAAGAAACTGCAGAATCTGGTGGCTCAGGACACGTGTCAAAGTCACCTGACTGCCAGCCACCCGACTGCCAGCCAGGAGCCCCTGATTGGAAACCAGTCGGGTTCTTCTGACCAAGCACCCAAGCAAGAGCCCCCAACTGGAAACCAATTGGATAAAGAAAATCAAGCCCCCGATAATCAGGAGGTACTAGTTGTAGATCAAGCTCCGGATAATGATGAAAATACCAATGAAGATCAGCCATCCAGAGATACTACCACCCAAAAAGACCAAGACAAGTCAATTCCGGATGCCGATGAAAGAGTTCAAGGCTCCTCATGCAAACATCCCGACATAATCATAGTAAGTTCCCAATCATTTAGATTTTTGACTCCAACACTTGTCTTGAATTCTTGCAATCTTGCTTCTTTTAGAACCAATAGTCGGAGAGGATGAAGAAATACTCCGCATCAAGTCAGTAGAGGACTCGTTCCCACCGGTCAAAATCCAATGGCGTGATTCCGAAGGCCGTGCACATGGGATCACTTTAAATAAGTAGAAAGAAGCCAAGGAACGCGATCTACTAGTAGCTCGATGTTGACAAAAAATCTGTCTCGTCGAGTGTGCCAAAAAATGTGTTGACGTAGATCCTGTGTGTGGCACACGAAGGCCGAGAGATCTGCTTAGCTCCAGTGCAGGTCCTAAAATTGATGAGATGCGGGCGTGACAGTCTGTTTGATCCTGCAACTGACAAGATATATAAACAGCAGATCAAATAGGCGATCGACTGACAAGCCAATGCAGTAATTCCAACCGATGGCAATACTAGCCGATGTCGATAGGGTTTTGAGTAATCGACTATATATCCAATGTAGATTCTGACACTTGATGTAAATAACGACATAAAGAGAATCGGCTGATGATAATGCAATAAAACAATAATATAATCTAATAGAAACCAACCGGCTAATAGTGATATGATAGAATAAGGCTCTGTTCGGGAGCCTGTGTTCCCAACACACTACGTGAGCACGAAAAACGGAACAGCCCATTAGCGCGTGATTAATTAAGTATTAGTTAATTTTTTTTTCAAAAATGGATTAACTTGATTTTTTAAGCAACTTTTGTATAGAAACTTTTTGGAAAAAAAATACACCGTATAGTAGTTTGAAAAGCGTGCGCGTGGAAAAAAAGAGTGGTGAGTTGGGAAGAGAGGGGGAAGAACTCAGCCTAAATGTTGATCCGAAGGTTAAAGCATACATCGGCTGGAGGTCCGATGTCATTAAATCCAAACGATTAAATAATCAATGAAACTTTTGTTGTCATTGGCTAAATCCAACTTGTATGTAATCCTTGTGAGCCGATGCAACGTCCAGATAACTCATCGCCTGAAACCTCGATGAAACCTTTATTGGCAATCAAAAGCAGGCTAGAAATCATGGTTCTAAGTATGACTAGGGCCGATGCAGCGCAAAATATGAAAAGACACATAATATCTAGACAATCAAGCCTTCGATTGATTTTAAGAGTGGTGGATACCTTAGCTAATCTAATCTGGCAAAGCAATTTAGCCGATACCGGCAAAAAAACCTTAAAGCAGATCCTAGCCAATACAAGTAAATCGAGCTACCAAACTAGATTAACTAAGATATATGATAAATAGGTAGAGCCGACGAAACGTAGGACTTACCCCTCGCCGGAGATCGAAAGCCGATGCTGCCCTGCGTTAGGTGCCAAGTTCCACCGGTTGATAAGTAAAATCCTCGGGAAAGAGGGTGGCGATCCGCCGAGAGTAGTTGTATTAATCGAGAGATATCTTACATAGACCCCGGGTGTACATATTTATACCTATGAGTAGATACTAGTCCTTATTGGACAAGACACAAACTTTCCTAAACTCTAAATAATCTTTCCTATAAGTAAAAGGAAACTAATTGAATCTGCCTAATTAATAGATAACTTGCCATGTTGCATCCTCCTCGAACTCAGTCTCTTCTGGATAAGTTTTCTTTAATTGATTAATTTCCTTAACCAAATCCATCAAGAATCCAACTGCTGACAACTTGATATGTTCATCGGCTCATCCCAGGACTCCGAAGCCGATATTATTCCTAAGCTGATGATGACTTCGGGGCTTACCAAATTTTGGTGTTAACACCCAATTGACAGAATCCTCCCGACTGCTAAATGTAAGTATAAAACCCCTTGTTCTTCAGTTACTTCTTGTCATGGTATCAACTAATCCATCCTTTGTATGCAGAGTATATATCGCCAATCTCAAGCCAAGTCGGAAACATTAGAAAAGCTGGTGCCGCACTTGAATATCCTAGAAGCTGTCCAGCAGGAGCTCAAAGAAGCCAAGGAAAACATTTTAGCCAGGGAGACAATGCTAAGGGCAGAAATTAGCCAGCTCCGGGATACCAACTTAGAATTCCATGGTTCAATTGGAGGTAAAAACAAATATCTCAATCTCATCTATCGATTAATTTTTCATCGTTGATTCCTTGTTCCCATGTTTCTGCGATTGGAGAAAGTGGATAACCTTTCCCCGTGCCAGTAACTCTTTGTTAACGCCAAAATTTAGTAAGCTCTGAAGTCATCATCGGCCTAGAGTCAATATCGGCTTTAGAATCCTAAAATCGACCGATGGGAATTATCAAGTCGCCAACAGTTGGATTCTTGATGGATTCGGTTAAGAAAATTAATCAATTAAAGGAAGCTTATCCAGAAGAGGCCGAGTTCGAGGAGGATGCAGCATGACAAGTTATCTATTAATTAGGCAGAGTCAGTTAGTTTCTTTTTACTTTAGGAAAGACTATTTAGAGTCCGAATAGGACTTATATCTTTTACTTTATTGTTAGGAAAGTTTGTGTCTTGTCCAATAAGGACTAATATCTACTCATAGATATAAATATGTACACCTGAGTTCTATGTAAGATATCTCTCAATCAATACAACTATTCTCGGTGCATCGCCACCCTCTTTCCCGAGGTTTTTATTTCTCAACCGATGGAACTTGGCACCTGCGTGGGGCAGTATTGGCTTTCGATCTACGGCAAATGGGTAAGTCCTACGTTTCGCTGGCCTTGGCAATTGTATCGGCTGCATTGGTATTGTTCAAGGCTGCATCGCTTTGACCTCTTGGATCACTCTGGTTTATTTGATATATTTGCCTACCTATTTATCATATATCTTAGTTAATCTAAGTCAATTATTCAATTTACTTGTATCGGTCAGATCTTTTCTAGGGTTTTGCCGATATCGGCTAAATTGTTTTATCGATTTAGATTAGCAAAGGTATCTACCACGCTGAAAATCAGTTGAAGGCTTGATTGTCTATATATTATGTTTTTTTTCATACTTTGCACTACATCAGCCCTAGTCATGTTTAGAACCATAATCTATAGCTTGCTTTTTGATTGCCAATAAGGGTTTCATCGAGGTTTCAGCCGATGAGTTATCTGGACGTTGCATCGGCTTACAAGGATTACATACAAGTTGGATTTAGCCGATGACAACAAAGGTTTTATTGATTATCTAATCGTTTAGATTTAATAACATCGGATCTCCAGCCGATGTATGCTTTAACGTTCGGATCAACGCTTATTTTATCATGTCACTATTAGCCGATTGGTTTCTATTGGATTATATTATTGTTTTATTACATTATCATCAACCGATTGTCTTTATGTCGTTATTTACATCAAGTGTCAGAATCTACATTGGATATATAGCCGACTGTACAAAACCCTATCGACATCGGCTGGAATTACTTCATCGGCTTGTCAGCCGATCGACTCTTTGATTTGCTGTTTATATATCTTGTCAGTTGCAGGATCAAACTGACTGGCACGCCCGCATCTCATCAATTTTAGGAATTGCACTAGAGCTAAGCAGATCTCTCAGGCCGCCGTGTTTTCGCATCAACACTCTGTTAGACCTATCAAAATATATAGTCCAATATTCCAGCTTCTCCGCAGGTACACCCCCTTCACACTCAGTCCACTCGGCAACAAAGTCGGCCAAAATCTGAGACTTAATTGATGTCCTTAACTTGAAAGTAATGTCTAACGCCATCAACTCCAATGCCCACTTCGCAATACGCCTGTGGCCTCACGATTATAAAGAACATCGCTGAGCGGAAAAGATGTGACCACTGTAACCAAATGACTTTGAAAATAATGAGCCAATTTCCTTATGGTAATTAAAACTCCATATACGAACTTTTGTACCCGAGGATAGCGCGTTTTAGATCCAGCTAGCACCTCGCTGACGAAGTAGATAGGCCTCTGAACCTTCTGGACTCAACCTTCCTGTTCTTGTTCAAGAACGAAAACCTTGCTAACCACCTAAAAAGTTGCCGACACATAAAGCAATAAAGGCTCTTGTGGATGTGGTGAAACTAGCACAAGCTGCGTCTAAGAAAATCCTTGAAGTCTTCGAAAGCTTTCTGGGCTTCAGAGGTCCATTGGAATTCATCGGTTTTCTTGAGCAATTTGAAGAAAGACATGCCACGTTCTCCAAGCTTGAAAACAAATCGGCTTAAAGCTGCCATGCACCCGATATGTTTTTGGACATCCTTCTGGGTACTCGGCGGTTTCATATTTCGTATAGCCTTAATCTTCTCCGAGTTGGCTTCGATGCCTCAATGAGACACCATGAAACCAAGCAGCTTCCTTGACGGTACTACGAAGATACACTTTTCTGGATTTAACTTCATCCTGAAGGCTCGAATATTCTGAAAGGTTTCCTCCAGATCAGCAATCAAATCCTCCCTTTGCTTGGTCTTGATAACAACATCATTGACATAAGCCTCCACGTTTCATCTGAGCTGAGTCTGCAGACATCTCTGAATCATACGTTGATATGTAGCTCCTATATTCTTGAGACCAAATGACATCGTGATATAGTAGTAGGCTCCAAACGGGGTGATAAATAAAGTCTTCAAGCAGTCGGACTCCTTCAGGCTAATTTGATGATATCCCGAGTAATAATCAAGAAAACTTAGAAGCTCACAACCAGCAGTTGAATCGACGACCTGGTCAATGCGAGGTAAGCCGAAAGGATCTTTAGGACAAGATTTGTTGAGATCTATGTAGTCGACGCATATGCGTCATTGTCCTATCTTCTTCTGGATCAAGACTGGGTTAGCCAACCAGTCGAGATGATAAACTTCCTTGATGAATTTGGCTGCCAAAAGCTTCGCAAGCTCTTCCTTGATAGCATCTCTCCGATCCTGTGCAAAGCGGTGAAGTCGTTGTTTGATAGGTTTTGCATCCTCCTTAACATTTAATGAGTGCTCTATCACCTCTTAAGGAATGCTAGGCATATCATACGGTTTCCACGCAAATATATCTTTATTAGCTTGAAAAAAGGTAATGAGCACGCTTTCCTATTTACAATCTAATTCGGCGCCTATTACAGCAATCTTTGAGGGATCAGAAAGATCGAGTGGAATCTTCTTGGTCTTGGCGTCGCCTTCTCCTGACTTGGTCAACTTTTTAGTAGAGATTTCTCCTTCTTCAGATGTAGACGCAACCAGTCGGATGTCTTGTCGGCCAAGCAACCTCTCATGAGATTGGGCCATATCGCAGCTTTCTTTGTCACAGGTAAAAGCTTGCTTGACGTCACTGCAACGGGAAATAAGTCCTCGTGGACCTGACATCTTCATCATTAGATATGTGTAATGTGGTACTGCCATGAACTTCGCGAGAGCTGGCCTTCCTAAGATGGCATGATAGGCTGCTTCAAAATCAGCAACTTCAAAGCAAACATTTTCTATATGGAAATTCTCCCGAGTGCCAAAGGTGACTGGAAGAGTGATCTGCCCAAGTGGTGTTGACGACAATCCTGGAATAACTCCCTGAAAGGGGCTGATCTTGGTTTTAACTTGGACCTTGAGATCTGCTTTTCGTCCAGTGTCTTGGCGAAGAGGATGTTGAGAGCGCTGCTACCATCAATGAGAACACGCTTGAGCTTGATATTGCGAACGACTGGGTCTAGTACCTGGGGATACCACCCCGGGTAAAGCACTCGATCAGGGTGATCTGAGTGGTCGAACATGATAGCAACCTCGGACCATCGTAGATATTGTGGCACTTCGGGCTGAATTGCATTAATTTCTCTATCCGTCAGCTTCTGCTTTCGCTTGGACTCGTTGGTGAGTGGTCCACCAAAGATGTGATTCAACTTGGTCCTAGGATCTTGAAAAGATTCTGAGCCGCCATCTCCGTCGTCCTTTTTGTGCCTTGAAGTTCCCGCGCCATCAGATGGCTTCTAGAGTTGAGCCGCATACTGCTCGGCGAATTGTTTGTACATGAAAATGTCCTTGGCCGCGTGCTTATGATTTGGATGATGTGTGCATTGGGCGTTCATGATCTTGTCGTAGGTGCTGATGCATGGACGCTGCTGGTAATTGGATGTTGCGGCCACTAGATTCTCGGGCTTACGCTTGCGATCCTTTTGACCATCGTTACCGCTGCTGCCGCCGTTGTCCTTCTTGGGTCACCAGCGTCTTCCCGACTGCTTCTCTTGACGTGATGCCTTAACAGCGTCATCCGACTTAGCATAAGAATTGGCTGTCTCAAACAACTTTTTGACCGTCCTTGGAGGTTTGCGCCCAAACTTGCCAATTAGCAGCTCATTGCGGATGCCCTTCTCGAAAGTTGCTATAATGACGTCATCAGTGATATCTAGAATCTTGTTACGCTTCTCTGAGAAACACTGGATGTAATCTTTTAAGGATTCGTCGGGCTTCTAGATCACGTTATAGAGATCGAAGTGTGTTCTGGGCCTCTCGAAAGTGCCCTGGAAGTTAGCGGTGAAATGATCACGAAGTTCGCTCCAAGAGTCGATTGAGCCCCCTGGTAAGCTAGCGAGCCAACTCCTGGCTGAGTCGACAAGTGTCACAGGTAAGTAATTAGCCATGACCTTGCTATCTCCTCCTGCTACGCGAATTGTGAGGGTATAGACGATTAACCATGACAAAGGGTCAGTCTTACCGTCATACTTTTCGATCCCAGTGGGCTTGAAACCACTCGGCCAATTCACTCGACATAGATCTCGAGTGAAAGCGGGTACTCCTTCATCTCCGTTGTCGGGTGAATGTCTTCGTTCTTCATGGTGAGCATTGTTACGCTCGCGATAACGTCGGTCAAGCACGTCCCTCAGGTCACTCGGCGTGAGCATCTGAAAACCGCTCTGGTAACTGGAGTTGTTGTAACAAATTCGATCATGAACTGGTGGTCGGTTATGACATCTCTCATGAGAGTCGATCGACTGGTCTTGATGTCTTCTGTCTTCTTGATGACGGTGCTCGTTTGATTTGGCATGGGTCCTGGTACACTCGGGCTTCCGGTAATCTTTGGACCGCTGCGGTGCCAAGCGACTGCCAATAGGTGTTTTCGAATTAGATCCAGCATGTCTCACAGCTTAGCCCTTAAAACTCTTACGACAAGGTCTGGTCGATCTTGCGGTAACTGACCAGGTTCAAGATTTTCTGTTATCTCATCCCAGTATGAGTTGCAAGTCATTGTGATGAAGTAATTTGGCCTCCCAAAACGTTGAACAAGAGCCATCGCATTGAGAAACCTTCGCTACATGTCGCGATCGCCTCCAGGAAAAGAGCGAGGTAGCATAACCCTCTTACCAACCGCCGAACCACTTGTGTCTCCAGAAGAAAGCACGTCAACCACGCCCTGCAACCATTAAATAACAAAATGATCAAATAACTTCTCTGTTGAATCCTAGATGGGCAAGAGTGTCAGCAGTCGTGGAAATATGTTATACCATTTACCTGGTATAGCTTAGCCTGTTCCTTTTTTTGGTTCTCAGGATTTGAGTACCAATCGAGTCTCGTAGACTCAATTTTGATGTACATTTCAATGGCCCACTGATGGAAAAGTAGTCCTCCAAACAAAATGATGTTTAGAAGTCTCCTTCTAACTGCAGCCTGAAGCAATAGTACTCCCTCACTGTGACAAACCTTTCCTTTTTCCTTTTACCAGATCTGCTATTATCACCATTATCATCTTCATTGTCTAGATAATTGTCAACAACCTCGTTCTTTGCGTCCAAACTTACATGTTAATATACATAAACAATGCATAAGGGCATAAACTTTAGAAATTATTTGACGAGTGTACGTACCCAGAAGATCATCAAAAATTCTTTCTTCGTTGGTACGTACATTACCAAAAGTTGACGCCTCACATGTTTCATCCATTTTCACATCACAAGGATTCTTGTTGGGATCCTCGTACGGCATTTTCAGGTTTCACCCAGTCTCCCCATTAGGGTTAAATAAAGGATACGCCAAAGGATTATAACAACCATGGTATGCTTTGATATAGCTGGGCTTATCACCCTTGGCATATACCAAGACATGTCTATCAAAAGTTCTCATTGCATCATCCCCCTCTAACCAGATAGCAGCAACTTGCGAGGCGATGGGGGCATTATATCTTCGTTGGTCAGAAGTTACATTAGTATTGAGCTCAATTATGTAGTCATCAAGATTAGGCATGGTTTCGACTCTATTAAAGGTCTGTACGTACGGGTTCTGCGCCAAAATACCTAGAATGACCTGGACAAAGTTGATATCAAGGTCAGGAGACCTCCAGACTCTATGAGCCAATGCATCAGCATCTTCTGTATTATAAAAGTAAAGCTGCATATGGTGAGGCCCTTGAGAACCTGGAACCAAATTGTCTAGGCGATGGTACAACGCATCGTGCACACGAAATGTTTACACACCAGTACCAGCTGCAGAGCTGACCCTGTGGTCAAGGGTCACTCCAAGGCTCCTGAATGAGAAATGGGAGTTGAAGTACCGTATGTGCTTTCTGAAATACTTTGCATCATTATGCACCTGGCTGGTAAACAACTATATTAACTCGGCAGGCACTGTTGGAATTTTAACATTTATCTTTCCTTCCATACAAAATAACCCAGGAGACTCAAATTGAAACCTTATCGCGTGGCAGTGTTTGTAGTCTAGCACTTTTTTAAATCATGGTGTGTCTTTGGCAATTTATGGTACACACGGTTGTGTGGATCATCGGTACCAATCCCGTTAATAGCACTAACATCAACACGATATGACTCGTATCCATCGTCCTCCAGAACTTGATTGGTCTCATCAAAATCATTATCCGCACCTTCTGTGTCTTAAAGACGACCTATAGAATGATGGTTGAGTATGCATGAGACGATATTTTTATTTAATAAATGACAAATGATTTATGAGAACTCACCGTCGCCGACTCCACCATCATTTGTAGGCTCGAATAGTGCACTATCGAATTCAACGTAGTCAATATCTGGAATGACCTCATGAACAATTGGTATTTGCATAGTTTGACATTGTGTAACTCCATCTAGGTACAAGGGTTGAATTATTAATTACAATGTATGTGTTTGTGACTAATATTGTTAGCACCCCAAACAGAGAGTAATGCATAGAAGTAGATAGAATGTTCTCACCTAGGACTGATCCGTCTCCTAAATGACGAAGATTTGTTACTTTTCTTGCATTGAATCGAGGTCTATAGGTATCATTACTATGTAGCCAATCATCTGGACTATCTGGATAAAGATTTTCCTTGTTACATCCATTCGGATCCTGTAGAATGGTAGAACACGACGTTCCATACATAGACCCTTCATTGATGGCGGAGGAAGCACCTACATGACAAAACAATATCAAAAGAATTGATAAAGTATGGTGAAATTAGTTAAAGGCATTTAACTTTACCAATAGTAGGGGTGCTTGGTGTTGTAGTCCCTCCATCAACATTGCTCAACTTAGTCTTCTTCCGTGCACGATATTCACGCATATATTTGTTCCTCTGTTCTCGCTTATTTGGTATGCTCAACATTCCAGATGATTGGTCCTCTTGACTTTCAGTCAATTGCGAATGGCAAGTGGTAGATATATGTATTTCAGTTTCAGTTGTTACACTATCTTCAAGAGACTGTGACTCAACCTTCCTCTTTGTGCACCATTCGTGTTGCTTTCTGTTTTTCTCCTCCTTTCTTTCTTCGGCTAACAATTCAGTCTGTGACAAACTCTGCTCAACAATTTCAGATGTAGCCTTCTTCTCCGCATTCCTTGCACGCCATTCACATTGCTTCCTGTTCTTTTCTTTCTTTTTTCTTTGGCTAACAATTCGCTCTGTGTCAGTTTTGGTGTGGTAAATGTGAAAGGAGAGATAACTATGTTCGACTCAGCAATCCTGTTCGCATGTTGATTTACTTGTTTTGCGTTAGGTTCTCCACTTTAACACTGCACCACGGTAGTAGGTGTATCTTTTGCCGTTGTAGCTGTGATATATTGCAAAAGAATCAAAAATGTTTCATATATGCCAAACGAGCATATAGAAATGAGTCAAAGTACGAAATAGTACACATTCACAACACTTGCAGAAACATTAGTTATATCTCTGAAGGCAAAACGCCCTCCGTTAGCACAAGCATTTCGATCCATATCTAACGAACAAAATATAAACAAAAGTTAGTTGAAACCAATTCACAATGTTGCGATTTTATATTGAAAGTTTGAAAATCATATACATCATTTTGATTTCTCAATAACAGCATGAAAGCATAATACAATGCCACTAAATTATACCACAATACATGCCAAACCATGACAATTTCAACACCGCCTTTAAATGTTGGGATTAAGTGCAAACAAAAAATACACAAGTTATATGGTCTTCGAACTTGGTACATCCTGTCAATCAACTGACATGTTCTGTACAACAAACCGTTCAAATCTTACCAAACTCTTTTGTTGAGTCGTAGTATAACTTGTGGCAGAGCAATAAAGGAATTAATACATGCAGGATAATCAAAGCGCATCACCTGATCAGGATAATCAAAGGAATTAATTTATGCAGGTCTATTAGGTATGGTATCTTATACCATGTGCTACATACTGTATAATGAATCAGTCTACCCAAGAAAGAGAATTAATCTCAAATTACTCTAAAATTAATATAAATGAAAACAGATAGAATAAAAATATAAATGCCTTCCCCTTCAATTTGCCTTTACATTTGTTTTGCTCCATGGAGAATGTTCCATAACAGGAATAACTGACAGATCAAAGGCCCTTATCATAATTGACCAGGATAAAGAGCACAATATATGTAAACCATGGAAATTGATCACATATGCATGACATTGTTCACTGACATACCACCTTTCAACTTTCTTATAGGGGCAGTGTGGAGAATATGGGTACCGGGTACCCACACGGCCTCCATATTCGACTAGAGATAGGAGGTGGGTCGGATCCATATATTATGTAATAGAGTAGGACTCGGTCATAATATTGCATTGTGTTCTATGGCATGACCTAGAGTCCTGATTGAGTACTACCATGTAATAGATTAGGAAACTGATATCGTATATGGCTAGGTTTTCCTTCTTGTAACCCTGTCCCCCAACCTATATAAGGTGGGCAGGGAGCCCTCTAGGGACAGGATCACAATAAGACAACAGAGATATTCTCAACTCGATCGTCAGATCAATATATACCTGGCGGATACAATCCCCAAACAGGAGTAGGGTATTACCTCTCATTGAGAGGGCTTGAACCTGTCTAAATCTTTGTTTTCCGCATCCATCCACTTTTAGGTCTCGTGTGCTACCCCCTTTTATTATTGCTGAATTCCAGTTTCGACAGTTGGCGCGCCAGATAGGGGTTACGCCAAGTTTCCTATCGACGAGTGCGATGGAATCATCTTCATGAGTCGCCAGCTTTGTCTTCACTTTGGGAGCTTTTACTGTCTCGCCGCCGACAACTTCAACAAGCTCTCGCTCTTTGACTTGGATATAAATCAGTCGGGGGAGATTCAATCTAGCTAAGGAGGATAACAACCACTCTACCACGGCGAGTTTCAGATTTGATCTACTATGGCCACCGTCAGCGTTGCCTTTGTCAGCAAGCTTTTTTGCTTCGAAGAGTTAGACTTTATCGTCACGAGAATAACTGCTATTACAGACACGTTGTTTCCGATGTCACCGACACGATCATCATGGACATGGACTCGAGGCGTCGCTATGCGGATAATCAACCATGAGCTTATATCTTCGTCATCGTCGACTGGTTTCTTCACCTCCATGGATGGTGTACTTCGCCGCAGTTACTGATGGCAACATCGTCTTCACCGTCGGTCGTCTTCATCATCACCGACTGGTTTCATCACCTCCACGAATGGTGTGCTCCGTCGCCGTTGCTGATGGCGACATCGTCTTCACCGTCGGTCGTCTTCGTCATCGCCGACTGGTTTCTTCACCTCCATGGATGGTGTGCTTCGCCGCCGTTACTGATGGCGACATCGTCTTCACCGTCAATCGTCTTCGTCATCGCCAACTAGTTTCTTCGCCTCCATGGATGGTGTGCTCCGTCGCCGTTACTGATGGCGACATCGTCTTCACCGTCGGTCGTCTTCGTCATCGCCGACTGGTTTCTTCGCCTCTACGGATGGTGTACTCCGCCGCTGTTACTGATGACGATATCGTCTTCACCATCAGTCGTCTTCGTCATCGCCGACTGGTTTCTTCACCTCCACGGATGGTGTACTCCGCCGCCGTCGCTGATGGCGACATCGTCTTCACCGTCGGTCGTCTTCGTCATCGCCGACTGGTTTCTTCGTCTCCACGGTTGGGGGATTTTGTTGCCGACTTGTGTTTTCGCTTCCATGGCCGTGCATCTTTGTCACGTTGTTGGGAACCTTCACCTCCACCATCGGTCGCCTCCACGCTGCTTGCTCGGTTGGTGTCTTCGTCGCCATTGATGGACGACCTTGTTCCTAGAGCGACCACCTCTGCCGTCACCAGTGAAAATACCAAAAAGCTAAGTCATCATTAATCTTCTTCCTTATATGATTTTTCTTTTTCCTCTGCCTCACTACATCAACTGGTCCTCCGTTGAGCAGTGAGTCGGGGGCTACAGATGTTATATCATATTTTTGCAACAATTTTTATAATGTTTATCTCGATTGCTTGCGAAATAATCCGAGTAAAAAAGTGCTGATCGAGTTATGGAACTCTATTTCCCTATGCTTTCCGTTTGGTTTTTCGATGGATAGTTGCCCTTGGGCCGAATCCTAGCATCCGGGGGCTCGTTGGATAGAGTGTATAACTCAAGGTGCTAAGTATTACTCGAAAGAAATCAAAAGCATAGAGATAGGATAATTTGTTTTCTTCTCTTAACAACTACAAAAGTACCTGAGTAGTAAATTCTGATATGTGAAACTTTGTTCCATTAATGACGAACTCATGTCAATGACTAGTCGGGCAGAGTGTTTAAACGTGAGGAGTCATCTACTCGGGAAATCAAAACCAACAAGAGGAGAAATACATATTTATAAATATTTTAAAATACTTGAATTTTCCTCAAGTATTATATTTACATCAAATACTACTCATCCTACGTATTTATACTGCAGGATCCAAATCCAGATATGCATAGTAGGGATTCATGGACTTATCTCCTACGCTTCGGGAATGGATCAGTCAGAACATCATCATCGACTTGCCTTCGCCGCCGTCGACTGGTGTCTCCGCCTACACGGTTGGTTGGTCACACCACCGTTGTTAGGCATCTACGTCTTCATCGTCGGCTTGCCTTCGCCGCCACCGACTGGTGTCTCCGCCTACACGGTTGGTTAGTCACACCACCGTTGTTGGGCATCTACATCTTCATCGTCGGCCTGCCTTTTTCATTGTCGACTGGCGTCTCCGCTTACATAGTTGGTTGGTCACACCACCGTTGTTGGGCGTCTACATCTTCATCGTCGGCCTGCCTTCGCCGCCGCCGACTGGTGTCTCCGCCTACATGGTTGGTTGGTCACACCACCGTTGTTGGGCGTCTACGTCTTCACATGGTTGGTTGGTCACTCCACCGTTGTTGGTTGTCTGCATCTTCATCGTCGGCTTTACCTTCGCCGCTGCCGACTGGTGTCTCCACCTACACGGTTGGTTGGTCGCACCACCGTTGTCGGGCATCTACGTCTTCATCGCCGGCTTGCCTTCTGTCAATGCTTGGTTTTGCCGCCTGGTTTTGCCACTGCCGACTGGTGGTTTTGCCTTCACGAGTACGCACCTTTGACATCGTTGTTGGAACCTTGTCTTCGCCACCGGTTTGCCTCTGTTACCGTCAACTCATGTCCACGTCATCGCGGCTATACAATTCTGTCATCATTGTGGAGCGACTTCATCTTCATTGTCTTCGGCACCGGCAAAATCTATTGCCTCTACTTCGCAAGCTTCGTTACTTCACCAACCACAACGTCTCCAAGAGCCTCAACATGTGGGCATGTGCCACCAAATACGACGCCATGTTAATCTATTACAACAAATGGTGTTCCAATACTTAAGATTTCTACTCAAGACATCCTTAATGCGTATCTTCACTCAAGCAATGACAACTCAATGACAAGCTATAGTTCTTGACTCTATATTCTATTGTTTTCCAACTAAGCATAGAGTCAGGGGCTACACAAATACAAGACTCAAAATTCGACATGCGTTATGTCAAGATAAAGCAATCAATTAATCAGCCAACGAATCAACTTCGGAGAAATCAGCTTCGTCTTCGCTCTAGAGCAAACTTTCTACTTCAGCAACTCCAATATTTTCGTCGACAACTTTGGCTCTCAGTTGATGCTATAGTCTATTCCAAGTTTCTCAAGTGTTAAGTTCAAGATTTAATCTACATATTTGGGAGTTTGGAGTTATCAACCAATCAACTTAGATTCGACGAGTTTGAAGTTTGAACCATCTTCAACAGCTACAACATCAAGTGCCACCATCATCATAAATCAAGAGGCGTTGCATCAATCTTCGCCACACACATGCTAGCGTCAAGGAAACTACTTGGGCTTTGATATCTTCTCAACAGTTTGATGGATTATTATCATTGATGTTACCATCGGCACCTTCGACATTATCTTTATCTTCAGTCAACTACTGTCAACCAAGTTCTTTGCTTCAGGAGTTTGGGCTTCGTCTACACTAAAATTTGACTGGGACATCAATGTCGCCATCTTCATCAACATCTTGCCATGCCTTTTCGGTTTAATCTATTTTGTCACCGTTCATGGGAAGTTTGTCACTACTGGTCGTATCTGCTATTACTGGATGATTTTTCTTCGCTTCTACGATTGGTGGATTTCGCTGCCACCGTTGACGGGCAACTTTGTCTCTACAACCAACTGTTTCTCTTGCTGCGGATCGTCATCACCATCGTTGCGTCTGTCACAATTGGTGGCTCATTACACCGCTGCTGATTAGCATTTTCGTCTTCATCATCCAGCTATCTCCATCGTTGTCGACTGGTGGTCTCACCATCATTGCTGGCCTACGTCGTCGCTGCTGATGTGCGTTTTCATCTTCAACACCGACTTGCCTTGGTCACCGTCGACTGATATTCTCGCCTTCAAGGTTGACCATTTATGCCGTCATTGATAGGCATCATCGTCTTTACTGTCAGCCGCCTTGTCTGTTGTTGCCGACTGATCTTCTCGATTCCACGGCTACGCGTCTCCGTCACCATTGTTAAGAAACTTCGTCTTCATAGCCGACCATCTCTGCTACCGTCAGTCGTCATTACTGCTGGTCATGTTTGCTGTCGTCGACTGTTTTCTTCGTCTCCATGTTTTATCTTCACATTGGTGATCTCGCTTCCATGCCGACTGCATCAGTTGCCACCAATGGATAACTTCGACTGCGACAGAAGGACAAACAACATGCTCAGGGGCTTACTAGCTCTAGCCTAAGGATCATACCTTTAATTTGGACTTATTCTGGATATATGCAACATGAATTCATGGCCACGAGCTTATCTCCTACGCTCAAGGTTTGGACCAATCATTATTCTCCACAAGGGTCACAAGCTGAGTTCTTGCGTCAGTCGAGATTCAATTATCAAATCTACTTCGGTACATCCCATGAGGGATAACTACTCGGATCAGAAGCTATTCATATGAGATGCGCTCGGTCTACGTCACCCGGGAGATTTGTCACTCGGGAGCTTATTAAAAGGCGTGCTATACACGTCATTTTTAAGGGTATCGGTGGGCATATTTTGGACTTGATCCCAACATGTTCGCAGCCCATATTCTCAGGTGTGGCTTGTCACGTGTCCCTAGGGACTTAAGTAAATTTGTCTTGGCAATATGCACGTGCTCTATTGCCTAATACCTTCAAAATCCTTTCATACAGCAGTTACACAACTTTGTTGAGAGTTGGTATGATGCAATTTGGAAGGTGACAAACAGTAAAGTTTTTTATAACTATCTTGGTAACTTTTCTATAGGTTGTAGGAGCTGTTTGGTTTTTTACAAAGCAATTGATTTTATATTAGGTCAATGCTATTTTGCCACCTTGGTGTGCTTTTCTGATTAAAGACCAATATTATGGCTTAGGCTAATTATATTTTGGTCGTATTTTTCAGGCGGTTGGTAAATCTATTTATGAGTTTTATTAACTCGGATTTTATACCACAAATGCCATATATTTCTGAGGATGGTGAAGTTGTGTGTATCGAGGGGACTCGGGCATGACTGTTTTGGCAGCATGTGTACAATGTGATGCCAATACTCGGGGTCATTATGCACCGTGCCTTATTAATGAGGTTATGTGCTATATGATTTTTCAGGATATTTTTGGCTTTGGCTAAACATATTATTTATATAAAATCACTCGAATGGTTAGATTATTTATTCCTTGACTATATGCTTAGTTTGCTCAACTAATCACATAGTCGAGGGCTACACCTAATTAGGTGCATCTAGTCGATGCACCTGGGTATATATTCTTGGCTATTCTTGAAATTTTTCAGCCCTTCACAGCCTTTTGATTTGGTAAAAGCACTCGGGAGACTATGGCAGAGGTGATTGAAGCACTCGGCTTTGGATTTATTTAGTTTGAGGTGAAGTTATCTCGTCGACTGCGAAGGTCTCAGGGGCTACTATGGAGAATATAGGTACCGGATACCCACACGGCCTCCATATTTGACTAGAGATAGGAGGTGGGTCGGATCCATATATTATGTAATAGAGTAGGACTCGGTCATAATATTGCATTGTGTTCTATGGCATGACCTAGAGTCCTGATTGAATACTACCATGTAATAGATTAGGAAACTGATACCGTATATGGCTAGGCTTTCCTTCTTGTAACCCTGCCCCCCAACCTATATAAGGTGGGCAGGGAGCCCTCTAGGGGCAGGATCACAATAAGACAACAGAGGTATTCTCAACTCGATCGTCAGATCAATATACACCCGGCGAATACAATCCCCAAACAGGAGTATGGTATTACCTCTCATTGAGAGGGTCTGAACCTGTCTAAATCTTTGTCTTTTACATCTATCCACTTTTAGGTCTCGTGCGCTACCCCTTTTATTATTGCCGAATTCCAGTTTCGACAGGCAGTGATATATACTGGACCAATTCAATTTCCTTCTAAATACATATATACCATTTCCCTTGTACATGCATATGTGTCAAATCGATAAAATCAGACTCTGTTTTTTGATTCCATGCATACGAATACTTTTTTTTTTCTTCTAAATCACAAATTTCTAGCTACTGTATTTTACTAATTTGAGTAGTGGTGCAAAACTTCCTGGCTATTGTATTTTACAAAAAAAAAATGATCCAACCCGAATCCAACTACTGTGAGATAGAATGACACAAAAGCATTTTTGCATTTGATGGTTGAAAGATTCAAAAACCATATTGTGCTCACAAAGTAAAAAAATATGGTTTCAGACATAAAAACAAAGGAGTAATAAGAGCTAAATATAGAATATACAAATTCACAAGCTAGATATGGTTTCCGATGTCCCATGACCACCTATGCTATCTATTCTCACGGTCTCTGCAAACCATGGATTAAGCTGCACTGCCAGCAAGTTGGAGATAGGGTAATATCTCAATTCATTTTCCAAATTGGATATGTCCTTTAATAAAAATAGGAAATTGTACTAAAACAAACATATATCATAATCAAAATAAGATATACTGGGTTCTCTGGGTCTTTTTTTTAAGTAAAATCAGATTTGATTGTTAAACTACTCTTTTTCTTAGGTACTGTTGGCCAAAATGCTTTCACAAAACTCTATCCATGGATGACCTCAAAACTGAACCCATGGATGACCTATGAACCCATGCGCATATTACCACAATCTTAATTTCCTGTGCTCGTCAAAAGATCTTGACCTCCAGACCCTGAGCAAAAACCTTAATCTTAAAATGCCCTTTTTTCAGAATCAAACTATTTGAATTTGTGAAAGCAAACTTCATTTTATGTCACCTTTTTGTCCCAAAAAAAACCCAACACAATCAACTTTATATTTCACACTTAATTGGCTATCTTTTATAACCATTCGCTGACATGTAATCTCCCAGTTTTAGATGGCTATAAGATATTTTGAATACAAAGTCCAGCTATGCGGTTAACCCACAATATAACCATAGAAGTGCAAATCTATGGTTACCCGAAAAAGTGCCTTGTAAAATGCCATGGAACATAGATATTCATCATTTGGGAAAGCGAAAATAAACAGATAGTTGATATGTATGACTGATAGCATCTGTTCACATCAACACCGATAGCACAATGTACATATTAACCACCAACATAAATCGACACAGACATCAGGGGACCACAATAGTTACATTCAGTAATCAAATTTTTAAATCAAATAATGATGAACAGGAGTACAAATAATAGGTCAAACTGTCTTTACCTTCACCTTTGGGGAAGCTTCTGCTCCTGCCAGATGATGGCATGAAAAACAAGGGAATAATTAGAGTGTAAATCTTTCATGATTAAAATCAAAATGAGTAGCTTGAAAATCAAAAATTCAGAACTGATATCGTCAAATCCTGAAAAAACCAGAATTCAGAAAATTGGGGATACCTTGCGTTGGTCTAAATATGGTCAAATTCTTGCTAGCACAAATTTATTGACTGGATGTGACTGCAGGTTAAGCCCAATTTTTGCACCAATTAAGCATTACAATAGTATATATACCCTATTAGACTCAAATAATGACGGGACAGAACCAAATGATAGTAAAAAAAATGGAAGAATATTTGACTCAAACTCAAATAATGGTGGCGCTAGTAAGCTAAAAATATCATAAACCTAATTAAGTCCTATCTCACTTTTTGATGTGAATGAGCTCCATTGCAAGCGTGCAGCAAAGAGGTATGAAGGTAGTGCAAACATTGATCATTCCCCAACCTAATGTTTCATCCACTTAATTTCCGTCCACAACAAACAATGAAACGTCGCTTTACAACTCTAGGAGATTATGAACAAATGGGGAGATATGGACACAGAAAGACACTCACCGAGGTGGAACTCGTCACCGAGCTGTGCAGCCTCGTCGTAGACCGAGCACAGCCCACACCGCCACTGCATTCTCCCCGTTGTTGGACGCGGAAGAGATCGGGCACGGGTTGAGGCGTTCACCCCGTCAGCGGCTGAATAAATAATCTTCTCCCTATTAACTGGAAAGCCAAACCCGAGGTGTCTGTACACCTGCAAGAATTTGATGCGATATATTACATACGTTGAGCCACTCATCAGTTTAGGTAGCCATACAGAGATAAATTGGCAGGGTAAACAAGCCATGCCAGTCGATTATTTAGCAGCATATATTGCTCCAAAACATTGGTCATTCAAGACAGCAGCAGATCTAGAAACACTATATTTTTTAGGTGGATGAAAAAATGAACCACTCTATCGACAGTTGAAATGATCGATATATGTAAAGTTCGCCATCAAAACTGCTTGCTATTCGTCATATCACTCACAAGTAATATGACTCCAGTTTCTATATACCATCCGAAATATAGATAAGTAAATGGTACATTTTAGTCATATATTAGTCTGAAGATTTATAGTACATATGAAGATTTAAAGTTAATGGAACTCTTCATAAAATTATGTATCCTTTATAGAAGATTTGAAGTTAATGGTACATTCCGTCTATCTGCTAGGTACTACTCTTTGTTGCCTCTATCTCCTATATCAAGCAGTTTTCTACAAATTAACTTTTCTTCTATCTAAATATTACAAATTAAGTTTTCTTCTATCTAAATACTACAAATTAAGTTTTCTTCTATCTAAATACTACAAATTAACTTTTCTTCTATTGAGCATTTTTCTTCTATCTAAAGGGTACTCACGTGTCAGGCTCACGGACTAAGATGACCGGCAATTTGGGACAGGGGCTCGGCGATGAAGCTTGAGGCTACAATCCAAAGAATAAAAATTAATTTTAGTCAATATAACACATGAATCTGCCATATACTGCAAACTCAAATGCTAATTTTGTAATTCCAGTATGAAGAATCGTTGATTTGTTTCTTACCTAACAACTTATGAAGGCGATGGATTGACGGCAACATGATGTCGGCGCGACGGAGACCACGGCGAGGTGGCACACTTGACGATGGCAGGGGGCGATGGAGACCATGGCGAGCCGGCGATGGATCAACGGCGACCTATATATTTTCACAATCTAAGTTTGAAATATCTCAAAAACCGAACATCCAAACAAAGATATACCCGTATTTGTGTGCAAGATAAAGGATTTGTGTATATTTGGCTTAACACCCCGTAGACCTTATTCATAACTCTTTCAACTTAATTCAGGCACAGATTTGTCAGGAATAATTATATGTTGGCCTTACACCCAATGAGTTGACCTTCATTCCAAAGACTCCAATAATTCACATACAGTATATTACGGGCCTTTAGTGTATTATGTAGAGGGAATAGTTTGTTGAGCAGGTACCAACCCAACAGATTAGGCTAGATATGTGGACGATCCAATCAATATATTTACAAGCCAAAGTGGATAATTGTGTTTTCAGATTTGGGAGATCCAAGCACCAATCCGTTTTGCTTCAAATCATTTATCTATTACTCATACTCTCCATGCATGTGAAACCAGTTCTTTCAATGGCAATTACAGACCAGACTGAAACATCAAAATCATGTCACAAAGATCTGCATATTTTCCTTTGTACAACAGGATAATAATCCTCCAAGCAAAATATGCAGATTGATATTCAGTTTATAAACTGAAACAAAGCATTAATTCAGAAGCAATACATGACCAACTCTTCAAAAAACAAAGCCCAACTTTAAGTCACATAGCATGCCACAAAGCTCTTTCAGATTAATATGTATTAATAATGTGGAGGTAAATATTTGATGGATGTATAGTACCAAACAACTTTGCATTTATTTAATGAATGTCCAGTACCAAAAAATTGATGAATGGACAGTACCAAACAGAGCTGTTTAGATTAATTTTGCTCCGCACAATAGAAATGAAATTGTTCCAAAAAAAAAAGCAGTGAATAAACAGTTCCATCGCAGCAATTATCATTTCATTTGTTCATTGCCGTTGACAAATTCAAAATATCTCACCTATGGGAGACCGCGGCAAGCCGGCACACTTGACGACGGGTGCTGGCTTGGTCGCTGCGTGGGGGATTTTTCAAGGTCGTGCACGGTGTGGGATCAGCGGCGTCATGGCCGTGGATGACGGGCACAACGATGTAGCGGCTGTGGGATGATGACAACTTGGCGTGGCGAGGAGGAGAAGGGGATGGGAAGCGGGGGGAGGCGTGGGGTTGGGCGGGATGAGGAGATGGGATGGGGATGCGGCATGGCTAGGAGGAGGGGATGGGGGCGCCGGGGAGGGATGCGGTTTAGGGAGGGGCGAGGCGGCACGGTCAGGGTTAGGGAGGGAGCGCGTGCGGGAGGGGGGAAGGCACGATTGAGTGAGGGGAGGGGGACGTGGCGCGTGAGGGTGAGAGAAGAGAGATTAGGTCCGTGGGAGGGAGGAGGTTGAATCTGGAGCGTTGGATGTGAGCGAGATGATCCTGATCGATCCATGAGGAATGAGGAATGTAAACAAAATTGGTGAACTATAGGATAGAAAAGAGACTCTCCATGTAACAAACAACTGAATTTTTTTTTGTCAACCGTTTTTTCCCTGCCGCACGATGCGCGCCTCTCCAATCCTACTCGCACAATGCCGCACGCGCTCAGTGTGAAAAAAATATTATGGGTTTTTGTTGGGCCACAACTAATAGCCCGTTTTTTGTGTGGAGAAAAAAAAGGCCACGACGGTTTGTCATATCTGAAAACAAAAGGCCCATATTCCCAGAAAAGTTGTCCTCTGGAATAAAAAAGCCCACAAACCATCACAGAAGAAAAAAAGCCCATAACCTAGTAACATTTTGTCCCTTCTAGAACGAAAAAAAGCCCACTCGTTCACATGGCCCATGGTCCACAACCCGTCAAAAGTTTGGTGCATTTCTTTGGTTTGCTTCAAGAATTTTCTGATTTCACGTGATGAGCTTCCATGCCACTTCTCTGATTTCCACTTTGAAAAAAGTCCCCCCTCTCCCTAGCTAGTGACATGGATTTCCACTTTGAAAAAAGTCCTCCTCCCTCTAAAATCAGAAAGTGCATATCCAGATGAGAAAAAAAATAGAATCCTTGCCAACTTTTAAAACTAAGTTGAGAAAAATGAATGTTATTAGATTTTTCAAGCCTCTCGTACTTCTCCTACTTGAAAGAAACACATGCAATTGCCTAGGCCTACAAACCTGCATCACATCACAACACATCGTTAGGCGCCTTAGGAGCCATTGCTCTGGTAGGACCCCTTGATTCTGCAAACATGGGCCTAGGCTTACAAACCTGCATCACAACACATCGTTAGGCGCCTTAGGAGCCATTGCTTTGGTAGGACCCCTTGATTCTGCAAACATGGGCTCAGCAAAAAATTGTCCACAAACTGAGACCACTTCTTCAGTCCACAAATTGGTCAACTCAATTTCGCCAGCTTCCTATCAAAAATTTGCAAGAACTCGGTTTACACATCACTGGTAGAATACAGTTGTACAGAGAGCACAACTTGTGATTTCAAAATTACAGTGAACAGTAACCTGACACAGTACACTCCTTGACAAAAAGTCTGTTGAGTTTGTACTGAGCCCTTTATTTTGAAACATGGTAGCTGTTGGAAGACTGTAATAGCACTTTGGAAGTAAGTACTGTTAATAGCTGTTGGAAGTCTGAAACATGGTAGCTTGATTTTATGGCCCTTTTGGAAGTAAGTATTGTTACTAGCTCAGAGCTATATGGAAGTCAGCCAAGCTTTTACCTTGGTGAGGAGGGGAGGGCAGGTGGCAGCGGCGTCGGCGTCGGGCTGAGGATGCGCGGCGGAGAAAGAGATGCTGGACATGTCAGGGCTGGTGGTCGGGTAGGAGGAAGGCGACGCCTAAAATAAATTTAAAATAAGTGCATAGACAATAATTTTGCATAGACAGATTACATAGACAAATTATTATGACAACAAAAAAAGGAGCTGTCAGATTTTTATCATTTCTTTTTTTCAGGGACAAACTATTATGACTTTTATTTAACTGAAGACTATATTATGAGTTTAGCCACGCTGTTTTTGAAAGAATGCACTCCAACCTTATTTGTCCATCATGAACTGAAGAGCATACATACTACTTGGCTATTTTTTTTATCAAGAATTCTCCAATTTTCATTGAAAGCAAATAAAGGTTGGTACAAAACACCACACACGCTGACACACCAGAAACTGCTGGTGAAGTTCTCCAGCTTTTAAAGAGGAGTGTACACATACAGAAACAGGCAAAAAAACCAACTTCTTCTAAACCACCAGATACAAAAACAGCAGAAGATGAAATCTACCACACTAAAGATCACAAAATTCAGCTCCCTTTCTCCCACATGCACCTTGATAACTTACAGATCCAGAATCACATGCACCCTAATTAGAAACCATTTTCTCAACAGAGGATGAATAGGGAAGCTATAAACTATGCTCATTTCATGTGAGTAACAAAATTTATATACTACAAAAACTATGCTCATTTTATCTAAAGTATACTATGCAAAAGAATAGCCTAACAGCCAGATAAACCAATAGATTTGTAGAGAACATCTCAACATACTAGGTTCGTAGTAGACAGTGAACATACTCTTCGTGCCATGCAGTAGCAAGGACTCCCCAGGTGCATGCTTTTGCTAGATATGACTGCCTCATAGCTCGTCTAACATCAACACGGAGCTCACCATTCTCTCCTCTGCATAGAGCACAACAAAGTTAACCCTGGATCAAGGAATTGCAATGCTGGACAGAGATGGTACTACAATAGACCTAAGGAACAACCAACAATAATTATCTACTACAGAAACTATGCTCATTTCATCTAAATTATAAAAATTTTAAAAACTGACAAAAACAAAATACAAAGTACAAAAGCTGCATGTAGCCTACATGCCTTCTAATTCCTGGTAAGACACACTGCTGGACGGTCTCACCTAAAACAAAATATTAAAAACCGACAAAAACAAATTTTTGTCTATAGTGATCACTTGTGCCCAGATTTTGGCTTAATCTAAGGACAATAGTTACTAGTTACCAGAACAGGCATCTGCATGTTTACTGTACAAACTTAACTATAGCAATAGAAATCCTTGAAATGAGGCAGATGTGCAGAAGATGTTATTTACTGTATAAATTTAACCATATAGCAATTAAAAGCCTTGAAATGAGGTAGATGTGCACAAAGGGTAGAGTGACGTAATGTTGTTCCAATAGAACTATAGGAAGCCAATACACCAATCACATCCAAATCCACTCCACTTACCCTGTTGATAGTCTGCAGCCGATATGTCTCAATTGCTCGGTTTAGGACACAACACAAAATGGGTATGGTCTTTGACATGCTGTAATAATTAAAATATGGTTAAGAGTTAATTGCAAGTATGGTGTGTGTACAGATCAAAAGGATTATCATATGCCAACATACCATGTGTGTTGAAAAATTGCAGTGAAAGGTTGCATCTGGTAGAGTTGGGATCAATACTGAATGAACTTGTCATTAGGTAAAAGATTGTTTTACTCAAAAGACCATGTAATATACATCCTTTATTAGATCAAAGAAGGTAAGGAGTAACAAACTGTGAACATCTGACATATTAGCTACTGCCTCAATTGAGTTATCAGTTGTTGTCAAAGAAATGAAGCACATCTGACCTAAGCATCATCCTACAATCACTGTTCTTAATTGCATATGGAAACTAAAGGTACAACATTTATAATCTTATGTTTCCACATCCAAATTGCTCTGCATAGTTCAACCAAGGTGTTGTTTGACGACTGAAAGTAAAAGGTAGTCACTTCATGCCTTAATTGTACTCAAAAATGGAAAATTTGAAGTGGATGATTACTGTACGAAGCAAAAAAAAAAAGAAAATATGATATATACTACACTATATATGGGAATCTGAAGAAGCAAATGGATAAATCATATTGTCACCAATCAATTGGTTTGATAAAACTGTACATTTTAATCCACACATGACAATGTACAGTAACAAAGGTACATTGTGATCTATCTTGTATTGTTCCAATAAGTAGAGGTGAACAAAAGTGATGAGGATATCACTCTTTTGGATACACATGAGGCTAGGAGATGGGAGGCCCAATTCATATCAAGTTCGAGCCCACCTCGTCATCCAGGAGCAGCCACACTAAAATCACCGCTCAGGCCTCATTCAAACTCCGTTTTCAACGTTCTACATATGTATGGAAAGCTAACGAGACCACCTTTCCAATGGGACTGGTTTCACATCAAAATTCCTTCCAAATCAACGGGAATCGTCGAAACAAGAGAGCGTCCAGAATCTGTCCGAGTGTCGCATCATCGTCTTTTGACCTGTTGGGCCGTGTATCATGTTGGAGTCCATTAGGGACGCGTCCAAGGGTCCTAGGTCGACTCTAGAACCTATTTAATCAGTAGCCGTCATCGAATTAGGTTGGGTTTTGCTTAAATTATTCTGCCATTGCGATTTCGCCGTTAGTTCGGTTTGTGAAATTCCAATTTGTGAGATTCATCTTATATTCGCAATACATTCAAATTGCATCTTTTACTCTTTTTCTTGTGTTCTCGATTCGCTTGCAGGAGATAGTCTTATCGGCAAGGTCAACCGTGTTTCAGCTCGGATGATAACCAACGGAGGGGTGGTGTAGTGATTGTGAGGGGTTCAGTCATCCTGATCGGAGCTTTTAGATCATCAACGTCGAGTCTCTACAGTAGACTAATCCAGAACCTAACGAAAGATCGGGAACCCAGTTCCTCATCAGAAAGATAACATAGCAATCAGTTTATTGCAAGGACATGCAAATGGCATTAATGCCTGCAGACTGCAATAGAGTAGGAGATTTCCCATCAGATTCAGATGCACATATAATCTGAACATTGTAGAGCCAACATTAATTAAGATGGAATTAACAAAGAATCTATTGAGTGAGGTAATGAACTGATACCACTAAGAACTAACAAAGTGATAAGAAAAAAAATAGATAGCGTGAAGGTCACCAAGACATGTAATAATATATATTTTGTCTCAGAGACACTTTCAGTGTTGGAATATTGCATGGCACGGAAAAAATTATGGTAAAAAACCTTAGAAAAATTCACACAATGTAAGAAATACAAAGGGTCTACCATCTAGAAATAAAAATTAGTAAAAGGCAAAATAGGAAAAGACATCTAGTAATAACAGATCATCCGCAATCCAAATTGAGAGACAAGGCAACATAGAAGTTTGACATGAAAATTGCAAACCATGGCTGCCCTATATGGATCAGACAGCAGTATCTCTATGTCTTCCTTCATAAACTAAAAAACACACTACATATGTCCTACAGGAAAACACACAATTCCCTTTTTTTCTCCCATCACAACTTGCAGATAACGTGGAAACTTAATAGTTTAATCCAACCATTTTGTTTGTTTGATAGATAATACTCCCTCCGTTTCATATCATAAGTAGTTTTGACTTTTTAAAAGTTTAATCATAGAAAAACATAGCAACATTTATAGCGCTAAATTAGTTTTATTAAATTTAATATTGAATATATTTTAATAGTTTTTATGTTTTATATTAAAAATATCGTTATATTTTTCTATAAATTTGGTCAAAGCTAAATAAGTTTAACGTAGAAAAAAAATCAAAAGTGACTTATAATATGAAACGGAGGTAGTATAATATTGCTGAGATCCTATCACACTTCTCACACATTAATTGTGACTGAGAAAAAGAACGATTGCATCTTTATTGTGTAGAAAGGGGGAGTGGATTTTGATCCCTCGAGGGGATGTCTCTTTGTTGTTTGCATGTCACTCAAATAGTTATGAAAAAATTTGAAAAAATTGAGAAGATGTATTAACATGTGATATATCACTCCACAAACATGCACGTTCTATATCTCGCAACGAAAAAAACAAATTTGACTGTGAATATACGTTAACTAGTTGTAGTTTAATTTGTTTTTTTCGTTGCGAAATTTAAAAGTTGAATTTGAACTTGCATATTTGTGAAGTGATATATCACATGTTAATACATCTTCTCAAATTTTTTCAAATTTTGTCATAACTATTTGAGTGACATGCAAACAACAAGGAAACATCCCCTCAAGGGATCAAAATAGTTTCCCATAGAAAGGCCCAAATGGCAATGATAGATTATCCCCAAGCAGAGAGAGGGCAACATATGAGAGGATTGACATGGAGATTGCAAACCTGAGATGACCCATATGGATAGGATGATAGCAATCATTGCTTAACTGAATCTAAGATCATTCGCAGAAAGTGCTGGTAAAGAACACCACCTATAGCAACGGCAAAAACAATACTAGGTTTTATATGATGCCATGCTCAACGATGCCATCACAATAGATTGCCCTTTTCTCCACTTGAGATGTTTTGTTATTATATTGTTTTTATAATCTTTTCCGCGTTGGTCTGACCAAAATGCCCCCGTTGTCGTCGGAGGTGGTAACAGCGGCCGGCGGCCGGCGATCGAGACGAGATGTGACAAGATGATAGCGTGCAGGCCTTGCAGTCTTCCCGGTTTCCGTGCCGACAGTTTTGGCGCCAGTTGCTGCCCACCAACCACACAAACCAACTAGCCATACTGCCAATTGCCAAACCACGCGCCCCGCCTCGCCATGCCGCGAGCTCCGACTGCACCCGCCTCAACAACGCCTCTCCCCTCGCCTTCTCCCGATGGGCACGCATCACAAGACACGTCACATAGCCCTCGCGATCGATCACGACGCCGAGGAAGCGAGCAGCGCCAGCCACTGCGACGGCGCGCGGCAACTCCGGTACCTCGCTCGCTTCCCGGCCAGCGTACGTCCGAGATGGCTGGTGCCGCTGTGGTGGACGCTTCACGAAGGATGAGACCGGCATCTCTGTCTTGCGGATGGCGTCGCCGTCCCCGACGCACGCCGCGGGACACGCGTTGGAGGCGTCGTAGTCCGGGGGCGGCGGTGACGGCCGGTGAGGATGTTCCAAACCATGTGCCGGTCGCTCCCGGTGCTGACGCTGCGGATCGCGGCGCCGTTGCGGCTGTCCCCTTCAGACTCCTGATGTCTCAAGCCCAGGTACATCCTCCTCTACCGTTTTGTGGAGAAGCACGACGCCGCCGCCATCTCCATTGCCGAGAAGGAGCACGACATTAGCAAGGAGGACGCCATCAACAACATCATCTTCGTGCTCGGCTTCAATGCATTCGGTGGCTTCTCGGTGTTCTTGATGTTCCTAATCATGGAGGTCGGGAAGTCTGGCAGGGACGACCTGCGGCGGCGGCAAGGCCGAGTTCACGGCGGTGAGGGAGATGGCGCTGGTGCGGTCGACGGTGCATGAGGGGCTCCAGATGCAGCCGCCGATAGCGCTGTAGTTCAGCTGGTCACGGTGGGACTTCGTGAGCGGTGGTCGCACGGCGGCTCGGCTTACGAGGTCGGCAAGGCGAGTTGTTGTGTGGGTAAACTAGGTACGCCACTGGCACCAGGCAGTGTTCGAGCGACCGAAGGAGTTCGTGCCGGAGAGGTTCCTCGGCGACGAGTGACGATGGCGAGGCGCTGCTGCAGTACGTGTACTGGTCCGTGCCTAGAGGGTGAAGTGCCGGTGGCGGAGGCATGGTGGAGCCTGCAAGCCTGCTAGTGGACTGAAATCCAACCGACAACCACCCAAATCCATCTCATCTTAGACCACAACACCAAACCAGCTCGCTTCATTTTCTCACCTCTAACATCCAAACCAATCCAACCCACGAGAGATTTAAAACCGATCCAACCCAAACCATTGTAGCTAATTGGGTTGAATCCACTTGAAACCCATGGAGTCCGGCATGGACTGAGACCACACTCATCACAGGCACAGCTGCCGCCGGCTTCTGAGCAGCTGTGCCGCTGCTTGCCGATCTCGCTTCTGAAATCAACTTGTAATGATTGATTTAGATTAAGACATGATCATGTTACTACTAAGTTAGACTAGCTAATTTAACTTAATTATGTCAAACAACAAAAGATATTGTAGGACATCTGATATTGTGAAAAGTATTAATTATGTGAAGCAGAAAACAATATAGCCTTCAATGTAGACAAAAACCTCTTCCTATCCTCTTCACCAATTGATGGACACGACTCAGCAATATGTGCTCTAAGGCTACTAGTGCCAGATTTTCTGTGACAAGTTAACTTCACCGAGCAATACTTACACACCGCCTTTGGGACACCATCTGTTACTACCAAATCCTGCTCAAAGAACTCCCACACTTTTGACCTTTTACCACGTGGTACTTGCAAGGACAAATCTTCTAAAGAATCACCGGTCCCAGAACCCTCCGATACATTTATAGACATACTCGCAAACTTCCTAAAGTAACATAGGGTACAAAGAAACTATAAATACTTTGAAAGAAACACAAGTCCTAGTATCATGATGTTAAGTAACACAAGTCCTAGTTTGTCTAAAGCTTTGCTTTCAAATTTCATGCATGTAACTAAAACTATGCATGGTGCTTATATAATTTGGCAAAATTAATTGTAACATACTAAATGGTGTCTATATATATGTAATTGTGTGTGACAATAAATAAATAAATAAATTAATCTTTGGGTGGATTAATGGATTATGTGATCAGCTGATAAATGAAGATGCATCAAAAACCAAAAAAACAATAAACCAGAAATCCACAACAATCAAGTATCAGAGAGCTAGAGCCCTAAAGGGGTTCAGGGGATAGAGCAAATTAGTTCACATAATGCACCTGCCTGCTAAAATTAAGACCATGCAAATAATTTTCAAGACATGCTTTTCTTAGATGTAGATGGAGCTTTCATCCATGTTTTTCGAAGAGCAACTAGCAAGCAAGAAAGGATCCAAGACCACAGAAAGCTCTGAGCACTAGCGAATCAGCCACCCACCAAAGCAAAATTAGTTGTTTTCTAGGAACTCCACTTCACCCACCCACCAAAGCAAAGTTAGTTGTTTCTTTCTGTTTAGCATGCAAAATCTTGGGCTTTAACAATTGCAAGTGATTACTAATTACAGGGTAAGGGGAGCAGCCTAAGATGGACACAGCAATGGAGAGCAACCTACTGCAAATTAGTTACATGGACTATATATGTATATAACAACTGTTCTTGTAGGAGGATATATGAATGGATGATTGGAATCCCAAGAAATTAAACGAACGAAGGTCAGGGGATAGAAGGGACAGAGAGGTGTACCATTCAGTCCGTTCTTGGCCAGCTTGTCCCAGATCTTGGCCTTCACGACCTCGCCGTCGACCTAGAGGGAGCGGGCAGACATGGAATCGAAGCTGAACTTGTTGCTGGTGAAGAGGGAGAGCGGGCCTTGCCGTCGACCTAGAGGGAGCCAGCGACCGAGCTCCCACGCGGCGGCGCTTGGACGGCTGGACTAGACGACGGCCATGGCACCAACGTGGGAGGCGGCGGCGCGGGACGTCGACGGGGGAAAAGGAACGACGAAGGGGCGCGGGAGAGGCCGGCAACGGAGCTCCTAGGCGGCGGCCATGGCGCCGATGTGGGTGGCGGCGGCGGCGGCTGGAGTCTCCGTCTCTCCGCTCTCCGTTTCTGCGAGAGTCGCGTGCGGACGTGCGGTGGTGGCAGCGGTGGGGATTGGGGATTTGGGGGAATGGCCAAATGGGCCTCCACTGGATTCAACCATTTTGGACTCAGTATTTTTTAACCAAAGCCAGATCGGTCCAAACCAAAATTTTTATGCACTAAACCACTCCAGCCCAATTGCGGCGGCAGCCCATTTTCCCCCATTCAGAGCAGCTCCAATTAAAGAACCAAACCGTTTGGCTCATTTGGCCCCAGACCATCAGCAGGCTTGACGAGACGCCAGGGGCAAGTCATCTGCAAAAAATGGGAGAAAACACGTTAAATGGCAATCCAACGTGATGGCATCGTTCGAGCGTGGCATTTTGAAGAAACCACGGCTTTTCTTGATGAGGACTTTATCCGGGATTGTATAATGTGGCTTTGGGCCTGCCTTAAAAAAACAGAAAAAAGAAATAGCGGATGCAATTTATTTTGCTTCTGCATTGATAAACACATTTTTGTGACAGGTCCTTTTGCTCATGGCTTTGCATACTGGGGCATTCAGTTTCCTTTGATCTGTAGGTTATTCTGGCATGGAACAGATTATCACAGGGTGCCACTGCACAGAAGGACCTGAACATCTCAAATGAGTTTTATCTGCACAAAGCCTATCTCCCAGATGCACAAACAAAATTTTCAAGCTTTGCAGACCTCAAGGTCTTGTCTTTGTTCCCATCCATAAGTTTAATCAACTTGCTACAAGTCTACACCTGACAAATAAGGTTTGAAACCGAAACTGATGACCAAATTTTGTTGCCACAAAAAGATAGAAGTATATAAATTTCTCAAGCATTAACAAAACAAACCAAACTAGCGGGCATTAAGAACTTGTAGTTCAAATGCAATAAAATGAGCTGAGTGACTTGCACAGTTATTACAGGCCCCAAAAAGATACATCTAGCTGAGTGGAACTAACTCTGGTACAGAACACTAAAACTGATGAAATGATAGAAAGCTAAGAGGAGAGAACTTAGGAATATTGCTCCAATCCAGATTGTTCTTCTCAATTTCTGTCCTGAGAAAGACAACGAAGATATTCGTCCTGTGATACAACTCTCTCGGCATTGCAGAATCAACAACAATGATTAAGTCCTTGGTTTTGTTGGCATTGCGGAAACGAGGGCTCAATCGCATCTTCAGTGTAGCCCAACCTGCACTCATTTCCTTCATAACCGATGACTCATCAAACCTCGCGCTCAACTTGACAAATTCGTCGTTGAATTGCGCGGCTTGAGATTCATTTGCGATAATGTAGACATCGCCCGGGCTGAGTGCACGTATCACGTGATAGATTGCATCAAACCGATGTTTTTCTTTGATATCCACAAAACAGCTATCATGATACTCCATCTGGTAGTTAGCTTTGAATTTACCTGAGTAATAGATTAAATTTAGAAGGGCATTTGAATTTATTATCTAAGTCTAACAGTACCAAATTGCATAATTACAAACAATGCATTTTGATCTAACAGAGGACATATGATGGTATTGCATGTTGAAGTTTTCTTTGAGAAATTACTAAGTTCTACATCAGATTTAGAAAGGTAATTGGACAGAAAGTCCTAGATCATAGTAGGATATGGACACATGGTTATTTACATTGAACCTATTATTGCAGGACATGACAAATAATGACTTGTTACCTAATCACATGGTTTCAAATTGCCTAATGGGATAAGAGAAGACAATGGAAAATACCTATTCGGAAGCCTTTTCCAGGTACAAATGTAAAGATTGGGTCACCTTTCAGATGTTTCCTCCATTCTTCCAAAAGTTCTTCTGCGACTAACCTTCGACATTCCGGTTGTTTGTCCACAAAAGAATTAACCATTTTTGGGTTTCGGAGCAAGCCATCCACGAAGGTAAGCTCCTCGCGAGGTGCCCACCTTGGTGCTACCCGCTCAAAATAGCCCGTCATTAATTTGAGCAGTTCGAAGAATTTTGTTTCTTCTTCACTACTTCCAGTTACTAACTTTCCAGCTACAACCTTCCTAATAGTGCTGTTGTCAGTATATGGTTGAAGATACTTCAAACCAATACTTCTTTTTAGTTGCAAGTACATGCCAATTCCTTCAGCTCCTACTGAATTTTTACAGGGAAACCCCAGGTATATCTCCAACCAAACCGGTTCCTCCTCCATCCAAATGAACATAGCAACATCAGCCGTTACATTTTCCTCTCCTTCCTTTCCTTTCTTTCTCTGCTGTCCTTTCTTTGCTTTCTTACATGAAGCATCATTTTCTGATTTATACCAACGTATATTTCTCGGAGGACACTTTGCACCAAATTCATATATTGAATATGAAATTGATGTTGTTAATTCCAAAGTCCAATCGAGATATATAATGGTTCTCTGCCAACAAAGAAAGTCTAGCAGTGGAATCCAAAACGCCCTTGGCATTCCTATGAGTATCTCCATCAATCTTCTTGTAGTAAGGTAACTCAGATTGTGAACGTCTCCAAATATATGCTCATGTTTAAAGTGCAGACATCTTGTGCTTGGGTTGTCTTCAAGTGGTTGCGTCCAAAGAAGTCCTCTGACCTCTAGAGCTTCCCTCACAGACTCCTCAAATATTTCCTTCAATAAGTTCACATCCAAGAACTTCCTGACAAGATCATTGTCTTGCTCCATCACAGTGTACACTTTTTTGTAGTCATAAGTTTCAGCACAAATATCTTGGGCAATCATTTTCTCTGTGTGTGCTGAATCCAAGTCAAAATATGGAGCAGATATGAGATCAGCTGGAGGTGGTGGAGGTGGAGGTAAAACCTCATCATAGGGGATGAGAGGGATCTTTGTATCTTTAGAGTAATGTCTAGACTGATATCCTGTTCCAGTGTTGTGCCTGAAAGAAACAATTCGGTGGGTCAACAAGTTATGTTCAAGGATCGTCTCAAGAAAAGTTAAATATTTTTTTAACGAATTCAACAAAAGTTAAATATAGAACAAACACTGATAAATTATTCTCTTCTCATTTGCTAAATGGAAAAAAAGTGACTTTTCCTCTTTAATTTCCCTCTTTAGGACAATATACAATTCTCTCCTGTAATCATACCTTGATAAGTTGCTCTTTGACCATCCTGATGGCCGATTTGGTATCATCAGATTCTGCATATCGCCACATCCAGAAATACAGAAAGTACTGGAGTTTGATGGCTGGACAAAGAAAACCATACCCATAAATAATCGAACAACATAACCATGAAGGCTAAATTAATAAAAAAATCCAACCTTTCATATCAGTAGATAGTGTTTCACAGTAGTATACAATGTTGCATGAACCCTAGAGGAATAAAAGGATGCTAGACCGGAGTAGAAATAGAGTACCTTGCGTACGGAAGGATCGGATCTCTCAAATCCACGTCGGCCTCCATTTGCTTGAACGATGTGGGTGACAGCCGCTGGTACTGGTGGCTTGGCCACTGCTGATGATCCATGCTGCGGCAGCGACGGCGTAAAGGAGCTCCATGGCAACGCCATCGCGGGGATAGGTGTAGTCCGCGGCGAGCGGAGCAGAAGGGGGAGGACAGGTGAACGCCGCAAGTGATGGCCCACGGCGAGCAGACCGACGCCCGAAGCAGCAGGCAGCTGCAATTCCATGGACGAGAGGTGGTCGGTGGGGTGCAGGCCGACGCCTGGGGCGGCAGGTGGCGGCGGGGGCAGCAGCACCGCCACGGAGGAGTGAGGGTCGGTGGCGCGTGGGCCGACGCCCACAGCCGGTGGAAGTGGCGGCGTTGGTGACACCGCCATGGACGAGTAGGGGGCGGTGGCGTGGAGGCCGACGCCCGCAGCCGCAGGTGGTGGCGAGGGCAGCTCCTGCCCTGTCGATAGGTGGTCGGTGGGGTGCAGGCCGACGCCCGCCGCCAGTGGTGGCGGGGGCAGCGGCATCTCCATGACCGAGTGGTGGTTGGTGGCGAGCAGACCGACGCCCGCAGCCGCAGGTGGTGGCGACCTGGCCGCTGCGGCTGCACTGCGGCAGCCCGCAGCCGCAGATCCGCCGCACGGCAGCGGCCACATCGTGGTGGAGGAGCCGGCCCAGGCGGGCGCCACCATCTCCAGTAAAGCGGCAGTCCGCGGCGAGCGGAGGAGATCAGGCGACCGCCGCGAGAGGTGGCCGGCGGCCATCTTCCCCCGCAGCGCCCCAATCATTGGTAGTAGCTGTAGGGTTTAGACGGGGGACGCGGTGAGGAAGAAGTGGCCGAAACAAGACAAGACGGTGTCCTAGTGGAGAGTTGCCGTGTCCTAGTGGAGAGTTGCAGGGGCAAAGGAGACAGCAAAAGCAAAAATGCTACTCCTACACACTCCTCCTACACACCAAGCGCGCACACAGCACTCGCATTTCAAAATATTGTCCAAGTCTTTACCTCAAAAAAATATTACAGTTTTTGCTATAGCCAAGTTCCAAGCCCCCCTCCCACCCCCTCTTTTTTTTTTTGCTAAGTCCCAAGTTTTGCTATGATGTAGGTATGGTAGATTTAACACGCATATGGCTAATTCAGTTGTGTATACATGGGAAGTTTATCCTTTCGTGTCGAATTTGAGTGTATAACTGTATATATATAATGAAGGGACCAGCTCGTTCTTTCTGACCGATGTGCATGTGGACACGCCTTGTTCCTCAGTATCTCAGTTCCGATCGTTCGATCCAACCTGTAGTTGCTATCTGCAGCAGGTTCAGCTTCGAATTTCTGCAAGCGTTCCCAGCAATAATGAAATGCGCGAGAATGCTGCTCCATCCATCAGTCATCAGGAAGCGCTCTACGAGCTACTAGCTAGGATATATTGACGGTCGCCAGCGCCCAGCGCAGGATGCGGCGGTAGACGCGCTACCCCCGGCTGCCCATTCCCACGGGAGTATATGCATGGTCCGACGACCACGGTCAAATAAAAAGCAAGGATCTGAATCTGACTATTCTAGTGCTGACAATATTGTATTTCTGAGAATACATAATGCATGATTTCATAATGTTTGTCTTACAATTTGATGAAAGTTCACCATTATTTCATGTGGAGCAGCGCCAGCAACAATTTTTATCATGGGTCTTTATGGAAAGTTCAATTTCTACCTGCATCAGCATGTGACAGCAAACACATGAATTCCCAAGCGAATAATGAATCGGCTAATCTGCTTCACAAGATGGTAAGACACAAAATTAAAATGCAATAGTACCTCATGATAGCGATTGTAAGGCTAAGAGTCAATGTGTCAAACAACTAGTACTCCCTTTTCTCCATGTCGTGGTGTGACACCACTACACCTTTGTACGTTAGCAGTTAGCTAGTCCACCCCTTGAAATTACCCTTCATGTCGCTGCATCTCTTGGAAAAGAGAATGCTACCCCGGTCGAGCGTCTGAGCGCTCAGCTCGCGTCGGACGCTCCACGGCCCATCTCGCACTCCACAGCTCGCGTCGGACGCCGCCGTGTATCTCGTCGCCACCGTGTATTCTGATAGCGTGGCTAGACGAGAAGCCCTGCTGTTGCT
The DNA here is from genome assembly GCA_008326285.1 of Oryza officinalis. Lineage (NCBI taxonomy): Eukaryota > Viridiplantae > Streptophyta > Magnoliopsida > Poales > Poaceae > Oryza > Oryza officinalis. The sequence goes on along the minus strand of BDMV01000004.1, from coordinate 30,218,146 downwards.
TTTGTACGACAGGGGCACCGCAACCACCAACTCCTAGGTTGTGTATATTTGTTGCACTTTTTCACGTAAAAAAAAACTCCATATTTGTTGCCTTTGTTGTATTCCAGTGTTTCATCGTGTGCAACACGATGTTTTCTTCCATGTTACACATAGCTAGCACAGGGTCTTAAGGCTGAGTTCGGCACTTGTGGTAATAGCACCGCACAGTGTTTTTTTTTCGGGCACGCTTTTCAAACTACTATACGGTGTATTTTTTTGCAAAAAGTTTCTATACAAAAGTTGCTTAAAAAAATCAAATTAATCTATTTTCAAAAAAAAATTAGTTAATACTTAATTAATCACGCGCTAATGGGTCGTTCCGTTTTCCGTGCGCATGTGTGGTGTTAGTAACCACAGGAAACGAACACAGCCTTAAGGTTGCAAGCAGTTTCCTTTTAATGTTGCATTTGACTAAAACATTTTTCTGCTAAGCTATAAATCATTTTTCACCGAGTAATAAAACATCTGAAATAATTTTGTTATAACAATATTGATAAAACATCTATAATATTTTTTCTATACTAGCAAAAATGTCTGTGCGTTACAACAAATGAAGATAATTTTCTCGATTGATAAAATCTCTGCGAATCTATGATAAATCGAAAGAAGACCAACAAAACAATGACAAACCAAAGTCAGAAATCATATGTAGTATTGAATCCAGTTGCGCTCGCTTCATGTGTCATCGCACAAAGAATCTCTTATGTACATCTTTTTATAGCCTCATAAATCAATCGGGTAGCTATTCCATAAGTTGACGCGTGTGTATTTTGCTATATATCATCGATCAAATGTTGAAATTTTAATTAATCAATTAAAAACCTTCACCGCAATAATATAATCCTGGGAAAATTCTTTTTCCCTTTTCTTTTCCTTTTTCTTTTTTTTCTTCGGGCCGTCGACCCATCTCCCTCCCTTCCCGGGCCGGCCCAAGGCCGCGCGCTGCCCCCGCCGTCCCCCTCCTCTCCCTTTCCCCGGGCCGGCCCAAGGCCGCGGCCCGTCACTAAGTCCGCCCCGCCTCCCTCTCCCTCCCGGGCCACCGACAGGTGGGGCCCACCTGTCGGGCCATCCTCTCCCTGGTCGGCCGCCCCACCCAGCCGTCGCCCACGCCGCCCGCGCCTCTCGCGTCGCACGCGCTCCACAACCGCTGCCACCCACCTCCCCGAGAAGCGCGCGCCGTTCGCGTCTTTTTTCCCCACTCCGCGCCCCCTCCCCCGCATCGTAGAGCCTGGGATTCGCAACCGAATCCCGGCCCTCTCTTCTCTCTCCTCCCCAACTCCGACGAGGAATCCGGGGGCCGTCGGCCAAACCCTAGCCCCCGGACCCCTATAAAGCTCCTCCCCGCACTCCTCTCTCTCTTTTTCCCCTAGCGCCAACCTCTCCCGTGCCCTCTAGCGCCGCTGCTGCCATCATCTTCTTCCTCTCCAGTGAGCACCCTCCCCCTCCATCTCTCTCTCTCTCCTCTCTTCCCGCCGCGTCGCTCGCTCGGTCGCCGCCCGACTGCCGCCCGCGCGCGCTTGTGCCGTCGCGTCCAGCCGCCGCCTGTGCCGGCCGTCGCCCGCGCCGGCCGCCCGCGCGCGCCGCCGCGCCATGGCCGCTCGGTTGGCTACGCCGGGTCCCCGCGTGGCTGCCGCGTTGGCGCCGCCGCACCCGCCACGTGGTTGCCGCGTGTCCGCCGTGTCGGCGCCACGTCGGCGCCACGTGGTGCACTGCCGCCGCCGGCCGGTGGACTCGGTCCACCGTGGACCGGGGCCCCGTGCCACCGATAGGTGAGGCCCACCTGTCGACGCCGCTGCCCCTCCCCGTTGACGTCAGCCCTTGCGCCGATGACGTCAGCCCTAGGGATTATTGCGCAATAAATTGAATAAGGATTTTTCTGTTTATAGTAGAAACACAGTTAATCATGTAAAATTCATAACTAATTCATCCGGATTCCGTTTGAGTCCATTCAAGTTGTAGAAAATTCATAAAAATGCCTAGAATCCATTAAAAATGGTTTTGTTCTCTATTTCAGTAGACTTATAGCATGTTTGCTTGTGTGCTTTGTTTTTCGTTTAGATTCCGGTAATTCTCACTCTCCGGTTTACTTCGAGGTCGTTGTAGAGGCCGATCCAGCGCAAGAGCACGGCAAGTCATGCTTATTCACTTGAACATATTGTACCTAAATTGCGAATGTCTTATTTTTCTCTAAATATTGCATTGTTTTATAATGTCATTTATGAGTTTATTTACCTATTGTACTCAGCCTTATGTTCTAAATACCTTGTTCCTTTGATAGCTTGGGAAGTAATTTGAGTAGATGCTAGGTTAGGACCTGCTTAGCCCTGCTTAGAAACATTAGTACACTATTGGGATAACTAATATACCATTATTATTTAATGATGGATATTTAATGGTAGCTCACGATGGTTAATCGTAAATGATCAATTAATTGGTCCAACTAAAACCTGATTAATGGTGGGTTGTGAGCACATGGTTTTGATGGTCGTGCTCATGACGATTAAGGACCGGTTCGCGGGAAACCCTGGAAGACTTACCGTACTTTCCACAAGCTTGTATGAGTAATGACTGGGCTTGTAGTATGACTTTTCCTAGCCGACGCATCCAGGCAAGGGTGGGCGTGATGGGGTTGGGTCAACGGGGGTTTACTCGTTGATCAACTGCCGAATTCACCTATGCACGAGAGGGGGCTACCTGCCTTGGTTTAAAGGTGGGGGCGAAACCTGTGGTGTGGTGCGCTTGGTTAGGGAGGGTTGTGCGAAGGGTCCTGTTCCAGTCCTTTTTCGGTGTATCATGGTGGTATGCCGGCGCACGGTAACGTGTCGTGGGGCTGTGTCTTGTGGGTACAGTTGTACACATTTGATCAGAGTAGAACTATTCGAATAGCCGTGCCCACGGTTATGGGCGATCAACCAGATTCACCGTAATTAGTTATACTTCTAATAACCTGACTTAATGGAATTGGTGTAGTTCAGGTGGTGGATTGGGCCTGTCACAATGTGGTGTAGCGTTGGGCAGTGATGGTTCAATTTTGATTAATTAACTTAACTGTTTTACCGCATTCAACTAATGTCTTTAAATGTGTTTTCATGCAAATAAACCCCTTCAGCCTCCTTTACTATTACTCGCATTATTATTCCCTTTCCGATATGACTTGTTGAGTACAATGGGTAATACTCAGTCGTGCTCTATTTTCCCCTACACCAGAGTTAAAATACGTGTTCGATGGGGACTACTCAGAGGAGTAGGCTTATGGTTGTCGTAAAAGATGCCCGTGGAATGGTGTTGTCACGCTGCGAGCGTCTAGTTTTCTAAAATAGCTTGTTTATCTTTTTCTGTTGTATTTATGTAAGATATTTTTATGGTGGTTGTAAGACGTGGATCTGTATGTCAATTTTGTCGTTTGTGTATCTTGGTCGGTCCTGGACGGAGATTTAATGTACATTCTGCTTGAAATTCGGGTTAGCGAATCTCTAGGCCGTGACAGTACTCATCGGTATATAGCTGCAACTTACGGACGGTCATGCTTGCACCATCCTCGTAGTGTCCTATGTTGCGTATGAGAAAGGCCGTAAACTTTACCGACGGTAAAGCCTGTTTGATCGGGTTCGCCTCAAAAGATGGAGATTTCCATCGTCCTTCGAGCCCGTTATATCCATCAAAAGGAGAAGATACTAGTAGTACTACTTGCATGATTACACCTTGACACTCGATATACGATTCTTTATTTCTCAGTACATGATGTTGGGATCAGATTATGTGTGAAGTCATGGGAATTCGTGGAACTCAACAAGAGAAATCGATTTGGTGGCCGTGCAAATCTGCGACATTTTCTGGTTTTCCATTTACGCTCAACGTGAATAAAACCTACCTGATTTATAATAATTGATGTTCATTAACTCCTAAAGCTTAACATACAAGTCGTCGGATTTAATCTCGGTCGCCGATGATGACCGGTCGACAAGCTTCCTCGGACGTTTTTATCTCGAGTTTTATGGATTAGCTCCGATTTTGGGAAAAACGGAAAGACGAGATCGAGCAGATTAAAAGCCCTCAACCGATTTTGAGAGATCGAGAAAGATTTGGTCGGATTTGATGGGGGAGGATCGGCTATGGCATACGAGCACGGGACTGTCTTCTGTAGATTGAAGACGGTGATTGTGCGAGCTGGGCCTACGGCTTCACTTGTTGGCTAGGCCGAAGAGAGGCTTGCAATTTATTGTCCAGCTCTTAATAGTTGTTGTATCATTGAAAAAATATTTTTACCTGTTACAACACAAGAGAATTTTTTCTAGTATGTTATATATGCTAAACTTTTTTTTGTCATAAGCATTGGGTAAGACCCCTGTCCAGCTTTACCCGTATTGTCCTAGAAATCTGGTTACTGTCTGAAGTAATGTCGGTTTAGAATTTATTTTATATGTTGTGAGGGTAATTACAAGTAAATCATAAATGTTAAAATCGCAGGTTCATAAATAGAATAAAATAATATTTATATTTTTAAAAGTCACCCAAATATAATCATTCGGTGACAAAATTTTAAGCAACATTTCTCAAAAATAAATTAATTTAAGCAACATTAAATGAGATGTTTGCGTATGTGTGGGTGCCTGGGCGGCCTCCTTTCTACTAATTTATAATAATAATGAAATTGACCTAAATAATCCAGGCGATTCTGCCCAAATTTCGTGACGGTACATCAGCGGACCTGTTTACTCTATAGTCACTCCAATGTACGAAGTATTATTACTTATAAATATATGTATATGCGTTGTTGTGACGGAGAAGGTACGTGTAGTAGCTAGTGAGTTGACAACACGATCATTATTATCAACTTGACAACACTGTCACCCGATGCTAGTGGGCTACTAGTGGAGTAGTACTCCTAGCTATAGTAGCTATAGCTTCGCTTGGTCGCGTCTCGCGTACGTGCCGCTCCCAGCAGAGAGAAATAGAACATTTCCTCCGAATCCGTGTATAGGCGCGTCCAATAGACTCGGTTTAGAGTAAGGATAACAGTGAGCTGTATAAGAGTAAGTTTAGAGTAAAGATAACGTATTTTAATATTATAAATTTAAATAAATATCTGTATAAATTTGTATATGTGTCACATTCAATACTAGATTAACTTATTTTGAGATAAATGAAATAGTAAAGCTCACAATTAGCTATAAGTTTATGGTAGAGTTAATATGTATAATAGATTAGCTATATTTTTCATCCATCTCTCTTTCACATACTATGAATTTAATTCATATTTCTTGCAGCATGTGTGAAGCTACCTCCTGTATAAGAGCCTAACACCTTCACTTTTTTTTCTCTTTCACATAAGCTTATAGCTCAATATTATCTTTGCTCTAAGCAAGCTATATGCTTTGTGGAGCAAGATAAAAAAAGAAGTGTTAGCTCTACACATGCTTCAAGAAATATACATTAAATTCACAGTGAGAGAAATAGAGAGAAAGAAGAAAAAACTAATCTTATAGCTAACCTATTATATATATGTTAGCTCTATAACAAATTTATAGCTAGTAGTTAGCTCTACTATTAAACTTGCTCTTAGGGTATCCATAATCCTATAAAACTAATATATCACGGGATCCCGTTCATACAATATTAATTTGATATTTATTGGTACCAGATCATATACCTCATATGCATTAGTCGATACCCGTCAGGTGATTTGCGGTAACAAGTCAGGTAACAAAGCAGCCGATACACCTCGGTATCATGTCGATACCCCGTCAATAGCAACCAATAGCTATTGGTATTAGGCTGAATCAGGGTTCACAATTTCGACGAAAACTGATTGAATTCTGCGAAAAACTGAGGTTTCGATGTGGCTCAGAAGTACTAGCCGTCTGGAATTTCAATAGGTTTCATCCAAATTCAAATTTGAATTGATAAAAAAATCAAATAAAATCCAATAAACAGTATGATATTCATAGAGTCTATTGGGATATAAATTTAGCAAAAAATTGGTGTATTCCATGCATTTCTTGAACTGTACAGTAGGAAAGGAAAGAATAATTATTTAGAAAAAGGAAAACCCTTTCATGGGCCAAATTTCATGTAGTAATGAAATGGACTTTAATATTATGTATTGGACTCTAAACTATGTATGTAATGGACTTTAATATTTAGGTGATGGGCATTTTATTTGGTGAATGGTTGGTGAGTGATATGTATTGCCTTGTATGAATATGTATTACATATTGTGTGTATGTCAATGGGAGGTTATCAAATTTATAAGAAATGGCATTTTCACGATTTTTCCCAATTATCTAACATTTTTTCTATATTTTACTGATAAAAACAAATTTGGTTTTCTCATCGGTTTTTCTAAGATATCGGCGGACTTTTTGATGAAACCAGTCGGTTCTCAGTATGCCTCGTCTTCTAGTTTTCGATTGAAATTTCGATGGTTTCTGTCAGAATTTCGCTAAAGCCGATAAGTTTTCGCAAACATATCTGACGGAGTGTTAGCTCCTCAACGGGGGACAGAGAGGGCCCCCCTTTGTGAGTTCGGCCAGGGGCGCAGGGTGAGACTCGTCCCTTCCTTGATTGCACCAGAGAGAGAAAAAGACAGGGACATAAGCGCTTATACAGGTTTGGGCCGCTGAGGAGTGTAATACCCTACTCCTGTGTGTGGTGGATATGCGACTGGAAAAACCGGGGATACAAGTGTTTGCTCTCCCTTTTTTTCCTGTCTATCTCCCCTCCCCCTACTTAGGCCTGGGCCTTCTTTTATATATCAAGGGGCTACCACATGGGCCAAAAGGCTGCCTAAGACAGAAGGAAAACATTCTTTTACATTTAATAGCTGTCTCGTTGCTTGACTCGAAAGCCACACGCACAGAAGCTGCAGCAAGGCCTTCGTCCGATCAGGCGGCTGATGCGGGGGGCTCCCGTGTCAAACTCCATTAAATGGATGAAGACTTTTGTGTTCCGTTCGCATCAAAAAACGGAAACCATCTGACCGGAGCTGGCATACCAACTCCGGCTGAGGGACGAGAGGTAAAAGGCTCTCATCATTCCGATGGGACGGGGCAAGACGTGCCGCACGTCGCTTGACGCGCGGGTAGCGTGCAGGCACCCTGCCGCCGTCTAACCCGTGATCTGACCGGTCTACGACCGGTCAATCATCATGACCAGTCGTAGACTGGCCACGCACGCGCCACGCCGCATTAAATGCGGCGTGGTGCGCTTGCCTGAGCCGCCATTAATGCGGTTAGGTGAGCTCTGGCCACGCTCACCTAACCTCGCACACGCGGCACCAGCGCTGAGGGGGTCGGGGCGACCCAACCCTTGGGGAAGGTCTGGGAGCGGCCCGACCCTCGGGGGAAACAGGGAGGGCAGCCGCCATGTTACCCCCGGGCCCGACCCCTCCGGGGGACGTGCCACGTGGGCGCAGGGGGCCGCTCGTCCCTTTAGTCTTGATACCCCCGGGCCCGTATCATCGACAGTAGCCCCCGGCGTTATGCTTGGTCGGGCCTTCTCAAGGGGCGCCCAGGTTTAACGCCACCCCTCGGGTCTAGTGACACGTGGGCCTGGGTCCCTGGAGCAAAACCCCAACGGTCGCGGTTCCATGCTGTCACGCCCCAAACTAGCCCCGAACGGAAGCCAGAGTAAGGCGCGCCAAATTAACCTGTAAACCTGTACCAGTCCCAGGAAACAGTGCTGGTACAACAGGAAGAATGAATATTACAGCGACAGAGGTCTCTTTATTAAGTGTAGAGTTACAACCAAAGTTGGAACTGCGGACAGACCCTGAGTTCGCAACTGCATTACAAAAAGGCAGAAGCGGAGACAAGCCCAAAAGCCACAAGCATGACTTGGGAACTAAGCCGAAACCCTACTGCAGCTCGAAGTCTGCTTGCTCCTGGAAGAACTCCTCATCTGCCGGGTCCATCTCTTCTTCTTCGAGAACTGGGGGGGGGGGTTAATATATAGAGCAAGGGTGAGTACGGGAGTACTCAGCAAGCCAGGGGAATTTAGGTGTTTAATGCAAGCTTCAGAGGAGAGCTGGTTATTTTCGCGTTCGATTTTATTTTAAACCCTTGGAAGCAACTAAGCGAGTGCTTCTCGACGGCACGAATGAGATGGTGCATCTCATCCGACCGGAGCAGTGAAATGTATGAATTGATTTGTCCACACGAATGGCTCCCTGCCAATCGTTACCTGGACCTCCCGAGTCCGGCTGTTCTCGACAGCCACAAGTTCAACATAAGAGGATTCCCATTCACCACAGCAGTTCACAAAAGTAGTAGACAGGAAAACTACTCTAAGGAATCACCTCACATCTGCCCATAACCGTGGGCACGGCTGTTCGAACAGTTTGTTAACCTCTGCAGAGGGGTACACTTTACCCACACGACGTTACTAACCCGGGTCACCCAGCCCGTGCAACGCAGCCACGTCTGGCGACCTTGGGGCTTTCACGACAGGGCATTTCGAAAGCCGACTTAGGGTCATCTTATGCCAACGGGAGGGGTCCCACGGACCAACACCAGGTTACCACCCCGGCGAATCCACTTGTCCCTTGGCATCAAGACTTCTCTGGCCTAGCTAGTTACTCAGCTAGGGGTGTCCCATTCACCCATATGGTCGCACTTGTTATATGCTCGGATGTAATTCCCAAGGAATCGGTCCTTAAAAGCGACCACACAAGCATCCCGCCCAGGAATGGCATTGTGTCGTGAGTTTTATTTTTTCAAAACTCCTTTTTCTTTCACAAGGCACCGACCCAAGTGTCGGGTTTTCCAAGGATTTTGTAAACCCAAATTTTACCCAGTTTGATCATTTTAAATTTTGAGAGGGGGCCTCGATATTCGTACGCGAGGTACGAATACCGAGACTTAACTTGACTGGCGACAAGGGTGTGTAGGTCATTCAATAATCAAGGAAGTCAATGCTGCAAGTGGGTAGGGCCTGCCGGCTGTATCGCAAACCGCGGCCAAAGTGCCATGTGTAACCTAGAGAATGCATAACTTTCGGGAAGGAAAATACTTAATTTCAAATTATGGGCTCAATTGATCAAAGATGACTTGCCTTGCTCGAGATCTTGAGCTTCCTCCTCGAAGTCCACGCACTGCGAGTCTTCTGGCTCCGAAGCTACACGCGAAACGAGGTGACTCAACACAACGGTAAAAGGAAACCCTATTAATGACCACTAGTTGTGCCATTAGATAGATCTTGATTTTTCGGATTTACAGGAGGTGGAACGGAGTCAATCGGACGAACGGATGAAGAGATATGAATTTCTTAAGGTTAAATGATTTTTTGACTAAGGGAAAAGAATTAATAAATCCCTTGAAAAAGGAAAGGAGGAGGGGCATGAATTGGACTTTATTTTGGGAGTTTAAGTGTGGCCCAAAGCAAAAGCGGGCGCTGCCAGGCAACGTGGGCTAGCGCATGAGCGAAGTCGGCCCGCGGCCGAACGAGGCGCGCGCGAGGGCAGCTGGTCCGGTGGCGAGGCACGGCCCAAGGGCCGGCGCGAGCACGGCCGAGCGAAGCGGGCTGGCGTGCGGGAAGGGCGGCCCAGGGCCGAGCGGTAATGTGGGGAGAGGCCAAACGGCCCGGCTGGCGAGGCGCGGCCCATGCGGGCGAGGCAACCGCGAGAGGATAGGCCGTGTGGGCCGGACCGTGGCGTGGCCCACGCGGCGAGGCGGATCGGTGGACCGAGGTCCACCGCGTGGGGTCCTGAGCGGGACCCGCCTGTCGGCGACCCGACTCACGGGGGCAAGGTGCACGGAGGGAGGAGCGGCAGCTGGCGCTCACGTGGCGCCGACCTGGCGCCACGTCGGACAGCGGGAGGAGGAAGAAGAGGGCGCCGGCATCCAATGGCGCGCGACGGCGGAGGCGCTCCAGGACGAAGGGCGCGAGTTCGGCGAGGGGAAGGGCACCGGAGCGGAGAGTGGCGCATGAGAAGGTGAGCCAACGGCTCGGATGCGCCGGAGAGGGAATGGCAACGTCGAATCGCGGTGGCGCACGTCGCCGGCGGCGGAAGAGGGGAATTTCGCCGGAGTGGTTAGGGGTCGATTCGACGGGGAGGGGGCACATACATGCGTCCACGAGCTCGTCCCAAGCGTCGGGAGGGGCCGAGCGGCATCGGAGAGGGTGGGCGATAGCGCGGGGAGCTCGGCTCCGGGCGGCGGCAAAGCGGCGAGTAAGGATGGCCGCGACGGCGCTAACGGCGGTTCTACCGCGTCTACGCGCATGGGAGATACGGCGGCGAGCTAACTAACTAGCGCCTAGGGGAGGAGAAGACAACGAAGAGGGGGAGAGAGAGAGAGTACCGCGGGAAGGCGGTTCGCCGTGAAGGGAGGCCGACGGCGCGAGACGTGATTGTCTCAGCCTCGGGCCGAGGAAGGGGAAGAAGTGGCGGCCGGAGTCCACGTCCCGCGTCCTCGAGCTCCGGCGGTCGCGGCGGAAACGGCGGCGAAATTTGGGGTATTCGGCGGTGGGAAAAAGCGCGGCCGAGTGAGGGGGAGGCGGAATTTATAGCTGCTCGGCCGTTGGCTTCGTGGAGAAGGCTCGCGGCGCGGTCACGCACGCGGGCTCGCGGTCGCCGGCGCGGTGCCCGAGCGGCGGCAGCCATTGCCGAGCCGAGAAGGGGAAGAGAGGAAAAGGGAGGGGAAAAGGGGGAAAGTGGACTTGCCTCTCCGGGGGGGGGGGGCACGGGCGGAGAAGGGAGCTCCGCGCCCCGAGCTTGGCCGCTAGCGGCTTGGAGCGGCGCGGGCGAGAGCTCCCAGGGCGGCGGCAGAGCTACGGGAGAGAGAGAGAGCACGGGGCAGCGAGCGTGCGCGTGAGGGAGAGAGAGAGAAGAAGCGTGTGCGCGGCCGGGCTCTACCGCGGCACGTGCGCCGCACGTGCCCGGGTGTGGGCGGCGCGGCGGGGCTGGCGTGGACTGGGACGGCACGGCCCAAGGGGAGGAGGGGAGGAAAAAGGTCGGGAGGGAGAGGGAGAACGCGGCCGACCGAGAGGAAGGTGGCCCAAGAGAAAGCTGAGGGACGCGAATTAGACTTTTGCCGAGGAATTAGGTTTGGAAGGATTTGGAGTTTTGGATTTGAATTTTGGGTGGTTCTTTTCTCCGGGATTCGAGCTGGGAGCAGAGGGAGGGGAACGAGACCTGGCACACACACGAAGCACGAACGAAGAAAATTTTTTCGCAATTAGGGTTTTGACAAATAGGTTTTCCCGCTAACGCCACGACGGAATGGGCGCTACAAACCGACCCCCCTAACAAGAATCTCGTCCCCGAGATTCAACACCTAAGGGAGCAGCTCCGGAAACTCGGCACGGAGAAGATCTTCGCGTTCCCAAGTTGCCTCATCCTCTGAGTGGTTACTCCATTGAACCTTGTAGAATTTGATTGTTTTTCTTCGAGTCTGACGTTCAGTCTCTTCAAGAACTCTGATCGGCCTTTCCTTGTAGGTCAGATTCTTTTCTAACTCAATGCCTCCCAAGTGAACCTCTTCCTTTGGGACACGAAGGAATTTCTTCAACTGGGACACATGAAACACATTGTGCACATCCGCTAGTCCTTCCGGTAGTTTAAGCTGATAGGCCACTTCACCACATCTGGCGGTGATGAGGTAGGGGCCAATATAGCGAGGAGCTAACTTGCCGGACATTCCAAACCTCTTCAAACCACGGAGTGGAGACACTTGTAGGTACACGTGATCTCCTACCGCAAACTCGAGATCACGCCTCCGGTTATCTGCATAGTTTTTCTGTCTAGTCTGTGCTGTCTTCAAACGGTCGCGGATTAACTTGACTTGCCTTTTAGCTGCCTTGAGCACATCAGGGCCAAACACTTGCGCTTCACCCACCCCATTCCAGCACAACGGGGTGCGACACTTTCGCCCAAGCAAGGCTTCATTTGGGGACATCTGGATACTAGATTGATAACTGTTGTTGTATGAGAACTCAGCGTAAGGTAGACAACGATCCCACGTGCCTTCGAAGTCCAAGGCACACGCACGAAGCATGTCTTCCAAAATCTGATTAATGTGTTCTGTCTGTCCGTCTATTTGCGGATGGTAAGCGGTGCTGAAATTCAAGTTGGTACCCATTGCCTCGTGCAACTGTTGCCAGAACCTCGAGGTAAACTGGGTGCCTTGATCTGACACGATTTTCTTTGGGCAACCGTATCTGCAAACCACGTGGGTCATATACAGGTCCGCCAACTTTTTCCCATCGTAGATGGTCTTCACAGGTACAAAGTGGGCTGCTTTGGTTAAGCGATCCACGATTACCCAGATTGAGTCATACCCGCTAGGGGTTCTTGGTAAGCCGGTAATGAAATCCATACCGATCTCTTCCCATTTCCACTCGGGAATTCGGAGTGGTTGTAACAAGCCGGCCGGTTTCTGGTGCTCGGCCTTCACTCTTTGGCATACGTCACATAGGGCTACATATTCGGCAACATCTCGCTTCATGCCAGCCCACCAAAAGTATTCCTTGATGTCTTGGTACATTTTGGTACTTCCAGGATGGATGGAGTAAGCAGACTCATGGGCTTCTCTAAGAATGAGGTTTCTTAACTCCCTTTTGACTGGCACGCAGATGCGGGATCTGAACCAAACCGTACCCTGGTCGTCAATGGTGAATCCATTGATTCCTTTCTTACGGATCTTATCCTTTATCTCTTTTATGCTTTCATCTTCTCGTTGCGCTTCTCGGATTTGAGCTTCTAGGGTGGGTTTCACCGTGAGATTGGCAAGTGCTCCGGACTGGACCACAGTCAATTGCAACTTCTCGATTTCGTGACATAGGTCCTCCTGGGTCGGCCAACCTAGGACGGTGGTGCAGTAGGCCCTGCGACTTAACGCGTCGGCGACCACATTGGCTTTTCCGGGATGGTAATGGATACCGAGGTTGTAATCCTTGATTAGTTCCAACCATCTTCTTTGTCTCATATTCAGTTCATTTTACGTAAAGATGTACTTGAGGCTTTTGTGGTCGGTGTAAACTTCACATCTGTTTCCAATCAGGTAGTGACGCCAAATCTTTAGAGCATGAATCACGGCTGCCAGTTCCAGGTCGTGTGTAGGATAGTTGACTTCATGGGGCCTAAGTTGTCTTGAAGCATAGGCCACCACCTTTCGGTCTTGCATCAGGACACATCCCAGACCTTGCCTCGATGCATCACAGAAGATCTCAAAATTCTTTCGGATGTCTGGCAGAGTGAGCACGGGGGCGGTCGTCAATCTTTTCTTGAGTTCTTGGAAGCTGCGCTCACAGGCTTCCGACCATTCAAACTTCTTTTCTTTCTTTAGCAGCTCCGTCATTGGTCGGGCCAGCTTGGAGAACCCTTCAATGAACCTTCGGTAGTAACCCGCTAAGCCGAGGAAACTACGGATCTCAGACACCGTCTTGGGTGAGTTCCAGGCAAGGACGGACTCGACCTTGCTGGGGTCCACTTCGACACCTTCGGTGGAGATGACATGGCCAAGGAAAGCTACTTTGTCCAACCAGAATTCACACTTCGAGTACTTGGCGAAGAGCTGGTGTTCTCGCAACTTTTCCATTACAATCCGTAGATGATTTGCATGATCTTGTTCATTCCTTGAGTAAATTAATATATCATCGATGAACACCACCACGAACTTATCCAGGTAATCCATGAAGACTTTGTTCATCAGGTTCATGAAGAAGGCTGGGGCATTGGTGAGTCCGAAGGACATTACCGTGAACTCGTACAGGCCATACCGTGTTGAGAAAGCGGTCTTGGGAATGTCTTCTGGCCTGATCTTAAGTTGGTGATACCCCGATCGTAAATCGATCTTGGAGAATACCTTGGCTCCTTCTAGTTGGTCGAACAAGTCATCAATCCGTGGCAGTGGGTATTTATTCTTTATGGTTACCTCATTCAGGGCTCTATAGTCAACCACCATTCTTTCAGAGCCGTCCTTCTTCTTTACTAAGAGCACCGGGGCTCCCCAAGGGGACGAACTAGGTCGCACGTAACCTTTGTTCTGGAGTTCTTCGATTTGTTTCTTAACTTCTGCAAGTTCGTTGGCAGCCATTCTGTATGGTCTCTTGGCGATAGGGGCCGTGCCAGGGGCAAGTTCTATGGAGAACTCGATCTCTCGATCGGGGGGCATACCGGGTAGTTCCTCTGGGAACACATCAGGATACTCACTGACTATGGGTACCAATTCCAAAGGAGTGGCTTGCAGGCTATCACGCCCAGAAATTCGCTAACCCGAATTCCAAGCAGAATGTGTATTAAAATCCCTGTCCAAGACCAGCCAGGGTACACAAATGACATAGTTGACATTTCAGATCCACGTCTTACAAACACCATAAAAGTATCTTACAGAAATGCAGCGGAAAAAGATAAACAAGCTAATCTAATAAACTAGACACTCATAGCATGGCAACTCCAATCCACAGGCATCCTTGACGGTAACCACAAGCCTACTCCTCAGAATAGTCTCCATCTGAAGCATACTCCTCTGGTGTGGGGAAAAAGGAAACAAGACTGAGTACTACCCACTGTACTCAACAAATCATACCGGAATAGGAATAATGATGCAAATAATAACAAAGGAGGCTAAGAGGTTAATTGCATAAAATACGCATTTAAAAACAATAGTTGAAAACAGTAAAACAGTTGAGTAAACTAATCAAAATTAAACCCATCACTGTCCAACGCTACACCATGTTGCAACAGGCCCCAACCATCACCTGAACTACACCAGTTCCAATAGGTCAGGTTATTAAAGTTTTAGCTAATCACGGCGAATCTGGTTGATCACCCATAACCGCGGGCACGGCTATTCGAATAGTTTTACTCTGATCAGAGGTGTACAACTGTACCGACAAGACACAGTCCCACAACACATTACTGTGTGCCGACATACCACCACGGTATACTGGAAAAGAAGCTGTGACAGGACCCTTCGCACAACCCCTCCTAACCAAGCGCACCACACCTCAGGTTTCACCCCCACCTTTACACCAAGGCGGGCAGCCCCTTCTCGTGCCTAAGTGAATCCGGCAGTCAATCAACGGGTAATCCCCCGCCGACCCAACTCCATCACGCCCACCCTTGCCTGGGTACGTCGGCTAGGAGAAAGTCATACTACAAATCCAGCCATTACCCATGCTGGCTTGTGGAAAGTACGATAAGTCTTCCAGGGTTTCCCGCGAACCGGTCCTTAATTGCCATGAGCACGACCATCAAAACCATGTGCTCACAACCCACCATTGTTCAGATTTTAGTTGAAACAATTATTTAATCATCCACGATTAACCATCGTGAACTACATGAAATGACCAACACTAAGTATAGTGAAGCATTAGTTTTCCCTTTAATGTGCTAAAGTCTCTAAGCAGGGCTAAGCACGAGCTAACCTAGCGACTAGTCAAATTACTTCCCAAGCTAACAAAGGAGTATGATGATTGAAATAAAAGGCTGAGTACAATAGGTAAATAAACCCATAAATGACATTATAAAAGCAATGCAATATTTAGAGAAAAAATAGGGCTTTTGCAATTTAGGTACAATATGATCAAATGAATAAGTATGACTTGCCTTGCTCTTGAGCTGAGTCGACCTCGACAACAACCTCGAAGTAAACCGGAGCGTCGGAATTACCAGAATCTAAACGACAAACAAAGCACACAAACAAACAGGCTATAAGTCTACTGAAACAGAGAACACAACTATTTTTAATGGATTCTAGACATTTTTATGAATTTTCTGCAACTTGAACGGACTTAAACGGAGTCCGGATGAATTAGTTATGAATTTTAGAAGATTAACTGTGTTTTTACTAAAACAGAAAAATTCTTAATTAATTATTGCGCAATAAACCCTAGGGATGACGTCAGCGCTAACGTCAGCCGAGCTAGGGCTGACGTCAGCCGCGGCAGCGGCGGCGAGCGGCGACGTGGCGGCCACGTGGCACGCACGTGGCGCCGACGCGGCAGCCACGCGGCGGCCGAGCTCGGCCGAGGCCGGCCATGGCGCAGCGGCGGCGCAGAGCGGACGCGGGCACGGGTGTGGACGCGGCGGCGGTGGCGGCTCACGCCGGCGCGCCGCGGAGCGGCGGCTCGCGCACGCGGGCGGCGCGGCGGCGTGCGGCGGTGCGGCGCCGAGAGGGGAAGGGGAGGGGTGGCGGCGGCGGCGCTTACCGGCGGAAGAAGGCGGTGGCGGCGCTAGGGTTTGGGCTAGGGCTAGGGGGTGGCGGCAGCGCAAGGGGGGGAAACGGAGGGGAGGGAGAGGGGCGGCGGGTTTTATAGGGATGCGGGCTAGGGCACGGCGCGGCGGCTCCGGGTTTCTCGCCGGAGTCCGGCCGGCGCGAGGAAGGCGGAGAGAGGCGGAGCGGACTTTTCCTCGGGCCGCGGCCTTGGGCCGGCCCGAGGGGAAGAGGGGAGCGGCGGCTCGGCTTGGGCCGAGGGGGAGGGGGAAGCGGCCTGGGCCGGGAGTGGGAGGCGGCCTGGCCGGCCCGGGAAGGGGAGAGAGGGAGGAAGGGGAGGCGCGGCGGCCTGGGCCGGCCCGGGAAGGATGGAGAGGTGGGCCAGCGGCCCAAGAAGAGGAAAAAGAAAAAGAAAAAGAAAAAGGATTTTCCCAGGGATTTGTTTATTGCGGTGGAGGGTTTTTAATTGATTAAAATTATTTCTAGGGCTCTGAAAATTCCACTAAAAATCCTGTTAGTGTATTTTTACATGGGGAACTCAAGAAAAATCCCACCATGCCTTTTCCACTTGATTAAATATATTTTCAATTTAGAATTTTGCTCTAGGTTAAAAGGAAAATTTATTTTGAATGACTTGTCTCTCGAATTTTAACCTGGAAAGCAAACTTCGGTGTGTGACACAGGCTATTTAGAGTTGTTTGATTTCCGGAAGGAAGAGGAGTGAAACGCACTTGCTTTCCTCCGGGTCCCCGTAGGGTGATGGTTCTTTCGGCACAATCTATTTGTCCTTTGTGCTTAGCCAACCAATCCATCCCTAGGATGATGTCCAACCCTTGGGAGGCTAGGACTATAGGTTTGACTGCGAAGCTAACCCCTTCAATTTTTAGGTCAACCTCGGGGCATAGTTTATCTGCCCTTATATCCCTTCCAGGGGAATGCACTACCATAGGTACTTGTAAATTTTGGGTTTTCCAACCATTTCTTTTCACAAAAGCTTGCGATATAAATGAATGGGAAGCTCCTGAGTCAAACAGAACTAGTGCAGGTATGGAGTTGACAGAGAACATATCCATCACCACGTCGGGTGCCTCTTGGGCGGTTTCAGCTTGAATGTGGTTCACCCGGCCTCGTCCAAAGTTGTTGGAGGCGTGGGAACCTTGTTCACTTGCCTAAGTGACTGGGCGGGACGGAGCAGGGACTGGGGTTCTGGGGGAGCTAGCATTGGAGCGTCCAGAGTTGGTGTTTCCTTGGTTTTGAGGACACTGTTTGGCGTAATGTCCCATTTGGTTGCAAGTGAAGCACTGCACATTCTCCATTCCTGAGGGCGACTTAAAGGAGGTGACGCTGTTTCCTCCAGCGTTGCCACTCGAGGCACGCTGCTGGGGCGATGGAGTTGGGCGAGGCATCGGCGGACGGGGAACAAAACCCGTTTGCCGACTAGCTTGAGGAGTAGGTTGGTGTTACTGCATGGGATGACCAACTCGAGGACGTGGCGCCCCATGGGGTGGGTGCGCTTGTTGAGTGGACTTGCGTTTCTTGTATTCCTCAGTTGCCTCCTTTCTGGCATCCTCCAGAAGCAACGCCTTGTTGACCATATGCTGCAAGGTGGGGAAATCGTGGGCAAGCAACTGGATTCTCAATCCTACCGCGATTCCCTTCAAGAACTTCCTGATCTTCTTCTTGTCAGTGTTCACTTCCTCAGGAGCATACCGAGCCAATTTATTGAAACGACTCAAGTACTCATTGACACTTCCTATACCCTGTTTCAATCGGTTGAATTCTTCTTTCTTCATGTCAATGGTGCTTTCGGGCACATGAGCTGCGCGAAAGGCATTGGCAAACTCTGTCCAATCAATATTGGCGGAGTCCGGATGGGCATTACAGTAATTTTCCCACCAATCGGAATGGTACACTTTACCCACACGACGTTACTAACCCGGGTCACCCAGCCCGTGCAACGCAGCCACGTCTGGGTGACCCGGGTTAGTAACGTCGTGTGGGTAAAGTGTACCCCTCTGCAGAGGTTAACAAACTTTTCGAATAGCCGTGCCCACGGTTATGGGCAGATGTGAGGTGATTCCTTAGCGTAGTTTTCTTGTCTACTACTTTTGTGAACTGCTGTGGTGAATGGGAATCCTTTTGTGTTGAACTTGTGGCTGTCGAGAACAGCCGAACTCGGGAGGTCCAGGTAACGATTGGCAGGGAGCCATTCGTGTGGACAAATCAATTCATACATTTCACTGCTCCGGTCGGATGAGATGCACCATCTCATTCGTGCCGTCGAGAAACACTCACTTAGTTGCTTCCAAGGGTTTAAAATAAAATCGAACGCGGAAATAACCAGCTCTCCTCTGAAGCTTGCATTAAACACCTAAATTCCCCTGGCTTGCTGAGTACTCCCGTACTCACCCTTGCTCTATATATTAACCCCCTCAGTTCTCGAAGAAGAAGAGATGGATCCGGCAGATGAGGAGTTCTTCCAGGAGCAAGCGGACTTCGAGCTGCAGTAGGGTTTCGGCTTAGTTCCCAAGTCATGCTTGTGGCTTTTGGGCTAGTCCCCGCTTCTGCCTTTTTGTAATGCAGTTGCGAACTCGGGGTCTGTCCACAGTTCCAACTTTGGTTGTAACTCTACTCTTAATAAAGAGACCTCTGTCGCTGTGATATTCATTCTTCCTGTTGTACCGGCACTGTTTCCTGAGACTGGTACAGGTTTACAGGTTAATTTGGCGCGCCTTACTCTGGCTTCCGTTCGGGGCTAGTTTGGGGCGTGACACACGCGCAGCAAAGAGCCGCCACTCGGCAATAAAGGGCAGTCACCTTGTAACCGCCACATTACTCGGGACGGCGCGCAGACCGGGGCACGTCGGTCCGTTTTGCCAGGGGGACTAATGACGGCGCTTTTCACGGTAACCGTGCACAATTAACACGGACACGATCTGCCCCGCCTCGACCGCAATGGCCGCACGACTGGCGCGTGTGTCGGAAGCGGGCGAGTGGGGCGAGTGGAGGAGTGGGTGCGAGAAACGAGGGGACGAGTTAGTGGGCGCGGGAAACAAGGAGCCGAGCGCGGTGAGGGTGAGGGTATAAAGGGCGCCGAGGAAAGGATTTGCTTCCTTCCTCTCGCCACTTTTCCTTCGCCTCAGCCAACCGAGCCCTAGCTCCCTCGTCTTCCTTGCTCCCTTCTCGCCGCTCGCACTCATTTTTGCGTTCCTCTTTCGCCGACGACATGACGCGGAGCTCCGCGCCGCTGGACGGCAGTGTACTGCCACCCTCTCGCATCACGAGTGAGAGGCAGGCCGGGCTACCGCGCCAGTTCATGCCGGCGTCGACCGGCCGGGAGGTGGTCGTGCTGGGCGAGGGGCGCCCGGCGCCGCGCTACCCGAAGCGGTCGATATTCTTTCTTTCTTTTGCCAAGGCGGGGCTGATCCCGCCGTTCTCCACTTTCTTCATGGATGTCCTGGAGTTCTACGGGCTCCAGATGGCGCACCTCACCCCCAACGCCATCATGACGCTGGCCATCTTCGCGCACTTGTGTGAGATGTTCATTGGGGTGTGCCCATCCCTTCGGCTGTTCTGATGGTTCTTCACCGTGCAGCCGGTATCGCCGCCGACGGAGGTCGGTGGCTGTTACTTCTAGCCGCGCAGGCAGGTGGCGAACCGCTACATCCCCTGTGTCCTGCGCAAGAAGTGGGACAACTGAAAGGGCGACTGGTTCTACACCGCCCTCCCCGACGAAGTGCGCCTACGACTCCCGAGCCGGCCGCCGGTGCGGGCGCCAAGTTGGCGGGCGACGATGGAGCTGGCGGACGCCTACGATGCCGTCCTGGACTGCTTGGCCGGGTTGCAAACTCTGGGGCTCACGGGCGCCATGGTGTTCGGTGACTACCTCCGCTGCCAGATCGCGTCGCTCCGGCGACGCGACCGCGGTGCTTGGGAGTAGACTGGCCCCGAGGACCTCCTGAGGACCCACCAAGGCCGCAAGTGGGATTGGGACCCCGAGGACCACAGGATGGTGGTCCAGCAGGTGCTAAACCTTAGCGCCGTGGAGTTGTCCCTCATCCCTCTGGGGATCCTCCCCCTCTGCAGCGACCCGAAGCGCGCCAACATCCTGGCCATCATGCAGACGGTCGGCACCTCGGGGGACCGGGCCCACCGTGGCAGCGACAGCGCAGGGTGCAGCCACGGAGGAGGAGGAGAGCGACCTCCTCTCGGGGGGGCCACATAGTGGGGCCCCGCGGCGGGGGTTCGGGGGGCAGCCGCGTCTGCCGACGCCAAGGGGAAAAGGAAGCAGGGGTAGACCCCTCCTCCGTCTCCTTCCCACGGGGACGGGGCGGAGCGCGCCGGCAGCTGGCGCCCAGCGAGCGACGTACAGACGTCCCTGCCCGAGGGTAAGAGGAAGAAGAAGCGGCTCCGCAAGATGGGAGAGACCGAACCATGCAGGGAGAGCTTCATCAAGCCCCCTGAGTGGTCTTTCAACCGCCTGCCCCGCAGGTACGATGTCACGCCCGAGGCGATCGATCCTCTATTCCTCGGGCCCTTTATTTGGCTTTTATTTGTTTTTCTGGTACCTCAGCGAGATCCCGTCCCGCGGCGCTCGGGGCGGTGAGCCTTCCCACCAATCCAAGGCCGGCCGGCCCACGAGCGGCGGGGCCAAGGAAACGACGGCCGGCCGCAAGGCGCAAGGCCTGCACCTCGCGGAGCTCGAAGCTCGCGGTGAGGCCCTGGCCGAGGTGGCCCACGAGGTGGAGGAGAAGAGGCAGACGGCGCTCGTCGCCACCACCGTCATGGACGAGGCGCGGGCCTATCTCTGCCTCCAGCACGGGGTCTGCGCGGCGGAGCTGGAGGAGAAGCTCGATGCTGCGCGCGGGGTGCTCGACGCCGCCGTAGCCCGTGTCACACCCCGAAGTTTGCTTTCCAGGTTAAAATTCGAGAGACAAATCATTCAAAACAAATTTTCCTTTTAACCTAGAGCAAAATTCTAAATTAAAAAAATATTTAATCAAGTGGAAAAGGCATGGTGGGATTTTTCTTGAGTTCCCCATGTTAAAATACACTAACAGGATTTTTAGTGGAATTTTCAGAGCCCTAGAAATAATTTTAATCAATTAAAAACCCTCCACCGCAATAAACAAATCCCTAAGGATTCTTTTCTTTCTTTTTCTTTTTCTTTTTCCTCTTCTTGGGCCGCCGGCCCACCTCACCTCCTTCCCGGGCCGGCCCAAGTCGCCGCCCGCACCTCCTGCCTCCCCTTCCTCCCTCTCTCTCCTTCCACTAAAAATCCCCCTCCCGGCCCAGGCCGAGCCGCCGCCGCTCCCCTCTCCCTCTTGGGCTGGCCCAAGGCCACGGCCCGAGAGGAAGTCCGCATCACCTCCCTCCGCCTTCCTCGCGCCGGCCGGACTCCGGCGAGGAATCCGGAGCCGCCGCACCGCGCCCTAGCCCGCGCCCCTATAAAACCCTACTCCCCACGTCCCCCTCTCCGTTTTCCCCAAGCCGCCGCCGTCCCCCCTAACCGTAGCGCCGCCGCCGCCTTCTTACCCCGGTGAGCCGCCGCCTCCTCCCCTCCTCTCTCTTCCTTCGGCCGCCGCCCGCGCCGCGCCGCTCCGCTCCGCCGCCCTCGCCCGCGCCGCCGCCCCGCGCGCGCAAGCCGCCACCCGCGCCCACGCTGCGCCGCCGCCGCGCCATGGCCGGCTTCGGCCGGACTCGGCTGCCGCGTGGCCGCCGCGTGGCTGCCACGTCGGTGCCACGTGCGCGCCGCGTGGCCGCCACGTCACCCTCCCCGTCGCTGCCGCGGCTGACGTCAGCCCTAGCGCTGCCGCGGCTGACGTCAGCCCCGGCTCGGCTGACGTCAGCACTAACGTCGCCGCTGACGTCATCCCTAGGGTTTATTGCGCAATAAAAATTATTAAGGATTTTTCTGTTTTAGTAAAAACACAGTTAATCTTCTAAAATTCATAACTAATTCATCCGGACTCCGTTTTGAGTCCGTTCAAGTTGCAAAAAATTCATAAAAATATCTAGAATCCATTAAAAATAGTTTTGTTCTCTGTTTCAGTAGACTTATAGCCTGTTTTCTTGTGTGCTTTGTTTGTCATTTAGATTCCGGTAATTCCGACGCTCCGGTTTACTTCGAGGTTGTTGCCAAGGTCGACTCAGTGCAGGAGCAAGGCAAGTCAGACTTATTCATTTGATCATATTGTACCTAAATTGCAAAAGCCCTATTTTTCTCTAAATATTGCATTGCTTTTATAATGTCATTTATGAACTTATTTACCTACTGTACTCAGCCTTTTATTTCGAGTATTTTGTTCCTTTGTTAGCCGGGGAAGTAATTTGAATAGTCACTAGGTTAGCACATGCTTAGCCCTGCTTAGTAACCTTAGCACATTAAAGGGAAAACTAATGCTTCACTATACTTAGTGTTGGTTATTTCATGTAGTTCACGATGGTTAATCGTGGATGATTAAATAATTATTTCAACTAAAATCTGAACAATGGTGGGTTGTGAGCACATGGTTTGATGGTCATGCTCATGACGATTAAGGACCGGTTCGCGGGAAACCCTAGAAGACTTATCGTACTTTCCACAAGCCAGCATGGGTAAGGGCTGGATTTGTAGTATGACTTTTTCCTAGCCGACGTATCCAGGCAAGGGTGGGCGTGATGGGGTTTAGTCGGCGGGGGATTACCCGTTGATCGGCTGCCGGATTCACCGAGGCACGAGAGGGGGCTGCCCGCCTTGGTGTAAAGGTGGGGGTGAAACCTGAGGTGTGGTGCGCTTGGTTAGGAGGGGTGTGCGAAGGGTCCTGTCACAGCTCCTTTTCCGGTGTACCGTGGTGGTATGTCGGCGCACAGTAATGTGTTGTAGGACTGTGTCTTGTGGGTACAGTTGCACACCTCTGATCAGAGTAAAACTATTCGAATAGCCGTGCCCGCGGTTATGGGCGATCAACCAGATTCGCCGTGATTAGTTATAAGCTTAGTAACCTGACCTAATGGAACTGGTGTAGTTCAGGTGGTGGTTCGGGCCTGTTGCAACGTGGTGTAGCGTTCGACAGTGATGGTTTTAATTTTGATTAATTTACTCAACTATTTTACTGTTTTCAACTATTGTTTTAAATGCGTATTTTATGCAATTAACCTCTTAGCCTCCTTTGTTATTATTTGCATCATTATTCCTATTCCGGTATGATTTGTTGGGTACAGTGGGTAGTACTCTGTCTTGCTTCATTTTTCCCCACACCAGAGGAGTATGCTTCGGATGGAGACTATTCTGAGGAGTAGGCTTGTGGTTACCGTCAAGGATGCCTATGGATTGGAGTTACCATGCTGCGAGCGTCTAGTTCATTAGATTAGCTTGTTTATCTTTTTCTGCTGCATTTCTGTAAGATACTTTTATGGTGTTTGTAAGACGTGGATCTGAAATGTCAACTATGTCGTTTGTGTACCCTGGTTGGTCCTGGATAGGGATTTTAATACATATTCTGCTTGGAATTCGGGTTAGCGAATTTCTGGGCGTGACAGCCCGGGAGCGGAGGGCGGCGGAGACCGAGGAATCGACGCGCCGGCACGAGGAGGCCCTGGAGGCCCGCACCATGGCTCTGGAAGAGCGCACCGGCACGCTCGGGGAGCCGGTCTTGCGCTTACAGGCGGCGGAGGCCACCGTGCGTCAACGGGCCGAAGCCCTCGACCAGCGCGCCCGGGCGCTGGAAGCACTGGAGGAGCGCGCCCATGCCCTGGACGCGCGGGAGGCAACGCTGGTGGCGCACGAGGCCACCGCCCTGGAGGTGGAGTCCGCACTTCGCCTCCGCGAGGACGCGGTCGCCGAGCGGGGGCGCACCCTCGAGGAGGCCGAGGCCATGGCGCGGCGCTTGGGGAAAGATCTGCGCCTCCGCGAGGAGGCGTGGAAGGAGCATGACGGGGGGATCGCTGAACACGAGTCCACCATCTCTCGTCGCGAGGTGGTGGCGCGCCGGCACGACGACCAACTCGCCAAGCGCGAGGAGGCCATCGCGGCGCGCGAGCGCCACCATCTGGAGAGTGCCCGCGTCGAGAGGGCCGCGCTGGAACAGCGCGCTTTCGAACTCGAGGCGCAGGCAAAGGAACTGGACGTACTGGTGCACAGCGGCGGGGTGGCCGCGGGCTAGGACGACCGGGCCGCCCGCCTCGCGGCCGCCGAGGGCGCCGTCGCCGAGCTGCAGGGTGCCCTGGACTCGTCCGCCGGGGAGCTCGAAGCTCTCCGGCTGGCGAATGAGGTGGGGCCCGGCATGCTGCGGGACGCCGTCACTCGTTTGGACCATGCGGGGCATAGGGCGGGCATATGGCGCGGCAGACACCCCAAGTACGCCGCCAACTAGGGGGGTCTCGCCCACCGCCTCTCGGAGATGGTCGGGGACCTGGAGAGGCTCCTCGAGGAGACTGTGAAGTCTTCCTCGAGGGACCTCGCACGGTGGGCGGTGGAGCTCGTGCTGGCGAGCTACCAGGCCGGCGATCCCGACTTCTCTTCGTGGGTAGTGTTCGAGGAGTTCCCCCCCGGGACCGAGGCCGACGCGCGCGCTCAAGTTCAGGAGGCTGCCGACGAGATCGTCCACAGCTTCGAGGGGATGGCCCCTCGACTCGTCTTCGCTCTGGACTCCGATGGCGGCGATGACGGCGGTAGCGACGGTGAGGCTGGTGGCCGGAGCGCCTCAGGCTGAGCGGGCGGGGCCGACCCCTGAGCTGCCGCACGCCTTTATCTTTTCTCTTTTTGTTTTGAGGCCTCCGGGCCATGCTTGTATATACATTTCCTGTTACTTCTCTTTACCTGCAATGAACAAGTTTTTAGCTGAATGTTAATTACGCCTTTTTTTTTTGCGCATGATAAGACTGGCCTGTCTTGTGATCCCATTGAGCTTGGCTTGAGCGGGGGTTCGGGCTCGGGCCTCGGCCTCAAACAGCAAGGGTCGGTGCTAAAGCCTTGGGGAGTTCCACGTGTCGAGGCTGGCCAGGCCGGGAACGCGGTGACCGGGGGTTAGTGGGGACCCGATTATGGGCCATTACTGATTCCCCCCGGAGTTCACCGCGTCCCGGGGCACGGCTCGGTTCTGGGCCCCGTCGGCGTCTGGGACGGCCTGAGCTGCCGAGGGTAGGAACGAGCACTAACGAGCCAACTCAAGCCAAAGTACCCAAAAGGGAAGAGATAACGCAGGCACAGTCTTAGATAAAAGTCAAGAAAGCTTGCTATTAAAATACAGAAAGAAACACATATAAATATATATAGTGGGAGCCCCCGGCCAAACCCGTATGCCCGAGGGGTCATGCGGGGTTGGCCCGAGCCCAAGGCACAACTCTCGACCCCTTTATGCGTTGAAGCGGCGAAGATGCTCGATGTTCCACGGGTTAGGCAGCTCTGTGCCTTCCTCCGTGGCCAGTCGAACCGAGCCCGGCCGGGGGACGCCGATCACTCTGTATGGTCCCTCCCACATTGGTGAGAGCTTGCTCAATCCAGCACGCGTTTGGACGCGGCGTAGTACGAGGTCATTAATGCTGAGTGATTGGGCCTGGATGTGGCGCTGATGGTAGCGCCGCAGGCTTTACTGGCACCACGCGGCTCGTAGGGCCGCGCGCCGCCTTCGCTCTTCTAGGTAGTCGAGGTAGTCTCGGTGAAGCTGATCTTGATCAGCTTCGCTGTACATGGTGGCCCGAGAGGACCTCAGGGTGAGCTTGGATGGGAGGACCGCCTCCGCGCTGTAGACCAGGAAGAAAGGCGTTTCTCCTGTTGCTCGACTTGGGGTAGTCCGGTTTGCCCAGAGCACCGCTGGTAACTCCTCGATCCATGAGTCCCCATGCTTCTTGAGGACGTTGTAGGTCTTGGTCTTAAGGCCCTTGAGGATTTCCGCGTTGGCGTGCTCCACTTGACCGTTGCTTCTGGGGTGGGCGGGGGAGGCGAAACAGAGCTTGATGCCCATGTCGTTGCAGTAGTCGCCAAACAGCTCACTGGTGAACTGGTGCCGTTGTCTGTAATGATATGGTTGGGCACCCCGAACCAGGCAGTGATGCCCTTGATAAACTTGAGGGCCGAGTGCTTGTCGATCTTGATGACCGGGTAAGCCTCGGGCCACATGGTGAACTTGTCGATGGTGATGTACAGGTACTCGTAACCGCCTGGGGCCTTCCTGAAGGGACCTAGGATATCCAGCCCCCAGACCGCAAACGGCCATGAAAGTGGAATGGTCCGCAGGGCCTGGGCCGGCTGATGCGTCTGGTTGGCGTGGAACTGGCACGCCCTGCATCACCGGACCAGGTCGGCTGCGTCGTGGAGCGCCGTCGGCTAGTAGAAACCCTGGCGAAAGGCCTTGCCGACCAAGGTGCGCGAGGTGGAGTGGGCTCCGCACTCGCCTTCATGGACATCGGCCAGAAGCTCGATGCTCTGGTCCCGAGGGATGCATTTTAGGAGGACCCCGTTGGCCCCGCGCCGGTAGAGGGCCCCCTCTACCAGCACGTAGCACTTGGAGACGCGAATGACGCGCTCACTCCCTTCGCGATCCTCGGGTAGAGTCTCATATTTGAGGAACGCCTGGATCTCGGCCATCCAGGCGATCTGTCTTGGGGGGTCGGGCTCGACCCCCTTGGGCCTTGAGGGCTGGACTCCGACGGGCCCCGGGGGTACCGTGGTAGTGCCCGGCTCCCTCGGGGGATCGAGACGCGCCGACGGCTGGGCAAGCCTTTCCTCAAAGGAGCCCGGTGGGGTCGGGGCTCGTGAGGAGGCGAGCCTTGAGAGCTCATCGGCAAGCGCGTTGTCCTGCCTGGGCATGTGTCGAAGCTCTAACCCATACGTCGCACCTCGCGAACGTAGGCTTCCATTTGTGGGTCGGAGCACCGGTACTTCTTGGAGACCTGGTTCACGACTAACTGAGAGTCACCTAATACCAGGAGGCGGCGGATCCCTATTCCGGCCGCCACTCTGAGTCTCGCAAGGAGTCCCTCGTACTCCGCCTTGTTGTTGGTTGCCTAGAAATCTAGGCGAACCAGATATCTGAGGATGACCCTGCTCGGCGAGATCAAGGTGACCCCAGCGCCAGCGCCTTGGAGGGCGAGGGAGCCATCAAACTGCATCACCCAATGGGCGGCATGAGGCTGCCGCGAGGGACCTGCCTCGGTCTCGGGGGCGGAGAGCCCGAGGTCGAATTCAGGAGTCAGGGTCTACTCGGCCACGAAGTCGGCGAGGGCCTGACTCTTGATCGCGTGGCATGGCTCGAAGTGCAGATCGAACTCAGAGAGTTCGATCTGCACTTCGCGATGCGCCCACTTCGCATCAACTCCAAGGCCCACTTCGCGATGCGCCCATTAACCTCCCGATTATGGATGACATCGCCGAATGGAAAAGACGTGACCACGGTAACTGAGTGACTTTGAAAATAATGGGCTAATTTTCTGACGGTAATTAAGACTCCATATAGTAGTTTTTGTACCTGGGGGGTAACGTGTTTTGGATCCGGCCAGTACCTCGCTAACGAAGTAGATCGGCCTCTGAACTTTTTGAGCTCGTCCTTCCTCCTCGCGTTCAACGACCAAAACCGCGCTGACCACTTGCGGAAACGTAGAGCAACAAGGGTTCTTGCGGGTAAGGTGACGCCAATATGGGTGTGTCGATGCGAAAAACACACACTGGCCTGGGAGATCTGCTTAACTCCAGTGCAGGTCCAAATATTTCTTTCGGATTCTAGGCGTGCCAATTGGTTTGATCCTGTAACCAATAAGAAACAAAGAAAGAAAGCACAGTTAAATCTACCAATGCTAGCCGATCGGCTGGCTTGCCGATGACATATCATTGAGCATTAAACCGATGCAAGATGCATTAAATCGGCTATAATAGATAAATCAAGATAAAGCTAAATTTACTCAATCGGCTGTAGATATCAATAAAATATAATCTAAGTCTCAAAATATACTTAAACCAAGTGATTGGGATAGATCGGACAGGGCGTCGAGACAGTATAAATCACTTATGTCTAAATATATTATAAGGCACAGATTATATATATTCGTAGCATAGCCGATTAGGTAAATCTAACATGTATCGGCTAGTATTCCGATACTACTTTTTACAGAGATATTACCATGAGCAAAACATATTAAACAACTATCAGACTATCGTTAAGATGATCCTAACCAGATTTGACAACAAGCTCAATATGTTTTGTTATGTTAATATCTCGATATAAAGGGCAGATTTAATATATCAAGACAACAAGATAATTAAACCAGGTAAGATTGGCTGAAACCCCGACACTACCTCTATTAGCAATCATAGACAGGCTAGAGATTATGGTTCTAAACATGATTTAGTAGGTCAAACCTAACTGATGCAGCACTAAATATGTAAAGAAACATAATGTCTAGATGATCAAGTCGATGAAAACTTTTTCGAGATGGTAGATATACTATATAATCTAAATAAATAGCGATATATAGCCCTATCGGCTGCTTTCTGTGAAACAGACATCAACTGATCTAGGTTATATACCGATATCAATTCAGATTACACAATATATATGATAACTCGACGATTCACATAAACAGGATTAGAGTGTCATGAAGATGAAAGCACTAATCCCGAGAGCGCAAGCCGCCATAACAAGTTTTACCTCTTGCCGGAGATCGAAACCGATGCAGCCCAACTCGGAAGCAAGAACTCGTCGAAAACAGTAAAAGAGTAAAGGTGGCGATGCGCCGAAATTGTTGTATTGATTGATTGTCCTATTTACACGAACCTGAGTTCAATTTATACCCAGAACTACACAATATGTCCTTGTCGGACACGACTCTTATCTCTATTACAACTCATATTAAAGATAATTCCCTAATACAAACTCTAACCGACAATATCTATCAGGAAACTAACATTATATCCTAATTAATAGATACAATTCCCTTTTTTTGGACCCAATCCGTACGTGGCAATCTTCATGAAGCACATCAACCGAACCCGACAATGATTCTGTTATCTTCTCATCGGAATCGGCTACATCGGCTAACCTTGTCTGATTCTGTCTCAGCCGATGGACACGATAGCCGACTCGGTCACCAGTCGATGCATACCGTAGCCGATTCGGCCACCAGCCGATTCTTGCTCTGTTTTGATAACCGCCAGCTTCCTCCAAATCCGCTTCGATTCTATCTTCAAATCCAATACTCGATTTACCAAATTTGGTCGTTAACACATGCCTGTTAACGACCAAATTTGGTAAATCAAGTATTGGATTCGAAGATAGAATCGAAGCGGATTTGGAAGAAGTTGGAGGTTACCAAAACAGAGCAAGAATCGGTTGGAGGCTGAATCGGCTATGGTGTGCATCGGCTGGTGACCGAGTCGGCTATCGGTTGAGACAGAGTCAGACAAGGTTAGTCGATGTAGCCGATTCTGATGAGAAGATATATGGATCATTGTCGGGTTCAGTTGATGAACTTCATGAAGATTCCCACGTGCGGATTGGGTCCAAAGAAGGGAATTGTATCTATTAATTAGGATGTAATGTTAGTTTCCTAATAGATATTATTGGTTAGAGTTTGTATTAGGGAATTATCTTTAATATGAGTTGTAATAGAGATAAGAGTCATGTCCGACAAGGACATATTGTGTAGTTCTGGGTATAAATTGAACCCAGGTTCGTGTAATGAGGAACGAATCAATCAATACAACAATTTCGGCGCATCGCCACCCTTTCTCTTTTATTACTTTCGACGAGTTCTTGCTTTCGAGTTGGGCTGCATCGGCTTCGATCTCCGACAAGAGGTAAAACTTGTTATGGCGGCTTGCGCTCTCGGGATTAGTGCTTCCATCTTTATGACACTCTGATCCTGTTTGTGTGAATCGTCGAGTTATCATATATATTATATAATC
Organism: Oryza officinalis; assembly: GCA_008326285.1. NCBI lineage: Eukaryota > Viridiplantae > Streptophyta > Magnoliopsida > Poales > Poaceae > Oryza > Oryza officinalis. Next base: position 30,188,074 of record BDMV01000004.1, on the reverse strand, counting down.
TGAATTGATATCAATATATAACCTAGATCAGTTGATGTCTGTTTCATAGAAAGCAGCCGATAGGGTTATATATCGCTATTGATTTAGATTATATAGTATATCTACCATCTCGAAAAGGTTTTCATCGACTTAATCATCTAGACATTACATTTCTTCACATATTTAGTGCTGCATCAGTTAGGTTTGACCTACTAAATCATGTTTAGAACCATAGTTTCTAGCCTGTCTATGATTGCTAATAGAGATAGTGTCGGGGTTTCAGCCGATCTTACCTGATTTAATTATCTTGTTATCTTGATATATTAAATCTGTCCTTTATATCGAGATGTTAACTTAATAAAGTATATTGAGCTTGTTGTCAAATCTGGTTAGGATCATCTTAACATTAGTTTGACAGTTGTTTAATATATTTTACTCATGGTAATATCTCTGTATAAAGTAGTATCGGAATACTAGTGTTAACAACGAAATTTGGTAAATCATGCATTGGATTCAGAGTTAAAGCCGAAGCCGATTGGAGGAGATAAGCGATTACAGAAATAGAGTATGAATCGGCTGCAAGCCAAATCGGCTACGGTGTGCATCGGCTGAAACAGAATCGGACAAGGATAGCCGATGTAGCCGATTCCGATGAGGAGATGGCAGGATCATTGTCGGGTTCGGTTGGTGTGCTTCTTGATGGTTGCCGTGTGCGGATTGAGTCCGAAGAAGGCAATTGTATCTATTAATTAGAATATTTGTTAGTTTCCTTTTATCTTTAGGAAAGTGTGTTTAGCGTCCCTTAAGGACTTTATGTTTTTCTTTTATCTTTAGGAAAGTTTCTTTCTTGTCCTACAAGGACTAGTATCTCCCCATGGGTATAAATATGTACACCCGGGGTTATTGTAATCTATCAACTCTCGATCAATACAATTCGGCGCATCGCCACCTTTTACTCTGTTACGGTTTATTTATTAACCGGCGGAATTTGGCACCTGACGTGGGGCTGCATCGGCTGTCGATCTCCGGCGAAGGGGTAAGTCCAATGTTCCGTCGGTTCAGGCAATTGTATCATCTACGTCAGCGTCGTTCAAGGCTGCATCAGTACATTCGACCTCTTGGATTGCTCTGGTTTGGATAATATATTTGCCTGGCTATTTATCATATGTCTTCTGTTAATCTAGTATTAGCATCTCGATTTAGTTTTATCGGCTGCTTCTCGTTTTAGGGTTTCTGCCGGTATCGGCTAAATCGTCTTGCTAGATTAGATTAGCTTAGGCATCTACCACCCTGAAAATCAGTCAAGGGCTTGATCATCTAGATACTGTGTTTCTTTACATACTTAGTGCTGCATCAGTTGAGTTTGACCTACTAAGTCGTGCTTAGAATCATGAATCTCTAGCCTGCTTTTTGATTGCCGATAAGGGTTTCATCGGGGTTTCAGCCGATGAATTATCTGGACGTTGCATCGGCTTATAAGGATTGCATATAAGTTGAATTTAGCCGATAACAACAAAGGTTTCACTGTTTAATCTAATCTTGTGGATTTTATGGTATTGGATCTATGTTAGATTCACTTCATCGGCTATGCTATGAATATATATAATCTCTCTCTTGAGATGTTTTTAGACATAAGTGATTTATACTGTCTCGGCGCCCTGTCCGATCTATCCCAATCACTTGGTTTAAATATATTTTGAGATTTAGATTATGTATCATTGATATCTACAGCCGATCGAGTATGTCTAACTTTCGTTTCACTTTATCAAGTCATTGCCGATCTAATGCATATTATCATCAGCCGATTGTCTCTTTGTCATTATTTACATCAAGTGTCAGAATCTACATTGAACACATAGCCGATAGCTCAAAACCCTATCGCTATCGGCTGTTATCAGGATCGGCTGGAAGTACTACATCGGCTATGTTGGCCAATCGATTGTTTTATCTGTCGTTTGTATATGCTGTCATCAAGATCGGCTGGAATTACTACATCGGCTATGTTGGCCGATCGGTTCTTTGATCTGCTATTTGTATATCTTGTCAGTTGCAGGATCAAACTGACTGGCACGCCTGCATCTCACTAAGATTTGGACCTGCACTGGAGCTAAGCAGATCTCCCAGGCTAGTGTGTGTTTTTTGCATCAACAACTAGCCATGTTAGGTTTACCTAATCGGCTATGCTATGAATGCATATAATCTATGCCTTATGACATATTTAGGCTTAAGTGATTTATACTGTCTCGGCGCCCTGTCCGATCTATCCCAATCACTTGGTTTAAATATATCTTAAGACTTAGATTATATTTTATTGATATCTACACCCGATTGAGTAGATTTAGCTTTATCTTGCTTTATCTGTTATAGCCGATTTAATGCATCTTGCATTAACTCAATGCTCAATGATATGTCATCGGCAAGCTAGCCGATCGGCTGTCATTGGTGGATTTAACTGCGCTTTCTTTCTTTGTTTCTTATTGGTTGCAGGATCAAACCAATTGGCACGCCTAGAACCCCGAACCCGAAAGCAATCTTTGGACCTGCACTGGAGTTAAGCAGATCTCCCAGGCCAGTGTGTGTTTTTTGCATCAACATGCTTTTGGCACGCCCGGTGGGACCTGAAGAATTTTCATCATGGTAGACCTCAAGACAACTGATGTTGACCCAGAGAATATTATTCCAATGACAGTAGACAAGTTGACATCAGAACAAATGGCAGAGCTCGAAGATATAGTGAACAAGCTTCAAAACCAGTACTTGCATTCGTTTGTCCAAACAAGATTGGGAACGGTGGTTCAGAGGTACAAAGTAGCTTTGCCCAACAATGAAGAGCCAGAGTCAAGTTCTGGGAAGGACAAAGGGGTTAAGCAAGAAGAGTCTCCTGAAGAACCCAGGAATTTGCAAGATTGAATTGACTATGCTGTGCATCATGCTTTGATCAACCAGTCAGGGGTGCTTGTCAATACTTTAACGAATATGATCAAGTCTGTGGTTGATGGTACCATTGCTGAACACCAAGCCAAGGGACCAATTTTCTTACCAGATGGGGTCTTCCCGCAGTACAGGTCGCTTGTAACCAGCCAATCAAATCCTGCCACAAACATAGCCCCAGGACAGCCGATGGCGTCAACATCGGCTACAACTCAACAAGAGGTACCAGTGTCGGTACAGAAGCAAGTAGAATTTAATCCTCATGTACTGGTCCGACAACAACCTCAGCATATAGGGCAAAATATACCTCAAGTATCAGCTGAGCAAGTTGCAGCTATGTTCAATCCCAATCAGCCAGTTGTTCAACCGATTCTGCATACACCGACAAGGCAGCAAGTACCAGTCTTACAACAACAGAATGTTACCGCCCAATTTATTCCTGATCAGCAAGACTTTAGTGCTCCACGAATGTCTCAGACCCACGCAGGTGGTAATTTTAATTATCAATATCAACCTCACTCACCACGGGTGCAATATCGGCAGAGAACGTCTCCTCAACTATATTATCAGCCTCAGTTTAATCAAGACGAGCCGATACAGCCACAACTTCAAGATGGATCTCGACAGAAACCTTGGGCCGATATGATAGCCGATGTGATGAGAGAACAATTTGGATTAAAACCAAGGGATGGTGACAATCTGTATCAGCATCCATATCCAGAGTATTTTGAAAGAGTACCATTACCAAGCCGATACAAGGTCCCAGATTTTTCAAAATTCTCAGGGCAAGACAGTGTATCAACTTATGAGCATGTTAGCCGATTTTTAGCTCAATGTGGTAAAGCATCGGCTACTGACGCTTTAAGAGTCAGGTTATTCCCTTTGTCTCTGTCTGGATCGGCTTTCACATGGTTTTCATCTTTACCATATAATTCTGTTCACAGTTGGGCCGATCTGGAAAAACAGTTTCACAAATATTTCTATAGTGGGGTTCATGAGATGAAATTATCTGATTTGACAACCATTAGGCAAAAACGTGAAGAGTCTGTTCAAGATTATATTCAAAGGTTCAGGGATATCAGAAACAGGTGTTACAGCTTGGCGTTGACAGATTCTCAGTTAGCCGATTTAGCCTTCTAAGGTTTATTAACACCAATCAGGGAGAGGTTTTCGGCTCAAGACTTTGAAAGTTTGGCTCATTTGGCTCAGAAGATAACGGCACATGAGCAAAGATTTCAAGAGGCCAATAGAGCATTCAAAAAGGTGAACTTCATTAATTCCTATATTTCTGATTCTGAGGAAGAGTATGATCCCGAAGTAGCAGCAGCCGAATGGGCAAGGAACAAGAAGGTGATTCCATGTCAATGGGTCAAGAGCTCTGGAAAAGAGGAGAGATATGACTTTGATGTCAATAAGGCTGATAAAATTTTTGATCTTTTGCTTCGGGAGAAACAAATTCAATTGCCTGCTGGTCATGTGATTCCATCGGCTGAGGAATTAGGAAGAAGAAAATATTGCAAGTGGCATAATACGGGGTCTCATAGTACTAATGAATGTAAAGTATTTCGACAACAGATCCAGGTGGCCATTGAACAAGGCAGGATAAAATTTGATGATTCCAAGAAGTCGATGAAAATCGATGGTAACCCTTTTCCTATCAACATGGTTCATACAAGTGGGAGGACAGCGTTTGGTTCTGCAAATATGATTAGTAAATATCGAAAGAGATGTGATCGGCAAGAAAGGCAATATCATGAAGATGATGATAGTTTTGATTTACATTGGAACTGCGAGTTTTTCATATTTTGCTGGGATAAAGGGATGAGGCTGCCATCAATAGAAGACTGCCCAGGTTGTGCTAATATTGACGAAAACTATAATGGGAGTTCTAGCCGATTTCATCCTAAAGAAGATCGGCTAATGCAAAGGAAGTTGCCTGTTCATCAGAGATTGGGCCCAATTCATCAAGATTATTTCCAGGAGAAGGTTGCTGAAGATGTTTCAAAAGCTCAATGGTGTCCTTCTGGGATTTTTTCTAAGAGTCAGAAGAGAAGGGTTCAAAGGATGAGGAGCAGGGAACAATTTCATGAAGCTGAACAAGAAGTCGGTCATGGCTGAAGAAAACAAGGACAAAACAAGAGTGGCGTGTTAAGAGTAAAATAGTATCAGCCGATGAGAGTGAAACCGATGAAGCGAAAAGGGTGATTAAAGAAAAGGCTATTGCTTCTTCATCGGTCAACATGGTATTTGTGTTACCCGCAGAGTTTGAGGCTAATCAAGACGATGCAGATATCATGGAAGAATCTTGTGCTAGATTGGTATTGTCACCAGAGCAAGCTGTTTTTGAAAAACCAGAGGGAACAGAGAATCGGCACCTCAAGCCATTGTATGTCAAGGGATTTGTTAATGGTAAGCCGATATCTAAAATGTTAGTTGATGGTGGGGCTGCAGTAAATCTGATGCCATATGCAACATTTAAGAAATTGGGAAGGAATTCAGATGACCTCATCAAGACTAATATGGTTCTTAAAGATTTTGGTGGCAATCCTTCAGAGGCCAAAGGAGTTCTTAATGTGGAATTGACAATCGGCAGCAAAACTGTTCCTACTACATTTTTTGTCATTGATGGGAAAGGTTCATATAGTTTACTCCTTGGAAGGGATTGGATTCATGCTAATTGTTGTATTCCTTCAACCATGCATCAGAACTTAATCCAATGGAAAGGTGACAAGATAGAGGTTGTTCCAGCCGACAGGTCAGTACATGTTGCTAATGCCGATTTATCTGTTTGGGAGATGGATGGAATTGATTGCTTATCAGGAAAAATCTGGCAAGGAGATTATCTAAAAGTGTCTGATTGTGATATACAGCCGATTGGAGATGGAGAACCCTAGTTGTTACTTTGAGGGTGTTGTGGAGGGTTCCGATTTCTATACTAAAGATGCTGTAGATGATCTTGATGGTAAGCTAGGTCAGGGTTTCATGTCGGCCGATGATTTGGAAGAAGTTGACATTGGGTCAGGAGATAGGCCTAGGCCGACATTCATCAGTAAGAATCTATCATCTGGATTTAAAATTACATTGTTAGAGCTTTGAAAGAATACAGCGATTGCTTTGCTTGGGAGTATTCTGAGATGCCAGGACTTAGCCGATCGATTGTTGAACATCGGCTTCCTATCAAACCAGGATATCGGCCATATAAGCAACCACCTAGGAGATGTAAAGCCGATATGTATGATGCGATTAAAGCTGAAATTATTCGTTTGTATGATGCTGGTTTTATTCGTCCATGCCGATATACTGAGTGAGTTTCTAATATAGTTCCAGTAATTAAGAAAAATGGCAAGCTTTGGGTTTGCATCGATTTCAGAGATTTAAATAAGGCTACTCCTAAGGATGAATACCCAATGCCGATTGCCGATCAATTGGTAGATGCTGCTTTAGGACATAAAATTATAAGTTTTATGGATGGTAATGCTGGATATAATCAGATTTTAATGGCAGAAGAAGACATTCACAAGACTGCTTTTAGGTGTCCTAGTGCAATCGGCTTGTATGAGTGGGTTGTGATGACTTTTGGATATTGTGCCTTGGACGCTATTTTTTGATGGATCGGTTTGCACTCATCGTTGTGGCATCGGTCTGGTTATCATATCACCAAGGGGGGCAAGTTTTGAATTTGCTTATATTATCAGGCCATATGCTACAAATAACCAAGCTGAATACGAGGTAGTTCTCAAAGGTTTGCAACTTTTGAAGGAGTTTGAAGCTGATGCTGTTGAAGTTATGGGTGATTCATTGTTGGTAATTAGTCAACTGGCCGAAGAATATGAATGCAAGAATGATGTATTGATGATTTATTATGAAAAGTGTCGGGAATTAATAGATGAGTTTCGGCTGGTAACATTGAGATATGTTCCTCGAGAGCAGAATTTGGAGGCTAATGCTTTGGCTCAAGGGGCATCAGGATACAAGCTGGTGGTGACCGATGTTGAGATGAGGATTGCTACAATTGCAGCCGATGATTGGAGGTATGATGTGTTTCATTATTTGCAGAATCCTTCTCAATCGGTTTTAAGAAAATTGAGGTATAAGGCTTTAAGATACGTCTTGTTAGATGATGAATTGTATTATCGGACGATTGATGGGGTGTTGCTCAAATGTCTAAGTTCTGATCAAGCCAAAGTTGTGATGGGGGAAGTTCATGAAGGTATTTGTGGTACTCATCAATCGGCTCATAAAATGAAGTGGTTGCTTCGAAGAGTTTTGTATTTTTGGCCAACGATGTTGGAGGATTGTTTCAGATGTTACAAGGGGTGTCGGGATTGCCAGAAATTTGGATCCATTCAGAGAGCACCAGCATTGGCTATGAATCCTATAATTAAGCCGTGGCCGTTCAGAGGTTGGGGAATTGATATGATCGGCCAGATTAATCCACCATCGAGTAAAGGACATAAGTACATATTGGTGGCAACCGATTACTTTACAAAGTGGGTAGAAGCAGTCTCATTGAAGAAAGTTCATTCTGGAGATGCAGTTCAATTCGTTATGGAGCATATTATATACCGATTTGGTCTTCCACAAACAATTACAACTGATCAAGGATCTATTTTTGTGTCAGATGAGTTTATTCAATCTATGGAGAGTATGGGAATCAGATTGTTGAATTCTTCACCATATTATGCGCAAGCTAATGGGTAGGCAGAAGCATCTAACAAAAGCTTGATTAAGTTGATTAAGAGAAAGATTGTCGATTTTCCAAGGCAGTGGCATAGCCGATTGGCTGAGGCATTATGGTCTTATCGGATGGCTTGTCATGGATCAATTCAAGTTCCTCCATATAAGTTAGTCTATGGGCATGAAGCGGTTTTACCATGGGAGCATGTCATCGGCTCAAGGAGGATTGATTTACAAGATGAATTGACAGCCGATGACTATTATAATCTTATGGTAGATGAGTCAGAAGACTTGGTTCAATCCAGGATGTATGCTTTACAAAAGATAACGAAGGATAAGGAACATGTTGCGCGACATTATAATAAGAAGGTTGTATCGAAATCCTTTGAGGAAGGAGAATTGGTTTGGAAGTTGATTCTGCCGATTGGAACTCGTGATAATATTTGAAAAAGTATTACCCGAGTGTTTGGATTAATTCATGATTCGGCTGTATCTTGCCGATGCATGGTAGCCGGTGTATTGACATCGCCTTTAGATGGCCGATATAAGTTATATCGCCCTTAGTATAATTTTCTTAGTATAATCGGTTGTTTCATGGTACTTTTTCTTAGCCGATTGTAATTTTGTGATGTTTCGTTCTCCATAACAAAATTAGGGGGCATATACATATATATATCACATCATTGGAGTTTCAACAGTAAAAATGGAGTTATCAAAGCAAAAATACAAGTATAGGAGTTTTATTATCATCGGCAGATTCATGTTACAAGCTTTTGAATAGCCGATATTGCCCTTTGCCTAATTTGTTCTATTTCTTCTATGGCTTGGCATCGGCTGCATCACTTCCCGGGATGACTTTCATGGATTTGTTCAGATCGGCTAAGTGTTTGATTGAAGACTTTAGCTTGGATTTTTGTTCTTCAATGGCTCTTGGCAGATCGGCAAGCTTCTGTTCTTCCAGTGACAACTCAGCGTTGCAGGCTTCTAATTCAGCAGTAAAAATGGAGTTATCAAAGCAAAAATACAAGTATAGGAGTTTTATTATCATCGGCAGATTCATGTTACAAGCTTTTGAATAGCCGATATTGCCCTTTGCCTAATTTGTTCTATTTCTTCTATGGCTTGGGCATTGGCTGCATCACTTCCTGGGATGACTTTCATGTATATATATATATATACATATATATATATATATCACATCATTGGAGTTTCAACAGTAAAAATGGAGTTATCAAAGCAAAAATACAAGTATAGGAGTTTTATTATCATCGGCAGATTCATGTTACAAGCTTTTGAATAGCCGATATTGCCCTTTGCCTAATTTGTTCTATTTCTTCTATGGCTTGGGCATCGGCTGCATCACTTCCTGGGATGACTTTCATGGATTTGTTTAGATCGGCTAAGTGTCTGATCGAAGACTTCAGCTTGGAGTTTTGTTCTTCAATGGCTCTTGGCAGATCGGCAAGCTTCTGTTCTTCCAGTGACAACTCAGCGTTGCAGGCTTCTAATTCAGCTAGTAGTTCAATTTTCCTATTCTTTAGCCGATCTATATTGCTTTGGATAGAACTTGGCCCAGAGATCATCTGATCGAGTTTAGCTTTTTCCTCGTTTATGGATTGCCGATTGGCAAGGATGGTTGTCTCGAGGTCTTTTCGCTCTCGCCTATCGGCTATCCGCTGTCTTGATCTTTCCAGCTTGTGACGATATTGTTCAAGGAAAACTGCTGGAGAGATGATTTCGGCTGCATCATCTGGGATCTGATCTTGGATATCTTCAAATCTTGCTCTAATTGATCCACAGTTGACAACCAAAGCATCAAGGGAACCTTCAAGCCGATGAGCAATATCCTTGAGGGTAGCTTTAAAGTCATCGGCTAGAGGAGCAATAGCCTTGCTGGATGTTTCTTCCTCTTCATCCATGAATTGCCTAATGTCAAAGGAGAACATATCGGCTAAGGCCTGAAAGAGACAGGGTTGTTAGTCAATAGAATATTAAGAATGGCCGATTTATATTTTGAAATACAAATATTTACAGGAATAGAAGGAATCGGCTAGTCTTCAATGTGGTGGCTGTCTCTAGCCGATGGAGTGTGTTCACTTGATTCATGTTGGATAGGAGTTGGAGAGCGGATCGGCTGTGATATAAAATGAGTTAATACTTGATGGAATGAGATTTGAATGAAGTTTTAAAAGAGGAGTTACCGATGGAGGCGGTACAGGTTTCTTCTTGGCAGCCGATTTCTTTTTCTAGAAAGGAAGAGTTAAAGTTGAGATCGGTAAAGAAAATTATGAGAGGATTAAGATTACAAAGTGCGTACCCAAGGTTAATATGTCTTGTGGATCGGAGTTGGTGGAGTTTGCTGAGGAACAGGGATGTTGGTCGCTGGGGTTTCTTCTACTGTTTCGCTCAGTTCGGCAGCTGCTTCGTCGATGGCTTTTTCTATATCTTCCTCGTCTGGGTCATTGGCTGTTACGATTTTCTGTTTCTTGGTGGCTTTCTTCTTTGCAGCCGATGGAGCGATAGCCGATGGTCTGGTTCTTTTCTTCTTTCCAATTTCAGAAGGAATCGGCTCACGTGTTTGCCCATGGAGTAGGGAAGATGACTTGGGGGCGTTGTAGCCGATGGTTGAAGGAGCCAATCCACCACCGTTTGGAGAATTCCAGCAGCATAATTGATGCTGGCTCCGTTTCTGCTGACGTGAGGAGGAGAAGACTCTGTGGTCTGCAAACAAAAGAAGAAAAGGAGTTAAGTTATTTTCTAAATTGGCTATCAATAAGGATATTGAAAAAAGAAGTATGATTACCTGTGGAACCATGTCTGTAATGATGTCAGTCAGATACATGGAAGCCGATTGGTGAAAAAGATGTTTTTTCCATTCAATCCACCACTAATCAAAGGTGGAACTCCTTTGCATAGCCAACTCAATGTTTTCCAAACTTTCAAGGGGAGGTCCTTCTATGCTCAATAGTCTATCCATCATCAGAGCCGATGAGATTTCTCCTCTGGTTTGGATTTTTCCTGAGAAGTACAAACCGATTGGCATTTGCCCCATTCCCAGTTGTCTGGCGGCACTCATAGGATGATAGAATTCATAAGATATTTGAATGTTCCTGTCTTGATGGATGCCGACAGGAAGAATACAGAGAGTGATAGCCGTTTTAAAAACTTCTCTGGATTTCTCAAATTTTTCAGAGTTTATTTCATCAAATCTGAAATCGGCTGGCAGTTCAAAATCTGCAGAACATTCATATGCAAACCAATTTCTAGAGTCTTTTGGGAATCCATCATAGAAGTTGCCAAACCAGTTGACAAAGAGTTCAGCCGAAAGTTCTAATCCAGGATATGTAGATGCTGCCTCTCCAAAGGACATACATCGTCTAGTTGTAACTTCATCTCCTTCATCATCTTTGGTCGGCTCAACTAGAGGAAAATCGGCTTCAGGTAGTGCTTATCTCTTGGCAACTTTGATCGTGTGCAGGTTAAGCCATAGTTGCAATAGCCACCAAGGTCCACCTGTGCCGATTACCGAGTTGATGGCAAGCTTAGCCGATGCAGTGTTCAGAATCTGATATAAGTAACCCAGGAGATATTTGCCTAGTGGGAACTGTTTTTTGTTAACCAGAGCTTCGGCTATATGTTGCCAGTTGGTGGTTGGACCACAACTTGAACCGCAAAACAAGAATTTTTCTAGCCACATCAAGAGAAAAGCTCTATGCTCTTTAGGGGTGACAAGGCCAGATCCCATATTCAAAGAGATGAATCCACTTCAGCCTCCAATACTTCTGGTTTTAAAAGTGAACTGGTTCTTGCTGTTTAAACTGATGGGGTTAGCCGATGAGGTGATATCCAGCCCAGTTATCATGGTGATGTCCAAAAGAGTTGGAGTCATTGGTCCTTGGTTGAAAAGGAAGGCATTCAAGGTATTGGACCAAAAATAGCTGGCAGCCGATAGCATGGGTTCGTCCTTGGTTAAATCGGCTATGGTTAAGGCTAAGCACTGAGCAATGCCGATTTCTTCCCAATGAGTTTGTTTGCTAGCCGACATCCTCTTATACCATTCAGACCAAGCTTGGACAGCCGATGGCCAGGATTTAAAAGTATTATTCCAGTGGTTTAGGCTGGGATTGGCTAGTTTGAAGGGAATCCTGTTTGTCTCAGCATTGATGAATTCAATGGGGTCTTTGTTGCCGATTGGGCCCAAGAAGTATCGGTTGGGATGAACCAAACTTGGGATTGCAATCTGATGGGAGAGATGCTACAGGAAAAGAAGATGAAAAGGAATAAATCGCAAAAGGAAAAGCTAATCTATAAATGATGATGGGATTCGGCTGATAGGGGTTACCTCAGGGAACTCGATGGTTGGAGCACTTGAAGGAGCGGCGGAGGTCGACATCGTCGGAATTGGAGTTGTTGCTGACAGGGGAATCGCCTGTTTAGTCGCCGGAGAATCCAATGAAGCTATTGCAAGAACTGAAGGCGATGATGGCTGAAGCGGTAAAGACAGGAGTAACGGCGTGAAACCTTCATGTGGTGGTTGTTATTTAAAAGATGTATGGTAACGGTTGAAACAGAAACGAAACCCTAGATCGATTCGGAGAAGGTTTGAGCAAATCCGCAACATTCCAAATATCGTGGACTTGGGGGGCATGTGTTAACGACCAAATTTGGTAAATCAAGTATTGGATTCGAAGATAGAATCGAAGCGGATTTGGAGGAAGTTGGTGGTTACCAAAACAGAGCAAGAATCGGGTGGAGGCTGAATCGGCCATGGTGTGCATCGGCTGGTGACCGAGTCGGCTATCGGCTGAGACAGAGTCAGACAAGGTTAGCCGATTCCGATGAGAAGATATATGGATCATTGTCGGGTTCGGTTGATGAACTTCACGAAGATTCCCACGTGCGGATTGGGTCCGAAGAAGGGAATTGTATCTATTAATTAGGATGTAATGTTAGTTTCTTAATAGATATTGTTGGTTAGATTTTGTATTAGGGAATTATCTTTAATATGAGTTGTAATAGAGATAAGAGTTGTGTCCGACAAGGACATATTGTGTAGTTCTGGGTATAAATTGAACCCAGGTTCGTGTAATGAGGGACGAATCAATCAATACAACAATTTCGGCGCATCGCCACCTTTTCTCTTTTATTACTTTCGACGAGTTCTTGCTTTCGAGTTGGGCTGCATCGGCTTCGATCTCCGACAAGAGGTAAAACTTGTTATGGCGGCTTGCGCTCTCGGGATTAGTGCTTCCATCTTTATGACACTCTGATCCTGTTTGTGTGAATCATCGAGTTATCATATATATTATACAATCTAAATTGATATCAATATATAACCTAGATCAGTTGATGTCTGTTTCATAGAAAGCAGCCGATAGGGTTATATATCGCTATTAATTTAGATTATATAGTATATCTACCATCTCGAAAAGGTTTTCATCGACTTGGTCATCTAGACATTACGTTTCTTTACATATTTAGTGCTGCATCAGTTAGGTTTGACCTACTAAATCATGTTTAGAACCATAGTTTCTAGCCTGTCTATGATTGCTAATAGAGATAGTGTCGGGGTTTCAGCCGATCTTACCTGGTTTAATTATCTTGTTATCTTGATATATTAAATCTGCCCTTTATATCGAGATGTTAACTTAATAAAGTATATTGAGCTTGTTGTCAAATCTGGTTAGGATCATCTTAACATTAGTTTGACAGTTGTTTAATATATTTTGCTCATGGTAATATCTCTGTATAAAGTAGTATCGGAATACTAGCTGATACATGTTAGGTTTACCTAATCGGCTATGCTATGAATGCATATAATCTATGCCTTATAACATATTTAGGCTTAAGTGATTTATACTGTCTCGGCGCCCTGTCCGATCTATCCCAATCACTTGGTTTAAATATATTTTAAGACTTAGATTATATTTTATTGATATCTACAGCCGATTGAGTAGATTTAGCTTTATCTTGCTTTATCTGTTATAGCCGATTTAATGCATCTTGCATTAATTCAATGCTCAATGATATGTCATCGGCAAGCCAGCCGATCGGCTATCATTGGTGAATTTAACTGCGCTTTCTTTCTTTGTTTCTTATTGGTTGCAGGATCAAACCAATTGGCACGCCTAGAACCCGAAAGCAATCTTTGGACCTGCACTGAAGTTAAGCAGATCTCCCAGACCAGTGTGTGTTTTTTGCATCAATAGTCGCCCACCCGTTTTTTTAATTAGTTAAGAATTGTTTTGAAGTTATTAATAAATAATTAATGATAGAATTTTTTAGAATTGATAAATTATAATGTTTAAGCTATTTTTATAATTAAGTTTCTAAGTTGTTTTCATAAATATAATTTTGTTATAATTGGATAATACCCATTTGTAATTGAATATTTGGAGAAACACATCGGATTTATAATTTATTAATTTTACATATATCCGTTTGTAATTTATTAATTTATAGAATTTTTTGTTTAGCTTGTTAAGAATTATTTTTAAGTTGTTAATAAATAATTAATGATAGAATTTTGTATAATTGATTATTTATAATTTGTAAGTTGTTTTTATAATTAAGTTTTTAGGTTTTTTTATAATTATAAATTTTTATATTTTATTAATACCCATTTGTAATTGAAAATTTGAAGAAACATATCGGATTTATAATTTATTAATTTTAGATATATCCATTTGTAATTTATTAATTTATAGAACGTTAATTTGCTTCTCGGTTATTTTGGGAAATTCGGAAAATCACTTTCGGATAGGGCCGAAAATTTCCAGAAGCCAAAATTGGTTATGTCTATTTTCGGAAATTCTGAAAATTATTTTCGAACGTCTCTAAAAATTTTCAGAACACAGAACATGTTTTTAGAAACCGAGGAGAAACATTTTTTTAGAATTGATGTTGAGCATATCCATCACTTCTCATATGTCAATGCATCATTGCTTTTAATAGAACAGTTTTCCTAACGACCCAAAGGAATGTGTCGAAACCTAATTTCGGCAATAAGAAACTGGGGGTAGCAATCAAGCGCCTAATACGATGGGTTAGTGAAGAAGAAACATTTAGACAGGTTCAGGCCTTCCCTAGGGAAGTAATACCCTACTCCTGTTTCGGTGGTTTAGTTCCGCCGAGTGATTTATTGATCTCTTGATCGGGATGTATGAAGAAAACCTAGCTATTGCTACTGTCTTCAACCTAAAGAATCCTATCCCTCTCGGGACGTCCTACCCTCCTTATATAGGTTTAGAGGGCAGGCTCACAATTTGGAAACCTAATCAACATACTATATTAGACTCCACAATATTTCGCCGTTCCTTATTACACAAGGTAACGTAATACTCAAGTCCTAGTCGGTTACATAATCACCACGCATAGCCTATCCCCTATAGTCAGTCAGATAAGCTAGCCGTGTGGGTATATGGTACCTATAATCTCCACAGGAGCCCCTGAGACCTTCATAGTCGACAAGATATCATAGCCTCAAAGAAAAATTACACACAGCCGAGTGTGTCCATAGCCAAATGCTTCCTTTGCCGAGTGCTTCCAACATCTCTGCCTAGGTCTCCCGAGTGCTTCATCTCCCAATAATCAAAGCTGTGAAGGGTTGAAAAAGCTTTAAAAATATTCAAAAATATAACTTAGGTGCATCGACTAGATGCACCTAATTAGGTGTAGCCCCCGACTATGTGTTTAGTTAAACAAACTAAGCATATAGTCAAGAACTATAATAATCATACTCATCCGAGTGAAATAAATCAATGTTTAGCCAAAGCCAAAACAATCACAAAAAATCATATAACATATAACCTGATAACCAAGGCATAGTGTATAACGATCCCGAGTTGATGGCAAGCTTACGCTATCCGAGTCATGCTGCCCGAGTCATCTCAAAGCAATCAACTCTACCACCCTCAATATATTATAAGAAATCCAAGTCAATCAAACTCATGATAAAACCTAAGCCATAATATTGGTCTTAATCAAGAAATTTTTCACCAAAGTAATAAGATAGTATTGACATAATATAAAGCCAATTACCTTTGATAAACCAAACAGCTTTAGCAACTTATGAAAAAGTTACTAAAATAGCCATAAAAACTTTACTGTTTGTCACCTTCCAAAGTGCATCGCATCAACTCCTAAAAAGTTATATGACTGTTATATGAAAGGATTTTGATAATATTAGGCAAATTACACGCGCATATTGCCAAGGCAAATTTGCTTAAGTCCCTGAAGACACGTGCAAAACCATTCCAATATCATGGGCTGTAAGCTTCTCATGGGCCTCGGCCCAAAGCAAGAAAACCTACCGATACCTTAAAAACGCCGTCGTCTTCCCCGCCGCTTCATCTTCCCAAATTTCCCCTTTTCGCGCTCCTGTTCATCAACGAATCCGGGGAAACCTAGGGCACAAACTCATCCAAATCCATCCATCCAAAAACTTCAGATTCCACCAAAATCCACCGCGCGCACCTCATTTCCAACATTTTTTCCAAAAAATCTCCAATCCCAGCACCAAATCCACTTCTCCACAACCTTCGTACATGGTGGAAGAGAGAGAAATCCCCTTCGACCAATGGGCAACCTCTGATGTGAAAGAATCCACGCTGAAGGAGATGGTGAAGGACGGAGTCCTCCCGACGAAGGAAATCATCAACTGGCGCCTAGCGTGCGGAGAAGAGTTCCCGACTCCTAACACCGGTGAGATCGTTGTATTCACACATTTCTTTTACTGCGGATTTGGTCTCCCCACTTCCGATTTCTTCCGTGGCCTCCTAGAATATTACGATCTCCAAATCTATCACCTGAACCCAAACTCTATTCTGCACATCGCCATTTTCATCCACGTGTGCAAAGCTTTCTTGGGGATTCATCCTCATTTCAATCTCTTTCGTCGAATGTTTTCCATTAAAGCCTACCCGAACAAAGACAATCCTTGTGTTGTCGGTGGTGCTGGATTCCAACTCCGCGGAACTCTCCGCAGAGATTACTTCCCTCTCCCCTTGAAATCCTCCAACAAAGGCTGGCATGCGAATTGGTTCTATATCTCAAACCCAGCCCCCAGCTTGCCCGACTTCATCGGCCTTCCACCGATCCAGCGAGCCAACTGGAACACTGTGCCCGAAGGTGATGACTGGATTGAAGCAAACAACCTTATGGCAAAAATCCTTGAGATGAAGAATAAAGGACTCCAAGGAGAGCAAATTACTCGGCACTTCATCAAGTCCCGACTGGCACCAATCAAAGCAAGATCCAAGCCGGCGTTCGAATATGAAGGTCAAAGTGACCCCAACCGAGAAGATAAGACGTCCCTGGACTTCCAAGTGCTATGCGCCCGGATGTACAAGATCTTCTCCTCAGGGATCGCCATCGACTATAGCCACAAGCTGCCAGTTCCTTCTTTTAGCCTTTTCCGGCCACCTCCAGCGGAAAGCTGCCTCCTAGCATAATCCATCTTTCAATTCTCTTATAATCTTCATTGTTTCTTAACAAAGTCTTGTTCGCAGGCAAATGCCTTAATCGTCTCTCGGCCATTCAAGGTCTATCATGATTATACACCTGCTCAGCCGACTATCAAAAAATCGACTGGGGGTCCGAAGATCAAACCCCAGGTCAAGAGCAAAAGAGCCGCAACCACTATCGAAGCGCCTAGCAAACGTGCTAGCAAGCAGAGAAAATTGATCATGGACGACTCGGACGACGACGCCGAGGAAATCCAAACTCCTGCAGCCACCATAAGCTCTCCCAGGCCAACCACCAGATCTGCTCTGAAAATCAGGAAATCCAATAGGTATTCTTCAAACAGCCAAATCTATTCAATCTCTGAAAGTCTTCTTCGAATTAACTATGATCGTCATCTTCTTCTGCAGGAAACCTCAGGACATAGATCCTACCTGGCAGGCGGAGAAATCCACAGAACAAGGGTCTCAAAACCCGATTCTAGATGAAACCGTCCCAGGGCAGGAGCCCTTGACTGACAGCCAGGCTATGCCGACTGTAAACCAGCCAGGTCCAACCGATCAAGCGGCGGCTCAAGATCTCCCGACTGAAAATCAGCCGGAAACAGAAGAACAAGCGCCATCCGTTGAAGAAAGTCCGGTCGAGGATCCAACGTCGATTATTGAAGAAATCATCCAGGATCAATCTGCTGGGGATGCTGTTGCTGACGAAAATCAAACTTCTGCTGCACCTGGTAACTTCCAAATCCTACCAATATTATTGATTCGAGCAAATTTATCTTCTGCTTTCATTTATTATACTTGGATCCAACAGCCGAAGAAGAAATCACCCGACTGAAACTTGCGGAGGACTCGGTTCCTCCAATCAAGATCGAGTGGCGGGATGCCGAGGGCAAGAAGCAGGGCATCATTTTAAACAAGCAGAAAGAGATGGAAGAAAGGGATCTGCTTGTTGCCAACCTCAACGAAGCAACCCGGCTGATGAATGTAAGGATGAAACCTTTTATGTCTTGATTGTACTAACTCTTACAACCGACTGACCCAATCTTTGTGGTGCAGAGAATATATCGCCGCTCCCTGGCTAAGTCGAAAACCTTGGAGAAGTTGGTACCTCACGTTAACTCTTTGGAGAACCTCCAACAAACTCTCAAGGAAACCCAGGAAGAGGCGGCAGCAAGGGAAGTTGTCCTTCAAGCCAAAATCAGCAAGCTTCAAGACACGAACCTGGAACTTCGTAGTTCAATCGGAAGTAAGCAAAAATCCAACGTGTATATCTCCTTGTTCTTATCTACTTGGCTTCAATAATCCTGCGCCTCTTTTGTTGTAGCAAATGTGTCTGAAATTGAATCTCTCAAGGCTCAACTGAAGAAGGCCGAAATGGACAAAGCCAAGCTCGAGTCCGACAAAAATAAAGCCCTTGAAGAAATTGAAGGTAATTCCTGAAACTTGCGCTCCTTGATCTTAGCTGGTCTTGGTATTTTGTATAATCTGAGTCATATCCAACTTGTAGCTAATAAGATTAAATCCCATGCTCAATTTGAAGTCTTCGCTGAAAAAGTCCGAAGAGCTGAGATGAGCGCAAGCCAAACCTTAGCAATGACCAAGTCCCTGTATCCCTGAGTGGTTATAAACTCTATTGCAGACGGCTTTGCAGACAACACCTCGGATGAACAAGCTTTGGAGTTAATCAACGAAGCACAAGAGGCGGCCAAAAAGATTGGGGCCGATGTAGCCGAAAGCTTCCAGTCTTGATGTAGGCAATTTGTAATTCTGACCTTGTAAATACTTAATTTATTTATGCTTATGCCTTAATCCAAGTCTTCGCATCTCAATTTCTTAAAAATTTCGCCCGACTATTATCAAGCCTAGACTTGATTAAGCCATTAAAAATTTTCAGTCCTTTTCTGCTTGACTCAGACTAAAACATTAAACAATGATAAACTAAATATGAACAAGTTGTGATTGATCAAAACATCATACTTTATTGATATATATATATATATATGTAGCCCTCGACTGACAACTCAAGAAGGCAACATACTTGAAGTCGGCAGTCGAGAAGAAGATGATACAATAAACTTATGAATAATATCGACGAAGGTGCTCAATGTTTCACGAATTCTCCACGACAGTTCCGTCTTCACGCTTCAAACGATATGCTCCTGGCCGAGTGACTTCGGCAATTATATAGGGTCCTTCCCATAGTGGAGATAATTTATGTCGATCCTTTGTTGTTTGAATTTTCCGTAGAACCATATCATCAACAATGAAAGCTCGTGACCGAACGTTACGATTGTGATAGTGTCGAAGTCCTTGAAGATACCGAGCCGACTGAATCAATGCTGCCTCGCGAGCTTCTTCCAGTCTGGTCAAATCATCAACTCGGTCTTGATCATAGCGCTCGTCGTTGAAACTGCAAACTCGTAGGGACTCAAACTCCATCTCACTCGACAGCATGGCCTTAGCCCCATAAACTAAGTAAAAAGGAGATTAGCCAGTGGCCCGACTGGGCATAGTCCGTAATGACCATAGTACCGAAGGCAACTCTTGAACCCATTTTCCTGCATAAGGGCTAAGCCTAAAAAGGGCATGCCTTGTTCTCCGAGTCTGGAAACAAAGCGGCTTAACGTTGCCATGTAACCAGTAAGCTTCTGGACGTCCTTTTGTGTACTCGGCGGCTTCATGTTCCGGATAGCATTGATTTTTTCTGGGTTGGTGTTGATGCAAAAAACACACACTGGCCTGGGAGATCTGCTTAGCTCCAGTGCAGGTCCAAATCTTGGTGAGATGCAGGCGTGCCAGTCAGTTTGATCCTGCAACTGACAAGATATACAAACGACAGATCAAAGAACCGATCGGCCAACATAGCCGATGTAGTAATTCCAGCCGATCCTGATAACAGCCGATAGCGATAGGGTTTTGAGCTATCGGCTATGTGTTCAATGTAGATTCTGACACTTGACAAAGAGACAATCGACTGATGATAATATGCATTAGATCGACAATGACTTGATAAAGTGAAACGAAAGTTAGACATACTCGATCGGCTGTAGATATCAATGATACATAATCTAAATCTCAAAATATATTTAAACCAAGTGATTGGGATAGATCGGACAGGGCGCCGAGACAGTATAAACCACTTATGTCTAAAAACACCTCAAGAGAGAGATTATATATATTCATAGCATAGCCGATGAAGTGAATCTAACATAGATCCAATGCCAGAAAATCCACAAGATTAGATTAAACAGTGAAACCTTTGTTGTTATCGGCTAAATTCAACTTATATGCAATCCTTATAAGCCGATGCAACGTCCAGATAACTCATCGGCTGAAACCCCGATGAAACCCTTATCGGCAATCAAAAAGCAGGCTAGAGATCCATGATTCTAAGCACGACTTAGTAGGTCAAACTCAACTGATGCAGCACTAAGTATGTAAAGAAACACGGTACCTAGATGATCAAGCCCTTGACTGATTTTCAGGGTGGTAGATGCCTAAGCTAATCTAATCTAGCAAGACGATTTAGTCGATACCGGCAGAAACCCTAAAACAAGAAGCAGCCGATAAAACTAAATCGAGATGCTAATACTAGATTAATAGAAGACATATGATAAATAGCCAGGCAAATATATCATCCAAACCAGAGCAATCCAAGAGGTTGAATGTACTGATGCAGCCTTGAACGACGCCGACGTAGATGATACGATTGCCTGAACCGACGGAACATTGGACTTACCCCTTCGCCGGAGATCGACAGCCGATGCAGCCCCGCGTCAGGTGCCAAATTCCGCCGGTTGATAAATAAACCGTAGCAGAGTAAAAGGTGGCGATGCGCCGAATTGTATTGATCGAGAGTTGATAGATTACAATAACCCTGGGTGTACATATTTATACCCATGGGGAGATACTAGTCCTTGTAGGACAAGAAAGAAACTTTCCTAAAGATAAAAGAAAAACATAAAGTCCTTAAGGGACACTAAACACACTTTCCTAAAGATAAAAGGAAACTAACAAATATTCTAATTAATAGATACAATTGCCTTCTTCGGACTCAATCCGCACGTGGCAATCCTCATGAAGCACATCAACCGAACCCGACAATGATCCTGCCATCTCCTTATCGGAATCGGCTACATCGGCTATCCTTGTCCGATTCTGTTTCAGCCGATGCACACCGTAGCCGATTTGGCTTGCAGCCGATTCATACTCCATTTTCTGTAATCGCTTATCTCCTCCAATCGGCCTCGGCTTTAACTTTGAATCCAATGCATGATTTACCAAATTTCGTCGTTAACAGTTGGCTTCGATGCCTCGATGAGATACCATAAAGCCGAGTAACTTGCCTGACGGCACGCCGAAAGTACACTTCTCCGGGTTCAACTTCATCCTGAAGGCTCGAATGTTTGCAAAGGTTTCCTCCAAGTCGGCGATTAGGTCCTGCTTCTGCTTGGTCTTGATAACAACATCGTCGACGTAAGCCTCCATGTTTCTCCCGAGTTGAGTCTGAAGGCATCTTTGAATCATGCGCTGATAAGTTGCCCCGGCGTTCTTGAGGCCGAAGGGCATTGTGATGTAACAATAAGCTCCTAACGGGGTAATGAACGATGTCTGCAGGCAGTCGGACTCCTTCAGGCTGATTTGGTGATATCCCGAGTAGCAATCCAAAAAACTCAGAAGCTCGCAGCCGGCCATTGAGTCGACGACTTGATCAATGCGGGGTAGACCAAAAGGATCCTTGGGGCAAGACTTGTTGAGGTCGGTGTAGTCTACACACATGCGCCACTGCCCTGTCTTCTTACGAACCAGGACCGGGTTGGCTAACCAGTCGGGGTGGTAGACCTCTTTGATAAAGCCAGCAGCCAGGAGCTTGGCGAGTTCCTCCTTGATAGCATCCCTTCGATCTTGGGCGAATCGGCAGAGTCGTTGCTTGATAGGTTTCGCATCCTCTTTAACATTTAATGAGTGCTCAATCACCTCTCTAGGAATACCAGACATATTAGATGGTTTCCAAGCAAATATATCTTTATTAGATTGAAGAAAGGTGACGAGCGCGCTTTCCTATTTGGGATCTAACTCAGCGCCTATTACAGCAGTTTTTGAAGGATCAGATGGATCAAGGGGAATCTTTTTGGTCTTGGCGTCGCCGTCTCCCGACTTGGCTATCTTCTTTGTAGGGATCTCGGCTTTTCCTGATGTCGATGCAGCCAGTCGGACCTCACGTTGGCCAAGCAATCTCTCATGAGTTTGGGCCATGTCGCAGCTCTCTTTGTCGCAGGTGAAGGCTTGCTTGACGTCGCTGCGCAAGGAGATGACTCCGTTGGGACCGGGCATCTTCATCATGAGATAGGTGTAGTGTGGAATTGCCATGAACTTGGCGAGCACAGGTCTTCCAATGATCGCGTGGTAAGCCGCCTCAAAATTGGTAACTTCAAAGCTGATGTTTTTTGTCCGGAAGTTGTCCCGAGTGCCGAAGGTAACTGGAAGGGTGATTTGCCCGAGTGACGTAGATGATAACCCTGGGATGACTCCGTGAAAGGGCGCTGAACTCGGCTTCAACTCTGATCTCGGGGTTTGCATCTCGTCCAAAATCTTGGCGAAAAGGATGTTGAGGGCACTGCCACCGTCGATGAGTACGCGCTTGAGCTTAACGTTGTGGACTACCGGGTCTAGTACCAAGGGATACCGCCCCGGGTGAACCACTCGGTCAGGATGATCCGAGCGGTTAAACGTGATAGCCACTTCCGACCATCGCAGGTAACGTGGGACGTCTGGTTGTACGGCATTAATCTCCCTGTCAGTCAGCTTCTGCTTGCTCTTCGACTCGTATGCTAGCGGGCCTCCGTAAATATGGTTTAACTCGGTCCTATGATCTTGAAAAGGTTCTGAACCATCGATTTGATCGTCCTTCTTGGTTCCTGAGGGGTCGGCTCCATCTGACGGCTTCTGATGAGTTTGAGTCGCGTACTGCTCAGCGAATTGCTTGTAAATGAAACAATCTTTTGCTGCATGCTTGTGATTGGGGTGATGAGTGCATTGGGCGTTCATGATCCTGCGTAGGCGGTGACTCGGGGACGCTGTTGTTGGTAGTTTGAGGCTGCGGCGACCAGATCCTCGGGCTTATGCTTGCGATCTTTTTGGCCATTGTTGCCGTTGCCGTTGCCGCCGCCGTTATCCTTCTTGGGGCGCCAACTACCAATTGAATCAATTGAACCTCTTGGTAAGCTTGTGAGCCAATTTCTGGCTGAGTCGGCGAGAGCGACGGGCAGGTAGTTTGCCATGGCCTTGCTATCTCCTCCTGCTGCGCGGATGGCGAGGGTGTAGACCGTTAACCACGACTCGGGGTCAGTTTTGCCGTCATACTTATCAATCCCTGTGGGCTTGAATCCAGTTGGCCAATCCACTCGACGCAGGTTCCGAGTGAACGCGGGTACTCCATCGTCGTAGTTGTCGAGTGAACTCCTTCGGTCTTCATGGTGGGCTCTGTTGCGCTCGCGATGACGCCGGTCAAGTACCTCCTGCAAGTCACTCGACGCGGGTCTTCGTGAACCACTCGGGTAGTTGGAATTACTTCCATAACGAATCTGATCGTGGACAGGTGGGCGGCCGTGAACTCTCTCGTGAGAGTCGGCCGATTGGTCCAGACGTCTCCAAGTTGTTCGATGACGAGGGGCGTTGGATCTGACGGGTGTCTTGCTGAGCTCAGGCCTCTGGTAATCTTTAGATCGCATTGGCGGTAGCCGGCTGCCCTCGCGTGTTTCGGCAATGGACTCGGTAGCTCTTCGGGCAGAGCCTGCAGGAGCACCGGTAGCCGCTGCCGCGACGATGGTCTTGACTTTGTCCAGAATTGGGGTTACGTCGGCGGGTGCTCGCTCGATGACCATGTCGATGAGGGTGAGAGCAGCAACTGCGTTTTGTTGAGGCGTGAGGAAGATGTTGGAGTTGTCGACTCGTGTCTGGAGTATGGCCTCGCGAGCGGAACGCCCGGCGGTCCTTAGATCTCGTCTTCTCTTGTCAATATCCTCTTTTCGTTTGAGCTCCTCCTCCTTGTGCCTGTTTTCATCTTCCATGCGCTTGCGTTCATCCTCTCGATGCTTGCGCTCCTCTTCGAATCTGGCTCGTTCCTCTTCTGCTATCCTGCGGGCTGTGGCTGAGTCGGTCTCTTCCACCTCTGCCATGAGGATGTTGAAGAATTGTGGGACGTACTCGTTGTCGGAGTCGGCGAGCTCGTCTGTGGAGATGTCGTAGAGGTCGTCGAAGTCGGAAGAGAGGTAGTCGGCGATCTCGGTAGATGAACACGATCCGAGTGATTGAAGAATGACGGCGATCTCTCGGCTACTCGAACCGCTGCATAATGAAGATGAAGAAGATTCTCCCGTGGAGATTGATTTCAGATTAGAAGATAAAAGATTGGAATAGATCCTAGCGTCGTTTGGTAACCCAAACGGCACCGAGTGGTTTCCCTCCCCCGACTGGTTCGCATCCGAGTCAAGGAGAGAGATCTTGCCGAATTTGTTGGTGATGAAGTCGAGGCTGCCGAAGCGGAACGCCTACCCGGGAGGGAAGATGAAGTCGTCGATGCCTGTTGAAGATCCTATCGCACCAGTCGGCGAGATGAAGAAGAAACTTGACGCTTGCCCCTACCTGGCACGCTGTTGATGCAAAAAAAACACACACTGGCCTGGGAGATCTGCTTAGCTCCAGTGCAGGTCCAAATCTTGGTGAGATGCGGGCGTGCCAGTCAGTTTGATCCTGCAACTGACAAGATATACAAACGACAGATCAAAGAACCGATCGGCCAACATAGCCGATGTTGATATTCCAGCCGATCCTGATAACAGCCGATAGCGATAGGGTTTTGAGCTATCGGCTATGTGTTCAATGTAGATTCTGACACTTGATGTAAATAATGACAAAGAGACAATCGGCTGATGATAATATGCATTAGATCGGCAATGACTTGATAAAGTGAAACGAAAGTTAGACATACTCGATCGGCTGTAGATATCAATGATACATAATCTAAATCTCAAAATATATTTAAACCAAGTGATTGGGATAGATCGGACAGGGCGCCGAGACAGTATAAATCACTTATGTCTAAAAACATCTCAAGAGAGAGATTATATATATTCATAGCATAGCCAATGAAATAAATCTAACATAGATCCAATGCCATAAAATCCACAAGATTAGATTAAACAGTGAAACCTTTGTTGTCATCGGCTAAATTCAACTTATATGCAATCCTTATAAGCCGATGCAACGTCCAGATAACTCATCAGCTGAAACCCCGATGAAACCCTTATCGGCAATCAAAAAGCAGGCTAGAGATTCATGGTTCTAAGCACGACTTAGTAGGTCAAACTCAACTGATGCAGCACTAAGTATGTAAAGAAACACGGTATCTAGATGATCAAGCCCTTGACTGATTTTCAGGGTGGTAGATGCCTAAGCTAATCTAATTTAGCAAGACGATTTAGTCGATACCGGCAAAAACCCTAAAACGAGAAGCAACCGATAAAACTAAATCGAGATGCTAATACTAGATTAACAGAAGACATATGATAAATAGCCAGGCAAATATATTATCCAAACCAGAGCAATCCAAGAGGTCGAATGTACTGATGCAGCCTTGAACGACGCCGACGTAGATGATACAATTGCTTGAACCGACGGAACATTGGACTTACCCCTTCGCCGGAAATCGACAGCCGATGCAGCCCCGCGTCAGGCGCCAAATTCCGCCGGTTGATAAATAAACCGTAACAGAGTAAAAGGTGGCGATGCGCCGAATTGTATTGATCGAGAGTTGATCCATTACAATAACCCCGGGTGTACATATTTATACCCATGGGGAGATACTAGTCCTTGTAGGACAAGAAAGAAACTTTCCTAAAGATAAAAGAAACACATAAAGTCCTTAAGGGACACTAAACACACTTTCCAAAAGATAAAAGGAAACTAACAAATATTCTAATTAATAGATACAATTGCCTTCTTCGGATTCAATCCGCACGTGGCAATCCTCATTAAGCACACCAACCGAACCCGACAATGACCCTGCCATCTCCTTATCGGAATCGGCTACATCGGCTATCCTTGTCCGATTCTGTTTCAGCCGATGCACACCGTAGCCGATTTGGCTTGCAGCCGATTCATACTCCGTTTTCTATAATCACTTATCTCCTCCAATCGGCTTCGGCTTTAACTCTGAATCCAATGCATGATTTACCAAATTTCGTCGTTAACACATGCCCCCCAGTTTTGGAGTATGGGAACTCATGCTTCAAAATTATCTTCTATGACTCCAAAATTGATCCTCTTTTGCTTCTTGCAATCGGCCTTCATGAGCCGATACCGTCTGCATTAGATGAGCTAGACTGTCAAACTTGTGGCAAAAGAATTTATCCTTGATAGATGCTGATAACCCTTGGAATGCAAGATCTGCTAGCTGCTCATCGCTTAGATTCAAACTATAACATCGGCTGCGGACATCACGAAATCTTTGTATATTTTCCATAGCCGATTCTCCTTCTTGCTGCTGCATTGATATCAAATTTGAAAGTTTCATCTCACTGACGCCAGCAAAGAAGTAGTCATGAAATTGCTTCTCAAGATCGGCCCATCTTCTAATGGAATTTGATGGTAGTGATGAAAACCATGTGAAGGCCGATCTAGTCAAAGACAGTGGAAAAAATCTAATTCTCAGAGCTTCCTCAGCCGATGCTTCCCCACATTGCACTAAGAATCGGCTGATGTGTTCCATTGTAGATATATCATCTTGCCCTGAAAACTTGGAGAAATCTGGAACCTTGTATCGATGTGGCAATGACACCCTATCAAACCACTCAGGATATGGCAGCCGATACATAGAAGTCTGATCCTTAGGTTTAATTCCAAACTGTTCCTCTATTACTTTTGCAATCATATCGGCCCAATCTTCTTTAGACTGATATCTTTGAGCTTCTTCTGGCCGATATTGTTGATGTGGCTCTCCAGGCTGATGCTGATCTATTTGCCCCTCAAGACAATGTCGCTGTTGCCGATTCTGTTTCAGCCGATGCACACCGTAGTCGATTTGGCTTGCAGCCGATTCATACTCCATTTTCTATAATCACTTATCTCCTCCAATCGGCTTCGGCTTTAACTTTGAATCCAATGCATGATTTACCAAATTTCGTCGTTAACACACGCCAACTATCAAAACCTAATTTCGGCAACAAGAAACTGGGGGTAGCAATCAAGCGCTTAATATGATGGGTTAGTGAACAAGAAAGATTTAGACAGGTTCAGGCCTTCCCTAGGGAAGTAATACCCTACTCCTGTTTCGGTGGTTTAGTTCCGCCGAGTGATTTATTGATCTCTTGATCGAGATGTATGAAGAAAACCTAGCTATTGCTATTGTCTTCAACCTAAAGAATCCTATCCCTCTCGGGACGTCCTACCCTCCTTATATAGGTTTAGAGGGCAGGCTCACAATTTGGAAACCTAATCAACATACTATATTAGACTCCACAATATTTTGCCGTTCCTTATTACACAAGGTAACATAATACTCAAGTCCTAGTCGGTTACATAATCACCACGCATAGCCTATCCCCTATAGTCAGTCGGATATGCTAGCCGTGTGGGTATATGGTACCCATAATCTCCACAGAATGAAAATATACAATACAAAGGTAAAGTAGACTTTAAAAATTTGTTGTTGATAATATTTTGAAAAATCTATTGAAGTCGGTAGTTTTGCAAAATTGGCCCTATCGTAGTCTCGGTAGCAGAAACATTATATACACTGAAACAAGGAGAAGTAGTAGTACAAATTAAACATGATACATCTGGTTCCATTGCGGTTACATAGATAAGATTAGATTCGAACTAGAAGGAAGGTAGTGCAAGAGTTGAACACGACGACGATATAGTAATGGGATAACGAAACATGACATTTCATATTTGACTAAGGTAAGTTGTCCGATAATAGCTAACCCCTACATAAGGATCCCTATCCTCTCTCAAACTGCGCTTTAGTAAACCTGTATTGCTCTGGCAATTCAAGCTGCACCACACGGGAAGTTGGATCCCTCAGAACCTTTTTGGTGTCTATCCATTGTTTGTATTGACATCTTCTTGGCGGTTCCTGGGAGAAACCAATAGACGTGAATCGAACAAAGTTACTGAATGTTGTGATAAAATAAGGATTCATGATAATGAAAATATTTTCACCATGAAATCGTCGTCTGTAATATTTGGGCAAACAAAGAACCTCTGACCCAAAGTACTTGGCTTGGTGGAACGGAGAACCTGACAACGATCACCGCATCTGCATTTTGGACGGGCTTCCCATGGAGGGAGTGCCATCGTTAGCACCCGCCAGTCGCACTGTTGTTCACGACATTGTTGTTCGTAAGCTGTTTTGAACTTCAAGTATTTCTCAGTACTTTCTGATGCGAAATACTAGCGTCCTTGTACAACAGTGGTTAGGTCGAGAACGGGATTTTCTGTATCGACCCACTCGATGTATCCACAAGCCGTAGCGTGGGCCTGACGAATAGATTTGGAATAAGAATAAACAATCGCTCATGCAAACTGAATAAGCATATGCAGAGAATGAAATACCTCACGGTCATAGTTAGGGCACCTAAAAAAATGCCTTCCTCGAGTGTCTGGATCCCTCGAACCCATTAGTTGACATCGGTCACCGCAAAGGCAGAGAGGCCACTGGCACCAAGGTGGGAATAGGTATACCAAAGGATTGCTACGCCAGTTGGGATCCTCAACTCCCTGGCGTCTAGCTATTGCCGAAAGCTGGTGCGATGAAGGGTTGTGGTAGTACTTGTTGAGTACACAGATGAAGAAATTTTGTGCTGCGTCGCTCGTTATGGGCGACTTATGTAGGCACCAAAATCGCAGTGATAACCTTTACATGTCTACATCATGGGGCACGATGGGTCGGCCTAATTACCGCCGAAAGCAAGAGTGGACGTATGCGGAATAAGGCATTTCTCCCTTTTAGAGGGTGGGATGGAGCCGAAAGTAAAATTGGACGTATGCCGCATGTGACATGTAGGGGCGTGAGAAGCCATTCTGCAGTCGTATCGCATGCGAATAAAGGAGGCTGCATTGGTACGACTGAAAGTGGTCGTGCAAGCGTCGAAAGAGATCATGTTTTTATAAAAAGTGACAGCGAAGTGTAGGAATGCGAAATCGATCTCGCATTGGATTATCGATGTGTACGATTTTCCGACAACGAAATGACATAGGCGCCGAAAGTAGTTTGTAATCACGCGCGAGCACTGTTATGTCGATAGTGAATTATTTCTAAATCTTGTAGAAAAAATTTAAAATAAGTCTTACTTCAGCACAAGTAGAAAAGACATAGAAATGCAGCTTATCAAATAAGTGTATATCATGACGTAGTTCATACAAATAATATGACATAAGTAGTAGATGCACAAAAAAATAATACAACACATAAATAACAATATAAGTCAACCATGACCCCCTCTCGCACGCTTGCTCGGCCCTCCCTTCTTGCGTTGTTTGATGTGCTTTGTCGGATAAGTCAAATTATCTGGTGGGTGCCTATGTCGTGTCGGCTGCTGTGGAGTGGCTTCCTTTGGCTGCATGGGCTCCGTCTGCTGTGTAGGCTGCGTGACCGGAAGAGCACCGTACCAGTAGTCTAGGCCAGCTTGCGCATCAGGTGCATCCGTCGTGAAGAAATCGTCCACAAACTGTGTTCGAGGAGAGACAGTAGGAACTGCAGAATGCCCCTAGGAAAACCCATAGTCGTCACCTGTTGCAAAATAGAGGAAATGCCACATTATAAAAGTTAGTACATATGCATAAAAATTAAGGGAACGATGATGGTAACTACGTTGTAAACAATACTTACGTGCGTGTTGTGTGTACCCTGACTCTTCTGCGCATGGAGTAACGTAAAGTCCCCTGCCCGGTGTGGGCGCCAGGTTGTCCCCTGTCAGCAGGTAAGGAAAGTTTGCCGACGCAGAAGCTCCCGGGGTTTCGTACACCTGCTGTGGCTGTGAACATTGCATAAGCTATGATATGGTATAAAACGGAGGTTGAGTCCGACATGAACTGGATGTTAAGCTACGTAAACGTGTTGTACCTGTGGCCGTGGTGGTGGCATACTCGATGCCGGAACCCCAAAGTCAGATGACCTCCCTGGGTGGACAGGGGGAGGTGTCTCCTGAAGCGAAGGCCAAACGTGCGAGGGACCGGCGTCGTCATAGGCGCGACGTGACGTAGAGGAACGGAACTGGTCCACACTAGAGCGTCATGGTAGTGGTGGCGATCGGGTCCGCCTTGAAGGCTGCGCCACATCAGTCGCGCTTCGACAGGAGACACGACGAAGTAGCGCCGCAGCATGGGAACGAAAACTGCGAAGGACGGTCGCCACATCGTCCTGCCTGACGTGCTGAGGCCTCGTCTGTAGTCTCTGTAACAACGTGTTCGACTCAACGTGAACCTGTTCAACAAACTCGGCCTATTGAACGAATAGGAAAGGGCGTTAGACAAATTGAACGTGTTCCACATTTAATGATAATCAACGGAAGCAATGACATACCATTGAGTTGAATGCAGCTCGAGGTTGTGGGGCAAACGTGTCCGTGATCGTCGGCTGGTGGGGGAGAGATGTATCCCCTTGTGGCGGGAAACACCTCCAGCACGTAACACTACGGTACCAACGAAGGTACTATCCGTACGAAGCTTCGTTGTCTGGAGGTGTTTGGAGAACCAAGTGTTCCCCCGCATGTTCCCACTCCGCAACCGTTGGCGTGATCATCCGAACAATGGTCGCCTCGTGAGACAGACCGAGTCCCTGCCGGGTGTACCTGCGTAGGACTCAATAAGCACGTAACAAACATATACAATGGGTTAAAACACACTGCTTCAATTTTACATTGTCCGACGTGTACTTACTTGTGGAGGCTAACAGCCAAAGAGCGTCCACCTCTCAGAGGGTAGTCTTGGTACATGCCGAGCTGTTTAAGTACCCTCTGCACGTGGTACGGCTCGATGTGCACGTCCAGCACGAGGTGACAAGTGGTCCTCCAGAACTCTACATCGCGCGTGTAGAGCTGCGCAAGACCATGCGGTGCACGCTCGACGACATCATGATGCGTGTATGGGGTCCAGCAAACACGGTCGGGCGTTAGCTGATCGAAGTCAGCCACGAACTGTGTGTACACACGACGTGTCATTCCGCTCACCCACCTCGGCTACAATACCAACAAATATATGAGTCCTGCCCGTAAATCATGATAATGTGCAAAATAAGAAAGTGCTACGAATAATGCATTGCAATGTACAATTTACCTCACGGTGTGTCCACAACGAGCCCATGGTGGGACGATCGTCCATGTCTTCAAGACCAGACTTGTACATCTCATCGACGCCGTAGCTTGCGTACGACTCTAGCTGTGGCCTCCCAATGTCAAAGCGCTCATGCGCCCATAACATTAGAAGTATAGGGCATCCTGTCAGAGAACTTGCCTTGTTGTTCCTGGTGCAAGTATCGCAGAGCCCGGCATACGTCGCCGCAAGAACAGCCGACCCCTAACTGTACTGTGGAATCTCCTCAACAGGTAGCTCGGCGATCTGCTCCGCGTAGTGGATGAAGTGCTTGTCCACGGAGTCAGCGTGAGTCCCCGTGAACATCACCCACCCAAACAACCATAGTAGATACGCAACTAAATGTCGGCGTACTACCTAGTCCTCCTGATCCTCTAGGAAAACCTCCTGGTGGAACTGGTGCAACCAACTCCTCGTGGGCCCATGCCCATCTGTGAGATCCTTTAGCGGAGCAGCCACCACTCCACCAAAACTGGCCAACAGATCATCCGCCCATCCAGCATGGACCAGTGTCGGGCCAACTGCTGCACCCGCTATCGGTAGCCCCAACAAAAGTGACACATCTTCTAGAGTGGGTACCATCTCTCCTACTGTCAAGTGAAATGTGTGTGTCTCGGGCCTCCATCTATCGACCAAAGCACTCAACAAGGCCGCATCAATGTTGAAACGAGGTGACCTTCCATGTGAAGGGTCAACCAAGCGTGCGAAGGTCAACAACCCAGCGGCTCTCAACCTGTTACATGTCAAAAAGAAATAATTAGCAATGCAAAAAAATTTAAATGAAAATATGCCGATAAATGTTTTTTCACAGACCTTGGAACCCAACGAGGATCGATACGCCAGTACTAATCCGGTCCCCGCATTTTCAACACGTTGCAGAAAGTCCCTCGACTAAGTCAT
The DNA here is from genome assembly GCA_008326285.1 of Oryza officinalis. Taxonomy (NCBI): domain Eukaryota; kingdom Viridiplantae; phylum Streptophyta; class Magnoliopsida; order Poales; family Poaceae; genus Oryza; species Oryza officinalis. Next base: position 30,155,750 of record BDMV01000004.1, on the reverse strand, counting down.
CGCGATCGATGATGTTTATCAATCACCTCGTCAATCAGCGATACGTCATCCCTGTCAGCCATATCTACAAAATGCATACTTGTCAGTGAGCATCAGAAAGGAAAAAAAATGACAAATTGAGCGTGAACAATTATGCAATGCGAAATTATAATAGCACAAGTAAAATACTGATAAATTGAAGTGAACACACTGCGGTGCTGGTGAAAATAAATATTACAAGCCAGAAACATAAAAAAATGCGCGTGAGAAAGTTGTGGTACGCGATATTACAGTACTACAAGTAAAATACTACAAAGTTGAAGTGAACACACTCCAGGACTGGTAAATATAATTATTACAATACGAATAACTAAGGATTATTTCTCTTCGTCGACCTTCGTGATGGAACACGACGAATATCGCCTCCTTCTGCATCTTTGCCTACATTGTACATGCTGCAATCTTTACGGGCATGGTCTCCGCCGCATACAATGCAAGCTTTTCGACGCCGTGAACGTGAGTTCGTTTCAGCTTCATCCATGTGGTTCTTGATTCGACGCGTCTTGCGACGCCCCTTCGTGTCAACTAGCAAATTTGAGTCAGGCACCCAGTTGGCTTCCCCTGGAGGTGGGCGAGTGAAATCGCATACTGCACACCAACCACGCAATTCACCGCGCCAGGTTGCCTCCCATGCTTCCTTAGTAAAGTAAGGCGAGATGAATATGTTCGCATCGACACCACCTTTTGCGGATGCGGCAAGAACATGAGAGCATGGTAGATGTCGAAGGAAAGGCTTATTGCAGTTGCATTTGCAAGCATGATAGTCTGGCCACAACGTGCACTCCAATGTGATGTCCGTACTCCCAATACCAACTCCACTCTTGTCACGCAGTCGTACCTCTAGTCTGGCCACAACGTGCACTCCAATGTGATGTCCGTACTCCCAATACCAACTCCACTCTTGTCACGCAGTCGTACCTCAAACAACAGCTCCCTATTCCCAGCAGGACAGACCCTGTGCATTCCCCCTTTCTTGCTTTTCTCGTCCATGTACTGTGTGATAGCAGGGCTATACCTTACATTAGGATTGGCAAGGTTAAGACTAGCCATGGCGTATCTTTTAGAAAGATACTTCTGTGTACCCCTTGTGATGCCCTCCAGGATAGCAACAAGTGATAAAAGACGTGTATTTTTCATCACCCAATTGTACACTTCTGCAAGATTTGTTGTCATCACACCATACCGTGATCCATTGGTATCGTACAGCAATGACCACTTTTCCCTTGGCTCATGTTCTATCCAGTCAGTGAAGCACTTCGTAGCCCTCCCCCACTTCCTACATCGAGTAACAGATGGTGATTCATTTGGAACGGGTTCCAGGCCTTCCGGCTCCTCTTGTCGGGCAAGAACGAGTTTTTTCCGAACCTCTTGCATGTGAGTAGTCGTCAACCGATCCAGCTGTTCCCATATAGCATCGAACTTTCTTTGCTGATTCTACTTGCAAAACTTTTTGAACAGGTCCATTAACCTCTTGCTCTTGAATTGTCTGTAAAAATTTGCACCGAGATATCGTATACACCATCTGCTATGCAAATCTGGCCAGCACACCTCGTCTGTTACATCTTCCTTTAGCTGCTGCACCGCCGATAGAATGCCGGCATGTCGGTCATGCAGAACACACACATTTGGTCTATTTTGAACAACACACCTTTTAATGTGACGCAGGAACCATAGCCAGCTCGATGTGTTCTCGCTTTCAACAAAAGCGAAGGCAATGGGGACGACATGGCTATCAACGTCGACTCCGATCGCGGTTAAAATAGTTCCCCTATACTTGCCTGTCATAAAAGTACCAGCAACACATAACAACAGAATGCAATTTCGGAAGGCCTCTATCATGCACCCAAATGACCAAAATGCATGACGAAGTACGTTTTTCCCATTTTCATTAACCTCATAGAGAATAGCCATATATGTGCCCAGGTTTCTGGCCTGCAACACCTCCAAAAGTGGGGGAAGCACTACTGGAGAACTGATCTTTGGTCGAAATCCCAAAAATAGGAATAGTCCCGGTTTGAATATGAACCGGGTCTAAAGACCAACTTTAGTCACGGTTAAAAAGGGTAACGGGTTGCGATGATCTTTAGTCCCGGTTGGTGTTACCAACCGGGACTAAATATCATCTTTAGTCCCGGTTCTAACCCTCACCGGCCGTGTCAGGCTGGTGTCAGGGGGCCGGGGATCTTTAGTCCCGGTTGATGTCACCAACCGGGACTATAGATCCTCACTTTAGTCCCGGTTGGTAACACCAACCGGGACTAAAGATAATTTAGATCTATAGTCCCAGTTAGTGTTATTAACTGGGACTATAGTGGTCTACCTTTTTATACTTCTTCTTCCTCCTCCAGCCCGAGCCATTGCTGCCAAGAGGAGGAGGAAGAAGGGAAGTGCTGCCAAAATTTTTGATAAAATTGTTTTGGTGATAATATACAAATCGGAGAGATCGAAAAGGTTAGCAAATCCATTCTCTAATAATGTATGCTTAGCATATTGCATTTATAGCTTTGTTTCTATAAAATATTTTCTCCAAAAAGGTTTATGCAAAATGTTGAGAGAGAAAACATGTTAGGCAAAATTAGGTTGATTTTGAAATTAGATAATTGGGATACATATGTCATAAAAAAGATGACTCAGGGAAAATATAGAAAACTAAGATAAAAGAATTGAAATCTAAGTTAGTTTAATAAAATAGTTAGAAAAAAGTATAAATCGAAAAATATGTAATATAGCTAGAAATATGTTTAGCACTTTAATAAAAATTTGAAAATAATTGTAAACTTCTCTTTCTTCTTGTCGCCATCTTTGTAGCTCTTTTCAAGAAATTAGTTTCACTTTGAACCATGATGTTTTAAATTTTTATATGATTATTTAATTAGTTTCGAGAATGTGGATTTCGTTAGTAACATTGGACTATTTGATGTATAGATGGATCGGCAATGGATGTACACCGCGAACCGACGGTCGAAAGAGTTTATTGAAGGCGTGCGTTATTTTTTGAAGATGACCAATGCTAACAAGTACAAGGGTTTCATGTGTTGTCCATGCAAAAAGTGCAGTAACCAGAAGGAGTATTCATCATCAAGAACTATTCATGCTGTCGAAACCTAATTTCGGCAATAAGAAACTGGGGGTAGCAGTCAAGCGCCTAATACGATGGGTTAAAGGACAAAGAAGATTTAGACAGGTTCAGGCCTTCCCTAAGGAAGTAATACCCTATTCCTGTTTCGGTGGATTGATTCCGCCGAGTGATTTATTGATCTCTTGATCGAGATGTATGAAGGAAAACCTAGCTCTTGCTATTGTCTCCTATCTGAAAAACTCCTATGAAGCCTATTCCTCACGGGTCGTCCTACCCCCTTTATATAGGTTTAGAGGGTAGGCTCACAAGTCAGAGTCCTAATCTTATACGATATCGAACTCCACAACAATCCCGAATGAGACTATGAGCCATACCCTATTACAAAAGGTAATGTAACACTCAAGTCCTAGTCGGTTACATAATCACAACACATAACCTATCCCCTACATCCAGTCGGATAAGCTAGCCGTGTGGACATGTGGTACCCATAATCTCCACAGTAGCCCCTGAGACCTTCACAGTCGACAAGATAATATTGCCCCAGACAAACTAACACGCAGCCGAATTCTTCAAAAGCCGAGTGCCTCCATTGCCGAGTGCTTTCATCATCTCTGCCCAAGTCTCCCAAGTGCTTAATTTCCCAATAATAAGGCTGTGAAGGGCTGAAATATATCAAAAAATCAAAGATTTAAACTTAGGTGCATCGACTAGATGCACCTAATTAGGTGTAGCCCCCGACTATGTGTTTAGTTGAACAAACTAAGCATATAGTCAAGAACTATAACAATCATACTCTCTCGAGTAAAGTAAATGTTTAGCCAAAGCCAAAACAATCATAAAAAATCATATAACACATAACCAGAGCTTAGTGTATAATGATCCCGACTCCTGGCAAGCTCACGCCATTCGAGTTATTCTGCCCGAATCATCTCAAAGCAATCAACTCTGCCATCCTTAGTAATTAATAAAGCCGAGTCAATGAGACCCATGAAAATTTGACCAAAAAACAACCAGCCTAAGCCATGATGTAGGTCTTAATCGAGAAATTCTGTCACCAAGGTGATAAGATGATAATGACATATAAAGTCAATTACCATTGATAAACCAAACAGCTTTAGCAACTTATGAAAAAATTACTAAAATAGCCATAGAAAACTGTACTGTTTGTCACCTTCCAAACTGCACCGCATCAACTCCTAGAAGTTGTATGACTGCCGTATGAAAGGATTTTAAAAGCATTGGGCAAATTACACGCGCATATTGCCAAGGCAAATTTGCTCAAGTCCCAAAAGACACGTGCAAAGCCTCACCAAAATTATGGGCTGTAAGCTTCTCATGAGCCTCGGCCCAAAATGAGAAAAACCTACCGATACCCTAAAAACCGTCATCGTCTTCCCCGCCGCTTCATCTGCCCAAATTTCCCCAATTCGCGCTCTTGTTCATCGGCACATCCGAGAAAACCTAGGGTTCAAGCTCCTCCAAATCCATCCATCCAAAGACTTCGGATCCTTCAAAAATCCACCGCGCGCATCTCATTTCCGACATCTCCTCCAAAAAAAATCTCCAAACCCACCATCATATCCACTCCTCCACAGTCGACATCCATGGCGGAAGAGAGAGAAATCCCCTTCGACCAATGGGCAACCTCCGATGTGAAGGAATCCACGCTGAAGGAGATGGTGAAGGATGGAGTCCTTCCGGCGAAGGAAATCATCGGTTGGCGGCCGGCGTGTGGGGAAGAATTCCCGACTCCCAATACCGGTGAGATCGTCGTCTTTACGCATTTCTTCTATTGCGGATTTGGTCTTCCCGCTTCCGACTTCTTTCGTGGCCTCCTGGAGTATTATGATCTTCAAGTCTACCACTTAAACCCCAACTCCATCCTGCACATTGCGATATTCATCCATGTGTGCGAAGCTTTTCTAGGGATTCATCCTCATTTCAATCTTTTCCACCGAATGTTCTCCATCAAAGCCCACCCGAACAAAGACAATCCTTGTGTTGTCGGCGGGGCTGGATTCCAACTCCGCGGAACTCTCCGCCGAGATTATTTCCCTCTCCCTTTGAAATCCTCCAACAAAGGCTGGCATGCGAACTGGTTTTATATCTCAAACCCAGCCCCCAGCCTACCCGACTTCGTCGGCCTTCCACCGATCCAGCGAGCAAACTGGAAGTCCATGCCCAAAGGCGATGATTGGATCGCAGCCAACAACCTGCTCGCGAAAATCCTGGAGATGAAGAAAAAGGGCTTGCAAGGGGAGCAAATCACTCAGCACTTCATCAAGAACCGACTGGCGCCAATCAAGCTTAGATCCAAGCCAGCTTTCAAATACGAAGGTCAGAGTGACCCCAATCGGGAAGACAAGACATCTCTAGACTTCCAGGTGCTATGCGCTCGGATGTACAAAATCTTTTCTTTCGGGATCGCTGTTGACTATAGCCACAAACTGCCGGTTCCTCCTTATTGCCTCTTCCGGCCACCTCCAACGGTAAATAATCTCCTTGCGCAATTTATTTCTCAGTTATGCTAAAGTCTGTATCTCAGGAAACTCTTGTTTGCAGGCGAATGCGCTAATCATCTCCCGGCCATTCAAGGTCTACCACGACTATGTGCCTACTCAGACGACTACCAAGAACCCGATTGGAGGCCCGAAGATCAAACCCCAGATCCAGGGCAAAAGAGCTGCTGCTGCTATTGAGGAGCCCAGCAAACGTGCCGGCAAGCAAAGAAGATTGATCATGGACGACTCGGACAATGATGCCGAGGAAATCGCAACTCCTGCTGCTACCAGAAGCTCTCCGAGGCTGGCCACTAGATCTGCTCCAAAGATCAGGCTATCCAGCAGGTATTTCTCGAACAACTGAATCACTTTAATCTTCAAGAATCTTCTGAAACTTAGTCGTGAACAATATCTTCTCTTGCAGGAAACCCCAGTATATAGATCCTACTGGGCAAACAGAACAATCGGCAAAACAAGGAACTCAGAACCCCGTTCCTGAAAAACCTGCCCCGGCCCAAGAGCCCCTGACTGCCAGCCAGGCTATGCCGACTGGAGACCAGCCGGAGTCAACAATCCAAACAGTCGCCGAAAAGCCCCCAGCCGAGAAACAGCCAGAGACAGAAACACAAGTGTTGCCGACTGAAGAAACTCTGGTCGAAAACCCGACGCCAAGAATAGAAGAAACCGTCAAGGGTCAATCGTCTGGGGATGCCGCTGCCGAAGAAAACCAAGCTCCTGCTGAACCTGGTAAGTTCCAAAACCCCTCTAGAATATTGATTCAAACATACTTTTTCTGTTGCCTTTGTTTGTTGTCCTTGAGTCCAACAGGTGAAGAAGGGGTTCCCCGACTGAAACCAGTCGAAGACTTGGTGCCTCCAATGAAAATCGAGTGGGAAGATGCAGAAGGCAAAAGACAGGGCATCGTGCTCAATAAGCAAAAAGAGCTCGAAGAAAGAAATGCTCTTGTTGCCAACCTCCAAGAAACCACTCGGATGATGAATGTAAGTAAAAACTTATTTGTACCTTGCTTATACAAGTTGCTGTGTTTTGACTAACTCGGCCTTTGTAATGAAGAGAATATATCGTCAATCCATGGCCAAGTCAGAAGCCCTGGAAAAGCTGGTGCCTCATATCAATTCCTTGGAGAATATTCAGCAGAGCCTCAAGCAAACCAAGGAAGAGGCCGCGGCCCAGGAGATTGTGCTCCGAACTGAGATCATGAAGCTTCGTGATGCAAATCGAGAACTGCGCAGCTCAGTCGGGAGTAAGAAAGAAAACAACTCTCCCATTTGTATTTCACTCGATCTACTTTGTAACCTCATGTCCTCGGTGTTGTAGATAATATGTCAAAGATTGAGGCCCTGAAGGCTCAGTTGAAGGAGGCGGAAACAGACAACGCCAAGCTGGAGTCTGACAAAAACAAGGCTCTTGAGGAGATAGAAGGTAACTCTTGAAGCTTGTCCTCCTTAATTGTAGATGTTCCCAATGTCTTATATAATCTGAGTCATATCGAACTTGTAGCTAATAAGATTAAATCCCATGCTCAATTTGAAGTCTTCGCCGAGAAAGTTCGACGAGCTGAGAAGGTCCGGGACGACAGCACCAATGCCGCTACGTCAATACTGACTGCTATTTATGAAAGCGGTGTCGGCCCGAGTGACATAGACACAGTCGAGATGTTCGACAAGCTGAGGAAAGCTCCAGAAAAATATATAGATAATATCACCAATGCTGCTGTCATGAGCGCAAGCCAAACCTTAGCGATGACCAAATCCTTGTATCCCTGAGTGGATATAAATTATGTTGCGGACGGCTTTGCAGACGGCACATCAGAGGAACAAGCTCTGGAGTTAATCAGCGAGGTACAAGATTCGGCGAAGAAAATTGCGGCAGACGTAGTTGAAAACTTTCAATCTTAAGCTGCTGGATGTAAATTCCTTGTAAGGTTGACCTTGTAAATATTTAACTTATTTATGCTTGTGTGTTAATCTGAGTCTTCTTATCTGAATTTCTTAAAAATTTTGTCCGACTGTTACCAAGCCTAGACTTGATTAAGTCATTGAAAATTTTCAGTCCTTTTCTGCTTGACTTAGATTAAAACACTAACAATGATAAACTAAATAGAAACAAGTCGTGATTTGGTCAAAGCGTCTTACTTTATTGATATAAATATGCAGCCCCCGACTGACAACTCAAGAGGGTAACTTACTTGAAGTCGGCAGTCGGTAAAGACATAATACAAGAACTTATGAATAATATCGACGAAGGTGCTCAATGTTCCACGAATTCTCCACCATGGTTCCATCTTCTCGCTTTAAATGATATGCTCCTAGCCGAGTGACTTTGGCAATTATATAGGGTCCTTCCCATAGCGGAGATAACTTGTGTCAATCCTTTGTTGTTTGAATTTTCCGTAGAACCATATCGCCAACAATAAAGGCTCGTGACCGAATGTTTCGATTGTGATATCGTCGAAGTCCTTGAAGATACCGAGCCGACTGAATCAATGTTGCTTCGCGAACTTCTTCCAGTCGGGTTAAGTCGTCAACTCGGTCTTGATCATAGCGCTCGTCATTGAAACTTCGAACTCGTAGAGATTCGAACTTCATCTCACTCGGCAACATGGCTTCGGCCCCGTAAACCAAGTAAAAGGGGGATTGTCCAGTGGCCCGACTGGGTGTAGTCCGCAATGACCATAGTACCGAAGGTAACTCTTGAACCCACTTTCCAGCGTAAGGACTGAGTCTGTCAAACACTCGGGCTTTAATACCTTGAAGAACCATGCCATTAGCGCGTTCGACCTGTCCATTGCTTCTGGGATGTGTGACCGATGTGTAGCAAATCTTTATTCCGAAGTCTTCACAAAACTCCTTGAAAACGCCTCCAGTGAATTGAGTTCTATTGTGAGTTATAATTCTGTTGGGAACACCAAACCGATGCATAATATTTAGGATGAAGTCCCGTGCTTTGTCTGCAGTTATTGTAGCAACTGGCTTAGCCTCGATCCACTTGGAGAATTTGTCAATCATGACGAATAGATGCGTAAACCCTCCCGGAGCTTTTTTGAAAGGACCGACCATATCCAAGCCCCATACCGCGAACGGCCACGACAGCGGGATTGTTTGTAACTCTTGAGCTGGGACATGAATCTGCCGAGCGAAGAACTGACAACCTTCACAGGTGCGGACCGCTTTGTCTGCGTCGGAGACCACCGTGAGCCAGTAGAATCCTTGTCTGTAAGCCTTGTCGACCAGCGTGCGTGCTGCAGCATGGCTGCCGCATATGCCCGAGTGAATATCCTGTAAAAGTTGTCGTCCTTCCTCAGGCGTGACGCATCTCAGCAAAACTCCGGATGGGCTTCTTTTGTATAATTCAGAATTAACCATGACATAGGCTTGACTACGGCATTTGATACGTTCAGCTTCATCTCGGTCTTTGGGTAACTCCTGCCGAGTCAAAAAATTGATGAGTGGCGTTCTCCAATCGGTGTTGAGTGTGGCGATCTGATCCGTAGCTTCTTCGTTAGGAGTTGGTTTTTTAACAGTCAGCTCATAAAGATGCTCGACAAAGACGCCACTCGGAGCCGCCTCGCGCCTAGAGCCAAAGTTAGCCAACTCGTCAGCGGCCTCATTATTATGTCTCAGGACATGGGATAACTCCAATCCATCAAATTTGTCTTCAAGCTTGCGCACTTCCTGACGATAGGCTGCCATATTGTCGTCCAGGCAAGACCAATCCTTCATCACTTGATTTACCACCAATTGAGAATCTCCTCGAACAATCATCCGACATATGCCGAGTGAAACAGCAAGCCGTAGTCCATGAAGTAAGACTTCGTACTCAGCCACATTGTGCGAAGCTGGAAAATGTATATGAAGAACATACCGTAGCCTCTCCCCAGTTGGGGAAATCAAGACAACTCCGGCTCCCAAGCCGGTGACGTGTTTAGACCCATCAAAATGCATGGTCCAGTATTGCAGCTCCTCCCTTGGTATATCTTCTTGTCGCTCGGTCCACTCGGCCACGAAGTCAGCCAAGATTTGAGATTTTATAGACGTTCTGGCTTTGAAAGAAATATCCAGCGGCATCAACTCCAAGGCCCACTTTGCAATGCGCCCGGTAACCTCCCGATTATGGATGACGTCGCCGAGTGGAAAAGATGTGACCACGGTGACCGAGTGACTTTGAAAATAATGAGCTAATTTCCTGACGGTGATTAGAACTCCATATAGCAACTTTTGTACCTGGGGATAGCGCGTCTTGGATCCAGCCAGCACCTTGCTAACGAAGTATATTGGCCTCTGGATTTTCTGTGCTCGTCCTTCCTCCTCGCGTTCGACGACCAAAACAGTGCTGACCACCTGAAAGGTTGCAGAAACATAGAGCAACACGGGCTCTTGAGGGTGGGGTGACGCCAGCACGGGTGGTGTTGTGAGGAAGTCCTTGAAGTCTTCAAAAGCTTGTTGGGCCTCCGGAGTCCATTGAAATCCGTCTGTCTTCTTGAGTAACTTGAAAAAGGGCATACCTCGCTCTCCAAGTCTGGAAACAAAGCGGCTTAACGCTGCCATGCAACCGGTAAGCTTCTGGACATCTTTTTGCGTACTCGGCGACTTCATGTTCCGAATAGCATTGATTTTTTCAGGATTGGCCTCAATGCCTCGATGAGATACCATAAAGCCGAGTAACTTGTCTGACGGCACGCCGAAAGTACACTTGTCCGGATTCAACTTCATCCTGAAGGCTCGAATGTTTGCGAAGATTTCCTCCAAGTCGGCGATCAGATCCTGTTTTTGTTTGGTCTTGATAACGACGTCGTCGACATAAGCTTCCACGTTCCTCCCTAGTTGGGTTTGAAGGCATCTCTGGATCATACGCTGATAAGTCGCCCCAACATTCTTGAGCCCAAAAAGCATTGTGATGTAGCAATAAGCTCCGAACGGGGTGATGAATGATGTCTTCAGGCAGTCGGACTCCTTCAGGCTGATTTGGTGATATCCCGAGTAACAGTCCAGAAAGCTCAGAAGTTCGCAGCCGGCTGTTGAGTCGACGACTTGATCAATTCGAGGTAGACCAAAAGGATCCTTGGGGCAAGACTTGTTGAGGTCAGTGTAGTCTACGCACATGCGCCACTGCCCTGTCTTCTTACGAACCAGGACCGGGTTCGCTAACCAGTCGGGGTGGTAGACCTCTTTGATAAATCCAGCAGCCAGGAGCTTGGCGAGTTCCTCCTTGATAGCATCCCTTCGATCTTGGGCGAATCGGCGGAGTCGTTGTTTGATAGGTTTCGCGTCCTCGTTAACATTCAGTGAGTGCTCGATCACCTCTCTAGGAATACCAGGCATGTCGGATGGTTTCCAAGCAAATATGTCTTTATTAGATTGGAGAAAGGTGATGAGCGCGCTTTCCTATTTGGGATCTAACTCGGCGCCTATTACAGCAGTTTTAGAAGGATCGGATGGATCAAGGGGAATCTTCTTGGTCTTGGCATCGCCGTCTCCTGACTTGGGAATCTTCTTTGAAGGGATCTCTGCTTCTCCTGATGTTGACGCAGCCAGTCGGACTTCACGTTGGCCAATCAACCTCTCACGAGTTTGGGCCATGTCGCAGCTTTCCTTATCGTAGGTGAAAGCTTGCTTGACGTCGCTGCGCAAGGAGATAACTCCATTGGGACCAGGCATCTTCATCATGAGGTAGGTGTAGTGGGGGATTGCCATGAACTTGGCGAGCGCAGGTCTTCCGATGATCGCGTGATAAGCCGCCTCAAAATCGGCGACCTCAAAGCTGATGTTCTCTGTCCAGAAGTTGTCCCGAGTGCCGAAGGTAACCGGGAGAGTGATCTGCCCGAGTGGCGTGGAAGATAGTCCTGGGATGACTCCGTGAAAGGGCGCAGAACTCGGCTTCAACTCTGCCCTCGGGATCTGCATCTCATCCAAAGTCTTGGCAAAGAGGATGTTGAGGGCGCTGCCACCGTCGATGAGTACGCGCTTGAGCTTGACGTTGCAGACCACTAGGTCTAGTACCAGGGGATACCGCCCCGGGTGAACCACTCGGTCGGGATGATCCGAGCGGTTGAACGTGATAGCCACCTCCGACCATCGCAGGTACCGCGGGACGTCTGGTTGGACGGCATTGATCTCCTTGTCAGTCAGCTTTTGCTTCCTCTTCGACTCGTAGGCAAGCGGGCCTCCATAAATATGATTTAACTCGGTCCTGTGATCTTGAAAGGGTTCCGCACCGCCGGCTTGGTCATCTTTCTTGGTTCCTGAGGGGCTGGCTCCATCGGACGGCTTCTGATGTGTTTGAGTCACATACTGCTCAGCGAACTGCTTGTAGATAAAGCAATCTTTTGTTGCATGCTTGTGATTGGGGTGATGAGTGCATTGGGCGTTCATGATCCTGTCGTAGGCGGTGACTTGAGGACGCTGTTGCTGATAGTTTGAAGCTGCGGCGACCAAATCCTCGGGCTTACGCTTGCGATCTTTTTGGCTGTTGTTGCCGTTGCCGCCACCGTTGTCTTTCTTGGGGCGCCAATTACTCCCGGATTGCTTGTCGTGCCCCGACTGTCGTGAAGCCTTGATTGCATCATCTGATTTGGCATAGGAATTTGCCATTTCGAACATCTGCTTGACCGTCCTTGGAGGCTTACGCCCGAACTTGCCGATCAGCAGCTCGTCACGGACTCCCTTCTGGAACGCGGCGTTGATAACATCGTCGGTGATGTTAGGAATCTTGTTGCGTTTCTCCGAGAAGCGTCGTATGTAGTCTTTCAGTGACTCGTCGGGCTTCTGGATAATGTTGTATAAGTTGAAGTGGGTCCCAGGCCTCTCGAAAGTGCCCTGGAAATTGGCGATGAAGTGGTCCCGAAGCTCGCTCCATGAGTCAATTGAACCTCTTGGTAAGCTTGTGAGCCAATTTCTGGCTGAGTCGGCGAGGGCAACGGGCAGATAGTTTGCCATAGCCTTGCTGTCTCCTCCTGCTGCGTGGATGGCGAGGGTGTAGACGGTTAGCCATGACTCGGGGTCAGTTTTGTCGTCATACTTATCGATCCCTGTGGGCTTGAATCCACTCGGCCAATCCACTCGATGCAGGTTCCGAGTGAACACGGGTACTCCATCGTCGTAGTTGTCGGGTGAACTCCTTCGGTCTTCGTGGTGAGCTTTGTTGCGCTCGCGGTGTCGCCGGTCAAGTATTTCCCACAAGTCACTCGGCGCGGGTCTTTGTGAGCCGCTTGGGTAGTTGGAATTACTTCCATAACGAATCCGATCGTGGACAAGTGGGCGACCGTGAACTCTCTCGTGAGAGTCGGCCGATTGGTCCGCACATCTCCAAGCTTGCCGATGACGAGGAGCGTTGGATCTGACCGGCGTCTTGCTGAGCTTAGGCCTTCGGTAGTCTTTGGATTGTAATGGTGGTAGCCGGCTGCCCTCAGGGGTTGCGGCAACGGACTCGGTAGCTCTGCGGGCAGAGCCTGCTGGGGCACCGGTAGCTGCTGCCGCGACAATGGTCTTGACTTTGTCCAAAATTGGGGTTATGTCAGCGGGTGCTCGATCGATGACCGTGTCGATGAGGGTAAGGGCGGCAACCGCGTTTTGTTGAGGCGTGAGGAAGATGTTGGTGTTGTCGACTCGGGTTTGAAGTATGGCCTCGTGGGCTGAGCGCCCAGCGGCCCTCAGATCTCGTTTCCTCTTGTCAGCATCTTCTCTCCGCTTGAGCTCCTCCTCCTTGTGCCTGTTTGCGTCTTCCATGCGCTTGCGTTCTTACTCTCGACGCTTGCGTTCCTCCTCGAATCTGGCTCATTCCTCTTTTGCTATCCTTCGGGCCGTAGCTGAGTCGGTCTCTTCGACCTCGGCCATGAGGATGTTGAAGAATTGCGGGACGTAGTCGTTGTCGAAGTCGGAGTCGGCAAGCTCGTTCGTGGAGATGTCGTAGAGGTCGTCGAAGTCGGAGGAGCTGAGGTAGTCGGCGATCTCAGTAGACGAACACGATCCGAGTGATTGAAGGATGACGGCGATATCTCGGCTACTCGAACCGCTGCATGACGAAGATGAAGGAAATTCTCCCATGGAGATTGATCTTAGATTAGGAGATAAGAGATTGGAATAAATTTTGGCGTCGTTCGGTAACTCGAACGGTGCCGAGTGGTTTCCCTCCCCCGACTGGTTCGTATCCGAGTCGAGGAGAGAGAGTTTGCCGAATTTGTCGGTGAAGAAGTCGAGGCTGGCGAAGTGGAACGCCTGCCTAGGAGGAAAGATGATGTCGTCGATGCCTGAAGATCCCATCGCACCGGTCGGCGGGATGAAGAAAAAGTCTTGATGCTTTTCCCCTACCTGGCGCGCCAACTGTCGAAACCTAATTTCGGCAATAAGAAACTGGGGGTAGCAGTCAAGCGCCTAATACGATGGGTTAAAGGACAAAGAAGATTTAGACAGGTTCAGGCCTTCCCTAAGGAAGTAAAACCCTATTCCTGTTTCGGTGGATTGATTCATGCCTTGTTTGAGTCTGGATTCATGCCTGGATATAATTGTTGGACCTCGCATGGAGAGCTAGGGGTTACAATGGAAGAAGATGAAGTAGAAGACGAGAATATTCCGGACTGGGCTCATCAATATGGTGGATTTGAAGAAAATCCGGAAGGCGAGGCGGACGGAGCTGTTCAGGATAACGACGCTGTAGATGATCTTGGTCAAATGTTGCAGGACGTAAAGGACGGCTGCGAAAGTGAGGAGGAGGTTGAAAAATTGGACCGTATGTTAGCGGACCACAAAACTTCGTTGTACCCAGGTTGCGAACAGGGGCACAAAAAGTTGGGTACGACGCTAGAATTCTTGCAATGGACGGCCAAAAATGGTGTGAGTGACAAGGCATTTGGCGAGTTATTGAAACTCGTCAAGAACATTCTTCCGGAGGGAAACGAGTTGCCCGAAACAACGTACGAAGCTAAGAAGGTGGTATGCCCTCTAGGACTAGAAGTACAAAAGATACACGCATGTCCGAACGATTGTATCCTCTATCGCGGTGAGGAGTACGAGAACCTAGAAGCATGCCCGGTTTGTAAAGCACTACGATACAAGATTAGACGAGATGATCCAGGTGATGTTGACGGACAACCTTCGAAGAAGAGAGTTCCTGCTAAGGTGATGTGGTATTTCCCTATAATACCACGGCTCAGGCATTTTTTCAGGAACAAAGAGCATGCTAGCATGATGCGCTGGCACGCAGAAGAACGTCAACAAGACGGGATGCTGAGACACCCCACCGACGGGTCGCAGTGGCGAAACATCGACAGAACATTTTCAGACTTTGGAGAGGATGCCCGAAACATAAGGTTCGGTTTAAGTACAGATGGCATGAATTCATTTGGAGATATGAGCAGCGGCCATAGCACTTGGCCTGTTACCATGTGTATCTACAACCTCCCCCCTTGGCTATGCATGAAGCGAATGTACATTATGATGCCAATTATCATTCAAGGCCCAAAGCAACCTGGTAACGACATTGATGTGTACCTAAGACCATTGGTTGAGGATCTGCTTCTGCTGTGGAACAAAGAAGGTGTCTCCATGTGGGACGAGGACAAACAGGAGCAATTTAACCTACAAGCGTTGTTGTTCGTGACCATTAACGATTGGCCTGCACTTAGCAACCTATCTGGACAGTCAAACAAGGGGTACAAGGCTTGCACCCATTTCATGGATGAAACTGAAAGTACGTATCTGAAACACTGCAGGAAGGTTGTTTACAAGGGCCATCGTCGATTCCTTGTTGCAACCCATCCTGTACGGAAAAAAGGCAAGCATTTCGAATAGAAGGCAGACCACCATACTAAGCCTAAACATCACAACGGAAAAGCAGTGTTTGCTATGGTGAAAGATCTAAAAGTAGTATTTGGAAAGGGACCTGGCAGCCAACCTATAGAGAGCGAAGATGGTCACGCGGCGATGTGGAAGAAATCTATTTTTTGGGAGTTGCCCTATTGGGAAGTCTTAGACGTGCGGCACGCGATCGACGTGATGCACCTCACTAAGAACCTTTGCGTCAACCTGTTAGGCTTCCTAGGTGTATATGGCAAGTCAAAAGATACACTTGAAGCACGTAATGATCTCAAGCATATGCAACAACACGAGGACCTTCACCCGGAACCGAAGGATAAAGGAAGCCATTACTTGAGTCCTGCAAGCTACACCCTGAGTATGGATGGGAAGGAAAGTATGTTTGAATGCCTGGAGAGCATCAAGGTACCGTCTGGATACTCCTCGAATATAAAGAGAATAATAAGCATCAAGGAGAAGAAGTTCACAAACCTAAAGTCTCATGACTGTCACGTGTTGATGACACAACTGCTTCCTGTTATAATTCGTGGTATCCTTCCTGATAATGTTCGGGGAACAATAACAAAGCTATGTGCTTTCATGAACGCAATTTCACAGAAGATCATTGATCCAGACAGTTTAACAACCCTTCAAGAGGACGTGGTCCAATGTCTCGTCGGCTTTGAGATGATCTTTCCACCATCATTCTTCAACATAATGACGCATCTTCTATGTCACCTTGTGAAAGAGATCAGTATTCTCGGTCCTGTATACCTACACAACATGTTTCCTTTCGAGAGGTACATGGGCGTTCTAAAGAAATACGTTCGTAACTGTAGCCGTCCAGAAGCAAGCATCGCCAAGGGTTATGGAACAGAGGAGGTCATTGAGTTCTGCATAGAATTTATTGAAGACCTTTGTCCAATCGGGGTACCCAAATCAAGCCATGAGGGGAGACTACAGGGAAAGGGGACTCTTGGAAGGAAAGCAATAATGACTGTGGACAATGATTTATTCCGTAAAGCATATTTCACGGTTTTGCAACAATCTTCGTTGGTGGCTCCTTACATCGAGGAGCACCTAGCGATTGTTTGGTCGAAAAACATCGGCAAGTCCGATGCATGGATTACACGCCATCACATCGATACTTTCCCCGCTTGGCTACGACAACATCTAATGGTGCCGAAACCATTGACCGACAACTAGCCTTCTTGGCGAGGGGCCCTTCTTGCTCGATATCGACATTTCAAGGATACGAAATCAATGGGTATACATTTTACACAAGAGCCCAAGACAGAAAGAGCACAAACCAGAACTCTGCTATTCGTATCGACGCCATGAGATACGACGGTGCAACTAGCACGTATTACGGTGTCATCGAGGACATATGGGAACTAGACTACAGACCCCTGAAGGTACCTCTGTTTCGATGCCAATGGGTTAGGCTCACCGGTGGAGGCATAACGATTGATGACAGTGGGATGACAACGATTGACCTAAGCAAGGTTGGATACTCAGACAAACCTTTCGTCCTAGCCAATGATGTAACACAGGTTTTCTACGTGAAGGACATGTCTAGCAAACCAAAGAAGGGTAAAGGACCCGACGAGCCAAAGCGCCACGTGGTTCTCCCAGGCAAAAGGAAAATCGTCGGAGTCGAGGATAAAACTGACGAAGATTACGATTAGTTTGACGGGCAACCTCCGTTCGCGGTGACGGTTGACCCGAGCATCCTCCTATCAAAAGAGGACACCCCTTACTCACGCAACGATTATAGCGAAGGAACATTAGTGAGAAGAAAGTACGTGAAAAAAACTATGACATAGGTTGTTGTATGGACGATGCAAATTATTTATAATGTATTGAAGGCCATGCAATGTTTGTGTTTTTGACAAATACAATTATGTAAGGAAAACAGTGACATTTTAATTATATATCAATTATTGAAATGTAATATCAATTTAAATTGGTGAAATTTTAATTATATATCAATTATTGAAATGTAATATCAATTTCAAACTATTAAAGTAGGTGATATGTTATTTATATGTGGTTATTTATATTTAATAATAATTTAAAACTATTTAAATAGGCAATATGGTATTAGATATTTTAATACTATTCAAATAGTATTTAAATTGGTGAAATTTTAATTATATATCAATTATTGAAATGTAATATCAATTTCAAACTATTAAAGTAGGTGATATGTTATTTATATGTGATTATTTATATTTAATAATAATTTAAAACTATTTAAATAGGCAATATGGTATTAGATATTTTAATACTATTCAAACAACATTTAAATTGGTGAAATTTTAATTATATATCAATTATTGAAATGTAATATCAATTTCAAACTATTAAAGTAGGTCATATGTTATTTATATGTGATTATTTATATTTAATAATAATTTAAAACTATCTAAATAGGCAATATGGTATTACATATTTTAATACTACTCAAATAGTATTTAATTTGGTGAAATTTTAATTATATATCATTATTGAAATGTAATATCAATTTCAAACTATTGAAACTGTTTTAATCTTTAGTCCCGGTTGTTAAACATAGCAGGGACAAAAAAGATATTTTCGCCGTAGCGGGAAAAAATCTTTAGTCCCGGTTGGTGGTATCAACCGGGACTAAAGATATCTTTAGTCTTGGTTGATGCCTCCAACCGGGACTAAAGATGTTATCTTTATTCCCGGTTGTAGACATCTTTAGTCTCGGTTGTTCTACAACCGGGACTAAAGATAACATCTTTAGTCCCGGTTGGAGGCATCAACCGGGACTAAATATATCTTTAGTCCCAGTTGATGCCACCAACCGGGACTAAAGATCCCGACTATAAATAGCTGTGCGCATCGTCTTCTCCAGATCCACACTTAGCCGTTTCTCATTCTCTCAACTCTCAGCGCGCACGTCCTCCGCCTTTGCCGCCGCCGTCGTCTTCGTTGTCTCCGCCGCCGTACGTCGTCGCCGTCCTCACCGCGCCTCCCGGCTAAGGTTTGCGCCGATCTCCATCTTTTTGTTCACGGTTTTCGCTCTCGATCGCATCCGCGCGCGCGCGGCCGCCGTCGCCATATGCATGCCACCCGGCCGCCACCCCGCGCCACTGCCGTCGCCACCGGCCCGCGCCAGCACGGCCGTCGCCACCCCGCCGTCGCCACACCGCGGCGTGGCCGGCCCGCGCCACCACGGCCGCCGCCACACCGCCGCCACCACGGCCGCCGTCCCCCCGCCGCCGCCGCCACCCCGCGCCATGAACGAATGTGAATGAAGAACGTGAACGATATGTAGAACAAACGTGAACGGACGTGAACGAACGTGAACGATAGAACGAACATGACCGAACCAACGATAAAACGAACAACCGGACGAACGATAGAATGATAGAACGAACGACCGAACGTGAACGATAAAACGAACGAACGAATGAACGATAGAACGAATGACCTAACGAACGATAGAACGAATGACCGAACGAACGATAGAACGAACGACCTAACAATCGATAGAACGAACGTCCGAACAAACAATAGAACGAACGATCGATAGAACGATAGAACGAACAAACGATAGAACGAACGACCAAACGAGCAGTAGAACGAACGAACGAAAGAACGAACGATAGAACGAACAAACGAACGAGTGAATGAATGAACGAACGATAGAATATGTATGTACGGAACAAATTGTATCAATGTAATAATTATTGTATCAATGGGCAAGTCTAGCTAGCAGCTTGATCTGCGCGCGCACAAGTGTGCATGTGAGACTAAGGACGTCCAGGAAACTCACCCACGCGTAGACGAAGCTCGGCAAACTCCCAGGCACCCAGGGTAGTTCCGATGGCGGCGTGGCTTGGCGGTCGTCGTCGACAGAGCACTCCCTGCTTCCGCGGTCTATGAGGAGGACATGCATCGGTTAGTGATAGCATGGGGTAGCTCAAGGCACGACCAATCGTCCTGGGACTCACCAGAGAAGGTGGTGGAGCTGGAGGCTTGCGGCGGCCAGAGATGGGGAAGATGGAAGAGGGTTTTCTGATTCAGGGCTTCCTGGTCCAATTCCTCTCGGGTTCACGGTCGTTGAGAAGAGATGAACGTGCTGGCGAAGTTGCTCGGCCGGATATGGAGCCTTGAGGCCGGACGACGATGATGTCCTTCACGGCAGCGCTCGGAGTTCACCGTTGGCTTGAGTTGACGCGGTGCGCGTTCCCGGAGATCGGCTACATCAAATCGGTGATTCCTTGAGGGGTTAGAAACGGCATCAAACGGGGAGCTCGGAACGTGGGTTAACTTGATCTAGAACGTACCCGATGAAGCAGAAACACGGTGACAACCTCGCCGGTGCCGGAGAAGACACCTCTGTTCCTCTAACTCCTGAGATGGTCGCCCTCGTTTTCTCCGCAAAAATGGAACCGCGGCTAGAAGGAGAGGATGGATGTCGACCAGCTTGAATTTATATGGCGATCGAAATCGAGACACTGAATGAGCGGCGCTCAGCGTCGTCGACACGTGGTGCTCGCGTGGGCACGGTGGAAGCGGTGCCTGGTGACGTGGGCAGGCCAGTGCAGCTGACATGTGGGTCCCACCTAGGTCTGGGCCCACCTGGCAGTGAGGGTTACATGGAGGAGTGAAGGAGCTGGAAATCTCACTAAGTCCAAAACTGCAGTTTGATTCCCACTTTGCCCTTAATTTTAATTAATTTCCAATGGTTTTTGGGTGTAGGGTTCAATGGCAAAATGGTAAAGTATTATTTACTCTAGGTTCTGAACCATTCTCCCAAATCTAAATATTTTTGATCAAATTTTTATGGAGTGCCAAAGTATGGTCCAGAGAATCTGAATTTTCCCACTTATAGTCTAGTTATGCAAATTGTTTGACAATTCAAATAAGTTGATATGACCTAGCAAAATTCCTATGTTACTCCACACATCAAAGTGGAGCTATTTTAAACTCTCACTTCATATATAATACTTTAAATTATTATTTTGTTGGTTTAATCATTAAATTCATTCTCTAACTAATCCCTACAATGCATATGCATAAAGGAAACAAAAACCTATGGAAAAGAATTCTTATCAAACACAAAAGAGGGGATTTTTATTAAATTAACCACTAATATTACAAATCCTCCTAAGTGGATTTGGTGCTATGTTACAGATTTCGATATTTATGAACTAGTTCTATTCCGATTTTTAATCCATTGTGGTCCTAAAGTATTTGCGTTGATCGATTAAGGTATTAATTCAATTTAATTTAAGTGATTCCGACTAAATTAGATTCCGATAATAACAATTAACCCTAAGCGATAAATAAATGACTAAATAATCACAACGACTAATTAAACGGATAACCTGATTAACGAGTAAAAACTAACTAAATAACCGACTAAATAGATATTTAAATAATTAACAGATAGCTGCGATTTATTTTATAGAAGGTTTAGAAATGACCAACGATTAATCCTCCGATTATTATATACGCGTATTTGTATAACCTAAAAGATCTAAATAATTAAATGAATAACCCAATGAAGAAATAACGAATTAAGTGAATAATCCTAATTAAGTAAATAATCGCAATTAAATAATCCTGATTTAATTTCTATAAGTCTCTAAAATAATTGACAATGGATTTACCGATTTAATCCAAATATATATATGTGTCTATATATAAATTAAATTTCCGATTTTCCTAAATCCTCTCTCTTTTTATTTTATTTTCTCCTTTCCCTTTTTTCCTTTTTCTTTTCTCTCCTTTTCTTTTTCTCTTTTCTCTCTTTTTCTTTTCTCTCCCTCCTGCTCTCTCTCTCCTGCTACCCCTCTTCTTCCTTCTCTCTTTCTTCTCCTTCATATCTCGGCTCTCTCCCTTTCTCGGGCTCTCTCTCTGCAGGCGGCGCCGGCGGCAGAAGGGGGTGGGAGAAAGGGGGAGGAGGCGGCGCTTACCGGCGGCGGCGGTGCACGGCAGCGGGGCGGCGGCACTGCGGGGAGAGGAGGAGGAGAGGGGAAAATGGGGGAGAAGAAGGGGGAGTAGGCGGGGAGGAAAGGGAGGCCGGGGGGGTTTATAGGTGGGGAGGAGGATCGCGGAGGCCGGCGCGGGGCGGAAGAGACACGCGCGGCGCGGGAGGGGCTCGAGGCGGCTCGCGATGGCGACAGCGCGGCGATGGGTGACGGCGATAACGCGCGGCGCGCGGCGGCCGGGGCGGACAGGACGCGGGGGCAACGGCGCACGAGACTCGACGCGGGGTGACAGGCGCGGCACGGGCGCGATGGCAATGGCCGGCAGCGGCGGCTCAGGGCGCGAGGCGGCAGCGCAGCTACGGTGTGGGTGGCAGAGGGCACGGGCGCGAGGCTCGACGCAGCCGAGCGCGGCGATGGGACGGGCTGAGGTCCCCGATCGAACACCTGGGGACCGATGAACAGTGACATTTCCTAATTAAGCCGATTTTGAGTGATTTCCAATTTAAAAATCTATCCAAAAATTTGTAATTTCACCTAAATGAATGTTGTTCAATATTTTTATTGTTCCAATATAAATATAAATTCCCATGTTTTCATAATTTATGTTTATATGCATTATACATACATATATATGTCTATATATTTATATACCTAGGATTTATATTTATGCTTTTATATATATATATTTATATATATATAAAATACCCATTTGAATTTATATCACCATACCCTAAAGAATGGCCCAATATTTTATGTCACCAAACTTTATATTGATACACAATATATACATTTGTGTGTGTGTGTGTATATATATATATATGCATAGGTGTAGATAATTTTATATTTATATATATAACATTTCCTATTTAAATTTATATTTCCCAAGTGAATGGATGACATTTAGGTAGAATGTTTTCTTTACTACAATTTTGTCCAAAACTTTATTTTAATTTATTTTTCTTAATTGTTCATTTAGTCGATTTTCTGTTTTAGGGTTTGCACTTAAATAGATTTCGATAAATCTAAACTCCGCAATTAAAGATTTAAATAAACGAGGAATTTTACGGTTTCGTATTCGACGGTCGAATTTCCTGGGCGTTACAACTCCGAAGCTACCATGACATAATTCTGACTACAACGTCGGATTCTCTCTGTGTCATCTCGATCTTCGGGTAACTCCTGCTGAGTCAGAAAATTGATAAAGGGTGTTCTCCAGTTAGCATCAAGCATGGAAACCTGGTTCATAACCTCTTCTTCGGTGGCTGGCTTTTTAGCAACAATCGGCTCATGGAGATGCTCTACAAAGACATCAGTCGGGGCAGCCTCTCGTTTAGAACCAAACTGGGCTAATTGATCTGCCGCCTCATTGTTGTGCCTTAAGACATGAGATAACTCCAAGCCATCAAACTTGTCTTCTAGCTTACGAACTTCTTGATGATAAGCAGCCATATTATCGTTTAAACAGGACCAATCCTTCATAACCTGATTTACTACCAACTGGGAATCTCCTCGTACAACCATTCGACGTATACCGAGAGATACAGCAAGTCGCAGTCTATGAAGTAAGGCTTCATACTCGGCCACATTGTGTGAAGCTGCAAAATGTATCTGAAGAACATACCGCAGTCTCTCTCCAGTCGGGGAAATTAAGACAACTCCAGCTCCTGTACCAGTGACTCGTTTAGACCCATCAAAATGCATGGTCCAGTATTGTGGCTCCTCCCTAGGCACATCTCCTTGGCACTCGGTCCACTCGGCCACGAAGTCAGCCAGGATTTGGGAGTTTATAGATGTTCTTGCTTTGAAAGAAATATCTAATGGCATCAGTTCTAAAGCCCACTTTGCGATATGACCAGTAGCCTCCCGATTATGAATGACTTCGCCAAGTGGAAAGGATATAACCACAGTAACCGAATGACTTTGAAAATAATGAGCTAACTTCCTGACGGTAATTAAAACTCCATATAATAATTTTTGTACCTGGGGATAGCGTGTTTTGGATCCGGCCAACACCTCGCTAATGAAATAAATCGGCCTTTGAACTTTCTGAACTCGTCCTTTCTCTTCTCGTTCTACGACCAGGACCGTGTTGACCACCTGAAAAGTTGCGGAAACATAGAGTAGCAAGGGCTCTTGAGGATAAGGTGAGACTAACACAGGTGGCGTCGTGAGGAAATTCTTGAAGTCTTTAAAAGCTTTCTGGGCCTCCGGGGTCCATTGGAACTTGTCCGTTTTCTTGAGCAGCTTGAAAAAAGGGCATGCCGCGTTCCCCGAGTTTAGAAACAAACCGGCTTAGTGCTGCCATGCATCCAGTAAGCTTCTGGACATCTTTCTGGGTACTCGGAAGCTTCATGTTCTGAATGGCATTAATCTTCTCTGGGTTGGCTTCAATGCCATGATGAGACACCATAAAATCGAGTAGCTTCCCTGACGGTACTTCGAAAGTACACTTTTCTGGGTTCAACTTCATCCTAAAGGCTCAAATATTTGAGAAAGTTTCTTCTAAGTCGGCGATCAAATCCTGTCTTCGCTTGGTCTTGATAACAACATCGTTGACATAAGCCTCCACGTTCCTCCCGAGTTGAGTCTGAAGGCATCTCTGGATCATACGCTGATAAGTAGCTCCGGCGTTCTTGAGGCCAAACGGCATCGTGATGTAATAGTAAGCTCCAAACGGGGTGATAAATGAGGTCTTCAAGCAGTCGAAGTCCTTCAAGCTGATTTGATGGTATCTCGAGTAACAATCCAGGAAGCTCAGAAGTTCACAGCCAGCGGTTGAGTCGACGACTTGATCAATACGGAGCAAACCAAAGGGATCCTTGGGGCAAGACTTGTTAAGATCAGTATAATCAACACACATGCGCCATTGTCCTGTCTTCTTTCGAACCAGAACCGGGTTGGCCAACCAGTCGGGGTGGTAAACTTCTTTCATGAATCCAGCCACCAAAAGCTTGGTGAGTTCCTCCTTAATAGCATCTCTTCTATCTTGTGCGAAGCGGCGAAGCCGTTGTTTAATAGGTTTTGCATCCTCTTTGACATTTAGTGAGTGCTCAATCACCTCTCTAGGAATACCAGACATATCAGATGGTTTCCAAGCAAATATATCTTTATTATTTTGTGGGAAGGTGATGAGCGTGCTTTCCTATTTATAATCTAGCTCGGCGCCTATTACAGTAGTCTTAGAGGGGTCGGAGGGATCAAGTGGAATCTTTTTCGTCTTGGCGTCACCTTCTCACCATCTTCTTTGCTAGGATTTCGCCTTCGCCTGATGTTGATGCGGCCAGTCGGACCTCCTGTTGGCCAAGCAATCTTTCGTGAGATTGGGCCATGTCGCAGCTTTCCTTGTCACAGGTGAAGGCTTGCTTGACGTCGCTATGCAGGGAGATGACTCCATTTGGTCCGGGCATCTTCATCATCAGATAGGTGTAATGCGGGACTGCCATGAATTTGGCAAGCGCGAATCTTCCAAGGATTGCGTGGTAAGCAACTTCAAAGTCGGCGACTTCAAAGCTGACATTTTCTGTGCGGAAATTCTCCCGTGTGCCGAAGGTTACTGGAAGAGTGATTTGCCTGAGTGGCGTAGATGACAGCCCTGGGATGACTCCATGAAAAGGGGCTGACCTTGGCTTTAATTCAGATCTTGGGATTTGCATCTCGTCCAGTGTCTTGGCGAAGAGAATGTTGAGGGTGCTTCCACCATCGATGAGGACACGCTTGAGCTTGTCGTTGCGTACTACCGTGTCTAGTACAAGGGGGTACCGCCATGGGTGAACCACTCGGTCAGGATGATCCGAGCGGTTAAACGTGATAGCCACCTTCGACCATCGTAGGTAACGTGGGACTTCAGGCTGAACTGCATTGATTTCTCTGTCAGTCAATTTCTGCTTCCTCTTTGATTCATATGCTAGTGGCCCTCCAAAAATGTGGTTTAACTCGGTCCTGTGGTCTTGCAAAGGTTCTGAGCCACCGTTTGCATCGTCCTTCTTAGTTCTTGAGGTACCGGCTCCATTTGTTGTCTTCTGGAGTTGGGTAGCATAATGCTCGGCAAACTGTTTGTAGATGAAGCAATCCTTGGCCGCATGTTTGTGATTCGGGAGATGAGTGCATTGAGCATTCATGATCTTGTCGTAGGCGCTGACTCGTGGACACTGTTGTTGGTAGTTTGATGTTGTGGCGACCAGATCCTCGGGCTTACGCTTGCGATCTTTTTAGCCACCATTGTCGTTGCCGTTGCCATTATCCTTCTTGGGGTGCCAGCTACTTCCAGATTGCTTGTCTTGTCATGATGCTTTGATTGCGTCGTCTGACTTGGTGTAGGAATTGGCCGTCTCGAACATCTTCTTGACTGTGCTTAGAGGTTTGCGCCCGAATTTGCCGACTAACAACTCATTGAGAACACCCTTCTGAAACGCGGCTATGATGATATCATCGGTGATGTCAGGAATCTTGTTTCGCTTTTTCGAAAAACGATGAATGTTGTCCTTCAATGACTCGTCGGGCTTCTGGATCACGTTGTAAAGGTCAAAATGAGTCCTGGGCCTTTCAAAGGTACCCTGGAAATTGGCGATGAAGTGGTCTCGAAGCTCGCTCCAAGAATCGATTGAACCCCTTGGTAAACTTGCGAGCCAGTTCCTGGCTGAGTCGACGAGAGCGACGGGCAGGTAGTTTGCCATGGCCTTGCTGTCTCCTCCTGCTGCACGACTTGCAAGAGTGTATACGGTCAACCATGACTCGGGGTCAGTTTTACTGTCGTATTTCTCAATCCCAGTGGGCTTGAAACCACTCGGCCAATTCACTCAACGCAGGTCCCGAGTGAACGCGAGTACTCCTTCATCACAGTTATCGGGGAAATTCCTTCGATCTTCATGATAGGGCTTATTGAGCTCGCGGTAATGTCGGTCGAGTATCTCCCTCAAGTCACTCGGCGCGGGCCTTCGAGAGCCACTCTAGTAACTTGAGCTATGGTCATAGCGGATTCGATCATGGACAGGTGGTCGACTGTGACATCTCTCACGAGAGTCGGCCGACTGGTCTCGATGCTTCCAGGTTGCATGACGATGGGCGTCATTAGACTTGCCAGGGGTCTTGCTGTGCTTGGGTCTTCGGTAATCCTTGGATCGCATCAGTGGTAGACGGCTGCCGTCGGGTGTCTCGGTGATGGACTTGGTGGCTCCCCGAGTGGAGCCCGTAGGAGCGTCGAGTGGGGTTGTAGCAGCGACCATAGTCTTTACTTTGTCCAAGATTGGACTGACGTTGGGGGGTGCCACGTCCATGATGGTGTCGATAAGGGTGAGAGCGGCGACTGTGTTCTGTTGGGGCGTTAGGAAGACGTTGGTGTTGTTGACTCGGGTCTGAAGTATGGCGTCGTGAGCAGAGCGCCCGGCCGCCCTTATATCTCACCTTCTCTTGTCGTTGTCTTCTTTACGCTTGAGTTCCTCCTCCTTGCGCTTGCGCTCCTCTTCGAACTTGGCTCGTTCTTCTTCCGCAGCCCTGCGGGCCATGGCCGAGTCGGTCTCCCCTATTTCGGCCATGAGGACGTTGAAAAATAGCGGAGTGTAGTTGTCGTCGAAATCGGAGTCGTTGATGTCCTCCTTGGAGATATCGTAAAGATCATCGAAGTCGGAAGAGCTGAGGTAGTCGGCGATCTCAGTAGATGAGCACGATCCGAGGGTTGAATCATGACGACGATCTCCCTGGAGCGTGGACCGTAGTGCGTCGCCAATGTAGGAAGTTCCCCCGAGTGGTTCGGATCTAACTCGGAAGAGAGGAATCTGGAGTAGATCTCAGCGGCGTTTTTTGACCCAAACGACACCGAGTGGTTTTCTCCTCCTCATTGGTTCGAATCCAAGTCAAGGAGAGAAATCCTGCCGAAGCTGTCGGTGATGAAGTCGAGGCTGCCGAAGTGGAACGTCTGTCCTGGAGGGAAGATGAAGTCATCGATGCTTGATGTAGATCCCATCGCGCTAGTCGGCGAGAAGAACAAACTTGACGCACCCCTACCTGGCGCGCCAACTGTCGAAACCTGATTTCGGCAATAAGAAATAGGGGGTAGCGCTCAAGTGCCAAATACGATGGGTTAGTTGACAAAAGGATTTAGACAGGTTCAGGCCTTTTATAAAGAAGTAACACCCTACTACTGTTTCGGGGATTGGATCCGCCGAGTTATATTGATCTCACGATCGAGTTGTGTATGAATATGTCGAAACTGGAATTTGGCAATAATAAAAGGGGGTAGCGCACGAGACCTAAAAGTGGATGGATGCGGAAGACAAGGATTTAGACAGGTTCAGGCCCTCTCAATGAGAGGTAATACCCTACTCCAGTTTGGGGATTGTATCCGCCAGTTGTATATTGATCTGATGATCGAGTTGTGAATATCTCTGTGATCATCTTGTGATCCTGCCCCTAGAGGGCTCCCTGCCCACCTTATATAGGTTGGGGGACAGGGTTACAAAGAGGAAAACCTAACCAAACACGGTATCAGTTTCCTAATCTATTACATGGTAGTACTCAATCAGGACTCTAGGCCATGCCACAAGACAATATTATGACCGAGTCCTACTCTATTACATAATATATGGATCCGGCCCACCCCCTATCTCTAGTCGAATATGGAGGCCGTATAGATACCCGGTACCCATATTCTCCACAGTAGCCCCTGAGACCTTCGCAGTCGACAAGATAACTTCACCTCGAACCAAATAAATCCAAAGTCGAGTGCTTCAATCATCTCTGCCATAGTCTCCCGAGTGCTTTTACCAAATCAAAAGGCTGTGAAGGGCTGAAAAAATTCAATAAAAAATATACCTAGGTGCATCGACTAGATGCACCTAATTAGGTGTAGCCCCCGACTATGTGTTTAGTTGAACAAACTAAGCATATAGTCAAGAACTGTATTCATCCCACTCATCCGAGTGGTTTTATGTAAATAAATGCTTAGGCAAAGTCAAAAGCATCCTGAAAAATCATATAGCATATAACCTTATTAATAAGGCACGGTGCATAATGACCCCGAATACTAGCATTTCATTTTGCACATGCTGCCAAAACAGTCATGCCCGAGTCCTCTCGATACACACAACTTCTCCATCCTCAGAAATATATGGCATTTGTGGTATAAAATCCGAGTTAATAAAACCCATAAATAGATTTACCAATCGCCTGAAGAATACGACCAAAATATAATTAGCCTAAGCCATAATATTGGTCTTAATCAGAAAAGCATATCAAGGTGGCAAAATAGCATTGATATAATACAAAATCAATTGCTTTGTAAAAAACCAAATAGCTCCTGCAACCTATAGAAAAGTTACCAGGACATTTATAAAAAGAACTTTACTGTTTGTCACCTTCCAAATTGCATCGTACCAACTCCTAAAAAGTTGTGTAACTGCTGTATGAAAGGATTTTGAAGGTATTGGGCAATAGAGCACGTGCATATTGCCAAGGCAAATTTACTTAAGTCCCTAGAGACACGTGACAAGCCACACCTGAAAATACGGGCTGCAGACATATTGGGATCAGGCTCAAAATATGCCCACCGATACCCTTAAAAAATGACGTGTATAGCACGTCTTTTAATAAGCTCCCGAGTGACAAATCTCTCGGGTGATGTTGACCAAGCGCATCTCATCTGAGTAGGTTCTGATCCAAGTGGTTATCCCTCATGGGATGCATCGAAGTATATAATAATAATTAAATCCTGACTAGCGCAAGTACTCGGATGATGGTACTCGTGGGAAATAATGATTGGTCCAGACCTTGAGCGTAGGAGATAAGCTCGCGGCCATGAATTCATGTTACATATATCCAGAATAAGCCCAGATTGAAGGTATGATCCTCGTGATAGAGCTAATAAGCCCTTGAGCATGTTGTTTGTCCTTCTGTCGCAGTTGAGGTTATCCATTGGTAGCAACAATCGGCGACGACCAAAACAAGCCGGTGTTGAAGATAGAGATGAAAAATGCACATCAGCAGCAACGACGTAGGCCAGCAATGACGACGAGAACACTAGTCGGCAATCATGGAGATAACCGGACGATGAAGACGAAAATGCTAATCAGCAGTGGCGTAATGGGCCACCAATTGTGACAGACGCAACGATGGTGATGACAATCGGCAGCAGGAGAAACAGCCGGTTGTAGAGACAAAGTTGCCCTTCAATTGTGGCAGCAAAATCCACCAATCGTAGAAGCGAAGAAATCATCGGGTGATAGCAGATACGATCAGTAGTGACGAAGTTCCCATGAATGGTGACAAAATAGATTAGGCCGAAGAGGCATGGTGGGATGTCGATGAAGATGGCGATGTTGGTGACCCAGTCAAATTTTAGTGTAGACGAAGCCCAAACTCCTAAAGCAAAGAATTTGATTGATAGAAGTTGACTGAACATGAAGTTAATGTCGATGACGAAGGTGTCGATGGTGACATCAATAATAATAATCCATCAAATTATTGAGAAGATATCAAAGCCCAAGTAGTTTCCTTGAGGCTAGCATGTGTGTGGCGAAGATTGATGCAACGCCTCTTGATTTATGATGATGGTGGCACTTGATGTTGTAGCTATTGAAGATGCTTCACTTGGAGGAAAGTAGATGCTGTTGTCCAACTCGTCGAATATAAGTTGATTGGTTGATAACTCCAAACTCCTAAACATGTAGATTACATCTTGAACTTAACACTTGAGAAACTTGGAATAGACTGTAGCATCAACTAAGAGCCAAAGTTGTCGACGAAAATATTGGAATTGCTGAAGTAGAAAGTCTGCTCTGGAGCGAAGACGAAACTGATTTCTCCGAAGTTGATTCGTTGGCTGATTAATTGATTGCTTTATCTTGACATAACACCCAGAATTTTGAGTCTTGTATTTGTGTAGCCCCCGACTCTATGCTTAGTTGGGAAACAACTGAACATAGAGTCAAGAACTATAGCTTGTCATTGACTAGCCATCGCTTTAGTGAAATGACGTGTTGAGGATGTCCATATGTTGAGGCTCTTGGAGACATCGTGGTTGGTGAAGTAACAAAGCTTGCAAAGTAGAGGATATAGAATTTGCCGGTGCCGAAGACAAGGAAGATGAAGTCGCTCCACAATGGTGACAAAATTGCACAGCGTGTAGGCGGAGACACCAATCGGCGGCGGCGAAGGCGAGCCGACGATGAAGACGTAGACGCCCAACAACAGTGGTGTGACCAACCAACCGTGTAGGCGGAGACACCAGTCCGCGGCGGCGAAGGCGGGCCAACGATGAAGACGTAAACGCCCAACAATGGTGGTGTGACCAACCAACCGTCTAGGCGAAGACACCAGTCGGTGGCGGCGAAGGCAGGCCAACGATGAAGACGTAGACGCCCAACAACGGTGGTGTGACCAACCAACCGTCTAGGCGGAAAACCAGTCGACAGCGGCGAAGGCGAGCCGACGATGAAGACGTAGACGTCCAACAATGGTGGTGTGACCAACCAACCGTGTAGACGAAAAAACTAGTCGGCGGCAGCGAAGGCAGGCCAACGATGAAGACGTAGACGCCCAACAACGGCGATGTGACCAGCCAATCGTGTAGGCGGAAAACCAGTGGCGGCGACGAAGGCAGGCCGACGATGAAGACGTAGACGCCCAACAACGGTGGTGTGACCACCCAACCGTGTAGGCGGAGACACCAGTCAGCGGTGGCAAAAGCAGGCCGACGATGAAGACGTAGACGCCCAACAACGGTGGTGTGACCAACCAACCGTGTAGGCGGAGAAACCAGTCGGCTGTGGCGAAAGCAGGCCGACGATGAAGACTTAGACGCCCAACAACGGTGATGTGACCAGCCAACCGTGTAGGCGGAAAAACCAATCGGCGGCGACGAAGGCAGGCCGACGATGATGTTTTAACTGATCCATTCCCGAAGCGTAGGAGATGAGCTTATAGCCATGAATCCCTACTGTGCATATCTAGATTTGGATCCTGCAGTATAAATATAGGATGAGTAGTATCTAATAAATATAGTACTTGAGGAAAATTCAAGCATTTTAAAATATTTGTAAGTATGTATTTCTGCTCTTGTCGATTTTGATTTCCCCGAGTAGATGACTCATTATGTTTAAACACTCTACCCGACTAGTCATTGACATGAGTTCGTCATCATGGAACAAAGCTTTACGGATCAGAATTTACTACTCGGGTACTTTTGCAATTGTTAAGAGTAGAAAACAATTTATTTTATCTTTATGCTTTTGATTTTGTCTGAGTAATACTTAGCACCTTGTGTTATACACTCCATCCAACGAGCCTCCGGGTGCTAGGATTCGGCCCAAAGGCAACTATCCATCGATAAACCAAACGGAAAGCATAGGGAAAATAGAGTTGCACAACTCGATCAGCACTTTTTTTACTTGGATTATTTCACAAGCAATCAAGATAAATATTATGAAAATTATTGCAAAAATATGATATAACATCTGTAGCCCCTGACTCACTGCTCAATGGAGGACCAGTTGATGTAGTGAGGCAGAGGAAAAAAAATATCACATAAAGAAGAAAATTAATGATGACTTAGCTTGTTGGTATCTGCACCGGTGATGGCAGAGGTGGCCGATGTAGGAACAAGATCATCCGTCAATCCCGACGAAGATAGCAACCATAAAAGCAGTTGAAGCAGCCGAAGGTGAAAATAAAGTTGCCCAACAACATGGTGAAGATGCACGGCCATGGAATCAAAAATACTAATCGGCGACACAATCCACCAATCATGGAGGCTAAAAACCAGTCGGCGGCGACGTAGGTAGCTGACGATGAAAACGAAGTCGCTATCAACAACGGCGGCGGAGTACACCAACCGTGGAAGCGAAGAATCCAGTCGGCGACGGCGAAGACGACCGATGGTGAAGACGATGTTGCCATCAGCAACGGCGGTGGAGTACACCATCCGTGGAGGCGAAGAAACCAGTCGGCAATGATGAAGACGACCGACGGTGAAGACGATGTCGCCATCAGCAACAGCGGCGAAGCATACCAACCATGGAGACGAAGAAACCAGTCGATGATGACCAAGACGACCGACGGTGAAGACGATGTCACCATCAGCGATGGCGGCGGAGTACACCATCCGTGGAGGCGAAGAAACCAGTTGACGATGACGAAGACGACCGACGGTGAAGACAATGTCACCATCAGCAACGGCAGCGGAGCACACCATCCGTGGAGGCGAAGAAACCAGTCGACGATGACGAAGACGACCGACAGTGAAGATGATGTTGCCATCAGCAATGGCGGGAGTACACCAGCGTGGAGGCGAAGAAACCAGTCGGCGATGACAAACACGACCGACGGTGAAGACAATGTCGCCATCAGCAACGGCGGTGGAGTACACCATCTGTGGAGGTGAAGCAACTAGTCGGCGAAGATGTAAGCTCATGGTCGATTATCCGCATAGCGACGCCTCGAGTCCATGTCCATGATGATTGTGTCGGTGACGTTGGAAACAACGTGTCCATAATAGTAATTATTCTTGTGACAATAAAGTCTAACTCTTGGAAGCGAAGAAGCTTGCAGACAAAGGCGACGCTGGCGATGGCCATATAGATCGAATCTGAAACTCGCCATGGTGGAGTGGTTGTTATCCTCCTTAGCTAGATTGAATCACCCCCGACTGATTTATATCCAAGTCAAAGAGCAAGAGCTTGTTAAAGTTGTCGGCGGCGAGGCAGTCATAGCTCCCAAAGCGAAGACGAAGCTGGCGATTCATGAAGGTGATTCCATCGCACTCGTCGGTAGGAAACTCGGCGTAACCCCTACCTGGCGTGCCAACTGTCGAAAATGGAATTTGGCAATAATAAAAGGGGGTAGCGTACGAGACCTAAAAGTGGATGGATGCGAAAGACAAGGATTTAGACAGGTTCAGGCCCTCTCAATGAGAGGTAATACCCTACTCCTGTTTGGGGATTGTATCCACAGGGTGTATATTGATCTGATGATCGAGTTGTGAATATCTCTGTGATCATCTTGTGATCCTGCCCCTAGAGGGCTCCATGCCCATCTTATATAGGTTAGGGGACAGGGTTACAAAGAGGAAAACCTAACCAAACACGGTATCAGTTTCCTAATCTATTATATGGTAGTACTCAATTAGGACTCTAGGCCATGCCACAAGACAATATTATGACCGAGTCCTACTCTATTACATAATATATGGATCCGGCTCACCCCCTATCTCTTGTCGAATATGGAGGCCGTATAGATACCCGGTACCCATATTCTCCACAGAAGAGAAACCTAGCTAATTGCTATTGCCTCTATGCCCCTCAAGGGACGTCCTACCTTCCTTATATAAGCTTAGAAGGCAGGCTCATAAGTCAGAGACCTAACTACATACAGTATAAGACTCCATAGTATTCCCGACTTAGAACTATAAGCCGTTCCCTAATACACAAGGTAATGTAATACTTAAGTCCTAAGCCTATTACATGATCATGACTCATAACTTATCCCTATAATCAGTCGGATAAGCTAGCCGTGTGGGTATATGGTACCCATAATCTCCACAAGTCCTTTTAAATGTTTTTGGATTTTGGATGCATTTCATAGTAGGCTTCATTTGCATCGTAACAACTAGGAGAAACTAATTAAAGTCAAGGACCTCCTAATATTTATATAACTTATAAATTACAACATAATCTCTGTTAGAATCCATCATCTAATTTGGCAACTCAACTGAATGTGGGTCATGAACACAAAGTTTCACAAAAACATCACTTCACAAATAACTCACTTTTCACCTTAATCTCACTTTAACTTTTCTTTAAAATAACACAAAAGCATATGTATAAATTTACAAGAAACTTATGAAATCATGTATGGTGATATGGAAATCAAGCGAACCAATATCATCTCAGGTTAGGAATAACTTAGATATAATTTCTCAATCACTTAATTGCATTTTCAGAGTAGAAACATATGTATAGTACTAAGCTTAGTGAATTTCTAAAAATTATTGGTGCAAGATAAAATCATGAAAAAGTTCATGTAAATACTAAACAGTATTTGCAACTCACTAGAATTTTGGCATAATTTGATATTTGCAAATTATATCTCAATTAAATTGGTCAAAGTAGTCAAAATCTGATTTAATCTTAAACCCTAAATGGCAAAAGCTATATCTCATAAAAATATGCATCATATTATATAAAAGTGTATATGAAACATAATTTATTAAAATACTAGTTTATTTATATAATTTTTTTCACAATTTATTTCATTGGTTTTGACCTCCTAAAAATTCAAAACAATTTCTACCAAGCCATTCTTAACTATTTTACTGAGAGTAAAATATAATGAATTTTTGAATGAAACTAGGAACAATGGAAACTATATCATTTTATCTATCTCCACAAAAATCCACTATAATTTATCAGCCTCCTAAATTAAACTATTGAATTACAAATAGAGAGGGATAGAATTTATTCAGAAAATTACTAAAGTCTATAGATACCAACTTTTCTACCCACCCCTCTCAGCTCTGTCTAGTGTACCACAGATTGAGCCCACATGGCAACCACCTTAGCTAGCTCCACCTCTGTTTCTTTTTCACCCCCTCTACTCTATCCATAACAAGTGAGAGCAAGAAAGAGAGAGACCCTGAGAGCAGTGGATTGAAGCCGATGCGTGTCCACGATCGTGTCTGACACCGAGACCTCATATATATAGCATCGCACAGCCTCCCTCTACTCCTCAGCACCGATTGAATAGAGGAAGAGCAACCCTAGCCTCTCCGTCGTCCCCAATTTCATCGCTGGCCATGAGGAAGACGAAGGCCACCATCGTCGTCAAGCCATCGCCATCACCAACTCTTTCCTGTTCCATACTCCTCTCTTCATGCCAACCATTTTCTCTTTTGACACTGATTCGTTTCATCCACTGTAGCAACGGGAACGCAACCTCGTCCACGGGAGCCCTGGAGCGTGCTCTGAGCATCGCCGCCATGACATCGTCGTTGTTCCGGCCGAACCCCGATCACCCCGAGCCGAGCTATTGCGCCATCAGTACCCTTTCACCATGGCGATCAAAAGCCCTCAAGAAATCCAAGAATTGTTCACTGAAGACGGAGATCACCGTCGTCTTCTCCGACTTCGGTCTACCACCACCGTCGCCAAAATTCATCCATCCCGGTGAGTCGCTATTTGATTCCTTGCGCACGGTGTATCCCCAGGACCTAATCAACGTTGTGCGCGTACAATCTTCTTAGCCCATCGGCTTGAACTCGTGGTCGTCGTGGAGCCAAAGCATTCCACCATCGCCGGGCCATCTTCTCCACTGCCACCGCTATCCAGACCTCTCCAAGCCATGGTCAAGCTTTGGTGAGCACCCAAGGACCTTGAAGACTCCCATTCATGCATCTTTTTGCACTAAATCGCACTGAAACTCGATTTGCACATGCAGCCTAGCAACCGTCGCTGCTCGAAGTCCTCGCTGGCGCCACTCCGACCACCATTGCCGACCATCCGGCCATCGTTGGGTTCGCAAGAGGGAGTTCTACATTTTTCTCTTTGGTCGTGTCTCATGAAACGCCGCCATTCGCCGCTGACGCCGTCAACAATCTCGCTGGCTGCCTCCATCCTGTCTCTGCTGCTGCTCTGCTTTGTTCCGTGCCTATGACAGGTGAGCCCCGCTTCACTAGGCACTAAGGATTGTGATTAGTAGTTTAAAACTTGAAGGATTCATTCTGTAAAAATGCTTAGATTGACATGTGAACTTAGATTGACATGTGAGCTTAGATTGAATCTAAAAATGGTTAGATTAAACTTTGTGAACTCTTAATGAAGATTCATTTAACACGTGCTAGGGACCTCGGGGCCTATTTCTGTAAACTGTAGGGGCCTTCTTGCATAAATACCAGTCACTGACAGTGGACCCCTTTATTTGAATTCTGGAAAATGTAAGGAATGAAACTAAAACAATTAGTGTCCAACAGAAAAATATGCAAACTTGTAAAATACATGATAAATTCATCTTAACTCCATTTTAAATAAACCAAATTGCAGTATTTTCAAAAAAATATGATATTTAATATGGTAAAATAAAACTTGCCACTTAGAGTAGAAGAAATATCTCCAAAATTTTGTATAAAGGATAATGGACATAAAGCACAATTTAACTTATAAAATTTGTAGGAAAATAATGTTAGCTCTAATTGAGTTGAACTAAAATTTGTTAGAAACAACAAATTCTCAACTTTATTTAGGTGAATTGAGTTCTGGAGCAACTAGTATATATAATGCATCCACTTTTAAGTAATTGTAAATGGTCATAATTAATACGAGAATTATAAAATTCATAGGAAATTGGTTCCAACTCCAAATTAGGTGTTTCCAGTTTTATTAGATTCATAATCTCATGTTCTTAATTACTGTACATTAAAATATGGCATGTACTGTAATGAAAATGCTTCTAAAATTTTGTATAGCAAATAAATACTAGAATGTGACACATAGATAATAAAATTTATAGTAAATTAATGCTAGCTCTAAAAATAGTGAAATTGACTTTGTTGGACTTAGAGAATCATGCCCTCTACTGATGTAAGCAGAAACCTAGCACCACTTAAATAAAAATTGTATCTAAGTCTAACTAAGTCTTAAATAACCTACTACTAGTATGGAACTTAGGAAATTCATAACTCACAAATGCTAAGAGATAAAATTAAAATTCCTTCACATTAAACCAAGTTTAATCAGTACCAAATCACAGTAGAGAATTCATGCATATTAGAGTCATTTTGGATTTTTGCTTGTTTTGGTGTTTATACCGTTAGCATTATTTCGTATAGTGATGCGAATCTGCTTTCGGTGAGGATTATGGGTTTATTGATAACCATGGTGGAGTTTCTAACTAAGGCAAGTGCCCTCCTCCTTTGAACACTTTGATCCTATGTTTTTATTGGGCAAATATTTTCTATTACAAAGTTGCACACATTAGATAGTTATGTTTGGAAAAATTATTTGAAAGTGATAAAATGGTAGTTATGACCTAATTGTTGCATAATCCACCTTGAGATTTGTTATCCTTGCTGTTTGTAACCTTAGAGTGGTTTAGAGTACTCTCCATATGCTCAGATGGGCTTATAGATGCTAAATAAGATGTTATAAGCTTAGCCATGCCTAGTGATATGCTAAAAACATTGTGATCACCTTATACTTTTGAATATGGGCAATTTGCAACTTCTGAATAGAGGTGAAGCCTCTGGTTATTTGTGAAATAAAATGGAGGAAAATCTTGATTCTAGACTTGGGCGGCGAGTGGTGCACATATGGTAGTAGTTGTGCACCGATAGGAGGAGTATTCGCCTGGGTCGATTAAGGAACGAAGTCTATGTTATCAACTAGGTATACAGTATTGCCACATGTGTTAGTATGGGATGACCTTAGCTTATTAAGTTGTTTGGTGTTTAGTCTTGCATTTGGGAGGCCGTTGTAGTAGAGGTGACGGTCACGGTTTGTGGAGCTATCTTTAGGAACTACCCATGTGTGTATGTTTAATTGTAGGATGATTAATTCCCTACATGTGTGTTCTGTGAGGGGAATAAAGGTTCCACCTCACAGCATGGGCATCTAAGTCTGTTCAATACAACGATAACGTGCCTAGTAGGGGAACGGTTGTGTTCACCGCCACGTGTTTAAACTAAAATTCGGCAATAATAAAAGGGGGTAGCGCACGAGACCTAAAAGTGGATCGATGCGGAGACAAGGATTTAGATAGGTTCAGGCCCTCTCAATGAGAGGTAATACCCTACTCCTGTTTGGGGATTGTATCCAACGAGTGTTGTATTGATCTGACGATCAAGTTGTGATTATTTGTGGTTATGCCCCTAGAGGGCTCCCTACCCACCTTATATAGGTTAGGGGCAGGGTTACAAAGAGGAGAACCTAGCCAGATACGGCATCAGTTTTTCTAATCTATTACAATATTATCGATCCAGGACTTTGGGTCGTTCCTTAATACACATGGAAAAATAATACCTAAGTCATGGCATGTTACATATTTCATATACATAATCTATCTCGTATATTCAGTCGGATAAACCAGTCATGTGGGCATATGGTACTTATAATCTCCACACCACGGTGTTAGGTTAAGGCATGGGCCCACCACCTAACGACTCTAGGACATATGCCTAGGATGGATTCACACGTATCGTGCTCATGCAAGGCTAGACACTAAGCAATGTAACGGCTATGTTGTGACCTCTAGTCCGTACTCAACTTGCAGAGTGTGGGATGCTAGGCCAGTACCGAACCAACTAGAGTGTAGCCTCCGAGTTTCTATCACATCATGTGGATTTGTACGAACTTTGCAGAGTTAAAACTAACCGGTTAAGCCGTGCTCACGATCAAGAGCGACTTGGGGAAGTAGCATGAGTGTAATTTTTATTCTTTCTAAAATGCTTTATGAAAATGGGTTGAGGATGGGAATTTGATGATGATTTTGATTACAATGATGACATGCTACCATGGAGGGTGCAAGTGTGATGTTTTATGATTTATAATGATGTTAATGAGGAGAAATGATGATTATGTTGCTACAATTAACTATATGGATCAACACGCTTTACTTTACATACTTGTTCTACAAATGCTTTACAAATTTGTCATTTGTGAAATGTTGTGAAATAACTTAGTTTTATGCAAATGAACCTACCAATAGCCTTTCTTTGATATTTAGAGCTTGCATGTATGTAGGGTTGTATTGCCTTGCCAGTACATTAATCGTGTTAATGTTGATACTTGTATCTTTTTGTGGGTTGTTGGTTAAATTGTTTTGCAGGTTTAGTTGAATGCTGTGGGTACCGTTGTTCTCTCTTAGGATGGTTCATTAGGGGTCTACCCCTAGTCGGATTGCTTATGGGTCTTGGGTAAATAAGCTTCCATACGAACCTCTAATTATAAGGTCGTTCGGCCATATGCGTCCTAGACTTATATTCTAAATTATTTGTGTGTTTGTATTCCTTGTTTATGAATATCATTTGCTTTGATGAAAGTGTCTTGGTATGTTCTAGCTTATAGAACTATCTAGACCTGAGTATGGATGTTGAACAGACGAGATGTTGTAGAGCTTAGCATATTGTCAAGTCTCCTAGGATGTGTAACACATCTGGTCGCCGCCTTCGTATGGTTTGATGGGCATGTCTCAGGCTGAAGTTGATTGGCACGCTAAATCCCAGTAATATCTCTTTTGTTCAATATTCGGCACTACGTAAATTATATTGAATGGTGTTTAATTGTGATCATGGGGCACATTGAGGCTTGAGTGGCTATTATGCGTGTATGGATCTCATTCTCCCAAAACTATGTGGTGATCACAATAAACAATGGGCAATATAATTTTTAGGTGTCCTCACATTAGAAGAAGTAGATATTGGAATGGGTGATAGACCTAGGCCAACATTTGTAAGTGCTAAGTTGTCTATTGATTTTAAAGAGAAATTAATAAAGTTATTGAAGGAGTACAGAGAATGTTTTGCTTGGGAATATCATGAAATGTCAGGACTAAGCCGATCAATAATAGAACATCGACTACCTATTAAACCAGGGTATTGGCCATACAAACAGTCACCAAGGCGATTCAAACCTAAGATGTATGATGCTATCAAGGCAGAGATTACAAGACTTTATGAAGCTAATTTCATTAGGCCTTGTCGATACGTTGAGTGGCTTTCTAATATAGTACCGGTAATACAGAAGAATGGGAAGCTTAGGCTTTGCATTGATTTCAAAGATCTAAACAAAATTACTCCTAAAGATGAATACCCAATGTCGATTGTTGATTTATTGGTTGATGTAGCTTCCGGACACAAGATTATAAGTTTTATGGATGCCAATGCAGGATATGATCATATTTTTATGGCCGAGAAAGATATACACAAGACTCACATTAGGTGTCCTGGAGCAATCGGTTTGTATGAGTGGGTTGTTATGACTTTTGCTTCGAAAAGTGCTGGTGCTACATATCAAAGAACTATGAATTATATATTTCATGACCTTATCGGATTGCTGGTTGAAATCTACATAGATGATGTGGTTGTGAAATCAAAAGAAGTCGATGGATATTTAGCCGATTTGCGAAGAGTGCTGGAAAAGGACAAGGAAGTATGCTTTAAAGATGAATCTAAATAATTGTGCTTTTGGTGTATCGGTTGGACAAATTTTGGGTTTTATTGTGCATGAAAGAGGAATTGAGATTAGCCATAGGAGCATCAATACTATCAAGGATATAAAGCCACCTAAAAACAAAACCAAGCTACAGTCTTTAATCGATAAGATAAATTTTGTTAGACGATTTATATCAAATTTATTAGGGAGAATTGAACCATTTACTCCGTTGTTGCGATTGAAAGCCGATCAAGAGTTTGTGTGGGGAGAAAAGCAGCAGAAAGCTTTGGATAATATTAAGGATTATTTGAGTTCCCTTCCAGTATTGACGCCACCAAAAAAAGGAGTTCCATTCAAGTTGTATTTATTAACTGATGAGAAATCTATCGGGTCAGTTTTGGTTCAGGAGTTCAAAGGCAAAGAAAGAGCTATATTTTATCTTAGCAGAAGGCTTCTGGATGCAGAAACAAGGTATACTCCAGTAGAGAAGTTGTGCTTATATTTATATTTTTCATGTACCAAGTTGAGGCATTACTTATTGTCCAATGAGTACATAGTTGGTTTGCAAAGCCGATGTGATGAGATATATGTTATCGGCTCCCGTATTGAAGGGAAGAGCTAGGAAGTGGATTTTTGCCTTAACAGAATTTGACTTGCGATATGAATTGTGGAGATTATGGGTACCATATACCCACACGGCTATCTTATCCGACTGACTATAGCGGATAGGCTATGATCTATGATTATGTAATCGGCTTAGGACTTAAGTATTGCGTTACCTTGTGTAATAAGGAACGGCTTATAGTCCTAAGTCGGCAATATTGTGGAGTTCTATGTAGTATATTGATAGGTCTCCGACTTGTGAGCCTACCCTCTAAACCAATATAAGGAGGGTAGGACGTCCCTTGAGGGATATAGAGACAATAGCAATTAGGTAGATTTTCTTCATACACGTCCTGATCAAGAGATTAATAAACCACTCGGCGGACTAAACCCCAAAACAGGAGTAGGGTATTACTTCTTTATAGAAGGCCTGAACCTGTCTAAATCCCTTTGTCTACTAACCCACCGTGTTTGGCACTTGATCGCTACCCCCAATTTCTTATTGCCGAAATCAGGTTTTGACAGTTGGCGCGCCAGGTAGGGGCTGCGTCAAGTTTTCTTCTTCATCTCGCCGACTAGCGCGATGGGATCTTCATCAGGCATCGATGACTTCGCCTTCCCCCCTGGACAGGCGTTTCGCTTCGGCAGCCTCGACTTCATCACCGACAATTTCGGTAAGATTTCTCTCCTCGACTTGGATGCGAACCAGTCGGGGGAGGGAGACCACTCGGCGCCGTTCGGGTTACCAAACGACGCTGAGATCTATTCCAATCTCTTATCTTCCAAGTTGGAATCAATTCACCCGGGAGAATCTTCTTCATCATCGTCATGCTGCGGTTCGAGTTGCAGGGAGATCGCCGTCATCATTCAATCACTCGGATTGTGCTCATCTACCGAGATCGCCGACTACCTCAGTTCTTCCGACTTCGATGACCTCTACGACATCTCCAAGGAGGAACTCAACGACTCCGACTTCGACAACGATTACGTCCCGACGTTCTTCAACATCCTCATGGCCGAAGTGGAAGAGACCGACTCAGCCGTGGCCCGCAGGATCACAGAAGAGGAACGAGCCAAGTTCAAACAAGAGTGCAAGCGTAAAGAGGAAGAACGCAAGCGTATAGAGAACGAAACCAAGCGCAAGGAAGAGGAGCTCAGGCGAAAAGAAGAAGCCGACAAGAGAAAACGAGATCTGAGGACAGCTGGGCGCTCCGCTCGCGAGGCCATACTCCAGACCCGAGTCGACAACACCAATATCTTCCTCACGCCTCAACATAACGCGGTCGCTTCTCTCACCCTCATTGACACAGTCATCGATGTAGCACCCCCCGAGGTAACTCTAATTCTAGACAAAGTCAAGACTATCATCGCGGCCACGGCTACCGGCGCTCCCGCAGGTTCTGCCCAGAGAGCTACCGAGTCCATCGCCGACACACCCGAGGGCAGCCGTCTACCACCGATGCAATCTAAAGATTACCAGAGACCCGACCTCAGCAAGACACCCGCCAAGTCCAAAGCCCCTCGTCATTACGCAATATGGAAACATCAAGAACAATCAGCCGATTCTCATGAGAGAGTTCACGACCGGCCACCCGTCCATGATCGGATTCGTTATGGCAATAACTCCAACTACCAGAGCGGCTCTCGAAGACCCACGCCGAGTGACTTGAGGGAGGTGCTTGACCGACGTCATCGCGAGCGCAACAAAGCCCATCATGAAGACCGAAGGAGTTCACCCGACAACTATGACGATGGAGTACCCGCGTTCACTCGAAACTTGCATCGAGTGGATTGGCCGAGTGGATTCAAGCCCACTAGGATTGACAAGTATGACGGCAAAACCGACCCTGAGTCATGGTTAACCGTCTACACCCTCGCCATCCGCACAGCAGGAGGAGATAACAAGGCCATGGCAAACTATTTGCCCGTCGCTCTCGCCGACTCAGCTAGGAACTGGTTCACAAGCTTACCAAGAGGTTCGATTGATTCATGGAGCGAGCTTCGGGACCACTTCATCGCCAATTTCCAAGGCACTTTTGAAAGGCTCGGAACCCACTTTGATCTCTACAACGTGATCCAGAAGCCCGACGAGTCATTGAAAGACTACATCCGGCGTTTCTCAAAGAAGCGAAACAAGATCCCCGACATCACCAACTACGTCATCATAGCCGCATTCCAGAAGGGTGTCCGCAATGAGTTGCTGATCGGAAAATTCGGGCGTAAGCCTCAAAAGACAGTCAAAAAGATGTTCGAGACAGCTAACTCTTACGCCAAATCAGATGACGCAGTCAAGGTCTCATGACAGGAGAGGCACGACAAGCAATCCGGGACTAACTGGCGCCCCCAAGAAGGACAACGGCAATAGCAGTGGCAACGGCAACGGCAACAACGGCCAAAAA
This sequence comes from Oryza officinalis, assembly GCA_008326285.1. Taxonomy (NCBI): domain Eukaryota; kingdom Viridiplantae; phylum Streptophyta; class Magnoliopsida; order Poales; family Poaceae; genus Oryza; species Oryza officinalis. The sequence continues at coordinate 30,112,221 of BDMV01000004.1, read as the reverse complement.
GATCGCAAGCGTAAGCCCGAGGATCTGGTCGTCGCAACGTCTAACTACCAACAACAACGTCCTCGAGTCATCGCCTACGACAGGATCATGAACGCCCAATGCACTCATCACCCTAATCACAAGCACGTGGCCAAAGATTGTTTTATCTACAAGCAGTTCGCTGAACAGTACGCAACTCAACTTCACCAGAAGCCGTCAGATGGAGCCGGCACCTCGGGAACCAAGAAAGACGACCCAGCTGGTGGCTCAGATCCTTTCGAAGATCATAGGACCGAGTTAAACCACATTTATGGAGGGCCGCTAGCGTACGAGTCGAAGAGGAAGCAGAAGTTGACCGATAGGGAAATCAACGCAGTACAGCCCAAAGCCCCACGTTACTTGCGATGGTCGCAGGTGGCTATCACGTTCAACCGCTCGTATCACCCTGACCGAGTGGTTCACCCGGGGTGGTATCCCCTGGTACTAGACCCGGTGGTCCGCAACGTCAAGCTCAAGCATGTACTCATTGACGGAGGCAGCGCCCTCAACATCCTCTTAGCCAAGACTTTGGACGAGATGCAAATCCCGAGATCAAAATTGAAGCCGAGTTCAGCCCCTTCTCACGGAGTCATCCTAGGGCTGTCATCTACGCCACTCGGGCAAATCACCCTTCTGGTCATCTTCGGCACTCGGGATAACTTCTGGACAGAGAACATCAGCTTTGAAATTGCCGACTTCGAGGCAGCTTATCACGCAATCATCGGAAGACCTACGCTTGCCAAGTTTATGGCAGTCCCGCACTACACCTACCTCATGATGAAGATGCCCGGTCCCAATGGAGTCATCTCCTTGCGCAGCGACGTCAAGCAAGCCTTCACCTGCGACAAGGAAAGTTGCGACATGGCCCAAACTCGTGAGAGATTGCTTGGCCAACGGGAGGTCTGACTGGCTGCGTCAACATCAGGTGAAGGCAAGATCCCAGCAAAGAAAATAGCCAAGTCAGGAGAAGGTGACGCCAAGACAAAGAAGATTCCCCTTAATCCCGCTAATCCATCCAAAACTATTGTAATAGGCACCGAGTTAGATCCTAAATAGGAAAGCGCGTTCATCACCTTTCTTCAAAATAATAAAGATATATTTGCTTGGAAACCGTCTGATATGCCTGGTATTCCTAGAGAGGTGATTGAGCACTCATTCAATGCTAAAGAGGATGCGAAACCTATCAAACAACGACTCCGCCGTTTTGCCCAAGATCGAAGGGATGCTATCAAGGAGGAACTCGCCAAGCTCTTGGCAGCTGGATCCATCAAAGAAGTTTACCATCCCGACTGGTTAGCCAACCCGGTCTTGGTTCGTAAGAAGACAGGGCAATGGCGCATGTGTGTAGATTACATCGATCTCAACAAGTCTTGCCCCAAGGATCCTTTTGGTTTGCCCCGTATTGATCAAGTCGTCGACTCAATAGCCGGCTGCGAGCTTCTGAGTTTTTTGGATTGTTACTCGGGATATCATCAAATCAGCTTGAAGGAGTCCGACTGCCTGAAGACATCATTCATTACCCCGTTCGAAGCTTATTGTTATATCACAATGCCTTTTGTACTCAAGAATGCCGGAGCTACTTATCAGCACATGATTCAGAGATGCCTTCAGACCCAACTCGGAAGGAACGTGGAAGCTTACATCGACGACGTTGTCATCAAGACCAAGCAGAAACAGGATTTGATCGCCGACTTAGAAGAAACCTTCGCAAACATTCGAGCCTTCAGGATGAAGTTGAACCCGAAAAAGTGTACTTTCGGCATGCCGTCAGGCAAGTTACTCGGCTTTATGGTGTCTCACCGAGGCATTGAAGCCAATCCAGAAAAAATCAATGCTATCCGGAACATGAAGCCCCCGAGTACACAGAAGGATGTCCAGAAGCTTACTGGTTGCATGGCAGCGTTAAGCCGCTTTGTTTCCAGACTCGGAGAACGAGGCATGCCCTTTTTCAAATTTCTCAAGAAGACGGATGGATTTCAATGGACTCCGGAGGCCCAGAAAACTTTTGAAGACTTCAAGGACTTCCTCACAACGCCACCCGTGTTGGCGTCACCTTACCCGCAAGAACCCTTGTTGCTCTACGTTTCCGTAACCATTCAAGTGGTCAGCACGGTTTTGGTCGTCGAACGCGAGGAGGAAGGATGAGCTCAAAAAGTTCAGAGGCCGATCTACTTCGTTAGTGAGGTACTGGCCGGATCAAAAAAACACGTTACCCCCAGGTACAAAAACTACTATATGGAGTCTTAATTACCGTCAGAAAATTAGCCGATTATATTCAAAGTCACTCAGTTACCGTGGTCATGTCTTTTCCACTCGGTGATGTCATCCAGAATCGAGAGGTTACTGGGCGCATTGCGAAGTGGGCCTTGGAGTTGATGCCACTGGATATTACTTTCAAACCAAAACATCTATAAAGTCTCAAATCTTGGCTGACTTTGTGGCCGAGTGGACCGAGCGTTAGGAAGATGTACCTAGGGAGGAGTTGCAATACTGGACCATGCATTTTGATGGGTCTAAACGAGTCACTGGCTTAGGAGCAGGAGTTGTCTTGATTTCCCTGACTGGGGAAAGGCTACGGTATGTTCTTCATATACATTTTCTTGCTTCACATAATCTGGCTGAATACGAAGCTTTACTTCATGTACTATGACTCACTGTGTCTCTCGACATACGTCGGATGATTGTACGAGGAGATTCCCAATTGGTGGTAAATCAAGTAATGAAGGATTGGTCTTGCCTAAACGACAATATGGCAGCCTATCGTCAAGAAGTTCGCAAACTAGAAGACAAGTTCGACGGTTTGGAGTTATCTCATGTCCTAAGGCATAACAACAAAGCTGCTGATCAGTTGGCTAATTTTGGTTCCAGACGAGAAGCAGCCCCGACTAACGTTTTTGTTGAGCACCAACTATTACCAAGAAGTCAGTCGCTAATGAAGAAATTACAGATCAGGTTGCCACGCTCAACGCCGACTGGAGAACGCCGTTTATCAACTTTCTGACTCGGCAAGAGTTGCCCGAAGATCGAGATGAGGCAGAACGAGTCCGAGCGTCGTAGTCAAAGCTATGTCATGGTTGATTCGGAATTGTACAAGAGAAGCCCGTCTGGAGTTCTACTAAGGTGTGTTACGCCTGAGGAGGGACGACAACTGTTGCAGGATATTCACTTGGGAATCTGCGGCAGTCATGCTGCAGCACTTACTCTGGTCGGCAAGGCTTACCGACAAGGTTTTTTCTGGCTCACGGTAGTCTCCGACGCAGACAAGGTGGTCCGCACATGTGAAGGTGTTGATGCAAAAAACACACACTGGCCTGGGAGATCTGCTTAGCTCCAGTGCAGGTCCAAAGACTTCTTTCGGGTTCTAGGCGTGCCAATTGGTTTGATCCTGCAACCAATAAGAAACACAGAAAGTGCAATTAAATCCACCAATGATAGCCGATCGGCTGGTTTACCGATGACATATCATTGAGCATTGAGCCGATGCAAGATGCATTAAATCGGCTATAACAGATAAAGCAAGATAAAGCTAAATCCACTCAATCGGCTATAGATATCAACAAAATATAATCTAAGTCTCAAAACATATTTAAACTAAGCGATTGGGATAGATCGGACAGGGCGCCGAGACAGTATAAATCACTTATGCCTAAATATATTATGAAGCATAGATTACACAAGCTCATAGCATAGCCGATTAGGCAAATCTAACATGTATCGGCTAGTACTCCGATACCACTTTATGCAGAGATATTCCCATGAACAAAATATATTAAACAACCTGTCAAACTAGTGTTAAGATGATCCTAAACAGATTTGACAACAAGCTCAATATATTTTACTAAGTTAATATCTCGATATAAAGGGCAGATTTAATATATCAAGATAGCAAGACAATTAAACCAGGTAAGGTCGGCTGAAACCCCGACGCTATCTCTATTAGTAGCCATAGACAGGCTAGGGACTATGATTCTAAACATGATTTAGTAGGTCAAACCTAACTGATGCAGCACCAAATATGTAAAGAAACACAATGCCTAGATGATCAAGTCGATGAAAACCTTTTCGAGATGGTAAATATATTGTGTAATCTAAACCAGCATCAATATATAACTCTATCGGCTAGTTTTCTGTAGAACAGTTATTAGCCAACCTGAGTTATATGCTGATATCAATCTAGATTATACAATATATATGATAACTCGACGATTTACGCAAACAAGATTAGAGTGTCATGAAGATGGAAGCACTAATCCCGAGAGCGCAAGCCGCCATAACAAGTTTTACCTCTTGCCGGAGATCGAAACCGATGCAGCCCAACTCGAAAGCAAGAACTCGTCGAAAAAACGATGAAAGAGTAAAGGTGGCGATGCGCCGAAGTTGTTGTATTGATCTCTTGTCTTTACACGAACCTGGGCTTAATTTATACCCAGAACTCCACAATAAGTCCTTATCGGACACGACCCCTATCTCTATTACAACTCACATTAAAGACAGTTTCCTAATACAGACTCTAACAGACGGTATCTACTGGGAAACTAACATTATATCCTAAGCAATAGATACAATTCCCTTCTTCGGACCCAATCCGTATATGGGAATCCTCATGAAGCTCACCAACCGACCCCGACAAAGACTCTGTTATCCTTTCATCGGAATCAGCTACATCGGCTATCCTTGTCCAACTCTGTCTCAGCCGATGGTCACAATAGCCGATTCGGTCACCAGTCGATAGACACCGTAGCCGATTCGGTCACCAACCGATTCTTACTCTGTTTTGGTAACCGCTAGCTTCCTCCAAATCCGCTTTGATTCTATCTTCAGATCTAATATTTGATTTACCAAATTTGGTCGTTAACAGAAGGTTGTCAATTCTTTGCTCGGCAAATTCATGTTCCGGCCCAAGAGTTACAAACAATCCCATTGTCATGGCCGTTTGCGGTATGGGGCTTGGACATGGTTGGTCCTTTCAAAAAGGCTCCAGGTGGATTTACACATTTATTCGTCGCAATTGACAAGTTCTCCAAGTGGATCGAGGCCAAGCCGGTTGCTACAATAACCGCAGATAAAGCACGAGACTTTATCTTAAATATTATGCATCGGTTTGGGGTTCCTAAAAGGATTATAACTGACAACGGGACTCAGTTTACTGGAGGCGTTTTCAAAGAATTCTGCGAAGACTTCAGAATCAAGATTTGCTATGCGTCGGTGGCACATCCTAGAAGCAATGGACAGGTCGAACGCGTCAATGGCATGGTTCTTCAAGGTATTAAGGCCCGAGTGTTTGATAGGCTAAGCCCTTATGCTAGAAGATGGGTCCAAGAGTTGCCTTCGGTATTATGGTCATTAGGGACTACGCCTAGTCGAGCTACTGGCCAATCTCCTTTCTTCTTAGTTTACGGGGCTGAAGCCATGTTGCCGAGTGAGATGGAGTTCGAATCCCTTCGAGTTCACAGTTTCAATGACGAGCGTTATGATCAAGACCGAGTTGACGATTTGACCCAACTAGAAGAAGCTCATGAAGCTGCATTAGTTCAGTCGGCACGGTACCTTCAAGGACTTCGACGTTATCATAATCGTAATGTTCGGTCACGAGCTTTCATCGTTGGTGATATGGTTCTATGAAAGATTCAGACGACGAAGGATAGACATAAGTTATCTCCATTATGAGAAGGACCTTATATAATTGCCGAAGTCACTCGGCCAGGAGTATATCGTTTGAAGCGTGAAGACGGGACTAAGGTGGAGAATTCGTGGAACATTGAACACCTTCGTCGATATTATACATAAATCTATTGTATCATCCTCTTCTCGACTGCCGACTTCATGTAAGTTGCCTTCTTGAGTTGTCAGTCGGGGGCTACATATATATATCAATAAAGTATGGCATTTTTTTTATCAAGAATGACTTGTTCATATTTAATTTATCATTGTTTAATGTTCTGGTTTGAGTTAAGCAGATAAGGACTGAAAATTTTTAATGACTTAGTCGAGTTTAGGCTTGATGACAGTCGGGCGAAATTTTTAAGAAATTAAATGCGAAGACTCAAATTAGGCCATAAAACACAAATAGATTGAGTATTTACAAGTTAGGTTACAAGAGTTATCAACATCGACAAAATTATGCTTGGAAGTTTTCGGCTACATCAGCAATAATCTTTTTGGCCAATTCTTGTGCTTCATTGATCAGCTCCAAGGCTTGTTCATCCGAAGTGCCATCTGCAAAGCCATCTCCGATAGAGTTTATGTCAACTCGGGGATAGAGTAACTTTGTCATCGCCAGGGCTTGACTTGCACTCATGACAGCAGCATCGGTAATATTCTCCATATACTTTTTTGGAGCAGTCCTGAGCTTATCAAAGATTTCCACAGCATCAATGGTGCTTGTTCCAAGGCCGTTTTCGTAGACTGCTGACAATATTGGCGTAGCGGCATTGGCAATATCGTCCCTGACTCTTTCGGCTCTTCGGATTTTCTCAGCAAGGACATCAAATTGAGCATGGGATTTAATCTTATTAGCTACATGTTTAATATAACTCAGATCATACAAATGACCAAGATTAACTGGATCAAGAAGTATAAGTTTCAGGGCTTACCTTCAATTTCTTCGAAGGCCTTTTCTTTGTCAGACTCAAGCTTGGCATTGTCAGTCTCAGCCTTTTTTAGTTGAGCCTTGAGGGAGTCAATCTCGGATATGTTTGCTATAACATGAAGACTTGGAGTTATTGGAGCCGAGTAGATTAAACAAGAATAGATGAGTTGGTTTTTATTACCTCCGATTGAACCGCGAAGTTCTAGGTTCTTGTCTCGAAGCTTGTTGATTTCTTCATGAAGAACGACTTCCCTGGCTGCAGCTTCTTCTTTGGCTTCCTTGAGATCCTGCTGGATGTTTTCCAAGGAGTTGACACGAGGCACCAATTTCTCTAGGGTGTCTGACTTGGCCATAGAGCGACGATATATTCTCTACGTTATGAGGAACCGAGTTAGTTGACTATAAAAGACTATGCAATTAAGATATGAGAAATATTCATACATTCATCAGCTGAGCAGCTTCATTGAGGCTGGCGACAAGCAAATCGCGTTCTTCGTTTTCTTTCTGCTTGTTTCGTACGATGCCTTGTATTTTGCCTTCGGCGTCTCGCCACTCAATCTTGATTGGAGGTACTGAGTCCTCTGTGGATTTTAATCGAGTGACTTTTTCTTTGGCTGTTTGATCTAAGGATAATGAATAAAGACAGAGGACGGATAATATATTTGAGGCGAGAATTCGATGAGATATTGAAGGTTACCTGGTGTTGCCGTGGGTTGGTTTCTTTGTGCGGCAGAATCCCCAGTAGGTTGATCCTTGCTGGTTTCTTCAATTCTTGGAGCTGGAACCTCAACTGGAATTTCTTGATTGGTTGGGACTTGTTTTTCCTTTTTTGGCTGGTTTTCAGTAGGGAACTCCTGGGCAGATGCTTGATAAGCAGAGTCCAGCTGGTTTCCAGTCGGGATATCTTTACTGGCAGTCGGGGCTCTTGTCTGGGGATGGCTTCATCTGGGAGAGGGTTCTGAGACCCTTGTTCTATAGTTTTTTCTGTTTGCCCGGTGGGATCTATATCTTGAGGTTTTCTGCAGACGAAGATGAAAATGATCAAATCAAGAAGGTTTTCAGTAATCAGACGGATTCAGTTGTTTGGAAAATACCTGTTGGACTTCCTGATCTTTGGAGCAAATCTTGTAGATGGTCTGGGTGAGCTTATGTTAGCCTTGGGAGTTTGGATCTCCTCAACATCGTCGTCCGAGTCATCTACGACTAGTTTCCCCTGTTTACTAGCACGCTTGCTAGGTTCTTCGACGACAGCAGCAGCCCTTTTGCTTTTAACTTAGGGTTTGATCTTTGGGCCTCCAGTTGATTTTTTGGTAGTCGGCTGGGCTAGTGTATCTTCATGGTACACTTTGTATGGCCAAGAGATGATTAGAGCATTTGCCTGCAAGTAGTATTTTTGAGGAATGTTAGAAGGTGTGGATAAATTGAAAGATGAATTAAGTCAGGAAGTTAGTTTACCGGAGGAGGTGGCCGAAGGATGCTATAAGGGGGGACCGGTAGTTTGTTGCTGTAGTCTATGGCAATTCCGGAGGAGAAGACCTTGTATATTCGGGCACACAAGACCTGGAAGTCCAGGGATGCTTTGTCTTCCCGATTAGGGTCACTCTGACCTTCATATTCAAAAGATGGCTTGGATCTTTCTTTAATAGGCGCCAGTCGGGATTTGATGAAGTGTCGAGTGATTTGTTCTCCTTAAAGACCCTTATTTTTCATTTCAAAAATTTTAGCCAGAAGATTGTTCGCTTCTATCCAATCTTGGTTTTCTGGCATAGCATTCCAGTTGGCTCGTTGGATTGGTGGAAGGCCGATGAAGTTGGGCAAGCTGGGGGCTGGGTTTGAGATGTAAAACCAGTTGGCATGCCAGTCTTTATTGGAAGATTTCAGAGGAAGAGGAAAGTAATCTTTGCGAAGAGTTCCGCGAAGTTGGAATCCGGCGCCATCGACAACGCAAGGGTGGGGCTTTGAGAGAGAACAAGCGACGGAAGAGATTGAAATGGGGATGAATCCCTTGGAAGGCTTCGCATACATGAATAAAAATGGCAATGTGCAGTATGGAGTTTAGATTCAGATGATAAATTTGGAGGTCGTAGTAATCAAGAATACCACAGAAGAATTCGGAGGTGGAAAGACCAAATCCGCAATAGAAGAAATGGGTGAAAACTACGATCTCACCAGTGTTTGGAGTTGGGAACTCTTCCCCATACATCGGGCGCCAGCCGATGATCTCTTTGGCCTGGAGGACTCCGTCCTTCACCATTTCTCTCAGAGTGGATTCCTTCACATCCGAGGTTGCCCATTGGTCGAAGGAAATTTCTCTTTCTTCCGCCATGGATGAGGTTTGTGGGGAAGCAAATCTGGTGTTGGGATTGGGGATTCTTGAAGGAGACGTTGGGAGTAGGATGCGTGCGGGGGATTTTGATGGAACTTTGAGTTTTTGGATGGATGGATTTGGATGAACTCGCGTTCTAAGTTTCTTCGGAAGCGTTTGTGAACAGGAGCGTGAAAGGGGAAATTTTTGGAAGATGAAGCGGCGGGGAAGATGATGGCGCTTTAGTGGTTTTAGGGTATCGGTAGGTTTTCTCGTTTTTGGGCCGAGGCCCATGAGAAACTTACAGCCCATGATTTTGGTGTGGCTTTGCACGTGTCTTTTAGGGACTTAAGCAAATTTGCCTTGGCAATTTGTACTGTTTTATTGTCCAATACCTTCAAAATCCTTTCAAACAGCAGTTACACAACTTTCTAGGAGTTGGTACGACGCAATTTGAAAGGTGACAAATAGTAAAGTTTTTTATGGCTATTTTAGTAACTTTTTTATAAGTTGCTAAAGCTGTTTGGTTTACAAAAGGTAATTGACTTTATATTATGTCAATGCTATCTTGTCACTTTGGTGAATTTTTCTGATTAAGACCAATATCATGGCTTAGGCTAATTGTTTCTTGGTCGTATTATTATGAGTTTTTATCAACTTGGATTTTTTATAACTTATCACTGAGGATGGTGGAGTTGTATGCTTTGAGAGGACTTGGGCAGAACAGAACAACTCGGATAGCATGAGCTTGCCAGTACTCGGGGTTATTATATACTATACCTTGATTATGAGGTTATGTGTTATATGATTTTTTATTATTGCTTTTGGCTTTGGCTAAGCATTTATTTATTTTACTCGGATGAGTATGATTATTATAGTTCTTGACTATATGCTTATTTTGTTTAACTAAACACATAGTCGGGGGCTACACCTAATTAGGTGCATCTAGTCGATGCTCCTAGGTATATATTGTCGATTATTCTTGAAATTTTTTTAGCCCTTCACAGCCTTCTTATTGGATGATAAAGCATTCGGGAGACTTAGGCAGAGATGATGGAAGCACTCGGCTATGGAGGTACTTGGCTATGGAAGCACTCGATTATGAGTTATTCTGGTTTGAGGCTACGTTATCTCGTCAACTGTGAAGGTCTCAGGGGCTACTGTGGAGATTATGGGTACTGTCGAAACCTAATTTCGGCAATAAGAAACTGGGGTAGCAATCAAGCACCTAACACGATGAGTTAGTAGACAAGGGGATTTAGACAGGTTCAGGCCTTCTATAAAGAAGTAATACCCTACTCCTGTTTCGGTGGTTTAGTTCCGCCGAGTGGTTTGTTGATCTCTTGATCAGGACGAGTATGAAGAAAACCTAACTAATTGCTATTGTCTCGATATCCCTCAAGGGACGTCTTACCCTCCTTATATAGGTTTAGAGGGTAAGCTCACAAGTCGGAGACCTAACAATATACTACATAGGACTCCACAATATTATCAACTCAGGACTATAAGCTGTCCCTTATTACACAAGGTAACATAATACTTAAGTCCTAAGCCAATTACATAATCATAGCTCATAGCCTATCCCCTATAGTCAGTCGAATAAGCTAGCTGTGTGAGTATATGATACCCATAATCTCCACAGTAGCCCCTGAGACCTTCACAGTCGACGAGATAACGTAGCCTCAAACCAAAATAACTCATAGCCAAGCGCTTCCATGGCCGAGTACCTCCATCGCCGAGTGCCTCCATCACCTCTGCCTAAGTCTCCCGAGTGCTTTATCATCCAATAACAAGGCTGTGAAGGGCTGAAAAAACTTCCAAAATAATCAAAAATATATATACCTAGGTGCATCGACTAGATGCACCTAATTAGGTGTAGCCCCCGACTATGTGTTTAGTTAAACAAACTAAGCATATAGTCAAGAACTATAATAATCATACTCATCCGAGTGAAATAAATAAATGCTTAGCCAAAGCTAAAAGTAATCATAAAAAATCATATAACACATAACCGCATAATCAAGGCATAGTGTATAATGACCCCGAGTACTGGCAAGCTCATGCTATCCGAGTTGTTCTGCCCGAGTCCTCTCAAAGCATACAACTCTACCATCCTCAGTAATAAGTTATAAAAAATCTGAGTCAAGAAAAACTCATAACAATACCATCAAGAAACAATTAGCCTAGGCCATGATACAGGTCTTAATCAAATAAAAAGTTCACCAAAGTGACAAGATAACATTGACATAATATAAAGTCAAGTACCTTTTATAAACCAAACAGCTTTAGCAACTTATAAAAAAGGTTACTAAAATAGCCATAAAAAACTTTACTGTTTGTCACCTTCCAAATTGCATCATACCAACTCCTAAAAAGTTGTATAACTGCTGTATGAAACGATTTTAAAGGTATTGGGCAAAAGAGCACGTGCATATTGCCAAGGCAAATTTGCTTAAGTCCCTAAAACACACGTGCAAAGCCACACCAAAATCACGGGCTGTAAGCTCCTCGTGGGCCTCGGCCCAAAAGCGAGAAAACCTACCGATACGCTAAAAACTCTGAAGCGCCGTCGTCTTCCCCGCCACTTCATCTTCCAAAAATTTCCTCTTTCGCGCTCCTGTTCACAAACACTTCCGAAGAAACCTAGAACGCGAGTTCATCCAAATCCATCCATCCAGAAACTCTAAGTTCCACCAAAATCCACCACGCGCATCCTACTACCATCATCTCCTCCAAGAATCCCCACTCCCAACAACAGATCCTCTTCCCCACAAGCTTCATCCATGGCAGAAGAGAGAGAAATTCTCTTCGACCAGTGGGCAACCTCAGATGTGAAGGAATCCACTCTGAAGGAAATGGTGAAGGACGGAGTCCTCCCGACCAAGGAGATCATCGGCTGGCGCCCGGCGTATGGGGAAGAGTTCCCAACTCCAAACACTGGTGAGATCGTAGTCTTCACCCATTTCTTCTATTGCGGATTTGGTCTTCCCACCTCCGATTTCTTCCGTGGTATCCTTGATTACTACGATCTCTAAATTTATCATCTAAATCCAAACTCCATTCTGCACATTGCCATTTTCATTCATGTGTGCGAAGCCTTCGTAGGAATCCATCCCCATTTCAATCTCTTTCACCGCATGTTCTCTCTCAAAGCCCACCCAACCAGGGACAACCCTTGCGTTGTTGGTGGCACCGGATTTCAGCTACGCGGAACTCTCCGCAGAGATTACTTTTCTCTCCCTCTGAAATCATCCAATAAGGGCTGGCATGCAAACTGGTTTTATATCTCAAACCCAGCCCCCAGCTCGCCCGACTTCATCGGCCTTCGACCAGTCCAATGAGCCAACTAAAATGCTCTGCCAGAAAACCAAGATTGGATAGAAGCAAACAATCTTCTGGCTAAAATTCTTGAAATGAAGAATAAGGGTCTTCAAGGGGAACAAATCACTCGGCACTTCATCAAATCCCGACTGGCGCCTATTAAAGAAAGATCTAAGCCAGGTTTTGAATATGAAGGTCAGAGTGACCCCAATCGGGAAGACAAAGCATCCCTAGACTTCTAAGTCTTGTGCGCCCGAATGTACAAGGTCTTCTCTTCTGGAATCGCCATAGACTACAACAACAAGCTACCAGTCCCCCTTATAGCATTCTTCGGCCACCTCCTCCAGTAAGCTAACTTCCCGACTTAGTCCATCTTTCAGTTTGTCCATGCCCTTTATCATTTCTCAAAATATACTATTTGCAGGCAAATGCTCTAATCATTTCTCGGCCATACAAAGTATATCATGAAGATGCACTAGCCCAACCAACTGTCAGAAAATCAACTGGGGGCCCGAAGATCAAACCCCAGGTTAAGAGCAAAAGGGCTGCTGCTGCCATCGAAGAACCTAGCAAGCACGCTAATAAGCAGAGGAAACTGGTTGTAGATGACTCGGACGAAGATGTTGAGGAGGTCAAAACTCCTAAAGCCAACATAAGTTCTCCCAGACCATCTACAAGATCTGCTCCGAAGATTAGGAAGTCCAACAGGTATTCCCCAAACAACTGAATCCATCTGATTACTGAAAATCTTCTTGATTTGATCATTTTTATCTTCTTCTGCAGAAAACCCCAAGATATAGATCCTACCGGGCAAACAGAAAAAACTACAGAACAAGAGTCTCAGAACCCTCTCCCAGATGAAGCTATCCCCGGACAAGAGCCCCCGACTACCAGTCAAGATGTCCCGACTGAAAACCAGCCGAAAAGAGAAGAACAAGTCCCGACCAATCAAGAAACTCCAATCGAGGATCCAGCTCCAAGAATCGAAGAAACCAGCAAGGAGCAATCTTCTGGGATGCTGCCGCTGAAAGAGATCAACCTACGGCAACACCAGGTAACCTTCAATGTCTCATCGAATTTTCATCTCAAATATACTATCCGTCCTCTGTCTTTATTCGTTATCCTTAGATCAAACAGCCGAAGAAGAAGTCACTCGACTAAAATCCACAGAGGACTCGATGCCTCCAATCAAAATCGAGTGGCGAGATGCCGAGGGCAAAAAACAAGGCATTATATTGAATAAGCAAAAAGAGATTGAAGAGCGAGATTTGCTTGTTGCCAACCTCAACGAAGCCACTCGGCTGATGAACGTATGAACAGAATTTCCCATGTCTTAACCACTTGATCTCTTATAATTGACTGACTCAATCTTCATGATGCAGAGAATATATCATCGCTCTTTGGCCAAGTCAGAAACCTTGGAAAAACTGGTGCCACATGTCAACTCCTTGGAGAACATCCATCAAAGTCTCAAAGAGGCCAAAGAAGAAGCCACAGCCAGGGAAGTCGTTCTTTGAGAAGAAATCAAAAAACTCCGAGACATGAACCTAGAGCTTCGCGGTTCAATTGGAGGTAATAAAAATCAACTCATCTACTCTTGTTTTAATCTATTCAGCTCTAATAAATCCAAGTCTTCATGTTGCAGCAAATGTATCTGAGATCGACTCCCTGAAAGCTCAATTAAAAGAAGATGAGACCGAGAATACCAAGCTTAAGTCTGACAAAAACAAAGCTCTGGAAGAAATTGAAGGTAACCCCCAAACTTATACTCCTCGATCCAGCTGATCTTGGTTATAATCTGAGTTATATCGAACTTGTAGCTAATAAGATTAAATCCCATGCTCAATTTGAAGTCTTGCCGAGAAAGTCCGAAGAGCTGAAAGAGTCAGGGATGATATTACCAATGCCGCTTGTGGAGATTATGGATACCATATGTCCGCACGGCTAGCTTATCCGATTGACTATAGGGGATGGGCTATGCGTGGTGATTATGTAACCGACTAGGACTTGAGTATTACGTTACCTTGTGTAATAAGGAATGGCTTATAGTCTCAGTCGGGAATATTGTGGAGTCTAATATAGTATGTTGATTAGGTTTTCAAATTGTGAGCCTGCCCTCTAAACCTATATAAGGAGGGTAGGACGTCTCGTGAGAGATATATTCTTTAAGGTTGGAGACAATAGCAATAGCTAGGTTTTCTTCATACATCCCGATCAAGGGATCAATAAATCACTCGGTGGAACTAAACCACCGAAACAGGAGTAGGGTATTACTTAGGGAAGGCCTGAACCTGTCTAAATCTTCCTTGTTCTTTAACCCATCGTATTAGGCGCTTGATTGCTACCCCCAGTTTCTTATTGCCGAAATTAGGTTTCGACAGTTGGCGTGCCAGGTAGGGGCAAGCGTCAAGTTTTCTTCTTCATCTCGTCGACTGGTGCAATGGGATCTTCGACAGGCATCGACGACTTCGTCTTCCATCCCGGGCAGGCGTTCCGTTTCGGCAGCCTCAACTTCATCACCAACGAATTCCGCAAGATCTCTCTCCTCGACTCGGATACGAACCAGTCGGGGGAGGGAAACCACTCAGCGCCGTTCGGGTTACCAAACGACGCTGGGATCTATTCCAATTTTTATCTTCTAATCTGAAATCAATCTCCACGGGAGAATCTTCTTCATCTTCATCGTGCAGCGGTTCGAGTAGCAGGGAGATCGCCGTCATTCTTCAATCACTCGGATCGTGTTCATCTACCGAGCTCGCCGACTACCTCAGCTCTTCCGACTTCGACGACCTCTACGACATCTCCACAGACGAGCTCGCCGACTTCGACTTCGACAATGACTACGTCCCACAATTCTTCAACATCCTCATGGCAGAGGTGGAAGAGACCGACTCAGCCATGGCCCACAGGATAGCAGAAAAGGAACGAGCCATATTCGAAGAGGAGCACAAGCGTCGAGAGGAAGAACGCAAACGCATAGAAGACGAAAACAGGCACAAGGAGGAGGAGCTCAAACGAAAAGAAGATGCTGACATGAGAAGACGAGATCTAAGGACCGCCGGGCGTTCCGCTCGCGAGGCCATACTCCAGACACGAGTCGACAACGCCAACATCTTCCTCACGCCTCAACAAAATGCAGTTGCTGCTCTCACCCTCATCGACACGGTCATCGAGCGAGCACCCGCCGACGTAACCCCAATTCTGGACAAAGTCAAGACCATCGTCGCGGCAGCGGCCACCAGTGCTCCTGCAGGCTCTGCCCGAAGAGCTACCGAGTCAATTGCCGAAACACCCGAGGGCAGCCGGCTACCGCCAATGCGATCTAAAGATTACCAGAGGCCTGAGCTCAGCAAGACACCCGTCAGATCCAACGCCCCTCGTCATCGAACAACTTGGAGACGTCTGGACCAATCGGACGACTCTCACGAGAGAATTCACGGCCGGCCACCTGTCCATGATCGGATCCGTTATGGAAGTAATTACGACTACCCAAGCGGCTCACATAGACCCGCGCCGAGTGACTTGAGGGAGGTACTTGACCGGCGTCACCGCGAGCCCAACAAAGCCCACCATGAAGACCGGAGGAGTTCACCCGACAATTACAACGATGGAGTACCCGCGTTCACTCGAAACCTGCGTCGAGTGGATTGGCCGAGTGGATTCAAGCCCACAGGGATTGATAAGTATGACGGCAAAACTGACCCCGAGTCATGGTTAACCATCTACACCCTCGCCATCTGTGCAGCAGGAGGAGATAGCAAGGCCATGGCAAACTACCTGCCCGTCGCTCTCGCCGACTCAGCCAGAAATTGGCTCACAAGCTTACCAAGAGGTTCGATTGATTCATGGAGCGAGCTTCGGGACCACTTCATCGCCAACTTCCAGGGCACTTTTGAAAGGCCCGGGACCCACTTCGATCTCTACAATATTATCCAGAAGCCCAACGAATCGCTGAAGGACTACATACGACGCTTCTCGGAGAAACGAAACAAGATTCCTGACATCACTGACAACGTCATCATAGCCACATTCCAGAAGGGAGTCCGTGACGAGTTGCTGATCGGAAAATTCGGGCGTAGGCCTCCAAAGACGGTCAAGCAGATGTTCGAGACGACCAATTCCTATGCCAAATCAGATGATGCGATCAAGGCTTCATGACAGGAGAGGCATGACAAGCAATCCAGGAGCAACTAGCGCCCCAAGAAGGACAACGGTGGCGGCAATGGCAACGGCAACAACGGCCAAAAAGATCGCAAGCGTAAGCCCGAGGATCTGGTCGCCGCAGCCTCAAACTACCAGCAACAGCGTCCCCGAGTCACCGCCTACGACAGGATCATGAACGCCCAATGCACTCATCACCCCAATCACAAGCATGCAGCAAAAGATTGTTTCATTTACAAGCAATTCGCTGAGCAGTACGCAACTCAAGCACACCAGAAGCCATCTGATGGAGCCGGCCCCTCAGGAACCAAGAAAGATGACCAAGCCGGAGGCTCGGAGCCTTTTCAAGATCATAGGACCGAGTTAAACCACATCTATCGAGGCCCGCTGTTGGCGCAGAATTTCGACCCGTCCAGCAACCAAACGGGTTCCGCGTTACCACGGCGGCCTGGGAGATCTGCTTAACTCCAGTGCAGGTCCAAATGGCTTACCTAGTCATAAGTAGAGCGTGCCAGTTGATTTGATCTGCAATCAACAAGATTAAACAAATAAACCATGTGAGAACCGATGGCCAATCGGCCGATAGGCCGATATTGCATCGTGAAGGCCTGGCCGATAGGGCAAACCTATATCGGCTTACTTGAGGTAGTAATAAGATAGAACTAATAAAGCAGATCTAATCTCATCGGTCCATGCGATCATGTTTATAACTAATTACTGGAATCGGCCGATGAGGGTAGCATGAAGATAAATACACTAGCTAATACTCTAGTGTAAACTTATACAAGCCAATCGTCCAATATAAACATACCAACCACAGAGAGATCCTGAGAATACCCTGTAATCAATGTATTTATATTTACCAATCCGCCTGCATAAGTGGCAAACACATGCAAGAACATAAAATAATCACATGCATTAGGTAAGACCGGCTGAAACCCCGGCGTTATCCTTAATTACGGTCAAAAACAGGCTTTAGGTTAAACCTCGAAACACAACTAAGGTCGATATCAACTCAAAGTGTAGATCGAGATCTAACATAAAGAAAGTCAAGTTTTCGATCGCTTTTGGGGATGGTAAATGTATTGGACAATTTAGCCAAGCATAAGAATTAAACCATCGTCATCAGTACACCCTAAAACGAGTAAACCGCTGGCAAGGCTCAATTAAAACACCTGTCAAAACTATTCAAAACATGATAATCGACGATCACATCATTGGGGCTTAATGTGTCTAAAACGACACATTAGCCCCGACGATGCAGATCGTCGGGGACGAGTTCTTACCGCTGCTCCGAGGAAGCAAGAACTCGTTAAGGAAGACCTCTTGCGAGGGTTGGCGATGCGCCGAAAGTAGATTGAACTGGTTTTTGTGTGATTGATTCGAGAGAGTTTACATGTACCAACTATCGGGATATTTATACCCGAGGTTACAACAGAACCCTCGTAGGGCACGATCTTATCTACAACAAACAAGTCCTTGCGGCAGACTTAAGCCACAGATTAGATCTATACTACTTAATTTACAAGATACCATTGCCTAAAACCGAGCTTTACCTCTATTTGGCAACTTCCTTGAAGCTTACTTCGAGCCCAGACCAAGCCCACGTTGACACTGTCAACTCACAACCCGCATCGGCCCATGACCAAGCCAAATCCGTATCGGCCGATACACTCTTTATAGCAACACCTCCCCAGTCCGATACGGTTACCGGGTCCGATACGAAACCTGGTCCGACTCCAACTCGATCCTTCTTCTCTGCTTCGGTTTCCTCTTTCCTTTCCAAGTCGATTACCAAAATCCATCGTCAACACATGCCCCCCAATTCCGCTTCATTATATAATGTGGCGGAATTAGCTCCAGGGAACTCATCGACTTTTTGCTAGGTCTAACCTGAAAACCGCACAGATCCAGATTCGAACCCTTTCGCCGCCGATTCGACAAACCCCTCGCGTTCTTCAATTCCGGCGACCCCTCGGCGTCTCGTCAACATCAACCCCCTTCACAGCGACCCCTCCAACGACAACGATGGCCTCTGCCCCGTTCTACGCCCCCGAGGTCCCTGCGGTAAGTAAATTCCTCCAAAATCCGCATTATTACCTTTTCCGCCGATTTCTCCAAATTAGGTCTTTACTTTCTGCCCCCCTCAGGCCTTATATTTTCATCGTCGTTCTCACGTTTTAGGTCTTCAAAAACCAAATCTTGATTCCAACCGACGATAAGTCCCATCGCTTCCTCTTGGGCCCCATGGGCGACTGCGACCCAACCTGGCTCATCAACGCCGAAACAGACAGAATTCCTTTCAGGCAAGCCAAACCCACTGTCTCGGCGTGGAAGCACACATTCAGGTCATGGCCATCAAAGCTAAACGGATATAGGACCTGGCACAAAAGAATCGCTACCGTCAAACAAGTCCACTGGGACGAGATTGGAATCGGCCAATGCATAACTCTGTCCCTGGCCGATACCAAGAAGAATGAGCCATTAATGTCAGCCGCCAGCTACTTCTGGTCAAGTACCTTGAACGCCTTTATGTTCAAGCAAGGTCCGATGACCCCAACCCTCATAGATATCAAGGTACTCACAGGATTGGATATCAGCTCCGAGATCAACCCCTTCAGCCTCCTGGTAAACAACAGCCACAAGTTGAAGACCAAGAAAATCGGAGGCTGGTCCGGATATATCTCTGAACACATGGAACAGGGATCGGTCTCAGAGCGAGAACACGTAGCTTTCCTGACATTGTGGTTGGAGAGATTTGTCTTTTGCGGGTCGACCTGCGGCCCCACTACAAACTGTCAACACTTGGCTCAAGCTTTGGTCGACAAGAGACAAATCCCCTTAGGCACCTTCTAGGAGCTGTATATCGGCTACTCCATGTTTCCACACAAGACTTGATGCTGAAACAGACTGTGGCTCATGGAGGACCATGGTGGTTCGTTCAACTCTGGCTAACCATATACACCAACACCATGGTTGATCGGCCACCTCTATCAGATTCTCGCTTCCCATCAAAATATGCCGATCACGAAGACCCCAGGAACAGAAGATGCATGTCCTACGGGGAAGCAGCCTCCATCTATCCCGGCGCAGATCAATCGGCCGATGACATGGCTACATGGTTCATCCGTTTCTTCACCGGCCCTCCATCAGCCAAGATGGATATGTTTGTCTATACATCGGACCGAGACTTCGAGCTTCCAGATGATCTGCAACTGAGCTTAATAAATGATGACATGGAATCAAGGGAATTGTTCATGATCGGCCTCACTCCATGCCTGCTCCCAGTAGGCGTCTTTCAGGGAAGGAGCACCAGCTTGTCCTATGAGTTTTACACCCCAATGACAGCTGCTAGACAATGCGGGCTCGGGCAACTTCCCATTAGCTTGCATCTCCATAAGCTCCTAGAGAGCAGAGGCACAGTCCCATCGGCCCTGATCATGAACAAAGCAATGGAGGTCGAGCTCCCCAATCTTGGTGACTGCGATCGGCTGCATCTGAGTGCCTTCATGCACATTAACTTCCAAACTTGGTGGCAAGAATGGGCCGCTCACATCTTTCATCAATCGGCCAGGTTCTATGTGACAGGACTTATCCAAGGCATCAGCCCTCAAGTCCCGGACGAGCCGATTCCATCTGTGAGCAACAGTGGACGGAAGATCTTCTACGCTCAAGCCGTAGCTCCCTCGGGGTCAACCATTTTGGAGTCTATCATCGGCCTTACTGCCCCAAAAGTGGCATCACTTCTCCAAGGTCCGATGCTTAAAGAAAACCCCAAGAGGAAGGCGCCGGCCAAAGGCAAATCGCAGAAAGCCAGCAAGAAGGCCAAAACAGATGACCAGGCTGAAGCCGAAGAGCTAGACCCCTCCTTGGAAGAATTCCTCGAAGAACAAGTGATGGAGGAGGAAATCGATGCAGCAGCGGCCGATGCACACGAAGAAGAAAACCCATCGGTCGAAACCACCCAAGAGCCATCGGCCGAAACTGCTGAGATCCCACCGGCCGATGACCAAGATGATGCCCTACAACCAAGAAGGACTAGGCACGCAGTTCGCAAGGTCAATATACTCTCTTCTTTGTATTTGCATAATCTTCTTACACTGTCACACTTTAACTTCCTATCCTTTTCAGGCTGCGGTGTCGTCTGTATTGAAGGAGAGAACTCAATCGGCCCCTTTGCCAAGATCCAAGAAAACAACTTTACAACGACACGAACGAGCCAAGGCACGACTGAGAACCCCTTCTCCTTCTCCACCACCCTCTCCGACTGTCTCGGTAAGAGTTAATTGTTTGCATAATTTTTCTAACCACATAACCCTACTCACCAATTTCCTGCTCTTTCAGCCTAGGGCTCCATCACCTTCACCACATCGGCCAACCCCTTCGCCTGCTATGTCAACACAGCAAAGGGAGGCCGATGCAAGCACCACCAATGCTCCAACACAGGTAACCACGATTACCCTGATCCCCTTTCTGCCGATTCCTGATCAACAAGGCTAACCTCGACCCATGTTGATATCTGCAGAACCTAGCCGATATGTTCTCCTTCGATATCGGCCAATTTCTCGATGATGAGGACAAGGAGCTGCCCTGCACAGCCAAGGCACCAATCTCTGATGATCTGAAGAATCGGCTGACCGATATTGGGAATCGGCTAGAAGCCTCGCTGGAGTGTTTGGTAGAAGACTGCTCCTCCATCAGAGTCAGGGTACAAGAAATCCAAGACGAACTGCCCGAGGACCTGATGGAAATCCTTACGCCGGCCATCTTCCTGGAACAATACCGATTCAAGCTTTTCAGAGCAAAGGAAAGACTTGCAGAGCGACGACAGCGTGAACAACTGTAATCGGCTCTGTCCGCTAGCAAAGCTCAAGTGAATGCCGATAAGACCAGGTTGGACGAGCTAGCGGTGGAGCCGATCGTGCTGAAAAACAGGCTTGAAGAACTCCGTCGCCTCGAGGCAGAGCTAGAATCGAAGCTGGCCGCTACACGCCAAGAAATCCAGGAAATCGAAGCCGGGATAGCTGCATCACCCAAGATCATAGAAGATCAGACGGCAAAGCTCAAGGCATCGGCCAAGTACCTCGCGACCCTAAGCAAATCACTGAAACCAATCCCAGGGACGATGGCCGATGATGCCCAGGCTATCGAAGACGTTGAGCAAATCCGTCGTAAAGCCATTGCAGCTATTGCAGACTTCCTAGGGTGATGTAGCATATGTTATTTCTATAATGTATAACCATACACCTTATCGGCCATGCAGCCGAATCTGTTTCGAATTTGTTCTGAAAATTCCAGCCTAATTTGTTCTGAAATCCCATCGGCCAGAGAGCCGAAGTCAATCGCCAAACTGAAAAATCCTTGAGAATTCCAACTGAAAAATCCTTGAAAATTCCTGTATATAAACAATCTCATCGACCAGAGAGCCGAAGTCAATCGCTAAACTGAAAAATCCTTGAAAATTCCTGTATATATAGATGCCCCCCAAATTTTGGAAGATGAAGGCTCATATTCTGGAATTTTGAACTAAGGGCGATAGTATTTACCGGCCATCTAAAGACGATGCTTGACTACATCGGCTGTAATCATAAATCGGCTAGAGGGGCCGATCATGAGTCAATCCAGATACTGGGATAATATTGTTTCAAGTATTTGCCATTGAGAGCTCGTCCATAAATCTCGCCATCTAATCCCTTGAGCAGATAGGCATTGTGAGGAACACATCGATGAATTCGAAAGGGGCCTTCCCAATTAGGTGACCATTTGCCGAATTTATTATCTCTGGAGCCAATCGGCATTATTAATTTCCACACAAGGTCTCCTTCCTCAAACAATTTGGCAACAACCTTTTTATTATAATGACGGGCCACTCTATCTTTATCACGCTTGATTTTCTCTAAGGCCCGTAATCGAACATGTGCCAAATCATCCAATTCATCACCCATAAGATTATGGTACTCATCGGCTGTCAAATCGTCTTGCAAAGCAATTCTTCTTGAGCCGATGGCGGTTTCCCACGGCAGTACAGCTTCATGCCCATAGACCAGTTGATAGGGAGGCACTTGGATTGCACCATGGCAAGCCATCCGATACGCCCAAAGGGAATCGGCCAGCGTTGTATGCCATTGCCTCGGTCGTTCGTCAATTTTCCTCTTGATTAATTTGATTAAAGTCTTGTTGGAAGCCTCTGCCTGCCCATTAGCCTGCGCGTAATAAGGGGAAGAGTTGAGCAATCTGATGCCCATGCTGTCAGCAAATTGGACAAACTCGTCGGACACGAAGATTGATCCCTGATCTGTAGTTATTGTCTGAGGTAACCCAAACCGATATATGATGTGCTCCTTGACGAACTGAATAGCGTCTCTGGAATCAACCTTCTTGAGAGGAACGGCCTCAACCCACTTTGTGAAGTAATCTGTAGCCACTAATATATACTTGTGCCCCTTACTTGATGGTGGGTTTATCTAGCCGATCATATCTATTCCCCATCCTCGAAACGGCCACGGCTTTATGATTGGATGCATGACCGATGCCGGCGCTCTCTGAATTGCTCCAAATTTCTGACAATCCTGACATCCTTTATAATACTTGAAGCAATCTTCTAGCATGGTTGGCCAAAAATATCCGACGCGCTTCATCAGCCATTTCATTTTATGGGCCGATTGATGGGTGCCACAAATCCCTTCATGTACTTCGCTCATAACGGTTTTAGCTTCCTCAGGACCTAGGCATTTGAGTAGGACACCATCGACCGTCCGATAATATAGATTATCGTCCAATAAGACATAGTGTAAAACTTTGTATTTCATTCTGCGTGACGCCGATTGGGAAGGGTTTCTCAAATACTCAATGATATCAAACCTCCAGTCATCGGTGTGCACGAGAGCAATCTGAATTGGAACGTCCTTAGCCATCGGCCTGTATCCCGATGCCCGCTGAGCTAAATCATTGGCTTTGAAATTCTGCTTCCTGGGTATATGCCTCATCATTACGATCCGGAAACCGTGTAATAACTCTTTGCACTCCTCATTGTAGACTTTGAGAATATCGTCTCTGCACTCATACTCCCTAGAAAGTTGGCTAATTACTAGCTGTGAATCACCAACGATTTCCACGGCATCGGCCTCGACTTCTTGTAGTAACTGCAAGCCTTTAAGCACCGCTTCATATTCTGCTTGATTGTTGGTATAGTAAGGCTTGATGGTGAAGGCGAACTCAAAACTTGCCCCCCGAGGGGATACGAGGACTAGGCCGATACCGCAACCGTGTCTGCAGACGGATCCATCGAAATATAACGTCCATGGTATAATGTCTGCATATGCAACTGAGTCATCTCTATGTTGAACGATGAAATCGGCCAGGGCTTGTCCTTTAATCGCTTTGGCCGATTCATATCGAAGATCAAACTCTGTTAAAGCAAAGATCCAGTTCCCAACTCGTCCTTTCAACACAGGGGCCGATAACATGTATTTCATCACATCGGCCTTGCTCACTACGACGCACTCGTTGGAAAGCAGGTAATGCCTCAATTTAGTACATGAAAAATATAAACAAAGGCACAATTTCTCCACCGGCGTGTACCTTGTCTCAGCATCTACCATTCTCCTGCTGAGATAAAAAATGGCTCTTTCCTTGCCGTTAACATCTTGAACCAAGACTGAGCCGATGGATTTCTCGTCGGCCGACAAGTACAATTTGAATGGGACTCCTTTCTGTGGAGGAATTAAGACCGGCGGAGAAGTTAAATATTCTTTGATATCGTCTAGCGCTTTCTGTTGCTTGTCACCCCATATGAACTCTTCGTCGTCCTTTATTTTCAATAGTGGAGTGAATGGCTCTATACGACCCGACAAATTTGATATAAAACGCCGGACGAAGTTGATCTTGCCAAGCAGAGACTGTAACTTGGTCTTGTTTTCTGGAGGCTTGATTTTCTTGATGGCATCGATGTTCTTCTGTGTGATTTCAATCCCCCTCTCATGGACCAAGAAACCCAAAAACTGACCGGCCGATACGCCGAAGGCACATTTGTTAGGGTTCAACTTCAAACCATATTTCCTTGCCCTTTCTAGTACCTTGCGTAAGTCGGCCAAGTGCATATCATGTTCTCTTGACTTCACGACGACATCGTCTATGTAAACTTCAATCAGAGAGCCAATAAGATCATGAAAAATGTAATTCATAGCCCTCTGATACGTAGCTCCAGCATTCTTCAAACCAAATGTCATGACGACCCATTCATATAGGCCGATTGCCCCTGGGCACCTGAAGGCTGTCTTATGAATGTCCTCTTTAGCCATAAAGATCTGGTTGTAACCCGCGTTTCTGTCCATGAAACTAATGATCTTATGCCCAGAAGCAGCGTCGACTAGCAAATCGGCCAACGGCATAGGGTACTCGTCTTTGGGCGTCGCCTTATTGAGATCTCTGAAATCGACGCATACCCTTAGCTTGCCGTTCTTTTTCAACACCGGAACTATGTTGGAGACCCACTCCGCGTATCGGCAGGGCCTGATAAAATTGGCGTCGTAAAGTATTGTGATCTCTGCTTTTATGGCTTCGTGCATATCGGCCTTAAACCTCCGAGGAGCTTGCTTAAAAGGCCGATAGCCTTGTTTGATTGGTAGCCGATGTTCTACAATCGATCGGCTTAATCCTGGCATCTCATGGTACTCCCATGCAAAACAATCTCTGAATTCTTTCAAAAGATCTATCAAATTATTCTTATATTCTTTTGGCAAATTAGCGCTTACATACGTCGGCCTATGCCTATCACCTATTCCTATATCAATTTCTTCCAATTCATCGGCCGACGTAAAGCCTTGTCCCAACTTGCCGTCTAACTCATCCACCGCGTCATCTGTGTAGAGGTCATCGTCAACGGCGGATGGTGCATCTTCGCTAAAGCAACCGCTGGTCTTGGTCTTCAATTGCCTCGATGTCGCAGTCGGTTACCTTGAGGAAATCGGCGTCCCAGACTCGCCCGGACAAGCAATCGACTCCCTCCATCTCCCAAACTGCGAGATCGGCATTGGCGACATGTACTGACCGATCGGCCTGCACGATCTCGACTTGGTCTCCTTGCCATTGCATGAGGCATTGGTGCATTGTTGAGGGGACACAGCAATTTGCATGGATCCAATCTCGTCCCAACAACAAGCTGTAGGAACCCTTTCCATCGAAGACGAAGAAGGTGGTGGGAATTGTTTTGCTGCCCACGGTGAGCTCCACGTTCAGGACCCCCTTCGCCTCGGATGCGTTGCCACCGAAGTCCTTTAATACCATATTTGTCTTGATAAGATCCTCAGGTACTTTTCCAAGTTTCCTGAAGGTTGTGTATGGCATTAAATTGACTGCTGCGCCACCATCGACCAGCATCTTCGTCATCGGCCGCCCATTGATGAATCCTTTGATGTACAACGGCCGTAGATGTCTGTAGCTGGCGTCAACTGGCTTGTCGAAGGCGGCTTGGTCTGGTGACAACCGTAGCCTGGCTGAACTTTGTTCCTCATCAGCCATCGCTTCATTGGCCGCCTGTACACTGTATTCTGCTGGCAATATAAACACCATGTTAACAGGCGCCGATGCCGTTTTCTTACCTTTTGAAGCTGAGCAGCCCTGAGCTGTATTGGAGGTGCCCTCATCGGCCTTGGTCACCGTGGATTTTATTCTCCACTCTTTTCTGGTCTTGGTTGGCCGATGGGGTATTTCGGCTCGTTGCTCTTGGATTTGCTCTTTCCTCCTCAACCTCTGAACCCGCCGCTTCTGTGTCTTGGTGAATACGTCGCTTGGGCACCATTGGGGGTTCTAGACTTGCTCCTCATCTTCATCGTGTTGATCTTGGTGCATCGGCCCCAGCCTTTCATGTACAGATTTCCGTTGCTTGGCCGGCCGATGCGTTTGTCTACTCGAGCTGCCCTGATAAGAATCTTCTGTACCACTGCATGCAGGGCACTCCTGGATAGATGGCAACCTCATCCCTTCATTCCAGCAGAAGCGAAAAAACTCGCACTCCCAGTGTGGGTCGTAGGAGTTGTCTTGATCAGCTTGGTCTTGAGCTTGTTCCTCCCGTCTCCGCTGATATTTTCTGACCAGACCCTCAAAAGTCTGATGAGGCCGCTTGCCAGTCCGATGACCACCGCCATCGGCCCTGTCGGCCCGCACCATGTTGACTGGGAACGGGTGGCCTTCAATCTTCATCGGCCGCTTGGCATCATCGATTTTAATTCTGCCCTGCTCGATGGCCGATTGGATTTGTTGCCGGAAGATCTTGCATTCATTCGTATGGTGTGAATAGGAATTGTGCCACTTGCAATATCTCCTTTTCTTGATGTCTTCGGCCGATGGCAATACGTGACCTACTGGCAGCTGAATCTGCTTTTCTTGCAACAGCAGGTCAAATATCTTATCGGCCTTGTTGATGTCGAAATCATATTTATCTTCCTTATCTCCTTTCCTGGCCCACTGGCAAGTTGTTGATTTCTTCATCCGGGCCCACTCGGCTAGGTCGACATCAGCGTCCTCATCGTCTTCATCGTCGGAGGCGTACTGATAAACAGTGTTAATCTTTTTTGCGAACTTCTTTGCCTCCTGGAATCGCTGCTCGTGGGCCGATACACGTTGTGCCAGCTGAGCGAGGCTGTCAAATTCCTGCGAAGAGAACCTCTCGCGTATCGGCCCTAGCAATCCCTGAAAAGCCAGGTCGGCCAACTGGGCATCGGTCAGAGTGAGGCTATAACATCTGTTGCGTATGTCTCTGAACCTCTATATGTACTCAGGGACCGATTCATCCACTCGCTGCCTGATGGCAGTCAGATCCGACAGTTTCATCTCTTGTACACCATTGTAGAAATATCTATGAAACTGTTTCTCTAGATCTATCCATCCTCTGATGGAATTGCAGGGCAAGGAAGAGAACCATGTGAATGCAGACCCTGATAAGGACAGAGGGAAAAACCTCACCCTCAACGCCTCGATAGCCGATGCCTCCCCGCACTGCGCTAAGAATCGGCTGACATGCTCATATGTCGAGATGCTGTCCTGTCCCGAAAACTTGGAGAAATCCGGGATCTTGTATCGGCCCGGCAATGGTACCCTGTCAAATTCCTCGGGATACGGGTGCCGATACACTGTAGAGTTCTCTTTGGGCTTCAAGCCGAATTGATCTCGCATCACTTCGGCTATCATGTCAGCCCAGTATCCTGCGGGCCGATGCGGGAGGTCCTGCTGGTAGGATTGTCAGAGGCCCTCTGCTTGATAGTGCCTGTGGGAGTACGGCTGATAGTGGTGATCCAGGTTCTGCGCGCCGTACTGCCCTGCAGTGTACTGCTAATAGCCTTGTGGCACGTTGTATGCAGCTTGAAGTGGAGGACTATTGAACGCCGGGGCTTGCGGTTGTCCGGCCGATGGCTGGTGGACGGGAACTTGCTGCATCGGCTCAACCACCGGTTGCTTCCCCTTGGTCCATTGAGCGTACTGTTCCTCGGTGAGGTGCTGAGGGTTTCCTCCCGCCTGCTTGGTAAGGACCAGCGGCAGGGTTGTTGTTGGTTGCGCCGATGGAGGTGGCATCGGCGCTGTCGGCTGAGCCGTGCTCAGGTCGTTCCTCAAGGTCCGATAGGCAGGGAACTTATTTTCTGGCCGGTAAATCGGGCCTTGAGGCTTGTACTGATGGATTGAACCATCCAGGATCGACTTGACCGTATTGGTCAACGTGTTCACCAGGATCCCCGACTGGTTGACTAGCGCAGAGTGAACTGCGGAGTCGATTCGGTCTTGCAACGTCGGCGCCGCAGTGTCTTCAGTTTTGACGGCGTGATCGTGCACCGCCGCCGACGTTCCAGCTCCATCTCCAGAACTCGGCATGACCGCCTTGGACTTTAGAATCAAGGTGCCCTGCCGAGTCCTAGAATATGTTTGCAGGTACATATTCTGGAACTGCGCGACCAGACTATCCATCTCAGCTTTTTGTTCTGCGCTGAGCTGGTCGGCGGTCACAGGAATGACGTTCTCCTCGACGATCTCGGCCTGCTTCGACATCTCGAGGTGTTCTTGCTGCTGGTGAGAAGCTTGTTTTCTTGAGGTCCCACCGGGCGTGCCAAAAGCGTGTTGGCGCAGAATTTCGACCCGTCCAGCAACCAAACGGGTTGCGCGTTACCACGGCGGCCTGGGAGATCTGCTTAACTCCAGTGCAGGTCCAAATGGCTTACCTAGTCGTAAGTAGAGCGTGCCAGTTGATTTGATCTGCAATCAACAAGATTAAACAAATAAACCATGTGAGAACCGATGGCCAATCGGCCGATAGGCCGATATTGCATCGTGAAGGCCTGGCCGATAGGGCAAACCTATATCGGCTTACTTGAGGTAGTAATAAGATAGAACTAATAAAGCAGATCTAATCTCATCGGTCCATGCGATCATGTTTATAACTAATTACTGGAATCGGCCGATGAGGGTAGCATGAAGATAAATACACTAGCTAATACTCTAGTGTAAACTTATACAAGCCAATCGTCCAATATAAACATACCAACCACAGAGAGATCCTGAGAATACCCTGTAATCAATGTATTTATATTTACCAATCCGCCTGCATAAGTGGCAAACACATGCAAGAACATAAAATAATCACATGCATTAGGTAAGACCGGCTGAAACCCCGGCGTTATCCTTAATTACGGTCAAAAACAGGCTTTAGGTTAAACCTCGAAACACAACTAAGGTCGATAGCAACTCAAAGTGTAGATCGAGATCTAACATAAAGAAAGTCAAGTTTTCGATCGCTTTTGGGGATGGTAAATGTATTGGACAATTTAGCCAAGCATAAGAATTAAACCATCGTCATCAGTACACCCTAAAACGAGTAAACCGCTGGCAAGGCTCAATTAAAACACCTGTCAAAACTATTCAAAACATGATAATCGACGATCACATCATTGGGGCTTAATGTGTCTAAAACGACACATTAGCCCCGACGATGCAGATCGTCGGGGACGAGTTCTTACCGCTGCTCCGAGAAAGCAAGAACTCGTTAAGGAAGACCTCTTGCGAGGGTTGGCGATGCGCCGAAAGTAGATTGAACTGGTTTTTGTGTGATTGATTCGAGAGAGTTTACATGTACCAACTATCGGGATATTTATACCCGAGGTTACAACAGAACCCTCGTAGGGCACGATCTTATCTACAACAAACAAGTCCTTGCGGCAGACTTAAGCCACAGATTAGATCTATACTACTTAATTTACAAGATACCATTGTCTAAAACCGAGCTTTACCTCTATTTGGCAACTTCCTTGAAGCTTACTTCGAGCCCAGACCAAGCCCACGTTGACACTGTCAACTCACAACCCGCATCGGCCCATGACCAAGCCAAATCCGTATCGGCCGATACACTCTTTATAGCAACACCTCCCCAGTCCGATACGGTTACCGGGTCCGATACGAAACCTGGTCCGACTCCAACTCGATCCTTCTTCTCTGCTTCGGTTTCCTCTTTCCTTTCCAAGTCGATTACCAAAATCCGTCGTCAACACCCGCTAGCGTACGTGTCGAAGAGGAAGCAGAAGCTGACTGATAGGGAAATCAACGCCGTACAACCCGACGTCCCACGTTACCTGTGATGGTCGGAAGTGGCTATCACGTTCAACCGCTCGGATCATCCTGACCGAGTGGTTCACCCGGGGCGGTATCCCCTGGTACTAGACCCGGTGGTTGGCAACGTCAAGCTCAAGCGTGTACTCATCGATGGTGGCAGCGCACTCAACATCCTTTTCGCCAAGACTTTGGACGAGATGCAAATCCCGAGATCAGAGTTGAAGCCGTGTTCAGCGCCCTTTCATGGAGTCATCCCAGGGTTATCATCTACGCCACTCGGGCAAATCACCCTCCCAGTCACCTTCAGCACTCGGGACAACTTCCGGACAGAAAATATCAGCTTTGAAGTTGCCGATTTTGAGGCGGCTTACCACGCGATCATTGGAAGACCTGCGCTCGCCAAGTTTATGGCAATTCCACACTACACCTATCTCATGATGAAGATTGTCACACCCAAAAAAATGCTAAAATATAAATTGTTGTGAAAAATGATGAAGATTGATGACATTTGTTTGCAAGGCAAGTCACGCAGATCCCAAACAACCCTTTGAGCATGTTGAACCCGATTAAAGCTATGGTTTTATTTCAACTTATGCATTATTTTCGAATGTCATTGGGTGGTGAGCCTTTCCCATTTAATTATAGCCGAAGATGACTTTATTTTCCAATGGGTTATAAATTGATCAGGTTGAACCTTATATATTGGTTTGGTTCAGGTAGATGCTTATGTTAGAAGCTTAGCCATGCATAGAAACATTAGCTCATTAATGGGATAAATCATGTTTCACTATCACTTATGGTTAAATTTAGTGGTAGCTCACGATGGTTAATCGTGATTGATTAATTAATTGATCCAACTAAAACCTGATTAATGGTGGGTTGTGAGCACATGGTTTGAGGTTTGGATAGTCGTGCTCATGACAATTAAGGACCGGTTCGCCAGCTACTGTTGTGAAGCATTAACCGTACTAACCACAAGCCAGCATGGGTAATGGCTGGATTTGTAGTATGACTTTTTCCTAGCCGACGTACCCGGGCAAGGGTGGGCGTGATGGAGTTGGGTCAGCGGGGGTTTACCCGTTGATCGGTTGCCGGATTCAACTAGGCACGAGAGGGGGCTGCCCGCCTTGATGTAAAGGTGGGGTGAAACCTGAGGTGTGGTGCGCTTGGTTAGGAGGGGTTGTGCGAAGGGTCCTGTCACAGCTCCTTTTTCGGTGTACCGTGGAGGTTGGATCTGTGCAACCGGGCATGGTTGTTCATTGGTGGTTTGGGCCTGTACAACACGGGGTGTTGTTCAGTGTTGGTTAATACTGTTTAATTAATTACTCTACTATTTTAAAAATTCTCAACTCTTTGCCAAATGCTGCTTTCGCAAATGAACCTTATATTATTGCCATCCTTTGTATCCCGGTGCATTTGCATACTTGCTGTGTGTCTTGCTGAGTATTCCTTGCAATAATCATCAAACCTCAGTTGAAGAGAAAGGATCCAGAAGGAGAAGACCTTTGGCTTAGATCTCAGTTGAGCTGCCTGTGGGAATGGAGTTGAAGCTTTGCTAGATTTTCTTTTCCGCTGCAGTTTTCTTCGTGGTGAGGACTAAGCGCCTCTTTTGTAAGTATTTATCGATTTAGTTTATTTGGTACTGTATATTCAAATTGTCGATTTGTGTACCTCGGGTGATTCCTGGACGAGGGTTTAATGCACAAATTAGTTTGGAAATTACTTGTGAATTTCTGGGCGTGACAAGTTGGTATCAGAGCCATCTTGACTGTAGGTCAAGCCAAATGGTTAAACCCATAAGGACATGTCTTTGCTAAAACAAAAATCTATTTGCAAAATTCTGTTTTCCTCCTTATCCCATTTGTCTTTGCAAAAGTTTAGACATCCTTCTTCTTTAGCTTTGAACTTGTTCTAGATGGATCCCTCCAAGGAGAAGTTGGAAAAGATGATGGCACGCTTTGATGAAATCTGGGGTGATCTGCCCAAGAAGATTGATCAGTTTAATGAAAGAAGAGCAGCACAAGAACGCAAGACACTTTTTCAAAAGGAAGTTGAACAACCTGAAAACTGTGGTTTTACAAGTGAGCTTTGTTGTATGACGTATGATCTTGGATATAAGGTTCCACCCAAGTACACTAAAGTATCTACTCATGTTGGAAATCAATATCACTACAAAGCAACTGTTACTCTCGTCTTCGATAAGGAAGATCTTCCTCAACTCTCATTCAATGGTGAGGCATATTGTTTCCTCTACGCTCAAGAAGAAGTTGCTTATGAAGCTTTGTGTCATCTCCGTCAGTTTTTCAAGGATCGTCTGAAGAATACCGTTTACCACTACCATCCTCAACATGGTGATGAATTTTGGATGAATGGTTGCGCAAACACTTGGGATGAAGAGAATCAGACAATTGTGCACATGAGGACGATGTGGCATGCTCTTGACCACCTCCATTCTAATTACAAGACCCAAGCCATGATTCAGAAGCATGCTCAAAATGAGAAGATTGTCAGGTTGCAGAAGATGGTTGAACAGGTGAGGGACAAGTCTCAGCCTAAAGACAATGACACCACCAAGATGTTGGAATACACTGAAGCTCGTTTTGCCCAATATCAGAAAGAGACCAATCGTAAGCTTGTTCTTCGCCAGAAAAGGATCTTTGAGTTACAGGATGAACTGAGGAAGCTAAAAGGAGAACCTTCTTCGTATGAAGATGAAGAGGACGTGAAGCCTACTCGAGTTGTCAAGCGTCTCTGCACTGGAGTTTTTTCTCTCAAGGAAGGTCAATTCCCGTGAAGATGAGTCAGTGGAGAAGCCTCCATGTCCAAAGAAAGAATGAAGAAGTTTCAAGAACCTATGGCAGAACCTAAGCTTTACCCTTAAGAGTAGTAGTGTTTTGTTAGTCAGAGCGTTGTGTTAGCTTGCTTGCTTAAGTTTTGTTTGTGTGTGTGTGGGTTTTTTTAGCGTATGGTGTATATTAAGGGTTGTGATATAACCATACTAGTCTCCGAGCTCAGTCCTGTGCAAAAAAAAAACAACTCATTTCATATCAATAAAAGTTAAAGTTTAGTAAAAAAAAAGTCTGTTCTATTCTGAGTCCCCTGTCTCCTTTGTTTTCTTTTTGTCTCTTACCTCTCCACCCAAGAGAATGAATTCAAGGAAAGAAAGTTTTGTGCTCAACAGTGCTAGTAGTTTCAAACAACAAGTTAATAGTCAATATACCCAACCCAGTTCTTTCAGCTTTGGAACAAGGTGCCTAGATCTCCAAATAACATTCATCATCATACTATTGTGGACAACACAGTCTGTCATCCAAGAGCTCAAAGGACAAGTGTCCTAAGGAAGGTTAAAGGTCAAGAAGCTCAATGGACGCCATTGCCAAATTCAAGGGAACTACTCACTGTTGGTCTCTCACACGGTTTAAGGCTAAAAATTTGATATGAGCAAGAGTTAGAAAGGAATGAGAAAGCCAAAAGTTTACATTCGTGATATCAGGATGATCCGTATCCGTACAATAAGGTTTATAGAGAATGAGAATACCAAGTTGTCAGAAATGACAATTCTTTTGTCACTGCTCGTAAGTCAAGCTAATAGTGTCAGCAAGACCAAGGTATTCTACAATGAGAAATTTAAAGAGGTGTGGTTTTAAAAGTAGAATTAGTAGGAAGAAGAAAATTTATAATTCTTCAATAAGAAATAAATGGAATGTGGAGTTTGCATGGTTTTCGAATAGTGGAACACATTAAGTACGCCCCGAAGTCCTGTTATTGAGGGAAGGTGTATCAAGTAAATGTATGTTCCACTTTACTCCTTATTCCAGTTACTATGGTGAAGATATGTCAAGTGAAGACCATGTTCATAAAATGTTGCTTCTCGGTTAAAGGAATGGATCAGGTAATAATGTTTGCCAACTCAAATCAATAATAATCAGGATCATGAAAGATGTTAGAAGTTTTAGTATATCCAAGCAATCTACTTATCCACGTATTTCAGTTTATCATGGATACACGAGATTGAAAGTTCTTTTAAAGAATGTCAGTCTGTTTAATGGTTATGGATTCAGTTAAATAGAATCATCATTGTGTTGAACAGATATAATCCATGGAAGTGAGACTATGGATAAAACTATGAGGTTGTTTTGGAATCTTGTAATTGATACATGGACTTCAATATTCATCAAAGGTCAGTATAATGCCCAAGTCAGACAGATGTTTATGGCAACTTGGGAAAATAGGAATAAAGATGAAGTGATGATGAAGCAAGGATATATAAAGTCATAATGGAAGTTTCCTGCATTAAAGGTTATTTGAAAGCACTAAGGAAGATTAATACTCTATTAATATGGTACAAGGTCTAGAATGTGTTGATGGTCAAGGAGTCAGTGGCACGAGTCTTGACGAATCACTACAAAGTTTCTGTAAGATAGCAATTGTTCTATCAGTTATACATACACCCATGGTACAATGAAGAGCATGAAAATCACTACTACGTTAATATGAAGTATGAGGATGATAATCAAGAAAAGGATAGGTAGGAAGGTGATGGATAAAAACCAATTTGAAATGGAACCCTAATCACCAAATCAGTATGATATCAAGTCAAACTGTGAAGTTTTCTAATTCAAGGTATTTTAAAACTGTAGAAACCATAAAATATGGTCGCCGAGTGGTTTACACCAATGATGAAAGTAATGTCTTGATAGTTTGTCTGGATGATTGATGGTCAAGCTATACAAGAAGCGGTATAAACCTGAAAGGTTAAGGAGTCACCGTTACATGAAGAAATTCTTGAATATTGGAGATACAGACAATGTTTGTTTTCGCGGCGAAAGGTGAAGGTCAGATTGATGAAGATAGTGCAGGATCAACTATCCGTTAAAATACTTTGAAGCTCAAATTGAGGAGAATTTAGTATCTGGTTAATCTAATTAATGGATAAGAGACTTGTTTCAATAAGATAAAAAGAGATCCGTTTATCTCGGAAGGTTGGATTGGACAGAATGTTACATATCATTTTCTTAGAAAAGTAGAATCAGGGGAAATAATTCGACCCTAGTGTGAAGTGAGATTTCTATGGGCTTGATAGAGTCAAGGGAACTTCGAGAATGACCTAGAGCAAAAACTGTGATATTCAATCAAATGACTTGATAGATTGTACATCGGAGAGTTATGCCGAAAGCCACAATATTTGGAGATCTTGTAGTCAACATTCTCAGAAAGGTAGACCCGATAATATCTAAATGAGGATTAAGTTAGGTGTTAGATTCTATTGAAAGAAGCACAGAAAAAAAAGAAAGTCAGATAAAGGTGAGTAAGATTGGCCAAGCTGTTATGAGGAAGTGATCAGTGAAGTATTGCCCTACCCAATTTCCTGCTAGTCGTTCCAAATCTCGGGACGAGATTTCTGTAAGGAGGGTGGATTTGTCACACCCAAAAAAATTGCTAAAATATAAATTGTTGTGAAAAAGAAATTTTTAGAAATTATTTAATAACTAAAGTAAGTGTTTGAATAAAATCTATGAAAAAATTGAACATTTAAAACGAGTTAGATAAAAATTTTCTCAATAAATTGTTGGTGGATTTAATTTTTATTAAATTTTCCATAGTTAATTACACTCTCTAGAATTTTCTCGGATTTTTCGGAGCTCAAATACTAATTTTAATAATACAAATAACATTTCAGTAAATATTCAAAAAAATAAATTAATCATTAAAGGATCTGATTATAATTTTCTTAAATACTTTATGTGTTCAAGTATTTTCAGGATTTTTCTTCGAATTATTTGAGCATTGGAAGTATTTTTAATAATAAAAAGATCATTTGAGCAATTATTTAAATTAAAAGTTAATTAAAATCCCTCTCTTGTTTTTGGGCCGATTGCCAGCCCGAGCCCAACCTGAGCCAGCAACCCCTCTCCCTCCCTTGGCGCAAGTCTGTTTGTGGTCCCTTCTTTAGCCGGCCCAATAGAGAGAAAGAAAGAGTCCACTTTGCCTCCTCCTTCAATCGGGCTAAGGAAAATAAGTCACAGCAAAAGTCCACTTTGCCTCCTCCTCGCTACAGTGCGTCTTTAACCTCCAGCCGGCCGAACAGAGCCCGACCCGGCACCGTTTTCTACTCCAAATCCGGCCTCCCCTCTCGATCTTTTCCAAAATTAGTTGAGGGGATTTGTTTACCTTATCCTCCTCTAATTTATCCCCAAAAAATCCCCTTGAATTCCGTTGTATATCACGCGGATTCGACACGGTTTCGAGCTCCTATTTTGCCGGCCAACCCTAACTCTTCTCTTCCGCCGCCAAATCCCGCCGTCTTGGGCCCGGACTCGACCTCTTGCACCTATAAATAGGATCCCCTCGGCCTCCTCTTCGGTTACCACCCCTTGCCCAAGCTTGCCGCCACCCGAAACCCTCTCCCCGTGATCTCCCTTTCTCTCCACCTTCGGCCGCCGCTCCAGCCGCCTTGCACCGTCGCCCTGGTCGACGCCGCCTTGTGCCGTCGCCTCCATCGGCTTCGCAAGGACGAGGGCTAGCCCGGCCACCGGTTGCCTTGCGCCATATCCCTCCGGAAGTACCCCGTCACCGTGAAGGCCGAGCTTGCCGCCGTGTTTTGATCTCCGGCAAAGCCCTGCTGCTCCTCCCGTCATCGCTAAGCTTCGCCACCACCTCTATTGGATTCGTAGCTGCAAGGAGAAGCCCATCCACCATCTCTTCTTCGCCGAAGATCGCCGGAGCGCCATCGCCCCCATCGACCCGAACCTTGCCGTCTCCCGGAGATCACCATCGGCATCTTCCTTCGCCGTCCGTCGTCGCGTAAGTGTTGGTAAGGTCCGTCGTCTCATGCTTTTCCTTCCGGTGCCCTCCGTTTCCGCTGTCGTGCCGTCGTTCGTCGTTGTCGCCGTCGTCCCGAGCCGCCGGTCGACAATCTCGCGTGGCACGCCACGTCGTTTGTCTCGTTGGCTGCCACCTTGGTCCTTTTGCTTGCATGAATTTCACCTTTGAAACCTTAGATCGAGTTTAATCCCAGCCGTCCAAAATTAACCCTCCGTTATCAATGACATATTGGTCCTTTTTGCTATATGTCATCCACCAAATTTGATCCAATCTTTTCCGAAGGATGTTTTTTAATCTTTTCTCTCAGTTATAAATTATTTGTAAATTGTTTAATTAATTTGGAATAGCATTTCTTTAATAGGCTTTAATTGGATTAAATATTGTAAAAATCATAACTAATTCATATGAACTCAGAATGAGGTCGTTCAAGTCTCTAAATTCATCTAAATTTAAGCTCAAGCCATTTATGCATTTTATTTGTACTGTTTATTTGGTTTTTATTAGTGTTTTCCTTGTTTCGCGTTCTAGGTTTAGTTGTTCGTCGTTTCGGAAGATCGTTTGTTCGTTGGAGAAGGTCCTAAAGACGAATTGAAGACATTTGTTTGCAAGGCAAGTCACGCAGATCCCAAACAACCCTTTGAGCATGTTGAACCCGTTTAAAGCTATGGTTTTATTTCAACTTATGCATTATTTTCGAATGTCATTGGGTGGTGAGCCTTTCCCATTTAATTATAGCCGAAAATGACTTTATTTTCCTATGGGTAATAAATTGATCAGGTTGAACCTTATATATTGGTTTGGTTCAGGTAGATGCTTATGTTAGAAGCTTAGCCATGCTTAGAAACATTAGCTCATTAATGGGATAAATCATGTTTCACTATCACTTATGGTTAAATTTAGTGGTAGCTCACGATGGTTAATCGTGATTGATTAATTAATTGATCCAACTAAAACCTGATTAATGGTGGGTTGTGAGCACATGGTTTGAGGTTTGGATAGTCGTGCTCATGACAATTAAGGACCGGTTCGCGAGCTACTGTTGTGAAGCATTAACCGTACTAACCACAAGCCAGCATGGGTAATGGCTGGATTTGTAGTATGACTTTTTCCTAGCCGACGTACCCGGGCAAGGGTGGGCGTGATGGAGTTGGGTCAGCGGGGGTTTACCCGTTGATCGGTTGCCGGATTCAACTAGGCACGAGAGGGGGCTGCCCGCCTTGATGTAAAGGTGGGGTGAAACCTGAGGTGTGGTGCGCTTGGTTAGGAGGGGTTGTGCGAAGGGTCCTGTCACAGCTCCTTTTTCGGTGTACCGTGGAGGTTGGATCTGTGCAACCGGGCATGGTTGTTCAGTGGTGGTTTGGGCCTGTACAACACGGGGTGTTGTTCAGTGTTGGTTAATACTGTTTAATTAATTACTCTACTGTTTTAAAAATTCTCAACTCTTTGCCAAATGCTGCTTTCGCAAATGAACTTTATATTATTGCCATCCTTTGTATCCCGGTGCATTTGCATACTTGCTGTGTGTCTTGCTGAGTATTCCATGTATTCACCTTGCAATAATCATCAAACCTCAGTTGAAGAGAAAGGATCCAGAAGGAGAAGACCTTTGGCTTAGATCTCAGTTGAGCTGCCTATGGGAGTGGAGTTGAAGCTTCGCTAGATTTTCTTTTCCGCTGCAATTTTCTTCGTGGTGAGGACTAAGTGCCTCTTTTGTAAGTATTTATCGATTTAGTTTATTTGGTACTGTATATTCAAATTGTCGATTTGTGTACCTCGGCTGATTCCTGGACGAGGGTTTAATGCACAAATTAGTTTGGAAATTACTTGTGAATTTCTGGGCGTGACAAAGATGCCTGGTCCCAACGGAGTCATCTCCTTGCGCAGCGACGTCAAGTAAGCCTTCACCTGCGACAAAGAAAGCTGCGACATGGCCCAAACTCGTGAGAGATTGCTTGGCCAACGTGAGGTCCGACTGGCTGCGTCGACATAAGGAGAAGCCGAGATCCCTACAAAGAAGATAGTCAAGTCGGAAAATGGCAACGCCAAGACCAAAAATATTCCCCTTGATCCATCTGATCCTTCAAAAACTACTGTAATAGGCACTGAGTTAGATCCCAAATAGGAAAGCGCGCTCATCACTTTTCTTCAATCTAATAAGGATATATTTGCTTGGAAACCGTCTGATATGCCTGGTATTCCTAGAGAGGTGATTGAGCACTGATTAAATTTTAAAGAGGATGCGAAACCTATCAAACAATGACTCTGCCGATTTGCCCAAGATTGAAGGGATGCTATCAAGGAGGAACTCACCAAGCTCCTGGCTGCTGGATTTATCAAAGAGGTCTACCACCCCGACTGGTTAGCCAACCCGGTCCTGGTTCGTAAGAAGACAGGGCAGTGGCGCATGTGTGTAGACTACACCGACCTCAACAAGACTTGCCCCAAGGATCCTTTTTGTCTGCCCCGTATTGATCAAGTCGTCGACTCAACGATCGGCTGCGAGCTTCTGAGTTTTTTGGATTGTTATTTGGGATATCACCAAATCAGCTTAAAGGAGTCCGACTGCCTGAAGACATCATTCATCACCCCGTTCGGAGCTTATTGTTACATCACAATGCCTTTTGGCCTCAAGAACGCCGGGGCAACTTATCAGCGCATGATTCAAAGATGCCTTCAGACCCAACTCGGAAGGAACGTGGAAGCATATGTTGACGACCTCGTTATCAAGACTAAGTAGAAACAGGACCTAATCGCCGACTTGGAGGAAACCTTTGCAAACATTCGGGCCTTCAAGATGAAGTTGAACCCGGAAAAGTGTACTTTCGGCGTGCCGTCAGGCAAGTTACTCGGCTTTATGGTATCTCATCGAGGCATCGAAGCCAACCCAGAAAAAATCAATGCTATCCGCAACATGAAGCCGCCGAGTACACAAAAGGACATCTAGAAGCTTACTGGTTGCATGGCAGCGTTAAGCCGCTTTGTTTCCAGACTCGAAGAACGAGGCATGCCCTTCTTCAAGTTGCTCAAGAAGACAGACGGATTTCAATGGACTCCGGAGGCCTAGAAAGCTTTTGAAGATTTTAAAGACTTCCTTACAACACCACCTGTGCTGGCATCACCCTACCCTCAAGAACCCTTGTTGCTCTACGTTTCCGCAACTTTTCAGGTGGTCAGCACAGTTTTGGTTGTCGAGCGCGAGGAGGAAGGACGAGCACAAAAAGTCCAGAGGCCAATATACTTCGTTAGTGAGGTGCTGGCCGGATCCAAGACACGTTATCCCCAGGTACAAAAATTACTATATGGAGTTTTGATTACCGTCAGGAAATTAGCCCATTATTTTCAA
This sequence comes from Oryza officinalis, assembly GCA_008326285.1. Classification (NCBI taxonomy): domain Eukaryota; kingdom Viridiplantae; phylum Streptophyta; class Magnoliopsida; order Poales; family Poaceae; genus Oryza; species Oryza officinalis. The sequence goes on along the minus strand of BDMV01000004.1, from coordinate 30,072,069 downwards.
AGTCACTCGGTTACTGTGGTCACGTCTTTTCCACTCGGCGATGTCATTCATAATCGGGAGGTTACTGGGCGTATGGCAAAGTGGGCTTTGGAGTTGATGCCGCTGGATATTGCTTTCAAAGCCAAAAAATCTATAAAATCTCAAATCCTGGCTGATTTCGTGGCCGAGTGGACCGAGCGACAAGAAGATGTACCTAGGGAGGAGCTGCAACACTGGACCATGCATTTTGATGGGTCTAAACGAGTCACTGGTTTGGGAGCTGGAGTTGTTTTGATTTCCCCGACTGGGGAGAGGCTACGGTACGTTCTTCATATACATTTTCCTGCCTCTCACAATGTGGTCGAATACGAAGCTCTACTTCATGGATTGCGACCTGCCGTTTCACTCGGCATATGCCGGATGATCGTACGAGGAGATTCCTAATTGGTGGTAAATCAAGTAATGAAGGATTGGTCTTGCCTAAACAACAATATGGCAGCCTACGTCAAGAAGTTCGCAAACTAGAAGACAAGTTCGACGGCTTGGAGTTATCTCATGTCCTAAGGCATAACAACGAAGCTGCTGATCAGTTGGCTAATTTTGGTTCCAGACGAGAAGCAGCCCCGACTGACGTTTTTGTTGAGCACCTTTATGAGTCGACTGTTAAGAAGTCAGCTGCTAATGAAGAAGCTACAGATCAGGTCGCCACGCTCGACACCGACTGGAGAACGCCGCTTATCAACTTTCTGACTCGGCAGGACCGAAGACCGAGATGAAGCTGAACGCATCAAACGCCGTAGTCAAACTTATGTCATGGTTGATTTAGAATTATACAAGAGAAGCCCATCCGGAGTTCTACTGAGATGTGTTACGCCTGAGGAGGGACGACAACTTTTGCAGGATATTCACTCGGGAATCTGCGGCAGTCATGCCGCAGCACGCACACTGGTCGGTAAGGCTTACAGGCAAGGATTCTTCTGGCTCACGACGGTTTCCGACGCAGACAAGGTGGTCCGCACATGTGAAGGTTGTCAGTTTTTCGCTCGACAAATTCATGTCCTGGCTCAAGAGTTACAAACAATCCCGTTGTCGTGGCCGTTTGCGGTTTGGGACTTGGACATGGTTGGTCCTTTCAAAAAGGCTCCGGGAGGATTTACACATTTATTTGTTGCGATTGACAAGTTCTCCAAGTGGATCGAGGCCAAGCCGGTTGCTACAATAACTGCGGACAAAGCACGAGACTTCATCCTAAATATTATGCATCGGTTTGGTGTGCCTAATAGAATCATAACTGACAATGGGACTCAGTTCACCGGAGGCGTTTTCAAAGAGTTTTGTCAAGACTTTGGAATCAAGATTTGCTATGCGTCAGTCGCACATCCTAGAAGCAATGGACAGGTCGAACGCGCCAATGGCATGGTTCTTCAAGGTATCAAGGCCCGAGTGTTTGATAGGCTTAGCCCTTATGCAGGAAAATGGGTTCAAGAGTTGCCTTCGGTACTATGGTCATTACGGACTACGCCCAATCGGGCCACCGGCCAATCACCTTTTTACTTAGTTTATGGGGCTGAGGCCATGTTGCCGAGTGAGATGGAGTTCGAGTCCCTACGAGTTCGCAGTTTCAACGACGAGCGCTATGATCAAGACCGAGTTGATGATTTGACCCGGCTGGAAGAAGCTCGCGAAGCAGCATTGATTCAGTCGACTCGATATCTTCAAGGACTTCGACGCTTTCACAATCGTAATGTTCGGTCACGAGCATTCATTGTTGGTGATATGGTTCTACGGAAAATTCAAACAACAAAGGATCGACATAAATTATCTCCACTATGGGAAGGACCCTATATAATTGCCGAAGTCACTCTACCAGGAGCGTATCGTTTGAAGCGTGAAGATGGAACCATGGTGGAGAATTCGTGGAACATTGAGCACCTTCATCGATATTATTCATAAGTTTGTTGTGTCATCCTCTTCTCGACTGCTGATTTCAAGTAAGTTGCCTTCTTAAGTTGTCAGTCGGGGGCTACATATATATATCAATAAAGTACGGTGTTTTAATCAATCACGACTTGTTCATATTTAGTTTATCATTGTTTAATGTTTTAGTCTGAGTCAAGCAGATAAGGACTGAAAATTTTTAATGGCTTAATCAAGTCTAGGCTTGATGACAGTCGGGCGAAATTTTTAAGAAATTAAGATGCGAAGACTTGGATTAAGGCATAAGCATAAATAAATTAAGTATTTACACGGTCAGAATTACAAATTATCTACATCAAGACTGGAAACTCTCGGCTACATCGGCCCTAATCTTTTTGACCGCCTCTTGTGCTTCGTTGATTAACTCCAAGGCTCGTTCATCCGAGGTGCCGTCTGCAAAGCCATCCGCGATAGAGTTTATATCTACTCGGGGATACAGGGACTTGGTCATTGCTAAGGTCTGGCTTGCGCTCATAACAGCAACGTCGGTAATATTATCCATATATTTCTTTGGAGCTGTCCTGAGTTTGTCGAAGATCTCGACCGGCTCCATGTCACTCGGTCTGACACTGCTTTCATAGATGGCTGACAGTATCAGCATAGCGGCATTGGCGATTTCGTCTCTGACCTTCTCACCTCTTCGGACTTTCTCAGCGAAGACTTCAAATTGAGCATGGGATTTAATCTTATTAGCTACAAATTGGATATGACTTAGATTATACAAAATACCAAGACCAGCTAAGATCAAGGAGTGCGAGTTTCGGGGATTACCATCAATTTCTTCAAGAGCTTTATTCTTGTCGGACTCGAGCTTGGCGTTGTCCGTTTTGGCCTTCTTCAGTTGAGCCTTAAGAGATTCGATTTCAGACACATTTGCTACAGCAAAGAAGACGCAGGATTATTTAAGCCGAGTAGATAAAAACAAGGAGATATACACGTTGGATTTTGCTTACTTCCGATTGAACCACGAAGTTCCAGGTTCGTGTCTTGAAGCTTGCTGATTTCGGCTTGAAGGACAACTTCCCTGGCTGCCGCCTCTTCCTGAGTTTCCTTGAGAGTTTGTTCGAGGTTCTCCAAAGAGTTGACGTGTGGTACCAACTTCTCCAAGGTTTCCGACTTAGCTAGGGAGCGGCAATATATTCTCTGCACCACAAGGATTGGGTCAGTCAGTTGTAAGAGTTAGTACAATCAAGACATAAAAGGTTTCATCCTTACATTCATCAGCCGGGTAGCTTCATTAAGATTGGCGACAAGCAGATTCCTTTCTTCCATTTCTTTCTGCTTGTTTAAAATGATGCCCTGCTTCTTGCCCTCGGCATCCCGCCACTCGATCTTGATTGGAGGAACCGAGTCCTCCGCAGGTTTTAGTCGGGTGATTTCTTCTTCGGCTGTTGGATCCAAGGATAATAAATGAAGGCAGAAGATAAATTTACTTGAATCAATGATATTGGTAGGATTTGGAAGTTACCAGGTGCAGTAGAAGGTTGATTTTCTTCAGCAGCAGCATCCCCAGTAGATTGCTCCCTGATGATCTCCTCAATAATTGGTGTTGGATCTTCGACTGGAGTTTCTTCAACGGATGGCGCTTGTTCTTCTGTTTCCGGCTGATTTCTAGTCGGGAGTTCTTGGGCTACCGTTTGATTAGTTGAATCCGGCTGGTCTTCAGTCGCCATAGTCTGGCTGACAGTCGGGGGCTCCTGCCCGGGGATGGCTTCATCTGGAATTGGGTTCTGAGACCCTTGTTCTGTGGGTTTCTCCGTCTGCCCGGTAGGATCTATGTCCTGAGGTTTCCTGTAGAGGAAGATGACCATCATGGTTAATTCAAGAAGACTTCTAGAGATTGAATAGATTCGGCTGTTTGAAAAATACCTATTGGACTTCCTAATTTTCGGAGCGGATCTGGTGGCTGGCCTGGGGGAGCTTATGGTGGCTGCAGGAGTTTGGATTTCTTCGGCGTCGTCGTCCGAGTCGTCCATGATCAATTTTCTCTGTTTACTAGCACGCTTGCTAGGTTCTTCGACAGCAGTTGCGGCTCTTTTGTTCTTGACCTGAGGTTTGATTTTTGGGCCTCCAGTTGGTTTTCTGATAGTCGGCTGAGCAGGTGTATAATCATGGTAAACCTTGAATGGCCGAGAGATGATTAAAGCATTTGCCTGCAAACAAAAGTTTATTGAGAAATAATGATGATTATGGGAGAATTGAAAGACGGATTATGCTGGGAGGCTGTGTTAACACCAGAATTTGGTAAGCCCCGAAGTCCTCATCGGCCCGGGATCTATATCGGCTCAAAGCTAATATCGGCCTAGAGTTCTATATCGGCCGATGGGGGTTATTTTAAACCAACCACCAGCAGCAGTCGGATTCTTGTTAGATTCGGGAAGATCTTATCCAGAGAAGACCGAGTTTGAGGAGGATGCGGCATGTATCTCTTAATTAGGAAGAGTTTGTTGGTTTTCTGTTTTATCTTTAGGAAAGTGTGTTAGTGTCCGGCAAGGACTTTATCTGTTTCTTTTTATCTTTAGGAAAGTTTGAGTCGTATTCTGTTAGGATTTTTGTTAGCCTATGGGTATAAATATGTAAGCCCGTAGTTCATGTAAAAATCATCACACGATCAATACAACTTCGGCGCATCGCCAACCTTTTACTTTCGTCTTCTTCGGCGAGTTCATGCCCTTCTCACGAGGGCTAAGTCTCGTTATAGCTGCCTGCGTTGTCGGGGCTAGGGCTTCGTCGTTCTGATCTCAACAACGTAAGCACCTATTATCATATATCTTAGTCAATTTGGTTCGGCTTCTCGATTTAGTCTTATCGGCCGAGATTCGTTTTAGGGTTTATGCCGGTATTGACTAAATTGCCTTGCTAGATTAGATTGGCTAAGGTATCCACCACCCTGAAAATCAGTCAAGGGCTTGATTGTCTAGGTCTTGCGTTTCTTCTCATACTTAGTGCTGCATCAGTTCGGTTTGACCTACTAAGTCGTGATTAGAACCGTAATCTCTAGCCTGCTTATTGACTGCCAATAAGGGTTTCATCGGGGTTTCAGCCGGTGAGTTATCTGGACGTTGCATCGGCCCAAGAGTTTTACGTATAGATTGGATCTGGCCGATGACAACAGAGTATTTATTGTCTATCTGCTTGTTGAGAGTTTATGCCATCGGACTTCTGGCCGATGTGTGCTTTAATCTTCATATCAATGTTTATCTTATATTTATCTGGATTATGCTATATCATATTGCTACATCATCATGTTATCGTCAGCCGATCGTCTCTATATAGATATTTGTTCAGTACATCGGCTGGAATTGTGCTATCGGCTCATCGGCCGATAGGCTGTTTTTGCTATCGGCCGATAGGCCGATACGTTATATGTTCTGCTGTTTTGCATATCTTGTCAGTGGCAGGAACAAACTGACTGGCACGCCTGCGCTTCATCAATTTTAGGACCTGCACTGGAGCTAAGCAGATCTCCCAGGCCTTCGTGTGTCCGCGCGCCGGATCTTCATCGGCGGTACGGATTTGGCGTCAACACATTTTTTTTTGTGGTTGCACTTTGTAAACACTTGTTGATGGAATAAAGTCAAGAGATTTACATCTTCGTGTGTTTTTCTACCGGCGTTGGTCTGGATCTCGACGGTCAGACCGAAGTACCACGGGCGGTCTAATCGGCGAGAGCAGTGGTCCAACCGGCGACACTACACCGATCAGACCGGCGTGCTTGGACGGTCAAACCGGAGGCTTAGGCTCGGTCAGACCGGCGGCGGCGTTTTGACAACAGCAGCGGCGGCGGCGATCTACATCGAAAAGAGGGTAACTTTAATTTCCGCTTAAAGTTTTTGGTTTTTGGTGTTACAACCATTCACCCCCCTTCTGGTTGGCTTGTGTTGACGCCAAATCCGTACCGCCGATGAAGATCCAGCGCGGCGGACACACGAAGGCCTGGGAGATCTGCTTAGCTCCAGTGCAGGTCCTAAAATTGATGAAGCGCAGGCGTGCCAGTCAGTTTGTTCCTGCCACTGACAAGATATGCAAAACAGCAGAACATATAACGTATCGGCCTATCGGCCGATAGCAAAAACAAGCCTATCGGCCGATGAGCCGATGGCACAATTCCAGCCGATGTACTGAACAAATATCTATATAGAGACGATCGGCTGACGATAACATGATGATGTAGCAATATGATATAGCATAATCCAGATAAATATAAGATAAACATTGATATGAAGATTAAAGCACACATCGGCCAGAAGTCCGATGGCATAAACTCTCAACAAGCAGATAAACAATAAATACTCTGTTGTCATCGGCCAGATCCAATCTATACGTAAAACTCTTGGGCCGATGCAACGTCCAGATAACTCACCGGCTGAAACCCCGATGAAACCCTTATTGGCAGTCAAAAGCAGGCTAGAGATTACGGTTCTAATCACGACTTAGTAGGTCAAACCGAACTGATGCAGCACTAAGTATGAAAAGAAACGCAAGACCTAGACAATCAAGCCCTTGACTGATTTTCAGGGTGGTGGATACCTTAGCCAATCTAATCTAGCAAGGCAATTTAGTCAATACCGGCATAAACCCTAAAGCGAATCTCGGCCGATAAGACTAAATCGAGAAGCCGAACCAGATTGACTAAGATATATGATAATAGGTGCTTACGTTGTTGAGATCAGAACGAGACTTAGCCCTCGGTGAGAAGGGCATGAACTCGCCGAAGAAGACGAAAGTAAAAGGTTGGCGATGCGCCGAAGTTGTATTGATCGTGTGATGAAAATTACATGAACTACGGGCTTACATATTTATACCCATAGGCTAACAAAAATCCTAACAGAATACAACTCAAACTTTCCTAAAGATAAAAGGAAAAGATAAAGTCCTTGCCGGACACTAACACACTTTCCTAAAGATAAAACAGAAAACTAACAAACTCTTCCTAATTAAGAGATACAAGCCGCATCCTCCTCAAACTCGGTCTTCTCTGGATAAGATCTTCCCGAATCTAACAAGAATCCGACTGCTATTGGTGGTTGGTTTGAGATAACCCCCATCGGCCGATGTAGAACTCTAGGCCGATACTAGCTTTGAGCCGATATAGATCCTGGGCCGATGAGGACTTCGGGGCTTACCAAATTCTGGTGTTAACACATGCCCCCCAGTTTTGGAGTATGAGAAGTCATGCTTCAAAATTACCCTTGCCTTGATCGCCCCAAAACTGATTCTTCTCTTCTTCTTGACATCGGCTCTCGTAAGCCGACACCTTCTGTATTAGATGAGCCAGGCTGTCAAACTCATGGAAAAAGAATCTATCTTTGATAGGCGCTGACAACCCTTGGAACGCAAGATCTGCTAGTTGTTCATCACTTAGGCTCAAGCTATAACATCGGTTGCGGACATCACGAAATCTTTGAATATACTCCACAGCCGATTCCCCTTCTTGCTGCCTGACTGATATCAAATCTAAAAACTTTAACTCATTATTCTCAGCAAAGAAGTACTGGTGAAATTGCTCCTCAAGATCGGCCCAACCTCTGATAGAATGCGGCGGCAATGATGAAAACCATGAGAAGGCCGATCCAGTTAAAGACAATGGAAACAATCTAACTTTCAGAGCTTCTTCAGCCGATGCCTCCCCACATTGAGCTAAAAATCGGCTGATATGTTCCCTCGTAGATATATCATCTTGCCCTGAAAATTGGAAAAAGTCTGGAATCTTGTATCGGCCTGGAAGTGGAACTCTATCAAACCACTCGGGATATGGCAGCCGATACACAGAAATCTGTCCCTTAGGTCTAATTCCAAACTGTTCCTCTATTACTTTTGCAATCATATCGGCCCAATCTTCTTTAGACTGATATCTTTGAGCTTCTTCTGGCCGATATTGTTGATGTGGCTCTCCAGGCTGATGCTGATCTATTTGCCCCCCAAGCCAATGTCGCTGTTGCCGATGATGCTGAAATTGTTCGTCGATTTGCCCCCCAATCTGATTTCTTAAGGCAATCACTCTGGGAACTATCTTCTCGATCAAACCATGTAATGTACTCACCAGAACTCCAGATCGATCAAACACAGTACGACGAACGATTTCATCAACAGTCTTTTGAAGCGTCTCATCGTCTATCAGCTCTTCTTCTTCCTCTACCAGCTTGAGAGATTGTTCTTCCTTGGCCTTGACTTCTTGATCAGACATATTGTTGTGATCGTGGGTTCCACGCATCGTGTAAAAATCTTCAATCCAAAACACGGTCCCACCGGGCGTGCCAAAAATGTGTTGACGCCAAATCCGTACCGCCGATGAGGATCCGGCGTGCGGACACACGAAGGCCTGGGAGATCTGCTTAGCTCCAGTGCAGGTCCTAAAATTGATGAAGCGCGGGCGTGCCAGTCAGTTTGATCCTGCCACTGACAAGATATGCAAAACAACATAACAGAAAGTCTATCGGCCGATAGGCCGATAGGGCAAAAACGTATCGGCCGATAGGCCGATAGCCAAAACAACCGATCGGCCGATGAGCCGATGGCACAATTCCAGCCGATGTACTGAACAAATATCTATATAGAGACGATCGGCTGACGATAACATGATGATGTAGCAATATGATATAGCATAATCTAGATAAATATAAGATAAACATTGATATGAAGATTAAAGCACACATCGGCCAGAAGTCCGATGGCATAAACTCTCAACAAGCAGATAAACAATAAATACTCTGTTGTCATCGGCCAGATCCAATCTATACGTAAAACTCTTGGGCCGATGCAACGTCCAGATAACTCACCGGCTGAAACCCCGGTGAAACCCTTATTGGCAGCCAACAAGCAGGCTAGAGATTACGGTTCTAATCACGACTTAGTAGATCAAATTGGTCTGATGCAGCACTAAGTATGAAAAGAAACGCAAGACCTAGACAATCAAGCCCTTGACTGATTTTCAGGGTGGTGGATACCTTAGCCAATCTAATCTAGCAAGGGATTTAGTCAATACCGGCATAAACCCTAAAGCGAATCTCAGCCGATAAGACTAAATCAAGAAGCCGAACCAGATTGACTAAGATATATGATAGTAGGTGCTTACGTTGACGAGATCAGAACGTGAAGCCCTAGCCCCGACAGCGCAGGCAGCCATAACGAGACTTACCCTTCGTGTGAAGGGCATGAACTCGCCGAAGAAGACGAAAGTAAAAAGGTTGGCGATGCGCCGAAGTTGATTGATCGTGAGATGAAAATTACATGAACTACGGGCTTACATATTTATACCCATAGGCTAACAAAAATCCTAACAGAATACAACTCAAACTTTCCTAAAGATAAAAGGAAAGATAAAGTCCTTGCCGGACACTAACACACTTTCCTAAAGATAAAACAGAAAACTAACAAACTCTTCCTAATTAAGAGATACAAGCCGCATCCTCCTCAAACTCGGTCTTCTCTGGATAAGATCTTCCCGAATCTAACAAGAATCCGACTGCTATTGGTGGTTAGTTTGAGATAACCCCCATCGGCCGATGTAGAACTCTAGGCCGATACTAGCTTTGAGCCGATATAGATCCTGGGCCGATGAGGACTTCGGGGCTTACCAAATTCTGGTGTTAACAGAGGCAGCTTACCGCTGGAGGTGGCCGGAAAAGGCTAAAAGGAGGAACCGGCAGCTTATGGCTGTAGTCGATGGCGATCCCGTAGGAGAAGATCTTGTACATCCGGGAGCATAATACTTGGAATTCCAGGGATGTCTTATCTTCTCGGTTGGGGTCATTTTGACCTTCATACTCGAATGCCGGCTTAGATCTTGCTTTGATTGGCGCCAGTCGGGACTTGATAAAGTGCCGAGTGATTTGCTCCCCTTGCAGTCCCTTATTCTTCATCTCAAGGATTTTTGCCAGGAGGTTGTTCGCTTCTATCCAATCTTGGCCTTCAGGCATAGAATTCCAGTTGGCTCGCTGAATCGGTGGAAGGCCGATGAAGTCAGGCAAGCTGGGGGCTGGGTTTGAAATATAGAACCAGTTTGCGTGCCAACCTTTGTTGGAGGATTTCAAGGGAAGAGGGAAGTAATCTCTGCGGAGAGTTTCGCGGAGTTGGAATCCAGCACCACCGGCAACACAAGGATTGTCTTTGTTCGGGTGGGCTTTAATGGAAAACATTCGACGAAAGAGGTTGAAATGAGGATGAATCCCCAAGAAAGCTTCACACACATGGATGAAAATGGCAATGTGCAGAATGGAGTTTGGGTTTAAGTGATAGATTTGGAGATCGTAGTAATCTAAGAGGCCACGGAAGAAATCGGAAGTGGGAAGACCAAATCCGCAGTAAAAGAAATGCGTGAATACAACGATCTCACCGGTGTTAGGAGTCGGGAACTCTTCCCCGCACGCCGGTCGCCAACCGATGATTTCCTTCGCCGGGAGGACTCCGTCCTTCACCATCTCTTTCAGCGTGGATTCTTTCACATCGAAGGTTGCCCATTGGTCGAAGGGGATTTCTCTCTCTTCCGCCATGGATCAAGGTTGTGGAGAAGTGGATTTGATGATGGGATTGGAGATTTTTTGGAGAAAATGTTGGAAATGAGGCGTGCGCGGTGGATTTTGATGGAATCCGAAGTTTTTTGGATGGATGGATTTGGATGAGTATGTGCCCTAGGTTTCCTCGGATGCGTCGATGAACAGGAGCGCGAAAAGGGGAAATTTGGGAAGATGAAGCGGCGGGGAAGACGACGGCGTTTTTAGGGTATCGGTAGGTTTTCTCGCTTTGGGCAGAGGCCCATGAGAAGCTTACAGCCCATGATATTGGAATGACTTTGCACGTGTCTTTAGGGAGTTCAGCAAATTTGCCTTAGCGATATGCGCGTGTGATTTGCCTGATACTATCAAAATCCTTTCATATAGCAGTCATACAACTTTTTAGGAGTTGATGCGATGCACTTTGGAAGGTAACAAACAGTAAAGTTTTTATGGCTATTTTAATAACTTTTCATAAGTTGCTAAAGCTGTTTGGTTTATCAAAGGTAATTGACTTTATATTATGTTAATATTATCTTATCACTTTGGTGAAAAATTTCTTGATTACGTCCAATATTATGGCTTAGGCTGATTATTTTTTGGTCGTTTTATCATGAGTTTGATTGATTCGGATTTATTATAATATATTATTGAGGGTGGTAGAGTTGATTGCTTTGAGATGACTCGGGCAGCATGACTCGGATAGAGTAAGCTTGCCATCACTCGGGATCGTTATACACTATACCTTGGTTATCAGGTTATGTGTTATATGATTTTTTATGATTGTTTTGGCTTTGGCTAAACATTGACTTATTTCACTCGGATGAGTATGATTATTATAGTTCTTGACTATATGCTTAGTTTGTTTAACTAAACACATAGTCAGGGGCTACACCTAATTAGGTGCATCTAGTCGATGCACCTAAGTTTATATTTTTGATTATTTTTTGAAACTTTTTCAGCCCTTCCAGCCTTGATTATTGGATGGTGGAGCACTCGGGAGACCTAGGCAGAGATTTTGAAAGCACTCGGCAAAGGAAGCATTTGGCTATGGACACACTCGGCTGTGTGTTATTTTTGTTTGAGGCTATGATATCTTGTTGACTGTGAAGGTCTCAGGGGCTACTGTGGAGATTATGGATACCATATGCCCACACGGCTAGCTTATCCGACTGACTATAGGGGATAGGCTATGCGTGGTGATTATGTAACCGACTAGGACTTGACTATTACGTTACCTTGTGTAATAAGGAACGGCTTATAGTCTTAGTCGCGAATATTGTGGAGTCTAATATAGTATGTTGATTAGGTTTCCAAATTGTGAGCCTGCCCTCTAAACCTATATAAGGAGGGTAGGACGTCTCGTGAGAGATATATTCTTTAAGGTTGGAGACAATAGCAATAGCTAGGTTTTCTTCATACATCCCGATCAAGAGATCAATAAACCACTCGGCGGAACTAAACCACCGAAACAGGAGTAGGGTATTACTTCCTTAGGGAAGGCCTAAACCTGTCTAAATATTTTTGCTCACTAACCCATCGTATTAGGCGCTTGATTGCTACCCCCAGTTTCTTATTGCCGAAATTAGGTTTCGACACTTCGCCTCCACAGATGGTGTGCTCCGCCGCCGTTGCTGATGATGACATTGTCTTCACCGTCGGTCGTCTTTGTCATCGCCGACTGATTTCTTCGCCTCCACGGATGGTGTGCTCCGTCGCCGTTGTTGATGGCGACATCGTTTTCATCGTCGGCTACCTACGTCGCCGCCGACTTGTTTTTAGCCATGTTGTTCGGCAACTTTACCTCCACCTTCGGCCGCTTCAACTGCTTTTATGGTTGCTGTCTTCGTCGGCATTGACGGATGATCTTGTTCCCACACCGACCACCTCTGTCATCACCGGTGCAAATACCAACAAGGATCCAAATCCAGATATGCATAGTAGGGATCCATGGCTATAAGCTTACCTCCTACGCTTCAGGAATGGATCAGTCAGAACATCATCGCCGACCTGCCTTCGGCGCCGTCGACTGGTGTCTCCGCCTACACAGTTGGTTGGTCACACCACCGTTGTTGGGCGTCTTCGTCTTCATCGTCGGCTAGCCTTCGCCGCCGCCGACTAGTGTCTCTACCTACACGGTTGGTTGGTCACACCACCGTTGTTGGGCGTCTTCGTCTTGATCGTTGGCCTGCCTTCGCCGCCGCCGACTGGTGGCTCCGCTTATACGATTGGTTGGTCACACCACCATTGTTGGGCGTCTACGTCTTCATTGTCGGCTCGCCTTCGTCGCCGCTGACTGGCTTGCCTTCGCCGCCGCCGACTGGTGTCTCCGCCTACACGGTTGGTTGGTTACACCACCGTTGTTGGGCGTCTACGTCTTCCATCGGCGACTGGTTTTGCTACTGCCGACTGGTGGTTTTGCCTTCACGACTACGCGCCTTCGACATTGTTGTTGGAACCTTGTCTTCGCCACCGATTTGCCTCTGTTGCTGTCAACTCATGTCCACATCATCACAGCTGTGCAATTCTGTCACCATTGTGGAGCGACTTCATCTTCATTGTCTTTGGCACCGGCAAATTCTATTGCCTCTACTTTGCAAGCTTCGTTACTTCACCAGCCTCGACTTCATCAGCAATAACCTCAGCAAGATTTCTCTCCTCGACTCGGATTCGAATCAGTCGGGAGGAGAAAATCACTCGGCGCTCTTTTGGGTTACCAAATGTCGCTGAGATTTACATTAACTTTCTTTCTTCCGAGTCGGCTTCAAACCACTCGGGAGGATCCTCTACGTCAACTTCGAAACATGATTTCTCCAACAAGACACCGAATTCAAGGTCCAGGAAGACCGGCGTAATGCTTCAACCTCTCGGATTTTGTTCATCTACCGAGATCGCCAACTACATCAGCTCTTCAGACTTTGACGATTTGGACAACATCTCGGAGAACTTCGACACTTTGTTATGTGCCACCGGATATGTCGGTGCTCCAATCCTCAAGATTCCTACTCGGACATACTCAGTGCGTAACTTCAAGCGATGGCTACTCGACGACAAGAAGCTACAGTTTCTTGACTCTATGTTCAGTTGTTCCCCAACTAAGCATAGAATCGGGGGCTACACAAATACAAGACTCAAAATTCGACGAGTTTGGAGTTATCAACCAATTAGCTTAGATTCGATGAGCTGGACAGCAGCATCTACTTTCCTCCAAGTGAAGCATCTTCAACAGCTACAACATCAAGTGCCACCATCATCATAAATCAAGAGGCATTGCATCAATCTTCGCCACACGCATGCTAGCGTCAAGGAAACTACTTGGGCTTCAATATCTTCTCAACAGTTTGATGGATTATTATCATTGATATTACCATCGGCACCTTCGTCATCGGCATTATCTTCATCTTCAGTCAACTATTGTCAACCAAGTTCTTTGCTTCAGGAGTTTGGACTTCGTCTACACTAAAATTTGACTAGGACATCAACGTCGCCATCTTCGTCATCATCTTGCCATGTCTCTTTGGCCTTATCTATTCTGCCACTATTGACGGGCAACTTTGTCTCTACAACCGGCTGTTTTTTCCTGCTGCAGATCATCATCACCACCGATTGCGTCTATCACAATTGGTGGTCTATTACGCCACAGCTGATTAGCATTTTTGTCTTCATCGTCCGGCTATCTCCATTATTGCCGATTGGTCTCGCTGTCATTGCTGGCCAACATCGTCGTCGCTGATGTGCATCTTCATCTTCAACACCAACTTGCCTTCGCCACCACCAACTGGTATTCTCTCCTTCAAGGATGGCCTATTGCATCGCCATTGATAGGCGTCATCGTCTTTACTGCCAGCCGCTTCGTCTGTTGTTGCCGACTGATCTTCTCGATTCCACGGCTATGCGTCTCCGTCACCATTATTGAGAAACTTTGTTTTCATAGCCGACCATCTCTGCTCCCGCCAGTCATCATTATTGCTGGTCATGTTTGCCGTTGCTGACTGTTTTCTTCGTCTCCATGGTTGGTGGATTTCGCCATCGCCGTTGATGGGCAACTATGTCCCCACCACCAAAATCTTCGTTACCTCTGATGGGCAATTTAATCTTTATATTGGTGATCTCGCTTTCATGCCGACTGCATCAGTTGCCACCAATGGATAACCTCGACTGCAACAGAAGGACAAGCAACATGCTCAGGGGCTTATTAACTCTATCACGAGGATCATACATTCAATTTGGACTTATTCCGGCTACATGAGACATGAATTCATAGCCATGGGCCTATCTCCTATGCTCAAGATTAGAAGCTACTCCGATGAGATGCGCTTGGTCTACATCACCCGGGAGATTTTTTCACTCGGGAGCATATTAAAAGGCGTGCTATATACGTCATATTTTAACGGTATCGGTGGGCATATTTTGGGCTTAATCCCAATATGTTCGCAACCCATATTCTCAAGTGTGGCTTGTCACGTGTCTCTAGGGACTTAAGCAAATTTGCCTTGGCAATATGCATGTGCTTTATTGCCCAATACCTTCAAAATCCTTTCATATAGCAGTTACACAACTTTTTAGGAGTTGGTACGGTGCAATTTGGAAGGTGACAAATAGTAAAGTTTTTTATAACTGTCTTGGTAACTTTTCTATAGGTTGCAGGAGCTGTTTGGTTTTTACAAAGCAATTGATTTTATATTATATCAATGCTATTTTGCCACCTTGGTGTGCTTTTCTGATTAAGACCAATATTATGGCTTAGGCTAATTATATTTTGGTCGTATTATTCAGGCGGTTGGTAAATCTATTTATGGGTACCACATATCCACACGGCAAGCTTATCCGACTGGATGTAGGGGATAGGTTATGTGTTGTGATTATGTAACCGACTAGGACTTGAGTGTTACATTGCCTTTTGTAATAAGGTATGGCTCATAGTTTCAGTCAGGATTATTGTGGAGTTTGACATCGTATGAGATTAGGACTCCGACTTGTGAGCCTACCCTCTAAACCTATATAAGGAGGGTAGGACGACCCAGGAGAGATAGGAGTTTTTAGATTGAAGATCATAGCAAGAGCTAGGTTTTTCTTCATACATCATGATCAAGAGATCAATAAACCACTCGGTGGAACTAAACCACCGAAACAGGAGTAGGGTATTACTTCCCTAGGGAAGGCCTGAACCTGTCTAAATCTTCTTTGTCTACTAACCCATCGTATTAGGCGCTTGACTGCTACCCCCAGTTTCTTATTGCCGAAATTAGGTTTCGACAGTTGGCGCGCCAGGTAGGGGCAGCGTCAAGATTTCTACTTCATCTCGCCGACTGGTGCGATGGGATCTTCAACAGGCATCGATGACTTCGTCTTCCTTCCTGGGCAGGCGTTCCACTTTGGCAACCTCAACTTCTTTACCGACAATTTCGGCAAGCTCTCTCTCCTCGACTCGGATGCGAACCAGTCGGGAGAGCGAAACCACTTGGCACCGTTCGGGTTACCGAACGACGCTGAGATCTATTCCAATCTCTTATCTACCAATGTAAGATCAATCTCCATGGGAGAATTTCCTTCATCTTCGTCATGCAGTGATTCGAGTAGTCGAGAGATCGCCGTCATCCTTCAGTCACTCGGATCATGTTCATCTACCGAGCTCGCCGACTACCTCAGCTCTTCCGACTTCGACGACTTCTACGACATCTCCACTGACGAGCTTGCCGACTCCGACTTCGACAACGACTACGTCCCACAATTCTTCAACATCCTCATGGCCGAAGTGGAGGAGACCGACTCAGCCGTGGCCCGTCGGGTAGCAGAAGAGGAACGAGCCAGATTCGAAGAGGAGCGCAAGCGTCAGGAGGAAGAACGCAAGCGCATAGAAGACCAAAACAGGCACAAGGAGGAGGAGATCAAACGGAGAGAAGATGCCGACAACAGGAAACGAGATTTGAGGGCCGCCGGGCGTTCAGCTCACGAGGCCATACTTCAAACCCGAGGCGACAACACCAACATCTTCCTCACGCCTCAACAAAACGCTGTCGCCGCTCTCACCCTCATCGACACGGTCATCGATCGAGCACCCGCCGACATAACCCCGATCTTGGACAAAGTCAAGACCATCGTCGCAGCAGCAGCTACCGGCGCTCCAGCAGGCTCTGCCCGCAGAGCTACCGAGTCCATTGCCGAGACACCCGAGGGCAGCCGGTTACCGCCGTTGCAATCCAAAGATTACCAGAGGCCTGAGCTCAGCAAGACACCTGTCAGATCCAATGCCCCTCGTCATCGACAAACTTGGAGACGTCTAGACCAATCGGCCGACTCTCACGAGAGAGTTCACAGCCGCCAACCTGTCCACGATCGGATTCGATATGGAAGTAATTCCAACTACCCGAGTGGCTCACGAAGACCCGCGCCGAGTGACCTCTATTCTCGACCAGCGTCACCGCGAGCGCAACAAGGTTCACCACGAAGACCGAAGGAGTTCACCCGACAACTACGACGATGGAGTACCCGCATTCACTCGGAACCTACGTCAAGTGGACTGGCCGAGTGGGTTCATGCCCACAGGAATCGATAAGTACGACGACAAAACTGATCCCGAGTCATGGTTAACCGTCTACACCCTCGCCATCCGCACAGCAGGAGGAGAGAGCAAGGCTATGGCAAACTATCTGCCCGTCGCTCTCGCCGACTCAGCCCGAAATTGGCTCACAAGCTTACCAAGAGGTTCGATTGATTCATGGAGCGAGCTTCGGGACCACTTCATCGCCAACTTCCAGGGAACTTTCGAGAGGCCTGGGACCCACTTTGACCTTTACAACATCGTCCAAAAGCCTGACGAGTCTTTGAAAGACTACATACGACGCTTCTCAGAGAAACGCAACAAGATTCCTGACATCACCGACGACGTTATCATAGCTGCGTTCCAAAAGGGAGTCCGTGACGAGTTGCTGATCGGCAAGTTCGAGCGTAAGCCTCCAAGGACGGTCAAGCAAATGTTCGAGACAGCAAATTCCTATGCCAAGTCAGATGATGCGATCAAGGCATCACGTCAGTCAGGGCACGACAAGCAACCTGGGAATAATTGGCGCCCCAAGAAAGACAATGGCGGCGGCAATGGCAATAACTGCCAAAAAGATCGCAAGCGTAAGCCCGAGGATCTGATCGCCACAGCCTCAAATTACCAGCAACAACGTCCCCGAGTCACCGCCTACGATAAGATCATGAACGCCCAATGCACTCATCACCCCAATCACAAGCACGCAGCAAAGGATTGCTTCATTTACAAGCAGTTCGCTGAGCAGTACGTGACTCAAACACACCAGAAGCCATCCGATGGAGCCGGCCCCTCAGGAACAAAGAAAGACGACCAAGCCGGAGGTTCAGAACCCTTTCAAGATCACAGGACCGAGTTAAATCACATTTATGGAGGCCCGCTTGCTTACGAGTCGAAGAGGAAGCAAAAGCTGACTGACAGGGAGATCAACGCCGTACAACCAGATGTCCCACATTACTTGCGATGGTCGGAGGTGGCTATCACGTTCAACCGCTCGGATCATCCTGACCGAGTGGTTCACCCGGGGCGGTATCCCCTGGTACTAGAACCAGTGGTTCGCAATGTCAAGCTCAAGCGCGTACTCATTGACGGTGGCAGCGCCCTCAACATCCTCTTTGCCAAGACTTTGGACGAGATGCAGATCCCGAGGTCAGAATTGAAGCCGAGTTCAGCGCCCTTTCATGGAGTCATCCCAGGGCTGTCTTCTACGCCACTCGGACAAATCACTCTTCCGGTTACCTTCGGCACTCGGGACAACTTTCGAACAGAAAACATCAGCTTCGAGGTAGCCGATTTTGAGGCGGCATACCACGCAATCATTGGAAGACCCGCGCTCGCCAAGTTCATGGCAATTCCCCACTACACCTATTTCATGATGAAGATGCCCGGTCCCAATGGAGTCATCTCCTTGCGTAGCGACGTCAAGCAAGCCTTCACCTGCGATAAGGAAAGCTGCGACATGGCCCAAACTCGTGAGAGGTTGATTGGCCAACGTGAAGTCCGACTGGCTGCGTCAACATCAAGAGAAGTAGAGATCCCTTCAAAGAAGATTCCCAAGTCGGGAGATGGCGACGCCAAGACCAAAAAGATTCCCCTTGATCCCTCTGATCCTTCAAAAACTGCTGTAATAGGCACCGAGTTAGACCCCAAATAGGAAAGCGCGCTCATCACCTTTCTTCAGTCTAATAAAGATATATTTGCTTGGAAACTGTCTGATATGCCTGGTATTCCTAGAGAGGTGATTGAGCACTCACTAAATGTTAAAGAGGATGCGAAACCTATCAAACAACGACTCCGCCAATTCGCCCAAGATCGAAGAGATGCTATCAAGGAGGAACTCGCCAAGTTCCTAGCTGCTGGATTCATCAAAGAAGTCTACCATCCCGACTGGTTAGCCAACCCGGTCCTGGTTCGTAAGAAGACAGGGCAGTGGCGTATGTGCGTAGACTACACCGACCCCAACAAGTCTTGCCCCAAGGATCCTTTTGGTCTGCCCCGTATTGATCAAGTCGTCGACTCAACAGCCGGCTGCGAACTTCTGAGCTTCTTGGACTGTTACTCGGGTTATCACCAAATCAGCCTGAAGGAGTCCGACTGTCTAAAGACATCGTTCATCACCCCGTTCGGAGCTTTTTGCTACATTTCAATGCCATTCGGCCTCAAGAACGCCGAGGCGACTTATCAACGCATGATTCAGAGATGCCTTCAGACCCAACTCGGGAGAAACGTAGAGGCTTACGTCGACGACGTCGTTATCAAGACCAAGCAGAAGCAGGACCTTATTATCGACTTGGAGGAAACCTTTGCAAACATCCGAGCCTTCAGGATGAAGTTGAATCCGGAGAAGTGTACTTTCGGCGTGCCGTCAGGCAAGTTACTCGGCTTTATGGTATCTCATCAAGGCATCGAAGCCAACCCAGAAAAAATTAATGCTATTCGGAACATGAAGCCACCGAGTACGCAAAAAGACGTCCAAAAGCTTACTGGTTGCATGGCAGCATTAAGCCGCTTTGTTTCCAGACTTGGAGAGCGAGGTATGCCCTTTTTCAAGTTGCTCAAGAAGGACGGATTTCAATGGACTCCGGAGGCCCAGAAAGCTTTTGAAGACTTCAAAGATTTCCTTACAACGCCACCCGTGCTGGCATCACCTTACCCTCAAGAACCCCTGATGCTCTATGTTTTCGCAACTTTCCAAGTTGTCAGCACGGTTTTGGTTGTCGAAAGTGAGGAGGAAGGACGAGCTCAAAAAGTACAGAGGCCGATTTACTTCGTTAGCGAGGTACTGGCCGGATCCAAGACACGTTACCCCCAGGTACAAAAAGTGCTATATGGACTTTTAATTATCGTCAGGAAATTAGCCCATTATTTTCAAAGTCACTCGGTCACCATCGTCACGTCTTTTCCACTCGGCGATGTCATCCATAATCGGGAGGTTACAAGGCGCATTGCGAAGTGGGCCCTAGAGTTGATGCCGCTGGATATTTCTTTCAAAGCCAGAACATCTGTGAAGTCTCAAATCTTGGCTGATTTCGTGGCCAAGTGGACCGAGCGACAAGAAGATGTGCCTAGGGAGGAACTACAATATTGGACCATGCGTTTTGACGGATCCAAATGAGTCACTGGCTTGGGAGCTGGAGTTGTCTTGATTTCCCTGACTGGGGAGAGGCTACGGTATGTTCTTCATATACATTTTCCTGCTTCACACAATGTGGCTGAATATGAGGCTTTACTTCACGGACTGCGACTTGCTGTTTCACTCGGCATACGCCGAATGATTGTACGAGGAGATTCCCAGTTGGTGGTAAATCAAGTGATGAAGGATTGGTCTTGCCTAAACGACAACATGGTTGCCTATCGACAAGAAGTACATAAACTGGAAGACAAGTTTGACGGATTAGAGTTATCTCATGTTCTAAGGCACAACAACAAAGCCGCCGATGAATTAGCTAGCTTCGGATCCAGGCGGGTAGCAGCCCCGAGTGACGTTTTCGTTGAACATCTCTACGAGCCGACTGTTAAGGAGTCAACTATCAATGTGGAAGCAACAGATCAAGTCGCTACGCTTGACGCCGACTGGAGAGCAATATTCATTAATTTCTTAACTCAGCAGGAGTTACCCGAAGACCGAGATGAAGCTGAACGCGTCAAACGCCGCAGTCAAGGTTATGTCATGGTTGATTCTGAGTTATACAAAAGAAGCCCATCCGGAGTTTTACTACGATGTGTTACACCCGAGGAGGGACGACAACTTCTACAAGATATTCACTCGGGAATCTGTGGCAGTCATGCTGCAGCACGCACTCTGGTCGGTAAAGCTTACAGGCAAGGTTTCTTCTGGCTTACAGCAGTTTCCGACGCAGACAAGGTGGTCCGCACGTGCGAAGGATGTCAGTTCTTTGCTCGGCAGATTCACGTCCCAGTTCAGGAGTTACAAACAATCCCATTGTCATGGCCGTTTGCGGTATGGGGCTTGGATATGGTAGGTCCTTTCAAGAAGGCTCCAGGAAGATTTACACATTTATTCGTCGCGATTGACAAGTTTTCCAAGTGGATCGAGGCCAAGCCGGTTGCTATGATAACTACAGACAAAGCACGAGACTTCATCTTAAATATTATGCATCGGTTTGGTGTGCCTAACAGGATTATAACTGATAATGGGACTCAATTCACTGGAGGCGTTTTCAAGGAATTTTGTGAAGATTTCGGGATTAAAATTTGCTATGCGTCAGCTGCACATCCTAGAAGCAATGGACAAGTTGAACGCGCCAATGGCATGGTGCTCCAAGGTATCAAGGCCCGAGTGTTCGACCGACTGAGCCCTTACGCTGGAAAATGGGTGCAAGAGTTGCCTTCGGTACTATGGTCATTACGAACTACGCCCAGTCGGGCCACTGGCCAATCTCCTTTTTACCAAGTCTACAGGGCCGAAGCCATGTTGCCGAGTGAGATGGAGTTCGAATCTCTACGCGTTCGAAGCTTTAATGACGAGCGTTATGATCAAGATCCAGTTGACGATTTGACCCGACTGGAAGAAGCTCGCGAGTCAGCATTGATTCAGTCGGCTTGTTATCTTCAAGGACTTCGATGCTGTCATAATCAAAATGTTCGATCACGAGCTTTCATTGTTGGTGATATGGTTCTACGAAAAATTCAGACAACAAGAGATCGACACAAATTATCTCCGTTATGGGAAGGACCCTATATAATTGCTGAAGTCACTCGGCCGGGCGCATATCGTTTGAAGCGAAAAGATGAAACCATGGTGGAGAATTTGTGGAACATTGAGCACCTTCGTCGATATTATTCATAGGTTTCTTGTATCTTCTTCTCGACTGCCAACTTCAAGTAAGTCACCTTCTTGAGTTGTCAGTTGGGGGCTACATATATATATCAATAAAGTACGACGCTTTGATCAATCACGACTTGTTCATATTTAGTTTATCATTGTTAATGCTTTAGTCTAAGTCGAGCAGAAAAGCACTAAAAATTTTTCATGACTTAATCAAGTCTAGGCTTGATGACAGTCGGGCGAAATTTTTAAGAAATTAAGATGCGAAGACTTGGATTAAGGTGTGAGCATAAATAAATTAAGTATTTACACGGTCAGAATTATACAATTGTCTACAAATTGTCTACATCAAGACTTGAAGCTATCGGCTATATCAGCTCCGATCCTTTTTGCCGACTCCTGTGCTTCATTGATTAATTCCATAGCTCGCTCAACTGAGGTGCCATCTACGAAGCCATTAGCAACAAAGTTTATATCCACTCGGGGATACAGGGACTTCGTCATCGCTAAGGCCTAGCCTGCACTCATCACGGCAGCATCGGTGATATTCTCCATGTACTTCTCTGGAGATGTTCTGAGCTTGTCGAAGATCTCGACGGTGTCTATATCACTCGGGCCAACACCACCATCATAAATGTGTAAGGTTATGAGGTTGCTACGCTAGCCGACAAATCAAAAATTTTCTACCTCATAAACCAAGATCGACTGCTAGTTACAGGTTACGGGATTACCACTAGACGCGCAGATGCAGCGGAGACGACTGTGCAGTTGTGTGGTCGTCCGTCACACGTCCGTCCTTCGCTCGCGAATCGTCCCTTGTGCAGCTCGTCCTTGTGCTCCAGATGCAGCACCTCCGAGGAATCTCACACGTACGGGGAGGAAGCGATGCGCCTCCGGACTGCTAGGTCCGCGAAGAACGCTAGGCGTGAGCGTGAGGGGGCGCGACGGCTGCTGGCAGGGGAAGTTAATTGCCCTAGCCTCGCGCCCACCCCTTGCTTATATAGGTGTCCTGGTGTGCCTCGAGTTGGAGGCCCATCAGCGACCCTAAACCTAGTCTAATTCGGGTCCAACCCGAATTAGGCTTCCAGGCCCTTAAACGTGCGACCCTATGGGTTCACGTACATATAGACATGGCCCGAATACTCCTACTCGACCAATAGTTGACAGCGGCCTCTAGCAAGACATGTCAACTCCTATGCGTACGCAAAGATCAAATCAGACGAACCACCACAATACCATATACATGTTATTCCCTTGCCTCTCGATATATGGTTCACTCATAGGTTAACACTTAACCTAAGCACGGCCATGCATTTGTTGATCCAATCATTAGAGTGATCCAGTGATATCTCTCTCACGTGGAGAGGGACAATTTCCATCTTGATTGTTTATGTCTCACAGCATGTTTCCTGACAAACCCGAAGACCACCTTTATAACTACCCAGTTACGGAGTAGCGTTTGATAGTCCCTAAGTAAGTCGTTTCACATCTTGAGCACATACAACAATCTCAGGTCTAAGGACATAACGTATATGTTGTGTATAGAGACAATTCTCACGTCGGGTCAGTCCAGCTCACACGTCATACATGCGCCCACATTATTAGTTTGACATCTCTATGTCCATGACTTGTGAAACATAGTCATCAACTAATAATGTGCTGATCTAATATTCATGTGTGTTACTACACGAACTCCGATCAGGGACAAGTTTAGAATAGCCATACATGTAAAAGAGTTTCACAAACAATTCACATAACTGTTGATCAATACAAGTTGTCTTTAATGGATATTCAATAAACACATAAATATATCATGGATACAATCGTAGCATCATCATCTCTATGATTACCTCTAGGGCATACTACCAACAGTCTCCCACTTGCACTAGAGTTAATCTCGAAGATATCTAATACCCATAGCTCTCATGTGCGCCTCATGCTTAGGCTGTGGAAGAGCCTTTGTCAAAGGATCTGCAACATACAAATCCGTATGTATTTTGCACATCTTGATTTCATCTCTTCTAATGAACTCTCGAATGAGGTGAAATTTCCGAAGTACATGTTTGTTCTTCTGGTGATTCCTTGGCTCCTTAGCCTGCGCTATCGCCCCATTGTTATCACAATGCATGTTCAATGGGCTAGACGCATTAGGAAACACACCAAGCTCAATGAGGAACCTCCTCATCCAAACACCTTCCTTTGCAGCTTCTGAAGCTGCAATGTACTCGGCTTCTGCTGTAGAATCAGTGACTGTCTCCTGCTTGGAACTTTTCCAACTGACGGCACCACCATTTATTGTGAACACAAAACCTGATTGAGATTGTGAATCATCCGTGTCGGTTTGGAAGCTAGCATCGGTGTAACCATTTACAACGAGCTCCTCCTCACCTCCCTAGATTAGGAACACATCTTTAGTCCTTCTTAAGTACTTAAGGATGTTTTTAACAAGCGTCCAGTAACTCTCACCTGGATTAGCTTGATATCTGCTCGCAACACTTAGAGCATATGAGATATCTGGGCGAGTACATATCATGGAGTACATTATGGAACCAACGGCCGAAGCATATGGAACCTTACTCATGCGCTCTCGTTCCTCATCATTCTGAGGACACTGTTTATCACTAAAGCGCATCCCATGTGACATAGGTAGGAATCCTTTCTTGGATTGCTCCATGCTGAACCATTTCAGTACCTTGTCAATGTACGTATCTTGGCTTAATCCTATAAGCCTCTTCGATCTATCTCTATAGATCTTTATGCCCAGAATGTATGTTGCTTCTCCTAAATCCTTCATTGAAAAACTATTATTCAATGAAGTCTTTACAGATTGCAACATCGGAATGTCATTCCCAATCAATAATATGTCATCCACATATAAGATTAGAAATATTACAGCGCTCCCACTTTCCTTCTTGTAAACACAAGGTTCTTCTTCGTTCTGACGAAAACCAAACCCTTTGACTACTTGGTCAAAACGAATGTTCCAACTCTGAGATGCTTGCTTTAATCCATAAATGGATTTCTTAAGCTTGCACATTTTTCCAGCATTATTAGGATCAACAAAACCTTCGGGCTGTATCATATACACGTCCTCTTCTAAATTCCCATTTAGAAAGGCTGTTTTAACATCCATCTGCCAAATCTCATAATCGAAATAAGCAGCTATTACTAGAATGATCTGGATAGATTTAAGCATCGCTACCGGCGAGAAAGTCTCGTCGTAGTCAATCCCTTGAACTTGTCGAAAACCTTTTGCGACAAGTCAAGCTTTATAGACGTGAACATTTCCGTCCATATCCTTTTTCTTTTTAAAGATCCATTTGCACTCTATGGGTCTAACCCCTTCAGGCAGATCAACCAAGTTCCAAACTTGATTGTCACTCATGGAATCTATTTCGGATCTCATGGCACTTTGCCACTTCTCGGAATCTGGGTCCATCATAGCTTCCGCGTATGTCGCAGGTTTGTCATCGTCTAACAATAACAAGTCCCCACGTAATGCATGGAGTCTAGCTGATCTTCGTGGCTGTGGCGGTGTCTCAATTGCCAGGGGTACCTCAACTTGTTCAGCTACATTAGCGTCACTCGTAGAGTCATTCCCTATTGGCTCATCCTGAACTTCTTCAAGATACACCTTTTGTCCACTCTTCTCTCTTTTGAGAAACTCTTTCTCTAAGAAAACACCGTTTTGAGCAACAAACACTTTGCCCTCTGAGCGGTTGTAGAAATAATATCCTAAAGTCTCCTTTGGATATCCCACGAAAAAACATTTGCCCGATTTGGGTGTTAGCTTATCTGATATAAGCCGTTTGACATAAACTTCACAACCCCAAATCTTTAGAAAAGACAAACTAGGACTCTTCCCAGTCCACATCTCATATGGTGTCTTAACTACGGACTTAGACGGTACCCTATTTAAAGTGAAAGCGGCTGTCTCTAGAGCGTATCCCCAAAACGATAAAGGTAGGTCACATTGACTCATCATAGATCGAACCATGTCCAACAAAGTCCGATTACGTCGCTCGGACACGCCGTTTCTCTGAGGCGTTCCTGGCGGCGTAAGCTGTGGAACTATTCCGCAACTCTTTAGATGATTGCTAAACTCGTGGCTCAAATATTCGCCTCCACGATCAGATCGCAAGGCCTTAATTTTCTTGCCTCGTTGATTCTCTACTTCATTCTGAAATTCTTTGAACTTTTCAAATGTTTCAGACTTATGTTTCATTAAGTAGACATAGCCATATCTACTAAAATCATCAGTGAAAGTTACGAAGTATTGAAATCCGCCTCTAGCTGTCGTGCTCATTGGTCCACATACATCCGTATGTACAAGTTCCAACAAGTCAGCCGCCCTTTCAGGAAAACCTGTGAAAGGCGTCTTGGTCATTTTGCCTAGAAGGCATGCCTCGCATGTCTCGTATGATTCAAAATCAAATGAACTTAGAAGCCCATCAGAATGGAGCCTCTTCATGCGATTCTCACTTATATGACCCAAACGACAATGCCACATATATGTGGGACTTAACTCATTAAGCCGAGGCCGTTTAGCACTAACATTACAAACAGGCGCATCATCAAGATCTAAAATAAATAATCCATTCACAATGGATGCAAAAGCCACAAACATATCATTCTTAGAGATCACACAACCATTGTCTTTACTCGCAAATGAATAACCATCCTTCATCAAGCATGAAGATGACACAATGTTTTGACTTAAACTAGGAACAAAATAACAATTATTCAATTCCAAAATAAATCCTGATGGTAGGTGAAGTTGCATCGTCCCGACGTTGAACGCAGCAACTCTTGCATTATTGCCCACGCGGAAATCAACTTCGCCTTTTCCAACGCTTCTACTTCTTATCATTCCCTGCATCGTATTGCAGATATGAGCAACCGATCCGGTATCAAATACCCAAGAATTGATATAAGAGTCAGCGAGGAAAATGTCTGGAATATGAACAACAAGTGTATGATAAACGGGAGTACCTTTACTACCGCCATCCTTCTTCAAGGATTCAAGATACAACTTGCAGCTCCTCTTGTAGTGACCTTTCCCACCACAATGAAAGCACACTGTATCAGCAGGTACACCAGTCTTGGGCGCAGGTGGTTTTGGCTTAGAGATCTCATCTTTAGCCTTGCCCTTATTCTTCTTCCAAGAATTGCCCTTTCTCTTAAACTTAGACCGGTTTTGTACTGCCATCACATGGCTGCTGCCAGCGCCTTTCTTGATGTCAGCCTCTGCAGTTTTCAACATGCCACACAATTCATTTAAGCCCCTCTCCGCCCCATGCAAATGGTAGTTCGAGATGAAGTTTCCATAGCTGGGTGGAAGCGATGCAAGGATGAAATCAGTTGCCAACGCTTGGTCAAGTGGGAAGCCAAGCTTCTCTAACCTCTGAGTGTGACCAACCATTTTGATCACGTGTGGTCCAACAGGTGCACCCTTTGCTAGCTTGGATTCAACAAAAGCCTTGGACACATTGGACCTTTCAGTCCTGGCTTGAGTTTCGAACATCTCATTAAGCACCACGATCATATCACGCGCACGATGGTTGTTATCAAACTGCATTTGTAGCTCTGGTTCCATACAAGCAAGCATTAAGCAACTCACTTCAAGATCAGCATCTAATGCTCTCCTGTAAGCGGTTCTATCAGCAGCAGGTGCATTCTCATCAGGCTCTTCAGGTACTGGGGTGTCTAGAACATGTTCCTTTTTCTCAGCCCTGAGAACAATTCTCAGATTGCGAATCCAATCCGCATAGTTTGTTCCATTCAACTTATCTTTCTCAAGAATTGAACGCAAAGTAAATGGTTGCTTAGTGGAAGCCATTAATCTACAATAAAAGTAATGCAAAATACTAAGACAAAGTATCCATGATAGAGTAAATCATATTCTGAATAAAATCTACTCCCACTAAAATCAATATCCCTCAATTGAAATTTAGTGATTCAAGACCCACAACTAACAAGTCGACTAGTGAGCTTTAGCATCACCGCTAGAAGACATGGTAGATCGGTAAGCAACTCCTTGCTAATCATATCAAATATGACTCTTGTTGTTGGATAGCATCTCTATGCTTGTGTTACCAACGACTCCTGCTCCAAGGTCCCTAACCGTTAGGATGACCTCATCTAAGCAATCAAACCTTATGCAGTAAGTATCCAATACGAACTTGTCTAGTCAAGGAAAATCAGTGGCACCCTAATTTCATAGACCCACCACCGAATGTACAAGACTTATGACAATGCAAGGCTTGGGGGAGCATAAACACTTAAACATTGCCGAGGGATCGTTCTACTTCATTACCACATATGTAGACAAAAACATGATCACGTGAAAGTAGAACATAATAGTAAGAACGACATCATCACAGATTTATGACTTGGTATAGCCCATTGTCACTTAGGGGATCTCCATCTCCATCAATCTGTTCATCATGGTGATCGCCATCTCCATGATCCATGTACGCCGTCCTCCAGTGATGAGTCCACCATAACTATCCATCACTAACGCAAGGTAGTGAATAAAATTACATAGTCGCGGATTCATCACAAATTGGCACGCAGGCCATTACATCAGGTGGACAATATCTATGTGGCTCCAGCCATATTGTCACAATCACGACATGCAAGCCATGAATTAATTACATACATGCATCACATACACATATACACATACGGGCTATACCAGTCATGAATGCCAGCAAAACAGAGTTACCCGAATCCGTCGTCTAAAATTGCAGGGGCAAAAACTCTATTTTCCAAGAGGTTTTTCAAGGTTTTTCTCTCTCTTCAAAATTTTGTTTTCTACGCCCCTACGCGGAAATTTTCTCAATCCGAGTTACGGTTCAAAAGTTACGGTTGTTTTACCGAACAACACATGCGCCCGGTGCCCGGTAGTAGATCCCATCTATCACCGTCGCGCATCACATGCGCCTGGCACCTAACCTAGGGTTTGATTTGATCAATCCGATTGATCTCAAACTCGCCATGAATGGATTTACATGTATCACTTAACTCGGATGGCGGAATTCCGACCGGTACGAGTAGATCGTTACAATACCAACACAGCAAGATGACGAACCAAGGTTAAAGACTCATCTACAACCGTGCATATCACCATATGCATAAAACTGAACCTATAACGAGGCAGTAACCACTCTGATACCACTGTAAGGTTATGAGGTTGCTACGCTAGCCGACAAATCAAAAATTTTCTACCTCATAAACCAAGATCGACTGCTAGTTACAGGTTACGGGATTACCACTAGACGCGCAGATGCAGCGGAGACGACTGTGCAGTTGCGTGGTCGTCCGTCACACGTCCGTCCTTCGCTCGCGAATCGTCCCTTGTGCGGCTCGTCCTTGTGCTCCAGATGCAGCACCTCCGAGGAATCTCACACGTACGGGGAGGAAGCGATGCGCCTCTGGACTGCTAGGTCCGCGAAGAACGCTAGGCGTGAGCGTGAGGGGGCGCGACGGCTGCTGGCAGGGGAAGTTAATTGCCCTAGCCTCACGCCCACCCCTTGCTTATATAGGCATCCTGGTGTGCCTCGAGTTGGAGGCCCATCAGCGACCCTAAACCTAGTCTAATTCGGGTCCAACCCGAATTAGGCTTCCAGGCCCTTAAGCGTGCGACCCTATGGGTTCACGTACATATAAACATGGCCTGAATACTCCTACTCGACCAATAGTTGACAGCGGCCTCTAGCAAGACATGTCAACTCCTATGCGTACGCAAAGATCAAATCAGACGAACCACCACAATACCATATACATGTTATTCCCTTGCCTCTCGATATATGGTTCACTCATAGGTTAACACTTAACCTAAGCACGGCCATGCATTTGTTGATCCAATCATTAGAGTGATCCAGTGATATCTCTCTCACGTGGAGAGGGACAATTTCCATCTTGATTGTTTATGTCTCACAGCATGTTTCCTGACAAACCCGAAGACCACCTTTATAACTACCCAGTTACGGAGTAGCGTTTGATAGTCCCTAAGTAAGTCGTTTCACATCTTGAGCACATACAATAATCTCAGGTCTAAGGACATAACGTATATGTTGTGTATAGAGACAATTCTCACGTCGGGTCAGTCCAGCTCACACGTCATACATGCGCCCACATTATTAGTTTGACATCTCTATGTCCATGACTTGTGAAACGTAGTCATCAACTAATAATGTGCTGATCTAATATTCATGTGTGTTACTACACGAACTCTGATCAGGGACAAGTTTAGAATAGCCATACATGTAAAAGAGTTTCACAAACAATTCACATAACTGTTGATCAATACAAGTTGTCTTTAATGGATATTCAATAAACACATAAATATATCATGGATACAATCGTAGCATCATCATCTCTACGATTACCTCTAGGGCATACTACCAACAAAATGGCCGTCAGTATCGGCGTGGCAGCGTTGGCGATGTCGTCCCTGACCTTCTCTGCCCTTCGGACTTTCTCCGCGAAGACTTCAAATTGAGCACGGGATTTAATCTTATTAGCTACAAGTTTTGATATAACTCAGATTATACAAACAGCAGGATCATCTAAGATCGAAGAGAGTAAGCTTTGGGAGTTACCTTCAATTTCTTCGAGAGCCTTGTTTTTGTCAGACTCAAGCTTGGCGTTGTCTGTTTCCGCCTTCTTCAGCTGAGCCTTCAGGGCCTCGATCTCAGATTTATTATCTATAATACCGAAGACGTGAAGTTATTAGAATTGATTGAGTGAGATACAGATAGAAGAGCTGGTTTCCTTCTTACTCTCGACTGAGCTGCGCAGTTCCCGGTTTGCATCATGAAGCTTCATGATCTCGGTCCTAAGCACAATCTCTGTGGCTGCGGCTTCTTCCTTGGTCTGCTTGAGGTTTTGTTGGATATTCTCCAAGGAGTTAATATGAGGCACCAATTTCTCCAAGGCTTCTGACTTGCCCATGGATTGACGATATATTCTCTATGTTACAAAGGTCGAGTCAGTCAAATACGACAACTTATACAAGTAAAGTATAGATAAGCTTGCACTTACATTCAGCATCCGAGTGGTTTCTTTGAGATTGGCGACAAGTGCATCTTTTTCTTCGAGCTCTTTTTGCTTATTGAGCACAACGCCTTGTCTTTTGCCTTCTGCATCTTCCCACTCGATTTTTATTGGAGACATTGAGTCCTCAACCGGTTTTAGCCGAGGAACTTCTTCTTCGGCTGTTGGACCTAAGGACGATAAATAAAGACGGAAGATAGAGTATGCTTGAATTTATAATCTGGTAGGATCTTGGAGGTTACCGGGTTCAGCAGGAGATTGGTTTTCTTCGACAGTAGTGTCTCCAGACGATTGACCCCCGATGATTTCTTCGTTTCTCGGCGTCGGGTCCTCAACCGGAGTTTCTTCGATAGATGGAGCTTGTTCCTCTGCTTCCGACTGCTTTTCGACTGGGAGCTCTTCGGTTGTTGTTTGGCTGGTTAATCCCGGCTGGTTTCCAGTCGGCATAGTTTGACTGGCAGTCGGGAGCTCTTGCGTCGAGATGGGTTCGTTAGGAATCGGGTTCTGAGACCCTTGTTCTGCGGTTTGCTCCGTCTGTCCGGTAGGATCTATATCCTGGGGTTTCCTGCAGAAGAAGATGACATTCATGGCTAATTTCCAGAGGACTTCCGAAGAGTAAATTGACTTGGTTGCTTGGGCGATACCTGTTGGACAGCCTGATCTTTGGAACAGATCTGGTGGCTGGCCTCGGAGAACTTATGGTGGTGGCAAGAGTTGGGATTTCCTCGGCGTCGTTGTCCGAGTCGTCCATGATCAATCTTCCCTGCTTGCCAGCACGTTTGCTGGGCTCTTCAATAGCAGCAGTAGTTCTTTTGCCCTGGATCTGGGGCTTGATCTTCGGGCCTCCAGTCGGCTTCTTGGTAGTCGGCTGAGCAGGCACATAGTCATGGTAGACCTTGAATGGCCGAGAGATGATTAGGGCATTCGCCTGCAAACAAGAGTTTTCTGAGATACAGACTTTAGCATAACTGAAAAATGGATGCCGGTTGAGGAGAAGTGGATGTGATGGTGGGATTGGAGATTTCTTGGAAGGGATGTTGGAAGTGAGTTGCGCGTGGTAAATTTTGATGGAATCCGAAGTTTTTGGATGGATTGGTATGGATGAGCTTGAGTCCTAGGTTTTCTCGAATGTGCCGGTGAGCAGGAGCACGAAAAGGGGAAATTTGGGCAGATGAAGCGGCGGGGAAGACGACGGCGGTTTTTAGGGTATCAGTAGGTTATCTCATTTTTGGGCCGAGGCCCATGAGAAGCTTACAGCCCATAAACTCCAGTAAGGCTTTGCACGTGTCTTTTGGGACTTAAGCAAATTTGCCTTGGCAATATGCACGTGTAATTTGCCCAATGCCCTTAAAATCCTTTCATATAGCGGTCATACAACTTTTAGGAGTTGATGCGATGCACTTTGGAAGGTGGCAAACAGTGAAGTTTTTTATGACTATTTTAGTAACTTTTTCATAAGTTGCTAAAGCTGTTTGGTTTATCAAAGGTAATTGACTTTATATAATGTCAATATATCTTAGCACTTTGGTGAATATTTTTCATTAAGACCAACATCATGGCTTAGGCTGGTTGTTTTTTGGTCGCATTTTCATGAGTCTAATTGACTCGGCTTTATTAATTACTGAGGATGGCAGAGTTGATTGCTTTGAGATGACTCAGGCAGAATGACTCGGGATCATTATACACTAAGCTTTGGTTATGTGTTATATTATTTTTTATGATTATTTTTGCTTTGGCTAAATATTTATTTAACTCGGGAGAGTATGATTATTATAGTTCTTGACTATATGCTTAGTTTGTTTAACTAAACACATAGTCGGGGGCTACACCTAATTAGGTGCATCTAGTCGATGCACCAAAGTTTAAATTTTAAACTATTTTTTGATGTATTTCAGCCCTTCACAGCCTTGATTATTAGGTGATAAAGCACTCGGGAGACCTAGGCAGAGACGATGGCAGTACTCGGCGATGGAAGCACTCGGCTATGAGAGTATTCGGCTGTGTGTTAGTTTGTTTGAGGCAATATTATCTTGTCGACTGTGAAGGTCTCAGGGGCTACTGTGGAGATTATGGGTACCACATATCCACACGGCAAGCTTATCCGACTGGATGTAGGGGATAGGTTATGTGTTGTGATTATGTAACCGACTAGGACTTGAGTGTTACATTACCTTTTGTAATAAGGTATGGCTCATAGTTTCAGTCGGGATTATTGTGGAGTTTGACATCGTATGAAATTAGGACTCCGACTTGTGAGCCTACCCTCTAAACCTATATAAGGAGGGTAGGACGACCCAGGAGAGATAGGAGTTTTTAGATTGAAGATCATAGCAAGAGCTAGGTTTTTCTTCATACATCCTGATCAAGAGATCAATAAACCACTCGGTGGAACTAAACCACCGAAACAGGAGTAGGGTATTACTTCCCTAGGGAAGGCCTGAACCTGTCTAAATCTTCTTTGTCTACTAACCCATCGTATTAGGCGCTTGACTGCTACCCCCAGTTTCTTATTGCCGAAATTAGGTTTTGACAATTAACTCGGATTTTATACCAGAAATGCCATATATTTCTGAGGACGGTAAAGTTGTGTGTATCGAGGGGACTCGGGCATGACTATTTTGGTAGCATGTGCACAATGTGATGCCAGTACTCGGGTCATTATGCACCGTGCCTTATTAATGAGGTTATGAGCTATATGATTTTTCGGGATGCTTTTGGCCTTGGCTAAGCATTTATTTATATGAAATCACTCAGATGAGTGGGATGATTACAGTTCTTGACTATATGCTTAGTTTGTTCAACTAAACACATAGTCGGGGGCTACACCTAATTAGGTGCATCTAGCTGATGCACCTAGGTATATTTTTTATTGAATTTTTTTAGCCCTTCACAGCCTTTTGATTTGGTAAAAGCACTCGGGAGATTATGGCAGAGATGATTGAAGCATTCGGCTATGGATTCATTTGGTTCGAGCTGAAGTTATCTCGTCGACTGCGAAGGTCTCAGGGACTACTGTGGAGAATATGGGTACCGGGTATCCACACGGCCTCCATATTTGACTAGAGATAGGGGTGGGCCGGATCCATATATTATGTAATAGAGTAGGACTCGGTCATAATATTGCCTTATGTTCTATGGCATGGCCTAGAGTCCCGATTGAGTACTACCATGTAATAGATTAGGAAATTGATGTCGTATCTGGCTAGGTTTTCCTCTTTGTAACCTTGCCCCCCAACCTATATAAGGTGGGCAGGGAGCCCTCTAGGGGGCATGAGGATCACAGGATGATCATAGAGATATTCTCAACTCGATCGTAAGATCAATATACACCCGATGGATACAATCCCCAAACAGGAGTAGGGTATTACCTCTCATTGAGAGGGCCTGAACCTGTCTAAATCTTTGTCTTCCGCATCCATCCACTTTTAGGTCTCCACACGGCTAGCTTATCCGACTGATTATAGGGGATAGGTTATGCTTTATGATTATGTAATTGGCTAGGACATAAGTATTATGTTACCTTGTGTAATAAGGAACGGCTTATAGTCCTGAGTCGGGAATACTATGGAGTCTTATATAGTATGTAGTTAGGTCTCCGACTTGTGAGCCTACCCTCTAAACCTATATAAGGAGGGTTGGACGTCCCTTGAGGGATATTGAGACAATAGCAATTAGATAGGTTTTCTTCATACTCGTCTTGATCAAGAGATCAATAAACCACTCGGCGGAACTAAACCACCGAAATAGGAGTAGGGTATTACTTCTTTATAGAAGGCCTGAACCTGTCTAAATCTCCTTGTCTACTAACCCATCGTGTTAGGCGCTTGATTGCTACCCCCAGTTTCTTATTGCCGAAATTAGGTTTCGACATTGTGGCGATGCGGAGGGAGAGGGAGATTGGTAGCAGCATCGGCGTCTAGGGTTCGCTGCCCGTGCCGCCCTTGTGGGAGACAACGCGGGAGCCTCTTGCCTACGTTATACTACCACCTTCATTTAGGCTGTGTTCGGTTCCCTGGGTTGGGAACTAATACTCCACACACGCAAAAAGGAGCAACTCATTAACGTATGATTAATTAAGTATTAGCTTTTTTTAAAAAATGGATTAATATGATTTTTAAAAGAAACTTTCATATAAAATTTTTTTGTAAAAAGCACACCGTTTAGCAGTTTGGGAAGCATGCACGTGAAAAAATGAGGGATGTGAGTTGGGAACATCAACTAAAGAACTCAGCCTTACTCTAGCTGATCATAATCTCCCAAATTTCCATTGGTGAGGAATGCACAATCGGGCACCTTATTTCATCAAGTCCTTGAAAGTAATTTTCAGTGGAACAACAGTGCATATTTTGCTCAACACTATCAACAGATTGTGATAAAAACACAATAAGCTCAACAACTGAGAATAACTCATCCTCTTTAGATGCATCCATGTTTGTTTGATCTAATTTGGCATAAGTGTTTTCATCAGCCAGGAAGTGTATGAAGCCATTCCCATGCGGTGGAGGTCATGACGGCATCAAATGTACTCTTGTCCAATAGAAGTTGGATGCCAGCCACTTCACCAACCATGACTCCCAAACTTTAACCACTCCAACAAACCAAGGAGGCGGCCATGGTTTCAGTTCAATCCTCTGAATTGCTTGCAAAAGAAATACGCATGACAAGTTAAGAATACAATTTCCCATATCTGCTCTAGAGGCCAGGTCGGTGGTGTGACCAGCTGAGGTGATGGTGTAAGTCTTGATCCTGGAACCCCAATAGTTCAATAAGGAAGCTATCAGTGATGCCTTGGTTTGAGGGTTGACCATTTCACTAGTAACTATCAATCGTGACTTTGCAATGGTCCACAATGTTGCTGAAACCACTAAAACCTTCACTGAGACAGACCATCAAACACTTGGTGTGCGACATGGAGTCGGGCCTTGACATTAACAACATGCATGTCGAGGAGACTGTCAGTGTTGGAACGACATAGAATATGGCTAATTTGTGCAGCGACATATCCTTGATATGAGAATCATAAGCACAAAAGGCATGTTTTGGCATCGAATATGTGGTGGGCACAAATTTGGAGGGGTCAATGATTTTCTCGTAAGGAGGGATAGAGGCATCATAGTCAACCACCAAAGTTGTAGGTGCACCTAGAATTGGAGCAGACCCCATGGAACCATTCTGAGCTGTGCCTAGTTGTCTTCAAGGTTGGGGCATTTTGTCGAACACCAGATAGGTGTCTCTTTTCCCACACCAATAACAGGACTCATCTTCAACGCCATGACTGGTGTGGGCTCTATTAGAGTTTGTGTCGAATATGTGTACAAAGTCGGTTACAGTTTAGGACTTGGAGTTGTAATAGGTGTAGGATAGAGTTAGAGACGAACTCTGTCCTAGGCTCTTTCTTAAATAGAGGGGTACACCGGTTGTAACCGCAAAACGATAGTAGCATAGGTGTGGGTACGACTGGCAGGCGGCCTAACCGGTGGAGGGTCGTAATATGCTAGATCGGAGAGGAGCGCCCGTAATCAGTGTCCGGATGTAGGCTTCGGTTGAACCTCGTTAACAAATATCGTGCCTCGGTGTCATCTTCAGAATTGAATCTTCTATGGCGTTTCTTTCGCGTTGGGTTATCGATGTGCTATCGGAGCTGGTTTTATAACAAGTGGTATCAGAGCCTGTTGGAGATCCATGGATAGAGGTACGAGGGAGCACTAGTACGAGATCCATGGAACTTGTTTTGCACGAAACTGTCTCTCATTCTTGCAATCAGTGCATGGACAACGCAAGTGTTCCGTCGTGTTCAACGATTTGGATCTCGTGGCCGCGATCACGAAGTTGGTTACTCTCCTGGCATATTCCAAGGTACCGCGCTCCGCAATGTTCATCCCTCCTTCATCCATCGTTCCTACGAAAATTCTTAAATTAACTACTAACGACATACATATATCATTCTCTATATCTATTGAAATTCTAATATATGTTAATAATAGGTACATTACTCATTGATGATTAATCTCTAAATAACTCTAATATTAATAAGTCATCATACTTTCTCAAATTACCATCTCAAAATATTGGTCCAATTCAACAAAACAAATTGCAAAAAATAACTTGACAAACACTAGTGCAAATGACATAGAGAATCAACATATACTAACCATTACATATGCAAACACATAGATCTCTTAATATTTTGGAAGTTTTTGGGAAAAAACTCCTCCCCCCGTTTGGATGAGCTTAAGAGAAGCCTCAAAATCGTGAGCTATACAGTGAACAAGGGGTATATATAGACTGGGGATATAGGTGCCAGTTCATAACATGAACCGGGACCTATTTAGCTTTCCTTCCGACGGAAGCCACCACATAGGTGTCGGTTCATGTTATGAACCGGCACCTATATCACCACATAGGTGTCGGTTCTTGTTACGAACCGGCACCTATGTGACAGGTGCCGGTTTACTAAGAGGACCGACACCGTCGGCACCTTTTTTTGGGCGGGAGGACCGATTAGAGGGGAGTCATTGGTGCCGGTTTTTCTTAGAGACTGGTACCAATGTACTTCTCCCAACGAACCAGCACCTATAAGACCTTATAGGTACCCGTTCGCGGAAATGTGAGCGGGGAACGCCTTATAGGTGCCGGTTCTAGCAAAACCGGCACCTATGTGGCCAGTACCTATGACAGTTTTTGTAGTAGTGGAGGTGCCCCACACCGCGCCAGGTTGCACACAATGTCTAGGATAGGGCATGGCACAAGGTGGAGCATGGTGGCGATCAATGAAATTTGATCGGTAGGTCGAACACTTCAGGCGATGGTCTGAACCATTCGATGGGCTGCTCTCAACAGGGAGATGACCAAACGTGGTGCTCGGGTTGATGGCGGCGGGAGTGATTGGCAATCCAATCGGTGGTGTCAGACACTTCGGGCGGGTGGCTCGAACTTTTCGGTGAGCTATTTTCAACAAGGAGACGGTCAGGCCTGACGCTCAGGGTTGATTGAAGCTAGAGGCAATCAACAATTCGATTGATGAAGTCGAACACTCCGGGCGGGTGGTCCGGGTCTTTCGATGAGCTGCGGTCGACAGGGAGGTGGCCAGACGTGATACTCGAGTCGATTGGCGGCTGACGAAGACGACGCGGTTGGCTACGACTTCGGCATGCTACACAGGGACGGCTTCACAGTAGGGTGTGTAAATTAACAAGTCAGCGATGTGTCCAAGGTGGAGCACGGCTCGCACACGGGTGGTGTGCGAGGACGGCGACTGTTGAAAAAGTGTTGGTGCTCAGGGTTGAGCGTGTTGCAAGGCTACAGTAAGTCATGAAGCACGGGATGTAAGCCGACATGATGATGCGCATCTGCAACGGGGTCGCCGCTGTAGCTTGTACGGCCGCGGTAGTTGGATACATCAGAAAGTGGGTGCACACACGACAACAGGGTGCTAACAAATTGAGCAAGGGAGCAGAATCCAACTGGAGACTTAGCTTGGTTTGGTTTTCTTCAACAAGAAGCAATGTGCATAGGAAAGTATCATGTAGTAGCTGCTGCATGTACATGGGAACTTGAGCCAAAATTGGAGACACAGTCAACATGCATAGATTATTTGAGGAAAGCATGCACAACATGCATGCAAGATCGAAGACTCTCTGCATGTGTATGTGTTGTAGTCCAAAAGAGAGCCCAGGAGTCCGGATTGATGCATGCAGGGACATGGTGCATGTATGCATAGGATACCAAGAAGATTAATTAGCAGGTTGAGGTGGGAGTCGGCTACAGAGTTGAAACTGTATATGAGATTAACTCGATTTTGTCTTTTTGCTAGCGAAGGAAAAAAAAGGAAGGAGACAAGACCAATACCGAATAGGATAGGATTTTCTATCCGACACGGATAGGTCTTGGACACAGGACTCTTTAAAAGAGGACCATGGACAAGGCAAGAAGCAGAAATCTCGATGGGACGGATACATACTTTGGTGGTTCAGGACATCTCGACGGCAGGAGGCTCGGTGAAGCTTGAGGTTGAAGGGAGGTGTGGGTGTTGTGTGTGTGGGAAAACTGGTTGGTCTAACCAGGGCAGATCAATTTGATCGAGGCAATAGTCGGTTGAGTTGATTAACGTCAATGACGGCGGCGATGGCTTCCAAATTTGAGGTGGTGAAGTTCGATGGCACCGGGAATTTTGTTCTCTGGCAGACAAGGGTGAAGGATCTGTTGACTCAACAGGGTATATCCAAGGCTCTTGGTGAGATGAAACCGGAGAAGATGGATCATGACAAGTTGGAGGAAATCAAGGCGCAGGCAGCTACAACGATGCAATTGTCTCTCTCTGATAAAGTCATGTACTATGTCATGGAGGAAGATTCACCAAAGAAAATTTGGGACAAGTTAGCAACCCAGTATATGTCCAAGTCGCTGACAAGTAAGTTGTATCTGAAACAACAGTTGTATGGTTTGCA
Organism: Oryza officinalis; assembly: GCA_008326285.1. NCBI lineage: Eukaryota > Viridiplantae > Streptophyta > Magnoliopsida > Poales > Poaceae > Oryza > Oryza officinalis. Next base: position 30,032,790 of record BDMV01000004.1, on the reverse strand, counting down.
GATGCAGGAGGAGTCAGACCTTAGGAGGGTACGTGGACTTCTTCAATCAGTTGGTCACGAATCTAAGTAAGTTAGATGTGAAACTGGAGATGAAGACAAGGCCACAATTCTTCTGAGCTATTTGCCATTGTCTTATGAACATGTGGTAACTAATCTAACGTATGGCAAGGATACCATCAAGACTGAGGAGGTAATTTCGGCGTTGATTGCACGAGATTTGAGAAGATCAAAGAAAAACGATGCAACCGAGGCTTCTCATGGTGAAGGTTTGCTGGTCAGGGTAAAGCATGATAATGAGGCGGGGTCGTCAAAGAGCAAAGGGAAGACGGTCGTACGTTGCTTTAAGTGTAATGACGTAGGGCATATTAAGCGGGATTGTCCGTTGCTGAAGAAGAGGATAAGGTGCAATTGCAAGTTTAGTAGCTCATAGTAGTGATGACTCAGATAGTAGCAGTCATGAGCTTCTCATGGTGTCTAACGAGAAGTTTGGTGAAGCGTGGCTATTGGACTCGGGTAGTTCCTATCATGTGACATCAAAGCGGGAGTGGTTCTCTTCATACAAATCTGGTGAGTTTGGTGTTGTTCACTTAGGCGATGACACGAGTTATCGTGTTGTTGGAGTGGGAGATGTTAAGTTCAAGATGTATGATGGAAACGAGATGCTACTTCGGGATGTGAGACACGTGCCAGGGCTAAGGAGGAATCTGATTTCGCTTGGGAGCCTACATCAGGAAGGATGGTTGTATTAGGGTGATCCTGATGGAAAGACCATAAATATCATGAAGGACGGCAAGACTGTTATGACTGGTGAGAGGACGGACTCATGTTTGTACAAGCTACAAGGAAGTGCTGTTGCAGGTGGAGTCATGGAAGATGGGTATGCTGGTACTGCAGTGCACGACTCTGGAGGCGGCGAGTCTGGCGTTGGCTCGTTGGGCGGCTTGGCGTGAGCGGCAAAAGGAAACAACCCAAGTCCAGGTACACGGATGTTCGCGCAAGGGACAAATTCAGTTGGCCTGACATATTCGCCAAGGTGGAGTTTGTTAGAGTTTGTGTCGAATATGTGTACAAAGTCGGTTACAGTTTAGGAGTTCGAGTTGGAATAGGTGTAGGATAGAGTTAGAGTCAAACTCTATCCTACGCTCTCTCTTAAATAGAGGGACACACCGGTTGTAACCGTAAGACGACAGTAGCATACGTGTGGGTACGACTGGCCGGCGGCCTAACCGGTGAAGGGTCGTGGATGCCCGGATACATTGTAATATGCTGGATCGGGGAGGAGCGCCCGTAATCAGTGCCCCGGGAATGTAGGCTTCGCTTGAACCTCGTTAACAAATATCGTGCCTCGGTGTCATCTTCAGAATTGGATCTTCTATGGCGTTTCTTTCGCGTTGGGTTATCGATGTGCTATCGGGGCTGGTTTTATAACAGGCTCCCCAGGTGCTGCAATGATGTCTGGTGCACCAAGAAAGAGTGGAAATGTTCGAACACATTGGACTGCTCATTCCCAACTGAAAGTTACAAGTCTTCAGAATTCTTCTAAACTTTTGACATCCATGATTCTATACCGCCGCCTTGAGAACCCACAAATTAGCTCTTCTTCTCTGATCTGCCTCCACCCACCTTATACTGCTCTTTGCGCCGATTTCGTTTTTAGGCCCAGGTATGTGGTTGGAATTTTCTATTTTTATATGTATATGTACAATGTTTGTATGCATACATATAAAAGTTTATAAGTGTATGTATAGAAGTTTTTTATGTCAAAAGTGTGTACGTAGATGTACAAAGTTTATACATATATTTTGTATACATACATATATACATATGAATAAAAAATTATTCATATATACATATAGATACAGAGTATATATATACAAATATAAAGTATTATACCTACACGTAAACATTTAAAGTTTTGTAAAATACAAAGTTTATATGCATATGTGTATGGCGACCAACTGACCGTGTATTAGCCCCCCAACACCCCCTCTCTTTCTTCCCACCTCTGCTCAAACTCCTCCATCCACCTCAAAAGCACATCCAACATGTCCTCACTTGCCACGGTAGCTTGCTCGCTGGGATTGTGGCTCTGATACCATATTGTTAGAAGCCCGAATTACTAATGGCAACAGCTACAATTGTTGAATACAACTCAAGGTTTCGAGGTGTGGATTTTGAAGAGGAAGTAGGGGATACAACTACTATAGCAAGCTCCATAAGCTAGAGGAAGAAGATAATATCGACTACTAGAAGGTTCTAGAAACTAGGATACATAAGTGGAAAGTGGAGAAGGAAGGTGATGTGACCATGTCTACTATTGATATAAGCATTGCTTACATCATAGGTCAACCAAAAGATGTAAAGATTAAGCTGTCCAAGTTCTGGAATCCAATTCGACTACCTACTACACTGCTGAGATCAAACGGTCATCAAATATGCATACGAGCTCTGTTTTGGGCCCATGGGTACTTGATGGAAAGCTCTCAGAGTCCTCTTTTCAAAGGATCTAGCCTCATCTCCAAATTCCATCTCAGTCGACCGCAATCATAGAAACAAGATGTTGCATCATCTATAATGGGCCTATGGGCTTGTAACTTCATCTGGGACCCCGGCCCAAGTGAGGCCATATGGGGTGCGCCCCAACCTGGTGGAGCACGACCCTAGGGACCCCTTGGTTGTCCTCCCACCTCTTTAAATAGCTAGCTACCCCCTTAGGGTTTCTCGGGTTTTGTTTAGATTAAAATTTAGCCATTGCTACTTTTCCGGGTAAAGCCGTGATCGGTTAGATCGTCGTTTTCTCATTACGGAACCCCAACTTTTTGTGTGTATTCAATTCCTATTTGCATTATCATATTGCTTTTATCTTGTTCTTGCTTGTTTCTTCAATTTTCTTGCTGGAATAAGGTTGATCTACATCAGCAAGATCAACAACCCACGAAGAGGTGTATCGATCGCTAAGGCACAACACAACAACGTCTTGTACGGTTGTAATCGGGTCATCAACGTTTCTCGAAAATCGTAGTTATCATCAACTCAGTAAAAGATCAGGCCATCCAGAGCCGTGAGTGTATCCAGTGAAGCTCAGGGTTTATTAGAAGGGTAGAGAGGGAGATCGACAAGGATGTCAACCATGGGCATCCAGGTGCGCCGCCGCCGCCGCTCGCCAATTGATCAATCGATATGTTTCCTGAAGGAGCAGCATATCTAGCCTTTTGTTCCCTATCTCTTGGGCTTGCCTTGGAGAATCGATTGCACGGCCCATTAGGGTTGGGCGTTCGGTCAGACCAAAAAATTTGTTCTCGGTCTTTGATCTTTTATAAATTTCGGTCATCTAAAACTGCAGATCGATCGATCTTGAGAGATAATGAAGATCGAGAAAATTGGTCTTTGTTAATTCGGTCTCGGTCTCAGTCATGATCGAAATTTCGGAAGATCAAAAAATTCAGGTCAAGTCCCTAATAAGTTTTAGATAAAAAAATCATACACATAAAAAACACACACAAAAATCACAAATTGACTCTCCTCACTGTCATGGGTCACAAATCGAAGCATGTTGGAGGCTAAAATTGGGCAAAATTTTGGTTTAATTGGGCTACTAGATCTTAATTGACCTATTATGCCAAAATTTAGTTTGTTCAGTCTATTCGGTTAACCAAAGGTACTAACCAAATTGACCGAACAAAATTCGGTCTTTCAACACCCGAGACCAAACTAGTGGCCAGATTTCTCAGTCTTTTCGGTCTCGGTCCTGATCTTTTCAGTTTGGTTTTACGGTTTGGTGTTTTTATATCCACCCCTACAACCCATAATGCATGCAACCCAACAGAGCTCCTAACAGTGTTCAACTTGTTTTCCATCTTATTAGATATCGGAATTATTGCACTCCATGTGTTCTGCGACGATGATGGCTGCATTTCTTTTTCGAGGCAAAAATGGCTGCATTTTTTTAGCCCTCATGATAATATGTTCATACTGAAGAGGGAGACGAAGAAAAAGAGAACTTGCTTGAGAGATGCACTTAATAGTACAGTGACAAAAGGTGTGTGGCTTCAACCCTAAGATCCCGTGTTCAATCTCCAACAAGCTCACAATTTTTTCTTAAAAAATATTTGGAGGGATGTCTTCCCCTCCAAATCTCATTTTCGAGAACTTGCTTGAAATAAACGGAAGATTGCTATGTTCCTCTTTGTGGAGATTATGGGTACCATATACCCACACGGCTGATCTATCCGACTGGTTAATAGGGGATAGGTTCTATGTGATGGTTATGTAACAGTTTAGGACTTAAGTATTACGTTTCCTTGCGTATTAAGGAATGACTTATGGTCCTGAGTCAGGAGTATTATAGATGAGGATTAGGAGACCGAAACCGTAGGTGGCTAAGTCTCTGTTTTGTAAACCTGCCCTCTGAAGCTATATAAGGAGGGCAGGGCGCTCCCTGAGGGGCAAATAACTTCTTCGACATACACAACTCGATCGTCAGATCAATACAAACTCGGTGGATACAATCCCCAAAACAGGAGTAGGGTATTACTTTTTTATAGAAGGCTTGAACCTGTATAAACTTTTGTCTCATAACCCATCGTGTTTGGCACTTGTGCGCTATCCCGTTTCATTATTGCCGAAATTAGGTTTCGACAGTTGGCGCGCCAGGTAGGGGCGCCAAGTTTTTTTTGCTGACAAGCGCGATGGGATCTACGTCAAGCATCGACAACTTCACCTTCCCCCCAGGGCAGGCATACCGTTTCGGCAGCCTCGACTTCATCACCGACAACTTCAGCAAGATCTCTCTTCTCGACTCGGATTCGAACCAGTCGGGAGGAGAAAACTTGTCGGTATCATTTGGGTCACCAAACACCACTGAGACCTACATCAATCTTTTCTCTTCCGAGTCAGTTTCGAACCACTCGGGAGAATCTGCTACACCAACTCCTAATGTGACTTTTCCAGCGAGTCACCGGGTTCGAGCTCCAGGGAGATCGATGTCATGCTTCAACCTCTTGGATCCTGCTCATCTACTGAGATCGCCGACTACATCAGCTCTTCCGACTTTGACGATTTCGACGACATCTCCACCGAGCACTTCAGCTCCGACTTTGACGATAACTATACTCCACTCTTTTTCGGTGTTTTCATGGCTGACGCAGGAGAAACTGACTCGGCCATCGCTCGGAGGGTTACGGAAGAGGAACGAGCCAAGTTCGAAGAGGAACGCAAGCGCAAGGAGGAGGAACGCAAACGCAAGGAGGACGACGATAGGAGAAAATCAGATCTGGTAGTAGCCGGGCGTACCGCCCACAATGCCATACTTCAAACCCGAGTCGACAACACCAACATTTTTCTCACACTACAACAGAACACAGTCGCCACCCTTACCCTCATCGACACCGTCATGGACTTGGCTCCACCCAATGTGACTCCAATACTAGACAAAGTCAAAATCATGGTCGCGGTTAATGCTCCACTCGGTGCTATAACTAGTCGGGGGATCATCGAGTCTATTGCGGAAACACCTGATGGCAGTCGCCTACCACTGCTGCGGTCTAAGGATTACCGAAGGCCCAAACACAGCAAGACCCATGGCAAATCCAACGAACACCGTCATCATGAAGATTGGAAGCATCAAGACCAGTCGGCAGACTCTCGTGAAAAACGTCACCACCGACCATAGGTCCATGACCGGATTCGCTACAACAATAACTCCAGTTACTAGAGGGGCTAACTCCATGACCGGCGCCGAGTGATTTGAGGGACGTGTTGGACCAACGCTACCACGAGCGCAACCATGCTCACTGGGATGAACGAAGACATTCACCCGACAACAGCAACGAAGGAGTACCCTCTTTCACTCGGGACCTACGTCGAGTGAATTGGCCGAGTGGTTTCAAGACCATTGGGATTGAAAAATATGATGGCACAACTGACCCCGAGTCATGGTTGACCGTCTACACTCTCGCAATTCGTGCAACAGGAGGAAATAATAAGGCCATGGCTAACTATTTGCCTGTGGCACTTGCCGACACAGCCAGGAATTCGTAAGGGGCTCAATCGACTCTTGGAACGAACTTTGGGAACACTTCATTGCCAATTTACAGGGCACTTTTGAAAGGCCCGGAACTCATTTTGACCTATACAACGTAATCCAGAAGCCCGACGAGTCCCTAAAGGATTACATTTGGCGTTTCTTGCAGAAGCGAAACAAAATCCCGGATATCACTGACGACGTCATCATAGCAGCTTCTCAGAAGGGCGTCCGCAATGAGCTTCTTATCGGCAAATTTGGACGTAAACCTCCGAGGACAGTCAAGATGATGTTTGAGACTGCCAAATCTTATGCCAAATCTGATGACGCCGTCAAAGCCTCACATCAAGACAAGCAACAGGGAAGCAGCTGGCGACCCAAGAAGGAGAATGGCAATGGCAGCGGCAATGGAGGCCAAAAAATAGCGCAAGCGCAAGCCCAAGGATCTGGTGGCTGCAACAGCAAATTACCAGCAGCAACGTCCACGTGTCACCGCTTATGACAAGATCATGAACGCTCAGTGCATGCATCATCCGAATCACAAGCATGCGGCCAAGGACTGTTTTATCTACAAGCAATTCACCGAACAGTATGCGGCCTAGATCTAGAAGCCATCTGATGCTGCAGGGACTTCCGGGCATAAAAAGGACGGCGAAGACAGCGGCTCACAACCTTTCCAAGACCCCAAGGCTGAGTTGAATCACCCACTTGCCTACGAGTCAAAGCGAAAGCAGAAGCTAACAGACAGATAGATTAACGCACTACAGCCCGAAGTTCCACAATAGCTACGATGGTCGAAAGTGGCTATCACGTTCAACCGCTCGGATCACCCTGACCGAGTGGTCCACCCAGGGCAGTACCCCCTGGTACTAGACCCGGTTATTTGCAATGTCAAGCTCAAGCGTGTTCTTATGGATGGTGGTAGTGCCCTCAACATCCTATTCGCCAAGACATTGGACGAGATGCAAATCCCAATATCCGAGTTAAAGCCAAGCTCAGCCCCTTTTCATGGAGTTATTCCAGGGCTGTCATCTACGCCACTCGGGCAGATCACTCTCCCAGTCACCTTTGGCACTCGGGAAAATTTTCACACGGAAAACATCTAGTTCGAGGTTACCGACTTTGAAGCAGCTTACCATGCCATCCTCGGAAGACCAGCTCTGGCCAAATTCATGGCAATACCACATTATACCTATCTGATGATGAAGATGCCAGGACCACGTGGCATTATTTCCTTGTGTAGCGACATCAAGCAAGCCTTTACCTACGACAAGGAAAGCTGTGATATGGCCCAATCTCATGAGAGGTTGCTTGGCCGACAGGAAGTCTGACTGGTTGCATCAACATCTAGAGAAGGCAAAATCCCAGCAAGAAAGTTGACCAAGTCGAGAGAAGGCACCGCAAAAACCAAGAAGATTCCACTCGACCCTTCTGATCCCTCCAAAACTGCTGTAATAGGCGCTGAGTTAGATTGTAAATAGGAAAGCACGCTCATCACCTTTCTTCAAGCTAATAAAGATATATTTGCGTGGAAGCCATCCAATATGCCCGGTATTCCCAGAGAGGTGATTGAGCACTCATTAAATGTTAAGGAAGACGCGAAACCTATCAAGCAACGACTTCGCCGCTTTACACAAGATCGGAGAGATGCCATCAAGGAGGAGCTTGCCAAGCTTTTGGCAGCGGGATTTATCAAGGAAGTTTACCACCCCGACTGGTTGGCCAATACAGTACTGGTTCGAAAGAAGACAGGACAATGGCGCATGTGCATCAATTACACAGATCTCAACAAGTCTTGCCCCAAAGATCCATTCGGTTTACCTCGCATTGACCAAGTCATCGATTCAATAGCCGGCTGCGAGCTTTTAAGCTTTCTTGATTGTTACTCGGGGTACCACCAAATCAGCTTGAAGGAGTTCGACTGCTTGAAGACTTCATTTATCACCCCGTTCGGAGCCTATTGCTATATCACGATGCCGTTCGATCTCAAGAACGCAGGAGCTACATATCAACGGATGATTCAAAGATGCTTGTAGACTCAACTCGAGCGGAACATGGAGGCATATGTTGACGATGTTGTAATCAAGACTAGGAAAAAGGAGGATTTGATCGCCGACTTAGAGGAAACTTTCCAAAATATTCGGGCCTTCAGGATGAAGTTGAACCCAGAAAAGTGCACCTTTGGAGTACCGTCAGGGAAGCTGCTTGGTTTTATGGTGTCTCATCGAGGTATTGAGGCCAATCCGGAGAAGATCAATGCTATACGAAATATGAAGCCGCCGAGTACTCAGAAAGATGTTCAAAAGATTACCAGGTGCATGACAGCTTTAAGCCGATTTGTTTCTAAACTCGGAGAGCGAGGCATGTCTTTCTTCAAGTTGCTCAAGAAGACGGATGAATTTCGATGGACTCCTAAAGCCCAGAAAGCATTTGAAGACTTCAAGGATTAAGGATTTTCTCACAACACCGCCTGTGTTGGCTTCGCCGCATCCGCAGGAGCCCTTATTACTTTATGTGTGTTAACGACCAAATTTGGTAAATCAAGTATTGGATTTGAAGATAGAATCGAAGCGGATTTGGAGGAAGCTGGCGGTTATCAAAACAGAGCAGGAATCGGTTGGTGACCGAATCGGCTACGGTGTGTATCGGCTGGTGACCGAGTCGGCTATCGTGACCATCGGCTGAGACAGAGTCGGACAAGGATAGCCAATGTAGCCGATTCCGATAAGAAGATAACAGAGTCTTTGTCGGGTTCGGTTGATGAGCTTCATAAGGATTCCCACGTACGGATTGGGTCCAAAGAAGGGAATTGTATCTATTAATTAGGATATAATGTTAGTTTCCTAATAGATATTGTCGGTTAGAGTTTGTATTAGGGAATTATCTTCAATATGAGTTGTAATAGAGATAAGAGTCGTGTCCGACAAGGACATATTGTGTAATTCTGGGTATAAATTAAACCCAGGTTCGTGTAAAGAAGGGACAGATCAATACAACAACTTCGGCGCATCGCCACCTTTACTCTTTCATTGTTTTCAACGAGTTCTTGCTTTCGAGTTGGGCTGCATCGGTTTCGATCTCCAGCAAGAGGTAAAACTTGTTATGGCGGCTTGCGCTCTCGGGATTAGTGCTTCCATCTTTATGACACTCTGATCCTGTTTGTGTGAATCGTCGAGTTATCATATATATTGTATAATCTGAATTGATATCAATATATAACTTAGATCGGTTGGCGTCTGTTTCACAGAAAAGCAACCGATAGAGTTATACATCGCTGTTGATCTAGATTATACAATATATCTACCATCTCGAAAAGGTTTTCATCGACTTGATCATCTAGACATTATGTTTCTTTACATGTTTGGTGCTGCATCAGTTAGGTTTGACCTACTAAATCATGTTTAGAACCACAGTTTCTAGCCTGTCTATGATTGCTAATAGAGATAGCGTCGGGGTTTCAGCCGATCTTACCTGGTTTAATTATCTTGTTATCTTGATATATTAAATCTGCCCTTTATATCGAGATATTAACTTAGTAAAATATATTGAGCTTGTTGTCAAATCTGGTTAGGATCATCTTAACATTAGTTTGACGAGTTGTTTAATATATTTTGTTCATGGTAATATCTCTGTATAAAGTAGTATCGGAGTACTAGCCGATACATGTTAGATTTGCCTAATCGGCTATGCTATGAACATGTATAATCTACGCTTTATAATATATTTAGACATAAGTGATTCATACTGTCTCGGCGCCCTGTCCGATCTATCCCAATCACTTGGTTTAAATATACTTTGAGACTTAGATTATATTTTGTTGATATCTACGGCCGATTGAGTAGGTTTAGCTTTACCTTGCTTTGTCTGTTGTAGCCGATTTAATGCATCTTGCATCGGCTCAATGCTTAATGATATGTCATCGGTAAGCCAGCCGATCGGCTATCATTGGTGGATTTAACTACGTTTTCTTTCTTTGTTTCTTATTGGTTGCAGGATCAAACCAATTGGCACGCCTAGAACCCGAAAGAAATCTTTGGACCTGCACTGGAGCTAAGCAGATCTCCCAGGCCAGTGTGTGTTTTTTGCATCAACAATGTGTCGGTAACTTTTCAGGTGGTTAGCACGGTTTTGGTTGTTGAACGAGAAGAGGAAGGCCGAGTCCAGAAGGTTCAGAGGCCGATTTACTTCGTTAGCGAGGTGCTGGCCGGATCTAAAACTCACTATCCTCAGGTACAGAAATTATTATATGGAGTTTTAGTTACCGTTAGGAAATTAGCTCATTATTTTCAAAGTCACTCAGTTACGGTGGTTACATCTTTTCCACTCGGCGATGTTCTTCACAACCGAGAGGCCACGGAATGTATTGCAAAGTGGGCCTTGGAGTTGATGGCGCTAGACATTACCTCCAAGGCACGGACATCAATTAAGTCTTAGGTTCTGGCCGACTTCGTTGCCGAGTGGGCCGAGTGCCGAGGAGATGTACCTGTGAAAAAGCTGGAATATTGGACTATGTATTTCGACGGGTCTAAGAGGGTCACTGGTACGGGAGCTGGAGTCATTCTGATCTCCCCAACTAGAGAAAGATTGCGATATGTTCTTTAGATTCACTTCCCAGCATCACATAATGTAGCCGAGAACGAAGCTTTGCTCCATGGTTTGCATCTTGCTGTGTCACTTGGAATACAGCGTATGATTGTATGAGTAGCTTCTCAGTTGGTGGTGAATCAAGTCATGAAGGATTGGTCTTGTTTGACTGACAACATGGCTGCTTATCGTCAAGAGGTTCATAAATTGGAGGACAAATTTGATGGCTTGGAGTTATCTCACTTTCTAAGGCATAACAATGAAGTTGCTAATGAGTTGGCTCAATTTGGATCCAAGCGGGAGGCAGCTCCGACTGATATTTTTGTTGAACACCTTCATGAGCCGACTGTTAAAAAAGAGATCGTTGAAGACGATGCTGATAAACAAATTTCCATGCTTGGTACCGACTGGAGGATGCCTTTCATCAAGTTTTTGACTCGGGAGGAGTTACCTCCTGATCGAGACGAAGCCGAACGAGTTCGACGTCATAGCCAAGGTTATGTCATGGTTGATTCCGAATTATACAAGCGAAGCCCATCTGGTGTTTTGTTAAGATGTGTTACTCCTGAGGAAGGCTGACAATTATTGCAGGACATTCACTCGGGAATATGTGGCAGTCATGCTGCAGCACGCACTTTGGTGGGAAAAGCTTATCGACGGGGATTTTTGGGGCTCACGGCGGTTACAGATGTCGGTAATGTCTTTCAGACTTATGAAGGTTGTCAGTTTTTCGCCCAGCAAATTCATGTTCCGGCTCAAGAGTTGCAAACTATACCACTTTCATGGCCTTTTGCTGTCTGGGGTTTGGATATGGTGGGCCTCTTTAAGAAAGCTCTAGCAGGTTTCATGCATCTTTTTGTTGCCATCGATAAGTTTTCCAAGTGGATTGAGGCTAAGCCGATTGCAACAATTACAGCTAATAAAGCTCGGGATTTCTACATTAATATTGTACATCGGTTTGGTGTTCCAAATAGGATTATTACTGACAATGGAACTCAGTTCACAGGAAGGGTTTTTAAGGATATTTGCGAAGATTTTGGGATCAAACTATGCTACGCATCGGTTGCACATCCTATGAGCAATGGACAGGTGGAGCGTGTTAATGGTATGATTCTTCAAGGCATCAAGGCTCGTGTTTTCGATAGACTACACCCTTACGTTGGACGTTGGGTTCAAGAGCTGCCTTCGGTTTTGTGGTCGTTATGAACTACACCCAGTCGGGCCAAGGGTCAATCGCCTTTCTTTTTGGTTTATGGTGCTGAAGCTATGTTGCCGAGTGAGATGAAATTTGAATCTCTTCAAGTTCATAATTTTAATGAGCAGCGTTATGATCAAAACCGTGTTGATGAATTGCACCGACTGGAAGAAGCCCATGAAGCTGTCTTATTCAGTCGGCTAGATATCTCCAAGGACTTTGGCGTTACCACAATCGCAATGTTCGATCGTGGGCATTTATTGTTGGTGATATGGTTTTGAGAAAGAAACAAACGATGAAGGATAGACACAAATTGTCCCCGTTATGGGAAGGGCCTTTCATAATCGCTAAAATCACTCAGCCAGGGGCTTATCCATTAAAGCGTGAAGACGGATCGATGGTGGAGAATTTTTGGAATATTGAACACCTTCGGCGCTATTATACTTAAAGTTACTCTCTTGTACTTTGCTTTTCTCGACTGCCGACCTCAAGTAAGTTGTCTTCTTGAGTTGCTAGTTGGGGGCTACCAATATCAGTAAAGTATAAATTTTCTCCTGCATATGGCTTGGTTATATTTGGTTTATCATTATTTTTTGCTTTGATCTGAGTTGAGTGGATAAGGACTGAAAATTTTTGAAGACTTAATCAAGTTTTAGGCTTGATAACAGTTGGATACGAATTTTTAAGAAATTACAAGCTGGATTCAAGTCAGAGTACGAACATAAATAAGTTGATATATTACAAGTTAGGCTACAAGTGTTTTTCAGAGGACATTTATCCCTGAAAGTTTTCTACAACATTGGTAGCTATCTTCTTGGCGGACTCCTGCACTTCATTTATCAGATCTAAAGCTTGTTCATCAGAAGTACCGTCTGCGAAGCCATCTCTAATAGTATTTATATCCACTCAGGGATATAGGGACTTCGTCATCGCTAGGGCTTGGCTTGCACTCATTGAGGCTGGGTCATTGATGTTCTCCAAGTATTCTTCAGGAGCCTTTCTGAGTTTCTTGAATATTTCTTCAGCATCTTCAGAGCTTGAGCTCAAGCCATTTTGGAAGACTGCATTCAGGATCAGAGCAGCTACGTTTGCAATATCATCTTTGATTCTTTCAGCCTTCTTGATCCTCTCGGCAAAGACTTTAAATTGACCTAGGGATTTTTTTTCTTGTGGGCTATGAGATTTCAAATTTTCAAGATATATTGGCAGTATTTCGCGATAGATCGAGAGTCAGAGTCAGAAAAGTTACCTTCAAGATCGGCTATTGCTTTGGCTTTGCCAGTCTCTAGTTTAGCGTTGTCGTTCTCGGCTTTCTTTAATTGGGCTTTAAGTGACTCGATCTCAGCAAGATGAGCTAATATATGAAAATATAAAATCAACAGTGATATATTGAACAATATATGAGGTTGAGTTATTTTCTGTTACCTCCAATTGAACCACGGAATTCTAGATTAGTATCCTGCAGCTGGCTAATCTTTGTTCTCAACACCGTTTCTCTTGCTATGGCTTCTTCTTTGGATTCTTTGAGTTCTTGTTGGATCTTTTTCAAGGAATTTAGGTGCGGCACCAGTTTTTCTAGTGTCTCCAATTTGGCTTGAGATCTGAGATATATTCTCTGCGTACAAGAAACAAGTTGGTTGATTTCATATCAAGTGGGAATTGAAGAGCAAGGATCTAAGCTTACATTTAGCAGTCGGGATGACTCTGTCAGTCGGGCAACCAGCATGTCACGTTCTTCAAATTCTATCTGCTTGTTTAATATGATTCCGTGTGCCTGGCCATCACCATCGCGCCAATGGATTTTTACTGGAGGCAGCGAATCCTCTGTTGATTTGATTCGAGGGATCTCTTCGTCTTCTCCTGGAATTGGATCTAAAAAGAAGCAAGATTTCAAGATTTCAGGATCAGTGTTCAAGTTAAAATATTTATGTGATTAAAGAATTCACTTGTGGTTACTTCAGGACATGTGCGTGGAGGACCTTGATCATCCTTGTTTGTGTCAGGGATTGTTTGGTCCTAGTTTTCTTGCGCAGTGGCAATTTCAGTTGATTGACCCCTATTGATATCTTCATTGTTGTCCGGGGTTAGGTCTTCAATTGGTATACCTTGATCGCCAGGGGCTTAATTTTCTTCACTTGACTGGTTTCCAGTCGAGGGCTTCTGGTTGGCAATCGGTTGGTCTTGTGGAGTGCCCTAGGTTTCAGGAGCTGCAGTTTCTTGGACTTTTGACCCCGAGTCTGGAAGTGGTACTTCAGTCCGGCCGGTAGGGTCAATGTCTTGGGGTTTTCTGCAAATGTGTTGTACAGGCTTGAGTTCTAGAAGTGGTCAAAGATATTTTCAAACAAAAAGACGTAACAGAAGTTATACAAGAGTTACCTCTTGGATTTTCTAATTTTGGGAACTGATCTGGAGGAGGTTGGCTTTGGCGAGCTAATGTTGGTTCTTGGAGTTTGAATCTCTTCATCTTCTTCGTCCAAGTCGTTGATGACCAATTTTCTCTGCTTGCTTGCGTGCTTGCTCGTTTCTTTAACTATAGCCCTTGTATTCTTCGCCTGAGGTTTGATCTTAGGCCCGCCAGTCTGTCGGCTGCTAGTTGGTTGACTGCCAGTTAGCTGAACTTGGGGATCTTCATGGTATACTTTGAACGGCCGAGAGACGATTAAGGCGTTTGCCTGCAGAAGATATTTCGTTCAAATGTAAAGCATGGTAAAGCGGAGGATATTGAAGAAGGTTTAAACATTTGCATACCGGAGGAGGTGGCTGAAGGATGCTGTAGGGAAGGACTGGCAGTTTATTGCTATAATCGATCACGATCTCGGCGGAGAAAATTTTGTACATTCGTGAACACAAGACTTGAAAGTCTAGGGATTCACGGTCTTCCCGATTGGGATCGGTTTGCCCTTTGTACTCAAAGGCCGGTTTGGATCTTTCTTTGATTGGCTCCAGTCGGCACTTGATAAAGTGCCGAGTGATTTGTTCTCCCTAGAGCCCTTTGTTCTTCATCTCGAGGATTTTCGACAATAGGTTGTTGGCTTCGATCCAGTTTGGGCCTTCTGGCAAGGCAGTCCAATTGGATCGGGGAATAGGCGAAAGACCGATAAAGTTGGGCAAGCTGGGGACAGGATTGGATATATAGAACCAGTTGGCGTGCCAGCCTTTGTTGGAAGTTTTCAAGGGAAGAGGAAAATAGTCTCTGCGAAGAGTTCCGCGGAGTTGGAGTCCAGCACCGCCGACAACGCAAGGGTTATCTTTGGTTGGATAGGCTTTCAGGAGAAACATGCGGCGGAATAAGTTGAAGTGGGGGTGGATGCCAAGAAATGCTTCGTAGACATGGATGAAGATGGCAATGTGCAAGATGGAATTTGGATTCAGGTGATAACTCTTGATCCCATAGTAATCGAGGATGCCGCGAAAGAACTCGAAGGTTGGAAAAGCAAATCCGCAGTAGAAAAAATGAGTGAAAACGACAATCTCACCGATGTTTGGAGTTGGAAATTCCTTGCCGTACGCAGGACGCCAGCTGATGATTTCCTTTGTGGGGAGGACTCTATCTCTTACCATTTCTTTCAGCATAGACTTTTTCACATCAGAGGTCGCCCATTGATCGAAAGGGATTTCTCTCTCTTCTGCCATGAGCAAGATTTGGGATATATTAGCTGGATGAGGGCTTTGGGCCTAAGATTTTTGGAGGAGGAGAAGGAGATGTGCGCAGCAAATCTTGATGGGGTTGGAAGCGGCTGGATGAATGGATTGAGTAGATTTGGAACCCAAGCTTTTGGCGACGGCAACAGTGAACAAGAGCGCGAAAAGGGAAATTTTTGAGAAGATGAAGCGGCGGGAAAGACGATGGCGCTTCGGCGGTTATTTTTTAGGGTATCGGTAAGCATTTTTTTTCATTTGGGCTAAGGCCCACGAGATGCTTACAACCCATATCCCAGGTGTGGCTCAACACGTGTCTCTAGGGACTTAAGCAAATTTTCCTTGGCAATATGCGCGTGTTTTATTGTCCGATACCTTCAAAATCCTTTCATACAGCGGTTGCGCAACTTTTTTATAAGTTGGCACGATGCAATTTGGGAGGTGACAAACAGTAAAGTTTCTTGTAACTATCCTGGTAACTTTTCTATAGGTTGCAGGAGTTGTTTGGTTTTTTATCATGCAATTGATTTTATATTATAATCAATGCTATATTGCCACAATTATGTGCTCTTTTAAATTAAGACCAATATTATGGCTTAGGTTAATTATATTTTGGTCGAATTTTTCAGGCAGTTGGTAAATCTATTTATGGGTTTTAGTAATTCGAGTTTTATACCACAAATGTCATATATCTCTAAGTATGGTGAAATTGTGTGTCTTATAGAGACTTGGACATATTAGCTTTGGCAGTATGTGCACAATATGATACTAATACTCATATTCACTATGCAACAAGCTTTATTATTAAGGCTATTTGCTATGTGATTCTTTCCAAAATGCTTTTGGCTTTAGCTAGAGATGTTATTTATATAAGATCACTCGGATGGTTGAATTTTTAAGTTCTTGACTATATGTTTAGTTTATTCAACTAAACACATAGTCGGGGGCTACACCTAATTAGGTACATCTAATCGATACACCTAGGTATATTTTTTATTGGATTTTTTCAGCCCTTCATAGCCTTTCTATTGGATTGAAGCACTCAGAGACTATGATAGAGATGATTGAAGTACTCGGCTACGGAGTAATCTGATTTGAGATAGAGTTATCTTGTCGACTGTGAAGGTCTCAGGGGCTACTATGGAAATTATGGGTACCATATATCCACACGGCTGATCTATCCAACTGGTTATATGGGGTAGGTTCTATATGATGGTTATGTAATAGTTTAGGACTTAAGTATTACGTTTCTTTGTGTATTAATGAACGGCTTATGATCCGGAGTCAGGAGTATTATAGATGATGATTAGAAGACCGAAATCGTAGGTGCTTAAGTCTCTGTTTTGTAAACCTGCTCTCTAAAGCTATATAAGAAGGGCAGGGCACTTCTTCGATATACACAACTCGATCGTCAGATCAATACAAGCTCGGTGGATACAATCTCCGAAACAGGAGTAGGGTATTACTTCTTTATAGAAGGCAAGAACCTGTATAAATCTTTGTCTCATACTCCATCGTGTTTGACACTTATACGTTATCCCCTTTTATTATTGTCGAAATTAGGTTTCAACGCTCTTCTTTCATGTGGGGATGTGCCTCAAGTATCGGTTTCCAAATCCAATCAACCCCTTGAGTAAAGTAGTACGTACTTTATGACGATTGATCTTAAGAACAGACTCATCGATCATGAAAGATTGGTTTTCCCATGGGATAATATTGCCAGTGAGCGGTTCAGTACAGTATGCGTCTATGCGACTATACACCAACGGTATCTCGACTGTAAAATTTGCTAAGTAGCAGAGTTCAGTGCCTGGCAAAATCATCATGATGTAACAAGGCCGTTTAGCGTGCGAAAAATACAGAGTTGGTACAGCTCACGACGGCCAGTTTCTGTACCAGCCGGCCCACGCCGACACGAGCCCACTGATCCCCAACGTGACGGCGTGGTTGCAGAACGGGTTGGGCTCGATGTCCGCGATGCCGATGACGAGGTCGGCGACGTTGGCGGCCGTCGCCATGAGCCGCATCACCCTGTCCATCCGGATCTTCTTCACCTCCTTGTCCTTGTCCTTCCCGCCATCCCTGAGCAGCTTCCTCTCCTGCCTGAGGCCCCTCCTGATCATGATGAGGTCCATGGCGATGAAGAACACGTAGCCGACGGACTCGCCGAAGGCGGAGATGAAGCTCATGCGGCGCGCGAGCCAGGCGTCCAGGACGCCGACGCGGGAGAGCCACGTGAAGTGGTCGAAGAAGAAGTAGACCATCTCGCCGGCGTTGGCGAGCACGGCGAGCGCGCCGAACTCCCCCGGAGCGCGGCGCAGCGCGTTGAGCCCCGTGAGGAAGCGGCCCGTGCGGAAGGCCTTGCGGCTGAGCCCCGCGGACGTCTCCCAGTTCTTGGCGCGCCCCGCGAGGCCTGGGCTGGACGACTCCGCCGCCCAGTGCGCGAGCTTGGACACGTACTGGAACGTCTTGACCAGCTTATCGATGCCATCGCGCTTCGCGAGGAAGACCACGAGCTTGTCGAGCGTATCGCCGGCGCTCATGGCTGCTGCGGTTGCGGCGGCGGCGGTGGCTTTGGAAGGCTCAGTGGGAGAGCGGGGCGCGCGCGAGTGCATGGGAGGGAAAAGGCGCGCTCTGGCTTGGCAAGTGAGAAGCGGACGCGGCGTGTGTGGTTGGCTTGGGATAAAGCGGCCGTGGCGGGTACTTGGCTGGGATGCGTTTGTCCTCTGCGCCAGAAGTGATTTTCTGGTGGTGGTGAGGATTGAGATCGAGGGCTCGATGAGAGTTCTACCCATCTTTGTTTGCTTGCTTGATTGGTACCTTGTCTTGTTGTTAGTCTTTTTTTTTTCTCTTATCTTTATTTCTCCGCACAATGCATCCGTCACCTATGAATTTATGGTTGGTGGGGTGTGAAGATGGGGGGCGGAACTAGGCAAAATCATGTCAAGTAGCAACGCTATATAAGTAGAGATGAAAATAGAACGGATATTTTCTAACTGTCCACCTGACGTGAGGCTCACGAAAAGAATATGAGAGAATGGGATACCTAATACTATTCGAATTCGAATTCAAATCCGTCAAAAAAATATGAATTAGGATACGAGAAGACTTGTATCCGTCCCTATGTCCCATATTATAAAATATATATGAAAATCTATTATAAATCCACCTACAAATATGATAAAAAAGATTGGTTAATCATTATTTTACGAGCTCACATGTAATATTGTATAATTTTTTCTTTATGTATCTCTTTTAACACTTCAATTGCCTTCTTATATTTAATATTTATGAATTAGAGATCCAAATATATGCCCGGTCCCAAATCTAATTAAAAAAATAATATGAGATAGGATACGGGATAAGTGATATGTTATTCGGCACTATCCGTACCCGTCTCCAAATTTGAAGAAAAATATGGGTTAAAACATGAGAAAGCCATAATCTGATCGTACCAGCCTATTTTCACCCCTATATACAAGGCTGAAAGTGAACAAATAGGCAAACACTCTATTTTCAAAATAAGAGAAAAAAGTAGGAGAAGAAGAAAGGAAAATATAGAGTAATATTTTTTTTGGAAAAACAAAGACAAACACTGTTGTACAGTTCAAGGCTTCAAGCCCATAGGTGAAATTCCGTATCCCATACGGCCCATCCATCTCATTATTGCTTATTGGGCCAGTTACCTCTCCTCCGTCTTCCCCTTTGCTGAAGCTGCAGTGTATAGGTGCAGACTTTTTTGTATTTTTAGATTTTTTTTTTTTAATATTTACAGAAATATTATAGCGCCCAAAAAAATTGCAAAACTAGACCCTGCCGCCCTTTGAAAGGGCGGCAAGCCGACGTGGCGCCCTCCTGCCCTCTTGCCGCCCTGGCAAAGGGCGGCAGGACGGCCGTCCTCCTGCCCTCTTGCCGCCCTCCTGCCCTCTTGCCGCCCTGGCAAAGGGCGGCAGGACCCTCTTGCCGCCCTCTGTAAGGGCGGCAGGCCTGGCCGCCTATAAAAGCCCAGCCGGCTCCTTTGAGGAGCCCATTCCCTCCTAACCTCTCCACTCAAAAAAAAAAAAAGGAGAAGGGGAGGAGAAGAAAAGAAGAGGCGAAGCCCTGCCGGTTTCAAACTTCGACGGTTTCAAACTTCGATTTCAGGTAATATTCGTAGATTATATACGTGACTAAATATATGATGTTAACTAGGATATCAGTTGTATTTTTGTAGAACTTTGGTTGGATAAATGCATTGTATGAAATAGGGTTTTACCTGTGGTACTATATAAATATATATTGTTAGATGTAGGCAGGGTTTAAAAAACCGCCGGGGGCCCGGTTACCGCCACCCGGCGGTACGGCGGTTACCGGCGGTAACCGCGCAAAACCGCGACAAATTTACAAATCGAAATTAGAATTCAAAAATTCGGGCAAACCGCGCGGTTTGGCGCGGTTACCGCGCGGTTTGATGCGGTAACCGCGCGGTTTGGCGCGGTTACCGCGCGATGTGTAATGGGTCGCACAGTAACGGGCCGGCCCATTTTTTTTTCTTTTTCCAATTTTCAAATTTATTCTCCGTTTTGCTCTCAAATTTGAATAAATATTACTCTTTTTTGAGAAATTTCTTCACCATAAAACACTATAAATCAAGCACTACCTTCACCATTTTATTTGATTTTTTTTAAAAAAATTTTTGAATTTGGACGAATTTTATTAAACCGTACCGCGCGGTACGGGTTACCGTACCCCCGCGGTACGGGCGGTAACCGCGGTAACCGCGCGGTTACCGGCGGTTTTAGTAACCCTGGATGTAGGTAACTTAGTAGATCTGTAGTATTTGTAGTTATTAGGTTTGTAGTTTTAAATGTTGTTGAGTAACATTGCAATAGAATATATAAAAATTTAGGTACGTTGCAAAGAAGATATTACACTGTAGTCGTTTATTATGTAAAATAACGGCCTAGTAATTAACTTTGCAGATATGTCCAGTAAACTTATATTTCAACTATACCATGGTCAAGGAAACGTCCGTTATGGGCCAACTGGGGTAGATCTGTCAGAATTTATTGTAACAGCAAGGGGAATTGATAGGCCAGCCGAGAGGAGTGTACCTTCTATAAAAAAATGGTTGATGCGGGGCTTGGGAGTTGATCCACAGACTAGTGACATTACAATCTATGTTGTAGTAAGTCGGGCAACAGAGGGTTTTTATTGGGAACTAATGCCGGTTCAAAACTCTGGGATGTGGAGATGGTATGTGGAGAATGCATTGCAACGTGGGTGGCCTCTAGCTATGGTTCCGTATGTTCATCCGAAGGATCCAAGTGTACAGATGAACATGGATGATGGCGAGGGGCCAAGTGCAGAAGTGAATGAGATTGAAGTGGATCAGGTCAACGCACCAGAGGAAGATGGAGTAGCTCCAGTAGTAGCTCCAGTAGGCATGCAACCTGGTGGAGTGGCTGACGAGGGGGAGACTGTGGGTGCCATTGTGGACGAAATGGAAAAAGAGGATCGTGACAACGAGCGTGTGGAGGAAGATGATTCGTCAGATGATGACGAGAACAATATTAATCCAGCTGAATGGGCTAGTGATGATTTTTCTGGTTTGGTCATCTCTGAAGGGGAAAATGTGAGATGGGAGTACAAGGAAAACGAGATTATCGAGGGAGCGAGGTATGGTAATGGAGAAGACATGAAGGAGGCGGTGAAGCATTATGCAGTGTCACTTCATAGGGAGTTTTGGGTTGCCAAGTCTAACCGGACACAATATGAAGTTAGGTGTGTTAATGAAAAAGATGGGTGTCCGTGGAGAGTGCACGCCTATAAGGGGAAATGGAAGGACTACTGGACAGCGTCGGTCGTTACGAAACATACTTGTTATCTACCTGGTGTTCAGAAATACCACAGGAACATTACATGTGCATTTGTTGCATCTGAGATGTATGCGCATGTCGTGGACAATCTGGCATATGAACCGAAGTCAATAATCCGACATATCGAACAGACATTCAAGTATACAATTAGCTATGCCAAGGCGTGGAGGGCCAAACAGAAAATAATAGAGATGAGATTTGGAACTTATGAAGCCTCATATGACAATTTGCCACGTCTGCTATCTGTTATCCAACAAAGAAACCCTGGGACCTCTTGTGCACTCAAGACATTCCCCTCAATTGAACATCCTGGCAAGACTGTGCTGCAAAGAGCGTTCTTAGCTCTACATGCATGCAAGATGGCATTCGTGCACTGTCGTCCAGTTCTTTGTATTGATGGCACATTTTTGACCGGGAAGTATCGGGGCCAGATACTAACAGCAATTGGGGTAGATGGGAACAATCAGGTATTACCGTTGGCATTTGCTTTTGTCGAGAGCGAGAACACCGACAGCTGGTACTGGTTCCTCCATCTGGTTAAGACAGAAGTTGTTGGTATGAGGCCCAATGTGTGTCTAATACATGACAGGCACGCCGGTATGCTTCGAGCGATAGAAGAGTTAAAGTTTGGGAGTATGGAAAGAGGATACCCTGGCCAGTGGGAAGATGTACAAAGCAGGTGGTGCATGCGTCATATGGGAGCTAATTTCTTCAAGCAATTTAAGAACAAGGAGTTGATGAACATGTTCAAGAGGCTATGCAATCAGAACCAGGAGAAAAAATTCAATGAGCTTTGGAAGAGATTAGATGAGTTGACAGGCAAATGTAGTGACCAGCGTGCAACAAGACCAGCGGCCGCTGTACCTGACCCTCCTCAAGCACTCGGAGCTCTCCCAACAGACAGTGTAACATTGGTTAGAAGAACTGGGGAGCAAATTCGAAAATTTTCTCAGTGGATTGAGAATGAGCCAAAAGAGAAATGGGCTAAGACTTATGACACAGGTGGTGCTAGATATGGTATAATGACAACAAATTTGGCGGAAGTTTACAACTGGGTGATGCGCGGTGTCCGTGGACTCCCACTAGTTGGTATAGTGGAGTTCATTTTACATGGGACATGCAAGTATTTCAGGGAGCGGTTCCAAGCAGTTTTTCCCTCTATGCCGAACAACAACATTTTATTTGGAACTTTCATGGAGAAAAAACTAGCGGAGTGGCGTGCAAAGGCCATGAAACATCGAGCTCTAGTGCAAGGTACCCAACAACACAGGTTTGAGGTACTCTGCCAAGATAAGGCAGGCAGGGGTATCTACCGCAAGAGAGTAAAGCAGGAGTGCGTTCTCAAAGACGACGGCACATGTCATTGCTCCTGTAGAAAGCCGACGCTGCTCCACAGGCCATGCACCCATGTCATTTCCGCGGCATCTGAGTGTGGCATCCAAGATGCAGTATATGTGTCACAATACTTCTCCAAGCAAGCAATATATCACACATGGAGTGGCGAGATTTTTGGCTTCGGTGTAGCTGGGGAGTTCACAAAGATTAACGATCCGATAATCTATATTCCTGACCCAACGAAACTCCGAGACAAGGCGGGACGGAGGAAGACTCGGCGCATCCGCAACGATATGGACGAGTCGGAGGCAGGCAGGGTGAAGCGGTGCAGCAAATGCGATGAACGTGGCCACACCTACAAGTATTGTCCTAAAGACAAGGAAAAACCAAGTGCGGCGGAGGCAGGTCTATCAGGATCAGCAGCAGATGGAGCTCGCCCTACGGGTGAAGGCACTACTTCAAGGCGACCCCGTCCTAGACGTTCTCGTGGAACGTCCGGTTACGTGGTGTAGTTCGTGTGTTGTATGTTGGCAAAAGGCTTTGCTTGTAATTTCGTTCGAACTTATCGATATGTTCGCATTGTGTTGTGTTGCGAACCACTTGTTAGACTTCCGCATGTAATGTCTTTATGTTTTACGGCTTGTAATTTTGTTTTATGTTATTTCATTCTCGTTACGTGCCTTTGTGTAACGAAAGTTATGTTCTCAATAATCTGCACTCTTGCATGTCTCTATAAGTATTCTTCCGTTTCAGATAACTTGTTTTTACAATTATATTATTACCTTCTTATTTACCCTAACATGTAACACGTTACTTGCAGAGATGGCACATCCTGAGTTGTTGGATCCGGCGATAGATCAGCGCCACCGGTCGTACCTTACTGCGGTGGAGGGGGCTCAGCTTGGGACGTTCCGTCCACGGTCGTCACGCGAGCGACTTTTGGTTCACGACTCCTTCGTCGAGAGGTATGGTTTTACTGTGTTCACGACACCGGGCTTACCTTACTACGGTGGAGGGGGCTTAGCAATGTGTTCATTTTAACGTCTGGTATTATTTCGCTTTCGCAGGTTGCGTGAGGCCGGTCTCTTACCGTTGGCTCGGCTAGTTGAGGCCGCCACCGGCGACGCTGACGTGACGAGACGTTGGGACCCGGACAGGTCCCTCCTAGCAGCGTTGGTCGACCGGTGGAGGCCGGAGACGCACACTTTTCACCTGCCGTGCGGTGAGGTAGCCCCTACCCTGCAGGATGTCTCGTACTTGTTGGGGCTACCGCTCGCGGGAGACGCTGTCGGGCCAGTTGACATGGGTGTGGACTGGAAGGACGAGCTGACGGCACGTTTCGCACCCGTGCAGCGCCTACCAGGTCTACCGCTCGAGCCGTTGCAGCAGCACCGCAACACCGGGCCTACGAAGAGGTGGCTGCTTCAGTTCACTGTAAGTTCTTTCTACCTAAACTGACGTGTATTATGTACGTAACTTGTAAAGTGCCTAACATTTCATCCAACGCTTGCAGGTTGACCAGCTACCGGAGGAGGCCGACGAGTACTCCTTCAGCCGTTGTTTGGAGGCGTACTTGTTGTGGCTTTTTGGGTGGGTGATGTTCTGTGGTAGTCACGGACACTCGGTCGACCGGGGTCTCGTGCACTACGCCAGGAGCATCGCCGACGCCGCGGTCGGTGAGGTGCCTCAGTGGAGTTGGGGCTCCGCGTTGCTGGCGGCTCAGTACCGTGGCCTCTGCGAGGCTTGTACCAGGACGGACCCTGGCGCGATCTTCGGTGGGTGCCCTCTCTTCATTTCTCTTTGGGCGGCTGAGAGGTTTGCGATCGGCCGCCCCCTTGTGGAGCACCACCCTTACGACGCGTCGCTGTACGAGAACAGACCGGCGGTCGACTACCCAACGATGGGTACTCTGTGGTGCCGGCGTCAGGTACGTCGCTAGTATTTGGTAATGTTGTCCTACTATTGTTAACTTCATCCTACGTCACACTGACCTTATTGTATTGCAGCGCCGATGGGCTCACGTGCAGGTTAGGCGGTCGTACGCGGAGTTTGTGATGGAGTTCGACCGCCTTCTGCCGACGGACGTAGTGTGGGAGCCCTACAGTGCCTTGCTTACCCACAGTCGGGCGCCGCTAGGCCTGTCCACACTCTGCACGAGGGACCAGGCGTACTGGATGACTACGGTTCCGATGGTGTTCGACATCTGTGTCGAGCCGCACGCACCTTACCGCGTGATGCGGCAGTTCGGCTTCCGTCAGTCCTTTCCAGTCCCGTTTCCGGCGGGCGTCACGGCTGCCGTTCACCGGTAAGCCGTTTTACTACGATTTAATATGTTGCATTAACATCGGGCTGTCCATAATAATTTGCTTTGTTTGTCGTTCGCCCTAATACAATACATTAATTTGCAGGTACTCGCGCAAGGGTCAGCACTCAGCTGGTCACTGGCCTGCCAAGTTGGGGCCTTTTCTCGACGACTGGTTGCTTGCTACCGAGGAGGTCGTGGACCACGCGGGAGAGCCACACACGGAGGAGGGGTATCAGGCGTACCTACGTTGGTACCAGCCACGCACCCGTACTAGAGTCACCTTCGCTCCGACGGAGCAACAGGCCCACGCCGCGAGCGCCAGAGACCTCTACGCCAGGCACCGCGACCAGGACTTCGCTCGTGCGGTGAGTACCTTGCATCGCACCATCGTCTCATCATCCTTTCTGTTGGACAAAGGCTACGAATATTTACGTTGTAATTAACCGTGCAGGCCGTTGAGTGCAACAGGGTCGTCGTTGATGCTACAACGGCGATCCAACGGTTAGGCGCGGGGATTGAGGTGGGGGCAGACGAGCACCTGTCGACGTACACGCGGATACGGGACTCGATGCGCTCGGTTCTCCGTGCGCTGACCTGTCGTGCTGCCGACGTTGCTCAGGCAGACGCAGCACCACAGGTGCGTCCCCGACCGACTGCTCCTCGTCCAGCTGCGCACGTTCCTAGGCCGACACCCCCTCCCTTCGGAGGTACGTATATTCAAGGTCTATTTGTACATCAGCAATCAATTGATACTCAATTTATGTGTAAGCTTACAAGTGTCGCGTCGTCGATGTGTAGGCTTCGCTCAGCTTGGGACGACGCCGGGCGCCCACTCCTGGCAGGCTGCGGGGTCATCGTCACAGGCAGGTGCGTCGGCCTCGCTGTCTACACAGTTTTGGCAGGACGTCGGGACTTCGTCACAGCCGGGCGGCACGTCTGTTGCGTCGGCCTCGCTGTCTGCGCAGTTCTGGCAGGACGCCGGGACTTCGTCACAGCCGCCCGGCACGTCTTGGCAGGGTCCTACCGGGACTTCGTCCGAGCACGGGTGGGCTTCCGCCACGCACTTCGACCTTAGTGACTTCGACTTCCCGGACATTATCGGTCCCTCACAGCTTGGAGGCGCACCGCCGGTGCACACGCAGGAGCAGTCGCCCTCCACCCCACTCCCAGACCCTCGCGCTACCCGTGCTGTCCCACCGGATCGCTTCACGTACTCCCAGGACCACGTGCGAGCACAGGCCCGGAGGACCAAGCGGGGTCGCGGCGCGAGTCACGGCCAGTAGAGCAGACATCTCTTTATTTTTCTTTACATTCTTGTACTATATGGTTGTAAACTGAATATGTTGTTGTTTATATTCGGGACTCGCATTCCTACACTTCGCTGTTACGTTTTCCAAAAACAGGAGTCCCTTTCGCCACATGGACGAGTACTTTCGGTCGAGCCGATGCAGCTTTCTTTATTCGCGTGCGATACGACTGCGGAATGGCTTCTCATGCCCTTACATGTCACATCAGCATATGTCCAATCTTACTTTCGGCGAGAATTCCGCCCTCTATAAGGGCGGAAGGCCTTACTCCGCCCATATATAGAGTGGCAGGGTGCTCATTTCAACCGGTCCAACTGAAGGAAAAAAAAGAGAGGTGAGTAAGAAGGAGAAGAGCTGCGAAGCATTGTTGCTGTGCTTATTCGAGCGCAGGTTAGTACAATATTCCGACGTATGGTTATATTTTGTGTCGCATACTAGTGTAATTACCATGTATTTGAAATTTGTGAGTAGATTTGTAGCACTTAGATACGGACCCTAGTTTATTTGCGAGTAGATCTGTAGCACTGTTAGTAGTTATGTTGAAATTTGTGAGTAGATCTGTAGCACTTAGAAGTGTGAATAATTTTAGACTAGATTTGTTGTGCACACGTTTGGTTTGTAGTAGTACTATATTTGACCGTACAATGAGAAGTGTTAAGGGTGTTTACAATATTTTATAGTTGTATTTTTAAACTGTAGGATGCCAAGGCGTGGAAAAGCTACCAACTCAAGGTAACATAAATCGTTTTTGTGATATTATGTGTTATTCGTTGTGCATGAAATGAGGAATCCTAGATTAACGGGTTAGGGTGTTTCATTTATTGTTCACTTGTAGTCGCCCGAAGACTGGAAATGCCTTCAACCCATTGCCTTTGCCTAGCGGTGTTCCAGTGCCCATGTGCTGGTGCGGTGATCCTTGCAAGGTAGCCAAGTCCGATGAAGAGGAGACGTACATGCAGAGATACTGGATGTGTGCCAATTTTGAGTTTGAGCCAACACCTGAGATACGCCGCATTAACTTAATGGTGAGGAACTGATGTTTTGTAATGATTATTTGGTGTATTAAGTAGTCTTCAACAACTTATTTGGTTAGTAAACATTGCATTTGTTGTAGACCCCTCCACCGCTATGTGATTTTGAGCAGTGGATCGACACCGAGATCAAGCCGCAAAACAAGGAGCGTTTGGAGTACATGCGGCAATGGGATGCAGAGCGCAAGGAGAAGATAGAGCAGAGACGCAAGGAGGAGGCCGCAGAAAAAGAGCACAAGGCTGAGGCGGAAAGGAGGCGTGTTGCTGCGTACAGGGAGGAGCGAGAGCGGAAGCTTGAGCGTGCGCGGCGAGCGAAGGCAGCAATGGAGGAGAACCCCGATGCACAGAGGAAGGGAAAGTGGCCTCGTTGCACTCAGTAGTATGCACGAGTTGGTAGTTGTATGGTGTTAGGGTTTAGGCCGACCTTGTTTCGCTAAGTGGGTAGGAACGTGTTCCATCGGTTCGTGGGATCTCCATATCTATCCACTCAACGAATTTGCACACCCAACGATATGCCTATGTAACATGTTATCATTATGTACGATCAAGTTAGCGTTCTGCGTATTCAGAATTGGTACTAGAAATTGGAGCACATAAGTCATACCCGATCCATGTTGCCACATTGGAAGAATCCAAATGTGGCGCTGAGGCTGGCGCGGGCGGCTTCGGTGAGGCGCTGAGGCGAGAGAAGATAAGAGAGAGCGAGAGAGAGGGAGGCGTTTTTATTTGGAGCGGCTTTAGTGAGAACGGACACCACGGTTTCTTTCTTTTTAATATGGTATAGATACACTACAAATTTAGGTTTCTGCAAATTTTCGGAGCTATCCGAAAGATTTTCGGAATTCGAGAAGCAAAATAAGATTCTGTATATTTTTGGAGTTGTCCGAAAATATTTTTCGAAACTTTCGAAAATGATAGTGTAGTCATTAAGTTTATGAAATTTTTCGGAGTAGTTCTCTTTTGGAATTTTTGAAAAACGCGTGTAAACTCGGGAAGTTGCAGTGCAAATTTAAAATAAATAAAACCTAATTATCATATACTAATATTTTTTTACATGTCCTTATTTACTTCTCATCTTAATCTGATCTTGCTCGATGATCAGTTGCTTCTAGCTAGCTTTGGTTTGGTCATGGGACACGTATTTTTTCAGGAAGTTTCTTCTTTCTTTCTTTCGAACTCAACGTTGATCCATCTAGAAGATATGCACGTACACGTACACACACATACCGTACTGATGATGCACAGTCTGTTGCCACATGAGCTAACCAGGGTTTCAATTACCGCCGGGGCCGCGGTTACCGCGCCCCGGCGGTAAGCACGGTTACCGCACGGTAACCGCGGTAACCGTGACAAACCGCGACAAACCGTACAAAATTTATCAAAAATTCAAATTATTTTTCAAATTTATTTGAATTTGACGCGGTTACCGCGGTTTACCCCTTACCGTACCCCCGCGGTAAGCGCGGTAACCGCGGTAACCGCGCGGTTTACCGCGGTAATTGAAACCCTCGGCACACCCTTGCAGAGGGCGGCAAGCCCTCGGCACACCGCGGCCCGTGCGCGCCGTCAAGACGCACACGGCGCCGTGTGCCACGTCGGCTTGCCGCCCTTTCAAAGGGCGGCAGGGTCTAGTTTTGCAAATTTTTTCGGCGCTATAATATTTCTGTAAATATTAAAAAAAAAATTCTAAAAACAAAAAAAATTCCTGTACTGGTCTGGCCTGGGCCTGAAGATTAGCACGACCGCTGATCTTAAGAACTGGAGTATATATATGGCCTATGGCCCAATAAAATGTGGGACTGATACCAATTTCTTTAGGGTTCATTTTGTAAATTCAATGAAGCATCATACAGTATTAATTAATGGATCACGAAAATGTCCAACAGAAAATTCACTTGTATTAATTATTTCTGCATCAATGCATGGGACAATATTACATTGCGATATCACTGATAAAATTATATTAACTCCCATGCAGTTAACAACTTTCAAAACAGGCACAAAGAGCTTTGCCGCCCCATCTTAATTTGATCTACAAATTTTTAACAAATGTAGCAAGAAAACTCAATTAACTATAAAGAAAACATGCAACACTCATACGTGATAAGTCTAAAAACGAGCTTACGCCGGTACATACATGTACCATGCCACCATTAGCAGAAGAATCGGATGGTATAGTATAGATTCCATGCATGGCCAGCCGTTGTGCAGAGAGCTTGCCGCCCTTGCAGAGAAAACGATCGGTTGACACTTGACACTTCACAGCCAGGGAATTAAACACGACGCAACCGCGCAAGCCCGCAAGCGGACCAGCAGCAAAAGGCGGCTCGCCGGGTGGGAGATGAGCTGCCGCCCTTGCAGAGGGCGGCAAGCCCTCGGCGCACCGCGGCCGTCAAGACGCACACGGCGCCTGTGCGTCGCCGTGTGCCACGTCGGCTTGCCGCCCTTTGAAAGGGCGGCAGGGTCTAGTTTTGCAAATTTTTTCGGCGCTATAATATTTCTGTAAATATTAAAAAAAAAAAATCTAAAAACAAAAAAAATTCTATAGGTGCAGGGGCAGCCGCGACCTGCGTCCGGGACTCCGGCGCTGCGACGAGCCGACGACGACACGTTCAGAGACTCCGGGCTCCCGCCGGCGAGAGGCCGAGGGAAATCCAACCCGGTTAGCTTCCGCTCTCTCCCGTCCATGCCTTGCTCATATGCTTGTGCGCGCCTTAGTGGAATTGGAGTAGTGCTTGAAACCCTGTGTTTCTCTTTATTACCTCTGGATCTGATCAAATTGGAGGCTTTGGGTAGTGTGCAAGGTTTTGCCGATGTTTCCAAATGATTTCTGTATTCTGCGTGTTTGCATATGCGGTTCGATTTTCAGCAGGAATCGTCCATGGAGGGGCGGAAATCTTGTAGCAATCAACTTGCCTTCGATAAGGGCAAAGCCTCGTTTGATAAAATGGACAGTTAAGGATTTGCTTGTGGTAAAAATGTTTGGATTTTAGAGAAAGGGTTTTTTAACCAGCTGATGATTTGGCTAAGGAATTGGAACTCTTGCACACTTTTATTGGTCTTAGATTTGGGTGGTCAGTATTGCTTGATGTGCAAAGCGGATAGTCTGTTATTATGGCGATTATGTTGCTATCATCCTTCTGTGTTTTGTCTGACATTCAGAGCGAAGCTTAATTCTCAATTATGCTCACTGTAGTTAAGCTTGTTTGTATCTTTGGTTGTCCCTTTAATATTTTCCTAGTCATAGCACTAAGGATTTCAACCTCAATGATCGTTTCAACCAGATTGTGCCGCACAATGACAATGTTTAGATCGCTGTAAAGTAACAGTTTTGTGTGTTTCTTACTTTCTTTTTACAACTATTCTAGCTATATAGTTCTGTAATGTAGAATATGCTAACTTTTGCTAGGTGTATCTTAGAAGTCAGGATGAGTGTGGCCACAGAAATACATAACTACAAAGCATTTGGAAAGCTGTGTTTCATTTATAGCTAATAAGTGGCAAAGAGCGGAGAGCGCACATAAATAGATGTACCTAGAGTTGTGATCTTGAAACTCAGTTGAATGAAGATCCTGCCCTATGTTGTTTTGGTTGTCCGGCCATTCATAGGAAGTTGGAGCTGCTCTTTTGAGCTCAGCAACGATGCCTTGTGTTAGGTCGTTAGTTGTGCTGCCGCATGTGTTCTAGTTCCTCTGTTCACTGTGTGGGTTTTTTACCGGTTTTCCCAAATTAACCGCATGTTTGTGAGGGTTTTGGGCCCGGTTTTCATATGGGTTGATATCTTTGGTTCAGAGCTATCCGTCAAATGGTTGTGTTAAAAGTAAGCCAATTGCTAGATCTATATTTTGTCTGTTGTTTTGTTGTTGTTAACCTGGTATCATTCTAGATAGCATTTCCAGCCCCATCGTTTCAGCTTATAAGCCACACCCAAAATTTGAATTTTAAAAGTTAATTTTAGGGGTTTTTTCATCGTAGTTTATTTTCCAGCATTTGCTTTTTTGTGCAGTGAAAAATTGAGAAAAAAAATTAAACTAGACAAGAGGAATGTGTACTTTGAGTCAACTAGTGTGAATTTATGAAAATATAACCATATGTAATAATGAAATATGAGTATTTTACATAAATATGGGGTTCTTTTGAAACATTTTGCCCCAAAACATGGGGTTCCTTGAAACAAATCACAATAACTGGGGTTTTGTGTTATGGATGCCCCAATAAGTGGGGTTTTGTGAAATTTACTCAATTTTTTTTTTGTTGAGATAAGCCGTTATGGCTTATAATCAGCATAAGTGAAACGATAAGCTTGTTAATTGTTTCTATGTCTGTTTTTCATATGACACTGTTGAGTTTCTCTTTACCAATATGCTAGGTATAGCACCATAGTTGAGGCACTTGATATAACTAATTTGTTTTGTTCCATTTGCAGTGTTGAAGGCACAGATGTCATCCTGTACCATGGCCTCTTTGGTTTGTTCACAGATAAAATTAAGCCAAGCGCATATTAGGAACAAGAGGCAGATTCATGATAATGGACAAATCAGATTGCCTAAATCTCTTTATTGGAAACCTCTACACTTGGGCCATTTTGAAAATATTGTCTTGCGATGCACTAAAAATTTGTCTTGGGAGGCCTCCCTTCCATATGCGTCTGCAGAAGATGGTGCCAACATTATTAAGGGGACTGAAGTTGTTAAACCTATTGATACAGAAGAAGCACCACAAATTCCGATCCTCCAGAGTGACCAGGATTTTGTGGACGTGATAAAAGAACCTTCCATGCAGCTGACAACTTTTAAACTGCCAATGTGGCTTTTAGGGCCTTCGATTCTGTTGATTACAGGCATAGTTCCTACTTTATGGCTACCATTATCTTCAGTGTTTCTTGGTCCCAACATTGCCGGCCTTCTATCCCTAGTGGGACTTGACTTCATTTTTAACATGGGAGCAATGCTGTTTTTCCTTATGGCTGATGCATGTGGGCGTCCGGAGGCCAATTCATCCGACCTGATAAAACAGATCCCAACTTCTTACAGGTTCTGGAATCTGGCTGCTAGCATAGTAGGCTTTGTTGTTCCTTTGGCCCTGTTTTTCGCATCTAGTAAGGGTACTCTGCAGCCACATATACCATTCATTCCGTTTGCAGTGCTGCTTGGACCATACCTCTTGCTCCTTTCTGTACAAATTTTGACTGAGATGCTTACGTGGCACTGGAAATCGCCAGTTTGGTTGGTGGCCCCTGTGGTTTATGAGGGTTACCGAGTTCTACAGCTGATGAGGGGTCTTCAGTTGGCTGATGAGATCACTGCGCCTGGATGGATGGTGCAAAGTCTTCGTGGTTTGGTGTCATGGTGGGTTCTGGTTCTAGGCATCCAACTGATGCGCGTGGCTTGGTTTGCTGGACTCAATCTTGCAAGCACTTCAAGGTATGGAGCAAGTGATGATAATAAGTAAAATCGGACAGACAAAAAATGTTCAGGTTTACATGTTTTGCTCATGCCTCTGCCATCTGCACGAAATGCTCTTCTGATGTATACCTGGCACCGTCTGGGGCAGTTCACAGGTGCCTTCTTCATCAACGAGTTCATAGATCGTATAGACGAACAATTATCAGACTCTGTGTAATCACTCTTGTACATACAAAGTTTTTTTATAATACAGAAATATATATGTCTTTACATTTCCTCGGTGAAGGCTGAATTGCACATATGCTATTTTCTGTTTCAAAAGAATGTATACTTCTGTTCACAAAGCGCTGGGTGGTATTCAGGTACTACTTGATAGTATAAACCAAAACGTTTGACAAGCGATGTGTGTGACTGTGTGTTTTCAAGCCAATCCGACACGGATGTAAACACCAAATCACCCAAACACGGATGTAACTGTGTCTGTTCACCCTCTTGATGGGAAGTTGAAATCCTCATACCGAAATGTGACGCCCTGCCTGCAATCATCAAATCTGAACGAAGATTGAAGAACACCCCAACTTTCAGAAAGAAAAAGGAGTCACATGAGCACTACCTTAGGACGCATTGCAACTTGCAAAGATTTCAACTTTTCTTTGCTTATTTTTCTCAAATCTACCATAGGCTCTGCACCAAACAAACATGTGGCCTTTTCCAGAAAAAGGAAAATGTGCAGTTATACATCACGGCACTTGGCTTTTGTTCATATTCCGATCCACCTCGCGTAGCCGTGCTCGTGCTCGTTCCCCCCACCAAAAGACCCACCCGACCGGGGCGACACCAACCCGACATTCCCTCGTGCTCTTCCCATCCGCGACTCCAAAATTCTCCCAAAATTCCCACCCGCTCCGCCGTCCGAGGCAGGCAAGCAAGCACAGAAACCACTCATCACTCACTCCCCCAAACCCTAGCTAGCTCCCCCCGCTCACGCGGCTGCCCGCTGATCCGGATCAAGCGCGTCCCGAGTTGAGCGAGCATTCTCTTCTTCGGTTCTAGCAGCAGATGGGCTCCGACTCCAAGGAGTTGCTCGGGATCGAGCCGCTCGAGCTCCGGTTCCCCTGTACGGTTTCCGCGCCGGACATTCCCTGCTTGTGATAATTAACTATTCCGAAGCCACATGCCGCTGGGGTTTTGTTTGTTTTTGCTGATTTTTTGCTGTTTGGATTGAGCAGTCGAGACGAAGAAGCAGATCTCGTGCTCCATGCAGCTGACGAACAGAACAGATGACTACATCGCCTTCAAGGTAATTGAAAATTTTCCCCTCACTAAGAAATTCAGCAATTTTGTTTCTCGGAGCATAGAGCTTGGGGATTCTGGAAAAAAAAAAGTTAATGAGATTTGACGCGCTAACGCCAAATTTGGTGAAATGTTGTGCACCTTAGGTTAAGACAACTAGCCCAAAGAAGTACTGCGTCAGGCCTAACAGTGGCATTGTGCCGCCACGGTCCACCAGCGATGTCATCGGTTATGCTCAATTCTCATCTCCTTCATGCAAAACATTGGGATATTTTCCCCATTTTGTTATCTGTGTGCAAAAAATTGACAGTTCTCTGCACTTTCTTAGTAACAATGCAAGCCCAACGGGAGGCACCAGCAGACATGCAGTGCAAAGACAAGTTTCTAGTGCAGAGCGTTGTGGTGACTGAAGGCACAACAACCAAGGATGTCACTGGAGAGATGGTAGTTCATGTTCTAATGTCTATCAGATGGTTGATTCTTGATTATGTTGCTTGATGTTTGTTTCTAACTTCCCATGATGTCAACATGTTTACCTTTTCTAGTTTAACAAAGGATCAGGTAATGTGGTGGATGAGAGGAAGTTGAAGGTTTTCTATGTCCAACCACCACGGCCGCCATCCCCCGTGCGTGAGGGATCTGAAGAAGGCTCGTCTCCTCGGGCTTCATTATCAGAAGGGGGCAACTTGAATTATCAAGATGTGAGATGTCTGATTATGCATTATTTCATTTCCTTGTTTTTCTTTAACTGGTGTGGATATGACTGATTGTTTTTAGACACAGACAACTCGGGAATCTGATGAGCCACCATTGCTCTCTGTTAGTACCTTAACTTTTATATGCACTTATCCCTTCTGCTCTTTTCAAAGCCGAGTTAAACTGAGTAGTAGTTATTTTTCCAGGCTACAAGAGCACACAAAGATGCAGAAGATGTAACATCTGATTCTGAGGTGAGTCACTCCAAATAAGTTTTCTATGTTCACTTGCAAGTTTACACGGGAGTAAAGGAAACAATAGTACTTGTGTAAATAGGTTTCAGCGATCTCTTAGCAAACATTGCATTTCAATCCTCCATTGAAGTAAATATCAAGTACCCTTGAGACTTGACTATTTCAACAAAAACGGATCTGATAATCAGCAGTACCCCAATAAAACTCGCCAATTTGCTTTACAACTTTAAATAAAAATGCCTTTTTCAGTCAATGATTACAATTAAAATCTCAATGAGACCCGAGCTTGGTAAAGTTTGCTTGGCACCTGTAACGTAGAAAACAAAATAATACTGATACAAGCAAGATGGAGTAGATGTTGTTGTGCTGATTGATGTTTGTAACTGCAGTATGTACTTCTCATTGTAATGCTGGATATTTGCACAGTGGTTTGTTATATGTTAAGGGATCATTGTCAAGCCCAACTACGTATAAGTTCAAAAGTTCATTTCAGTTGACACCTTATTTGTTGTCAATTAGTCATTTTTGTTTGAAATTGGTCTTTTCTACTCTCTGTAGCAATTATTTTTGCTCTAGGTGCAAATGCACATAAATTACTTGTTACAGAGTGGAACATTTTTTTCGACATTGATTGTTCGTTTTATTGCACTAGGCTTTCATTACAAAGCAGTTAATGTGTTGTCCTTTTCAACATTTAACACTGTTCAGCTCTTCAGCCATATTGGCCAACAAAGTATCTTTTGCTTGCCTTGTACTGACACCAATAATGCCTCATTAATTTCTTTTATCCTATGTGTAGACATCCGCTTTGATTTCAAGATTGACAGAAGAAAGAAACTCTGCTATTCAGCAGAACAATAAGCTTCTCGAGGAGATGGTTAGTAGATTCTGCCCTTATGGAAACATTTTGTTGCATGCTCTGCCCTTTCATTGTATAAGTATTTTATTCCTACTTTGATAAAGGTTGAGATTTTATTTTGTTTGTTATTTATTTATATAAAAATATATAATTTGCTACATCATACTCCTTTTGTTTAAAAAAAAAGATACCATGCTCTCACCTAAACCTGTACTTTTTGCTTCTAATCTTTTTGGCGATGACAATGTTTCATCGCACAAGGTTTCTATACTGCCTTTGTGATTGCAGTGTTGCTATAAGGGAAATAATTGTTGTATTTTATTTGTGCACATAAAACCATAACATTGTTGTAATTAAACATTTCTTTTGAATCTTAACAGGACCTTGTGAGGAGGGAAATTAGCAAGCAGAATGGTGGTTTCCCTTTTGTGTTCGTGGTGGTCGTTGCTCTTCTGGGAATTCTACTGGGGTATATCATGAAGAGATAGATGAGCTTGTCTAGTTGTCTCGTTTAGGCCTTTTCTTTCTTAAGAATTGTTTTGTTGTCTGCATTTTCTGATGTGTTTGCTCACATGTTCTACACTACTACCGCATAGCAAATTCATCCTAGGATCTGATATATTCTGTAATTGCGTGCTTCAGATTGGCTGGCTACTATACACAGTCAATAACTCATCTCCTTAACACTAAGTTGCAAGTTAGTCGCGAGCTTGGAGAGCTTGTGCAGTTAAGAAGTTTGTGCATCGGTATCTTTTGGTACAACCGTAAACTTGCTTTCAATTAACTAGTTTGCTGGTTGCCTGATTCTGATACGTTTGTCCTATGTATTGCGAAGGCAGAAGACGTGGTTATGTTCTGTTATCTTTCTGAGCAAATGAGTCTGGTTCCATAGCTAACTTTTAAAATGTCAGATTCGGACATGGGTTAGTACTCGTCAAGAGCTCATGTTAGCATGACTTGCACATAAGGCAGAATATAATAGGTAAAAATACTAAAATGTATTCCTCTTTTACTGAGACAATAATTAGACATTCGATTTTCGATGGAACAACATGCATGTCATTCAGTCTTACAACTTCATGACGAACGCATATTCCGTAGTTAGTTTTTCAGACATTAGTTTACATGGGAGAGTAATACAGAACAGCAATAACCTAGTCAGCTTGAAGCCTGAACTTGATGCTCATGCTGTGCTGTGCTACTGTGAACAAAGGATCTACCCAGTACTGGGTTTCATTGCCTCATTTCCTATGCAAAATCAGCGCCTCCTGTAACACTCACGCGGTCTTCAATTAGGCTTTGAAAAAAGGGACTGTCCACAAAAACAAAAGAGCTTGAATCTTTGAACACGATCGTGTCTCATGATCTCATCCTCACTTCTCAGGCTCCTGCAACATGTTGCATCGGGATACAATGGTGCGGAAATCCTCAAGGTTAATCTGCGGAGAAGTAAAACAGAAGTATAAGAAAACAAAGAGCATAGAAGTTGTGGAATGGGGACTTTTTTCCTAAAATCTTTTCATATGAGAGAGAGAGAGAGAAGAGAGAGAGCTGCCTATGAAAATTGAAAACCCACACAAAGGGTGGTTACCACTATACTCTAGCGACGAGAAGACAGTTATCCTGAATTCCTGACAGTCACTAGTCATTCAGTAAAGCTGGCTGGCACCAGGTGGTGTATTCACAATGATCCAAAACATTTCACATTATTTTGAAAGAACACACATTGTCACCTTTTAATTTTAAAAAAGGGAGATAGCAGGGAAAAGGGTAAAAATCTAACAGTTGGCTTGGCTGAAACAGGCATCAACTGAGGTTTGTCTACATGATTGAATGATTTGAATCTTCTAAATGTAATTTTTTCTAGATTGGGCCCAATTGCCAATTTAACTACTTGGGAAATGCTTCTGTGAATGCACAAGAATCAATTTTCTTCTTGTTTTTCATTAAAATTAAAACAAAGTTTTAAACAGGGCATGCTTCTGTGAGTGCACAAGAATCAATTCAAGAAAAGAAAGCAAACCTTTCCATCCCTGTCACTATCAAAGCAATGGATCATCTTTGATATCTCAGAATCTGTCCAGATGAAATCATGCACTGTGGCCATTCGTTCAAGATCCCACGGCGTGATATATCCTTTCCCAACTTCTATAGATCAAAGTAGTAAGTAATAACCATTTTATAATGTTTACAAAAGTAAGAGCTAAGGACCCAAAATGAAGTTTTGACGATGCATGCCACAGAAGAAAAAGAGTGTCTGTTAATTTTTCAGCACGTATTGCACAATCCATAGTAAAGGAAACAGAACAAAGTTGTGGCTTGGACAAAAATTTTAAGAGGCATTTGCAAATTTGCCACTGGTTTTTTTTAATTTTGCAAGGATGCCACTCGAATGATAGTTCTAGTGGCATTTTTGCAATTTTTTTGTGGCAGTCTTGCAATAACGATTCAAATCAGTGGCAAATTTGCAATTGCCCCAAATTTTAAACAGATGATGAAGGCCAAAAGAGAAGACACACAAATCAGTATATGCATACCTAAGGTATATACAGAAGCATGTTATGGTCATAACCATACAAAAATATGCTGATGTGCATGCTGGTTAAGTTTGGTTGAAAATCTGATGATACGTGTAAAACAAAACTCTGAAAGTACTTGCAGTGCAGATGAGGACTATGATAATAAATTCAATGGGCAGGAAATTGGACATAAACCATACAAGTCAGATATCAAATTAAACAACAATGTGTCATTATGCACTGTAGCATGTCCGTCATTTCTAAAAATATAAAATGGACAAAAGGAACTAAGCAACCTTAAATTAACAATACTTCCTGCAAATTCTTTTTCTCTAGCTACTTCATTGACTACAATGTGGAGCTATAAGCAACTGATTTTAATGCAATCCAAAGTTCAAATGTTCTCTTTCAGGTAAACCCAAAGTTTCAAGTAGGTCAAAAAGGAACTCTCAAGCTAGGTAAGGTACCATCAAATGAAAAGAAGAATGCAACCACATCATCTTCTGTCAGTTGTATCCTGCTCTTGCCCTAAAAGCAACGAAAAATGATAGTGTAATTCTGTAAAATACAATTAAGATAGGATAGGAAATTTGTACAGGCCATGCTTGGAGCAACATACCTGCTTTTTTATCCTCATGGTTTTAGCTGAGTCTTGAATGGGTACAGTATTATTCTTTTTGCATGGTGTGCTACCACTTCCTTTCATCCCTGTGCTTGGAGTTTCTCCACTCATTGCTGGCACAGAATTTTCTAAAGATTCTGCCAGGGACAGAGCAATTGCCTGCATGATTATCATTGCTCAAGAGTGATTGAGTGAATAACTTGTGGTTAAAAAAGAGGTTAGCAAGTTAAAGAGTTTTCAAATGACATTATAGGATTGTCAGCTTAGTGGCTGCATTTGTCAAATAATACCTGCTGTAAGGCTGCATCATCATCCACAGAATCAGCGAGGTGAGCATTCTCTTTTCTAGGCGTAACTTTAGAAGACTTCCCTGAGTTCAATACCTTTTTCTTTCCCTGAAAACAAACGGGAGAAAAACAAGTGTGTTAATGCAAATAAAAGAACATAATGCATACAAAAATGTAATGCTATATTATGATGCACATTTCATTACTGGATCTGCAATGCATTATGGAGTAGAATTTACTTCATTATAACTTGGGAGGGTTGAGTTTGGCAAACATAATATGTCATTGGTTATTTTTGTTGGAAAAACGAAACCATAATTTAACCTGAATGGACGACAAGAACCGTGATATGCTTATCATTTTGCTCAATAACAATGTCAAGGGAGATTAGTTAAAGAGGCTAGAATGAGAATAAAAGGTCATTACAGGATACACGTTTACACTACATCTGACACAAAATGAGATGTGTTCCTTCCAGCGAGTTGGAAGCAACGACCTCAAAATATTCATACAGGGAAGACACAATCAATGAAGCAGGATTTCTTTCACGGGGGGAAGAAAATAGGACCTTTTTACGAGACCTAGAGGAAGACTTGGCGTCGTCCTCTTCCTCGCCATACTGGTCGCTGGTCGACGAGCTCCCCTCCTCCTCCTCACTATCATCCTCCCCGCCGTCGGATGGGATGTACTCCTCATCCGCGTCGGCGGCTCGGCTCTTCCGCTTCCCCTTGGCCGCCGCCGACGGAGCCGCGCTGTGGAGGAGGGGGGACGCGGCGAGGCGGCGGATGCCGAGGGCCTGGAGGCGCGCCTCGTTCTCCCGTATCCGCGCCAGCCGCTCCTTCTCGTAGTCGTTCATGGGCTCGCCTCCCGCGGCGCACCCGTGCTCCTCGCTCGCGCCGGTTTCCTCTCCCGCCATGGCGTGGCGGCGTGCCCCCTTCTCTCCTCTTCTTCTCACAGAGAGAGAGAGAGAGAAACTTTCGCTGAGGTCGGGCTCGCTCATGGGCCATGGCTGGCCGGCGCATCCGAATGTTTGGGCAGTTAGGCCGCGCCAAGAATTGGGCTAAGCTTCGGCGGCCCATTCCGATGTTTGGGAGTTGGGCCGCGCCTCGTGCTAAGCATTGGGCCCCACGGTGAAACTAGCCAGCTAGAGGAAGGGAGGAACAATTTGACGCTTGAGATTTTTTTTTCTTCAGAGAAACTCAAATTCAGAAAACGAGTTTTACTTTTTTTAAATAAAGTAAAAAATACATATTTTAGTAGCATACAAACCCAATGTCTGCTAGATCCAGGGTTCAAAAAACCGATCAGTTTACGTGTTGGTCATCGGTTTGTGGAAGTTGAACGGTATTGGTCGGTTTTCGTACGGTGTTGATTGAAAGTCATCGATTTTTATCAGTTTTCGATCGAGTTTTGTTAATCCGGTAAGAAGCGGTTTTTTCTTCGAAAATAAAAAGGTAAATCCTGGCTAGATCACAGATGACATATCAAATCTGCTCACATATTATCCACACATTTTTCATGTGATCTGGGAGAGGCAAAAAGGCATCCAGGAAACGGAAAGCAGTAGCCACGGATAAAAAAGAACAAAAAGCCCTATGTGGCAAAACCACTGTCTGTGTAGGTACAGTCCGAGTAGCAGCAAATTGCATGTCCATCTACGACTACGAGATGGCAATCTCCGCCTCTGCCCACGCCAGGGAGGAGTCCCGGAGGACGGTCGCCGGCGACGTGTCGATGCCTCCCTCCAGAATGGCCGTGATCATGTTCATCGACGGTCTCCGGCACGGCTCGGCGTCGATGCAGAGGTTCACCACGTTGCAGATGATGCCCAGGTTCTCGTGGTTTGTGTTCCTCAGCTTCGGGTCGACCAGCTTGCTGAACTCTTCGGTCCGGTCCAAGTGCTTCCTTGCCTGTAACACGAACACATTTCAAGTTGGATCAGCATTGCAGAGTTTGGAGTTCAGACTACTAGGCTAGTGTCATGGTTTTCGTTTCTCTGATAATTCCATGTCTGGAATTACTGGTGTAACACGAACACATTTCAAGTTGGATCAGCATTGCAGAGTTTGGAGTTCAGACTACTAGACTAGTGTCATGGTTTTCGTTTCTCTGATAATTCCATGTCTGGAATTACTGGTGTCAAAGATTCAAGCTGAGTCACTTACCCAGTCCACAAGGTCTCCTGTGTCTTTGGAAACTGGGGCTCTTCCACTTATCAGCTCCAGGAGAATCACCCCGAAAGCAAACGTGTTGGCCTGGATGTCCATGAAACGCCTGTGCCGCGAGTCCATGATGTTGAATGACCCGTTCACTATGCTGCCGGAGCTGAGCCCTGGTTTTGTCAGGAGAGCTCTCCATCTCTCAAAATCAATTATCTGCAAACGCATGAACCATTTCAGCTGCTACATGAACAGGATAATTTGTGTGACTGCACCGAATCTAGGACACCATGTTCATTGCCATGTCACAAGGCACAAGCAGATGAGACGGACCTTCGGGGAGAAATCTTCAGTTAGATAAATTGAACTTGATGTCAGTGCAGCAACTGCAAATGGAGGCTGCATCTCAGTGTGCAAGTATCTGAGGGCGCGAGCAATGCTGAGTGCTATTTTCATCCGCCTGGGCCAAGATAGCT
Source organism: Oryza officinalis (assembly GCA_008326285.1). Classification (NCBI taxonomy): domain Eukaryota; kingdom Viridiplantae; phylum Streptophyta; class Magnoliopsida; order Poales; family Poaceae; genus Oryza; species Oryza officinalis. Next base: position 29,990,944 of record BDMV01000004.1, on the reverse strand, counting down.
GATATCCTTCTCCATCTGGAAGAAAATAGCATACATCAAGATTTAAGTTATTATCATCATGTCATGTGGTATCAACCTTTTGAACATAAGGCAACAAGATGAGAGATCATTGGGTTACCATGAAGATGCTCATAGAGTGTCCCATTTGATGGGTACTGAAAGACTAGCATTCTTGAAAATGGATCAGACTCCTTGCTGTATCCCACCATCTCCGCAACATTTTCATGACTCAATCTGGCCATTTCTACCACCTGAAGAATTCAAAAGTACCATGAGATATAACCAAATAGCTGCACTTTGAAATTTCGAGTCACAAGATGCAGAGTTCTTCTTGCCTCCTTCTGGAAGTACAGCTCAACGTAACTCGTCCAGTAATGTGCTGAAGCTGATAGTGACACAACAGCAATTTCACTGCCATCCTTCATAGTTCCTTTGTACACCACCGTGTCATGAGTAGATCCAATGATATTGCTGAAGTCTTCACAAGCTTCTGCAAGCTCTTGCCGACTTATTTTTGGCACATTCGCCAGCAAGTCATCATCTACACAAGCAAACATTCTGTAACCAAGGAAGTGCAATATTTACTTTGCCAGACACTCACACACACAAACAAAAAAAACACTTACCAATCGAAATTACAGTATTTTCCTTCCAGCTTATAGCTCTTGTCCATGTACCATTGTTTCTGGAGGATCTAGCTTTGCATCTTCTGAGACCAGCTATAGTACATAGTGTTAACACAGTAAGCAATGAAATTGCTGTAATAACTTCTAGAATAAGAAGCCAAAGTGGTTGTTGAAAGCTTTTTTGCTGGTTCCCATCAACACGGCTGCTTTCATTTCCTTTCTGGCTGTTTTCACCTGTAATTACAGCGCATGTACTTGCTCATTGATCAGTGGACTAAAGCAGTATAAACATTCTAGTTCGGTTGTTTCATAAATTACTTTAGAAGGCTCATGTGGTCTCATATATCAAACATAAAAGTATGTGCATGTCGTATTTGAAAATGCACAAAAATAGGTTATGGTTAAATCCTGATTCATGGCAGTTCGGTGCTGAATTATAAAAATCCAACAGAACAAGTGAATACTTAGCAATAAAATACAGAGGTACAGACAGCATACAAAAAGGTCAGGACTTGAGATCAAAACATGGAGGACAAAAGGAAGAATGCGAGAGATAACGTCCAAGAAGGACTGAAACAAAGTGCCAAAGTCTAGTTATTTATGTTAGCAAGGATAGCTAAGATTCCACTATGCCTAAGTCACTATGAGTACCCTTAGTGATTAAGAACTAATGATGTCATTTAGAACGTAGGGCCTACTTTGCTACAGTTAATAAATTGGGACGGTCTATACACCATCTATATTATCCAGTCACAAAAAGTACTCAATTAACTTTGAAAAATGAAGAAATGGATGTGTATCAGTTTTCATAGTGGCCTAACTGGTAATGGAAAGTAGACAGTAGTTCCTTGGTTATCAAGGTTGCCATGGATATTACCTACTAAGAAGTTATACATACAATAATTTCGTTTCTGTAACATTTTCAACAGCAAAAATGAACTGTTAGGCGCATCTTATAATATGTAATGTTTATATGCTCTTGCGAAATGACATCAAACATCACGGCAAACAGTACAAAAACTCTGCACTGAATTTAGTGCTGAAAATAGTACTAAACTGCATTAATGATAGTAACATGTTAAAATGAAATATAGCCATACACTGATTGTCAGGACGATTCGTTGTGCCATTGTTCTCGAAACAATTTCCTACCAAGCTTAATCTGTTCAAATACTGTAAAGCAGGTAAGTTCAGAAAGACTAAACCGAATCATCCAAGCCCCAGAAAGCAAGGTGTACCTTTGGATTTGCTTGAAGCATGTAGGAACATCTCCAGCCAAATAGTTATAAGAGAGGTCCATATCAGTTAGCTGAGTTAATCGACACAATCCAATTTGACCGTCGCTGTTGGTGGATACCCTGAAAGAAGCATGACATTGCTTATTCAAATGTCCTGTCAATTAAGAAGTGTCATGATTGCTTATTCAAATGTCATGTCAATTAGTGTACACTAAGAATAATACTCCTATCTGACTATCTGTTGAGCATTTGGCAGCATTATAATTGGTCCTGTTATCGTCATACTTGCTTGTATATGAGATAAATCATAACTACTCATACTTTCTTTTACTGTAAATACTGCAGGATGGAGTCAATGCTGATTGATGTCGACTTCTTAACTAAATCACTTTAATTCCTTCCTATAGAAGAAAACATTATTTGGCTCTTCCATGCAGTCCCAGTTTATGCATGCTGAAAACAGTTATTTTGACTTTGAATTTAGAGAACTCTGAAAAGTATTACTTACATGCTTGAATCATTATTTCCAGGAATAGTCCCTCTAAGGCTATTATTGCTCAATTGTAACTCAGTGAGGCTCGTCAATTTACCAATCTCGGGGGGGATAGCACCATCCAACCGATTCGCACGAAGGTCTCTAGGGCATAAGGCAATAGATGAGTTATGAATTTTGAACATATGCTAACAGAAACATAAGTTGATCATAGCTTCTTGGTCAGTACATTTTTGAGATTTTTGGCATGTCACCAATCTCACTGGGAATGGGCCCATCGAGTTGATTGGTGCTAAGGTTCAACACAATCAGATTTCTTAGCTTGCCAATTCCTTTTGGTATTGGACCCATGAGTGTATTGTGATCCAATATGCTGCAAGAAGTTCACCAAGATTGTTATCCACAGTTCAGTAATGGCTAACAGGTCAAGTTTATTATTGAATTAAATGGACATATAAGTACATACAGTTTTTGTAAAGAACTCAGGGATTCAATCTCTAGTGCCAGGAATCCTTTGAGCGATGAATTTGCCAATTCCCTGGATAACAACGCGTACTTAATAAGATACTTTACAATAGAGAACAGGAAGTTTATCAACAAAATGTAAACACCAACTGAAATTTCTGCAATGCTGAACATTTAGTGATTTTTTACTCAAACAGAAAACGTGTGTAAATAAAACTATATAGTCATTTTATCTGACGTTGGAGTTTGGATAAACACCACTTGGATTATATTTATTCTACTAATAGAAAACTGAAATCTGTTGGCTTGATGTTTTTTGTTTGGTTCCTGAGGGACCACAAATCCATAATCTCTTCTTTTCCTGTAGTTGCTTCATGAGTCAACTGAACATAAGAGAAAACAAATAAAAGAAGGTAAAACTCTATGATAGCTTCCAGCTGGATGCCTTTTGGTGCAGTCAGAAACTTAAGGCCCACTGTTCTCTGAAAGAACATGCATCATTCTGACCTGCGGTTGTTGTAGAGAGGCCTCCAGCCAATTTTTAGTTTTCGTAGGAGAAAGGGCATGTTCAAGAAGCTCTCAAAGAGCCGGAATGTTATTCCATTATTAAAAAAAAACAATCTGAAAGAGGATAACATGTGCTGAACAACTTCTTTCATCCGGGCAAGACTAACCAAAACAGGGTATGCACAAATACGCCACGAGAAATGGTAGATTGATTAAACACAAACTTTAATTCTAGCTCAACCGCATGTTTTTTCTTAAGTGATGCAACAAAAGAACAATTAACAACTGGAGAACAAGCGGAACCAGTTCTTACAGAGTCACCACGCGGCTGTCGAACGGCGAGCATCCCACCCCTGTCCAGCCGCAAGGATTCTCATCCTTGGAGTTCCAGTCCGACAGCTTGGCGAGAGGGTCCTCGAAAATGGCCTTCTTGAAAGCAAGAAGCGCAGACACTGCGAAACAACACAACGCAACAACTTCTCAAGAAACGAACAGCACAAGATGGAAAAATAGATACCCGCATGGGAAGGGCAATCAATACCGTCATCTGCAGCAGATTCCGAGGGTGCAACGAGCAGCACGCAGCCGAGCCCCACGACGAGGAGGGTGACTCCGAGCAGCCTCGCCATCGTCGTCGTGCCACCTCACCTGAAGCAGAGGAGGCCTGCTCGCATGGTAGACTTTTATTTAGTTTATGGCCGCGAACTAGAAGGAGAAGCAGCAGTTGCACTTAACGGCCACGGCAAGCAGTGATGATGACCTCCTACACTATGCAAGACCAGCCAGACAACCAAACCACCGCACATATTAATTTAACCATCCAGTCTCTCTCCCTCTCTGAGTCTCTCTCACTTTCCCTGTATTAATTTAATTGAACTATCATCTGCGTGTGTTCTGCACCCTCGCCTGATGGTTCGCACGTGACAGTCTTCTTCTACAGACGTATCCGTGCGTAGCGATAGTAGTGCTCTGCTATCTTCATTAGCCATCGGTTAAAGAAATACTAAACTTGGAGTAGAAACTGAACTAGTTTGTATCTGTACTAAACTGCAGACGCAGGATGCCCACACGAAAGCACGGAAGGTACTTGTTGCAAGTTGAGATCAAGACACATGCCCAACTCGATCCAGTGTACTATTCGCATCAGGTATTCAGGTGCGAAGTCTTTACCTGAAACTACCACTTAACTTCATCAGAGTTTTGGTGTTTACCGTCCCTCTAATGAACTTTGAAACCGTCCAAACACTAATTCAAGTTTCAGGTAGCAGGCATAGTACGCTCCCTTGCGTGTACGCACTGAAAACGACTTGGTTAGAAGACGATTCAAAAAAAAAAAATCTGGATCAGGATTCAGGACAAATATATAGTTCTGTTCAACGTCATAGCCGAATTTGCTGTTTCTTTATGCCACGGGATGTTTCCTTGCTGCTAGCTGCTCTTTGAATCTTTGATTTGTAGCATCCTACATTTTATTAACAAAAAAAAGAACAATTACGCAATAACATTAGGAGAGTTGTTGCAACCACTATTGCAGAAAGATAACTAATGCTAGAGTATTCAAAGAGGAATACACATCACCATTCCATGGTATGTTACATAATTTGACAGGAGAAAGGTCAAGAACTGGGCGGCATCATCATATGTCGTAACAAACAAAAATGTTAGCTTGATAAAGAAAAGCAATAGCAATTATTGATTAACTGGGAAGCATCCCCATGCCTGCAAATTGATTAGGAATCCTTTCTATTCTTTCTTTTTATGAAAAAAAAAAGGAAAGTCTTTTCACCTTTGCAGTGATGTTAATTTGAGTATCTGTTAATTCCTTGCAGTCCAACGGAAGTCAAGTTTGAGAGATATGCACATGGTATAACACAAAAAGAATGAAGATTATTTAGATTAAAGATGACATGAAAGTAAGAAAGTGATGCTTCCAAGCAAATCAAGAGGAGATTAATAATGATGATGCCTATGGCTGGAAAAACGAAATGCTAGTAGATGAATAGCCTTCAAACACAAGCTTCTCCAGGACACTTCTGAGAGAAGTTGTTCTTTCCTCTCCTTTCCCCTTCTCTTTTCTACATTAGCCTTTCATGTAGTAGTAGTTGTTTTTGTCAAAAACAATGTGTAGTAGTTGTTTTTTAGTTGTGCAATGGTCTTCATTATCAAGGAAAAATATACAGCAGAGCTTTTCCCATATATTTGTATAGAATATAGAAAAGTATAATTCCAAAGCACAAGCTCTGCGAAGAAATAGTCAGTCTCCAAGCCTGTCTTCTTATCGATTTAAGAAATAATGATCTTCACAACCCATGTTGCTTCACAGTGCTGAGTTCCGCCGAATGAAAATGAGCTGCACGACTTGTTCTTTGGCACGTCAGCACAGCAGGAGAATCATGTTTTAGCTTTTCTTTTTCAGAAAATAGTTTCTGACTAGCAAATAAGTTTTGGAAGGAAGAGGTGTCCTTTTATTTTGGAAAGACTACATGGAGGTGCCAATGAAGAAGGCTCAAAGAAATTGCCCTTCTAATGTCACAAAGCCACCCCTTTTCCTCTGTTGACTTCTTCTTAACAGTACTAATGGTGGTTGTTGATGCTAAAAAGAACTAAAAAATATTAACAGTACACTAAAGATTTTTATAACTCTTATCTATTTTGATGTCCACAAACTCTCCACAGCCTTTTTACCCCATGGATTGTAGGTGCTGACTGTTCCAACTGACAGAAAGTAAAAGAAAGGAAGGGTTTCACTACAACCACCAAACCAATTATCAGTGTAAAGTTCCTATACTCGACTGGTGGCAAGGCATGGACAAAGTAGTAGTTCAGTAACTAAAAGGTTTTTACCTGGCACCAATGGCAAGGAAGCAGTCGAGAATTGCACCCTGGAATCCTGGATTCATGTCCTATCCACAAAGAAAAATGCACTGTCATTGACTCTGAATTTAAGTTGACACAGGTCTAGCACCTCCAAATGACACAATCATACATGGATCCATCTCCCAGATAATGGCACCTTCCTTGAGCTGATGGGCTCATCGGCATGCAATTGAACCATTGATATATTTATAAGCTTCACAGTAAAAAATACTGGTGAAATGGTTGTTAGCGTTCAGCCGTCTGCAGCAGCCGCAACCTTCTTGCCAGTGGATAGAAAGCACTCAAACAGCACCTGAAGTAAATCTAAGTTAAGGAGCTTATGATGCCATAAAAAAGATCAAACAGTACCCACGCCATTTAGGAGCAATCGATAATTCGTAGTAAGCACAAAGAGCATACCTGACTTCATTCAGCAGCTTCTTGGTGCATAATGTTTTACCATGCTAGCACTGAACAGATCTATGATATCCTTCTCATTTATTACATCTCAGCATTCTCAGTGAGGCAGCAACAACATTTGAAAAATTGTTATGGAAAAACAGAATTTTAACATAAAGGTGGCATGAAATGCGTTAAGAATATCTTCTGAACAGTTCAGATTATTATATCTGTCTGTGTTACAATGGCTTTACAAAGCAAACACTAAATCTAGCAAAAAGAAGAAAAATAATAGGAAAGGGAGTAACACCGTATTTCAAGTTCTCTAAATGTTTGGACATTTGAATAGGTCAATCGATGCTTGGTGTTTGTTAGAACCATGATGACACCAAAATAGACCAGAAATCCTTAAAAAAAATCCAATTATGTATGCCTGTATTTGCGGGGTAAAGGAGGCAGAGGCTTAAAGCTTGTTATCTAAGCCCTCCCAGATCTCTCCCATGTTTGAATCTGCTTAATCGAATTTTCCTTCCTTTGCTTAATCATTGTGAGCTCTTGAGGGTTGAAAGGAGGTGGCAGATCACACGGACCTGCATCACGGGCAGACTTCACCATGGATTCCATAAGTAACTTCTTCTCAAGGCCTTCAGCTTGGCAGGCCAAAGACTCAGGACAGATCTCAACAGCTTCAGGTGGTTTAATTGGCCTGAACCTTAGGAGCTTGGCATATTCAGTTAGAAGGTGAAGCATGTAATCATAAACACGGTCCATATTAACATCTTCTTGGATGAAATCACTGGCTTGCTTTCCTATGCGCTGTGCCTATGACAGATTTATAGTATGGGACCATATTTTATCAAGCTGAAACATGTGATATATCCCTCATAAAAAAGGCAACAATTAAACAATGCAGTAAGCTCTGTAACATAAAGACATAGTTAAATGCTCGGTATTCTGCTCAATATACTTCGTCATTTAAGAAATTTATAAAGTCCAGTGCAAGAGCTCCAAGTGCTCATTGTCAAAAATAAAAAGGAGTTGTACCACAATTCTTCGAGCAGCAGGGATTTTTTTTCCAGAATTGACAATTTCAAGTGAAGACAAAGCACCGTTTGGATAAATGTTTCTAGCTAACAATGCTTAACCAAAGAAATCACAGTTTATAACATGGCAAATGTTCGGATTGTTTACTGTCCAACAAATATGAAAAATATACCATAACCTCTAATTTATCAGTGCACTGTTAGGGGGCAAAAATTGTTTGCGGCATAATTTCATAGCATCATACAAGCTCATAATCTGAACCAGTTTTAATTATTCTGTCTTAGTGAAACATAGATGCCCTAGAATGATCTGGCAGCTTGCATTTACATACATTGCAGCTTGAGTGGATCAATTGTCTACATATGTAGGTGTAGATAGATAGATGATAGGTACCAATTGCTTGTGAGAGTTGCCCCAGTCAACAGCGTATTTTATGGAGTCACATTTATTGTCATTATGAACAGGCCAATAATGCTGAATCGGCATAAGTGACCTTGAAAAGAAATCATAGTATTTTGGAGTAACCAGCAGTGTCATTGAATCACATGCTAGAATATATTTCTGACTGACTGACCATGCTGATCCTTCTATATAGATCTTGTACCTGTTAAATACAAACTAGACATCATTAACTTAGACATTGAAAATAAAATTGCATAGATCCTTGCTAAGTTACTATCACCAGAAAAACAACCACCAAAAAAAGAGATAAGACCTGTGTGTGCATTGACTACCCAAATTTGAGTCCTTGTATCCTGCCTTGCTCTCTCTGAACCAATCCTAGAGCACAACATAAAACGGTTTTAATGTAAAAAGTATGACAAATCCAGCCATGTATTCGTGCATATGCAAGAAGTACCTGTTTGTAGATCCTTGCTTTCCAGTCTTTTGTAGTAGAGACATTACACTTAACCAATTCCTGCCGTGTCACAGCAACTGCTGGATTTCCTTTCCAGTATGCATAAGGTTCTCTATCCAACCATTTCACCCTATTATTGCCATTCTTCAGGTCTTTCCGCAGGGCATCCCATGGCTTTATGTTGATCTCTGGCCTACCAACCATGATACTTGTTAAGAGTGACTAAGCTCCATATGCACATGGCAATGGTAGTGTATATCTACCTGCAGATATACAGGCCGGATTTCTATCCAATATCTAAAAACAAAATGAACATGGCACAGCCAAACATCCTAAGGATTTGCAATCCCCTAAGTATTTGAATATCCTATTAACAATACTGAAAGCACTAGGTACTAGCAATTTCCTAGTGTGTGGATTGAGCAAATAATGCACTATACAATTGAATTTCGATCCTATAAAGAGAATCTTAATACTTATTTCTGTATCATGTTCTTTAGACCGAAAAGGCCAAAAGAAATTCTCATATAATCTTCATAATGGTAACAGTAATGCAGAAGACGAGCAAGCATATTACCAGCCCCAAAATGACCAGTCCGGGAAGACGATATCCAGAGTCTTGTCATCCCCGCAGTAGCTGAACAGTGGCGGCATGAAGGCAGCGTGCTTCCCGCGGTAGAGGTGCGTGCGGACGACGGGCCAGTCGGCGCAGTCGAACATGAGGTCGAGGTCGGGGACGCGCCCGGAGTAGCGGCGGAGCAGCTGGAGGACGCCCCAGATGGTGAAGAGATCGCGGGTCTGGAAGGCCGGGCGGAACCGCTGCACGAAGGCGCGGCCGCCCAGCACGACGAGGCGGAAGCTGGCGGTGACGCGAGAGCGCGCCAGCATGGCGCGGGTGATTCCCCCCGCGTCGCGCCATGGGCGGAGGTCCTCGTGGATGAAGCGAAAGTAGGAGGGGCACGAGGAGGAATTGGAGGCGGAGGCGGAGGCGGTGGCGGGGTCAGGGGAGGAGCGGCAGGAGGACGTGGAGGAGAGCGCAAGCGCGAGGGTTTGGGAGGTTTGGGGCGTTCTGGCGCCGCCACCGCCGGAGAGGTTAAGAAGGGGGCGCGGCGGCGCGGAGCAGGAGATGGAGTAGGTGGGACGCGGCGGCGCCGCTGGTACTCCGGCGCGGGTAGTGGCGGCGACGGCGGCGGGAATGGCCGCCGTGGCAGGGGGGCTCGCCTGCAACTGCAAAGAGGAACGATCACGGCGAGAAAAAAAATGCGATAAAATTAATTGAAAAAATAAATCGCATGAGCCCAAAAGAATTGCAAGTTGGGGCTTAATATTGATGGACCTAGCAACCCGTAAATCTGTCCAACCGTGAAGCCCGGCCCAGTAACAACGACCCGCGAACGCCAACGGATTAGCTCAATGGCACCATGGTTATCTCGAGAGCCATGCGTCACAGCTGCGGCGATGGTTCAAGTTCCAACTTCCAGCATCCAATCCGATCCGACCAGCTCTCTCTGAGCTCTCTCTCTCCCCGTGAGGCCTCCTCCTTTTGTTCTTCTTGTCTTTTCTACTGCACGAGCTCTCGTGATCCTAGATCACCATCCTCTCGAAAACTCTCTCCCCTCTTTCAGGGTTCATTTTCAGTATTCTGAACGGAATTGGAAGGGAAGGCGATAAAATTACGCAGTTCTATGCTGTTTGCACTGATCAGCCACTGAATGTATGAATGCTGAGCTAGGTAGCCAGCGCCTGTTAAATAAACGCATAGTGTGAGCGCGGCGGGCATAAACTAACACCGTGACGTGAGGGGCACAACACGAAGTTTAATTGCAGAAATGGAAAAGAAGAAGCCTACCTACCTACTGGCATGATGGCTTTCTGCACTGGTGGGCGGTGGTCCTAGCCGGTGACGGCGAAATGGCAGACGGACTAGGAAGACTAAAATCCCATAAAACTCTAGCCACCACCATTCACGAAGATGCCGGACAGTTTCGGCTGTCTCGCGTTTTCGGTGCTCATTACACGAACAGTGACGGATGCTTCCTCGAGTCAACTAATTTGGGATTGCAGGGCCAATCATAATCGTAAATTCGTGATGCAGTTCGTTAGAGAGAGGGGAGAAAACTTGGTTACATCGGTTCTCGGTCAAAAAAGAACTAAAGATGTTCATGTCATAGCCCTGATATGCGTGGCATAACTACAGTTGGTGCAGAGCAGAATCATTGAATTGGCTGTAGCGTCGTGTGTCAGATCAGCAAGAAACAGTGTGGTTCAATAAGCTCGAAGAGGAATTCTAGTGCCTTGTATCATCCGTTGAGAATGATACCAATCGTCCAGCACGAACGAGACAGGGGATTAATGAATCAGAAGGTTTCGACTCACCGTGGTCCTGGTGATCCAACGAGCAGACGAGACCAACCCCACGAGGACGACGGAGAAAAAGAGGAACGCGGAGCTCGTCCTCGACAACACGGCGACGAACTTGGGTGTGGGCCGCCGGATGTCCGCCGCCGCCGCCATCTCCGGCGGCCTCTGTTGACCTGAGTGTACACAGCAAGACACTATCTTTTCCTCCTCTCCTCTGCTTCAGGAAAGAGCTGGCGAACTATAGTACTGAGCAAGAGCTCACTTTTCCGTGTTATGACGCGTTCTCAGCGGCGCAGAAGGCGACCGCAAATTTATGAGGTATGGGGAGGAGGGTAAAGGCGCCAAAGCGGCAGTGCGAGACGTGGGAAGTCTAGGCGACAATGCTCTATCCACAACAACGTTCCCGCGCCTTCTTATTCAGCATGCGGTTAATTCACTATTCCACTGGATACAAAAGTTGATTTCTTTCCCTAGTAAAATGGATAAGTGTCTCTGTGTCTGGTATATGCCTTGGATCACAATACAGATATAAGGAAGTTAATAATCACGATTGATAGTACCGTATGTAAAGTACAACACTATACAAGGAAAACAATGATGGTATCAATCGTATTTGGAACAAAAAAGACTTTATGGTGATATTATGAGGGGTTGTTAATTTGTCACCATATTTTTGGACACTTTTTAGAGTACTATCTCCTTTTTGTGAGGCACAGTTAGTACAATAAAAAACTCTCTTTTTTTTGTTTTGCCACACGGACTATTCCAATGGTGAAGCCTTATGCCACCCTAGTCCCTCACTCGGCAGATCTGCCGCCTCCTATCAGTGACGCCGACGAAGACATAGATGCTTCTACCTCCCACAGAGCATGAAAGAGTTATCATCCTAGGCGCCTTGGCTAAGCTCTAAGCCTAGGGCCTAAATAATGAATTTTACCTAGCCATATTAAAGTTTTTAATCTTTCATGCTCTTTTTAATAGGATTTACATAGAATCAAGGAGCCAAGCCTATGGCATTAGGGCAATTAGGGGTTAAAAAACATGCCGTTGAACCCTAATCCTCAAGCCATCAACAACCTAGTATCACCATTCACCGTAGCATGAATTGCAAAGTAGAACCCTGTGGTTACAAGAGCGAATGATATTTGGCACACCGCATGTAAATTAATGAACATGAAAAGTATACACCCAGGATGGTTTTGTGTTCCAAGTAATTTCACTAACAGATTTGCATTTCAATCTACATGTGCTAAAAAAACATTAAAAATCCTCCCTTTTGAGTTTGAATAACAAATTTTTAGTATTTACTTTCAAAATTATGTATTTTGCTATTCGAACAAAACCCAACCTATGAATCTGTGATGTATTGATGTACATCAGAGGCTTGCCATCCTTATTCCATTTTGTCAGCGGCCACGTGTACCTGTCATTGCTTCTCCCACTTCTCGACCTGTCTCACCGCGTCCGCCTGTCTTCTCCTCAGTGTTTCCAGTTCTTCAGAGCTGAAAGGCGGAGGCAGCTCGCAGGGCTCTCCGGTGCCCGAATCTTCCGCCATCGTGTCCACCATGAACTGCCTTTCTCGTCCCCGCCTTCCGCGCGTCATGGACTCCACGGTGACCTCGACAGCTCTGTCAGGCACCGTGGGCTTGTACTTGAGCAGCTTAGCATACTCTGTCAGAAGGTGAAACATGTAGTCGTAGACACGGTCCATCGTCAGATCCTCTTGGATCAACCTTGTCGCGTTCCTAGCTATTTCCTGTGCCTGCAGATCGACCAATATCCAGTTCAGAGTTTTTTCTGCTGGTGTGACGTTTATGACGAAGTGGGCAAAATTTTATAGTACCTTGTCGGCGTGAGAGTTGCCCCAGTCGACGGCGAACTTGATCGACCGGCACATGCCGCGGCCGCCGCCGGGGATGGGCCAGTAGTGCTGCAACGGCATCAGCCCCCTCGAGAAGAAGTCGTGGTACCTCGGCCGCACGATCAGCGCCACCGAGTCGCAGGCCAGGATGTACTTCTCGCTCACTGACCAGCCCCTTCCTTCGATATAAATCTTGTACCTGCACACACGCACAAGCAGCTCTGTAGTTTCAGAATTCTGATATCATCTGGACTGATAAAGTAAGAAGAGAAGAACACGATCTCTGTAACCTTACCTGTGCGTGCACTGTTTGGCCAGGTCTGATTCCCTGAACCCGTCTCGCACTTCCTTCATCCAATCCTGAAAAAAAAAATGCACAGTCTTGCGTGTCATACTCTCTGCACAATTGCTACTCACGTGTCAACTGGCGTTCGCCGGTGCGCGTGACTGCACCGTGTAAATCGCGTACCTGCTCGTATATCCTCGCGTTCCAGTCACGTTTCCCGGAAGCGTTGCACCGGAGGAGATTGCGGCGATCGGCTCCCACCGTCGGGTTCCCCTTCCAGTACGCGTACGGCGCCCTGCTCGTCCAGTTCACCGCGGCGTTCCCGTCGGCTATCTCGCCTCGCAGCGTCTCCCATGGCTTTATGTTAAGCTCCGGCCTTGCAAAACCGCAACAGAGAACACAATCCGGTTAATTCATCACCTGGTAGATGGATTGAGTACGTGGATGATGATACAATGCGTGTATTTACCAACCCCAGAACGACCAGTCAGGGAAGGCGATGTCCAGCGTGGGCTCGCTGCCGCAGTAGCCGAACAGCGGCGGCGGTGAAGATGTCCGGTCGCGACGGTCTCCGGCGTTGACGAACGGCAGGTCCTGGCAGTCGAACATGAGGTCGAGGTCGGGGACGCGGCCCGGGTAGCGGCGGAGCAGCTGCAGGACGCCCCACTGCGTGAACACGTCCCGCGTCTGGAAGCACCGCCCGTAGCGCGCGACGTGGAGGCGCCCCGCGACCACGGTGACGCGGAACTTGGCGCTGTACCGGCGGGCGGCGCCTTCCACCGCCTCGCGCGTGATCCCCGTATCCCGCCACGGCCTCAGGTCCTCGTGGATCCACCGGAAGTATGCCGGACAAGACGACGACAGCTTCGCTGCCGCGGCGGCGTCCGGCGCCGGGGCAGGGGCAGGCGCTGTCGGGGGCGCGAGATTGGCGAGGCGTGGCAGAGTCAGCTCTGGTTCCGGACTCGCTGCAGCATGCTGTGCCATGTTCCGAGTGGCGACCATAGGGATCGAAGTGACCTGAAACTGGTATAAAATTGGTGAATTTCATTGTCCGACAATTGCGCTTTGCGTCGAATTTTCCCGTCTTTATTCAGAGAGTGCAGCTGACGGAATTGCTTTCTTTAGTTACACTAGACCTTGCAGTACACCTTACCCTGGCACCCATAGACATCCAGCAAGCGGAGACGAGAGCTCCGGCGACAACCGCGGCGAAGAAGACGACCACGCCGCCGTTCACGGCCGGGCAGGAAGCTGCCAGGCTGCTCCGTGTGAGCCGACCAACCTTCGCCGCTGCCTCCATGTAAACCCCTCAATCACAATCCGACGGCACGCCTTGTTCCATCCTCGGACGGATGAGCCGACACCGGAAGCGATGAAGACGAACTCGGCTCCTTTTCCTGCCCGCGTTTTCTGCTCCGGCTTTCGTATTTTCTGACTTGTTCGGGCGTGTACGCAAGGGAATGGGGGAAAAAATCAAGAATGCGATGTCGACTGTGGGGGTATCGCATATTTTGCATGTGATGTGGACTAGCTAACTATTTTGCTCCTTTCATCCCATTTGCTAAAGTGAGACCAGATATGATAGACGAAAGGTGGAGCTCCCACTAATCTCGACTGTTTTATTTTCGAGTGATTTTCATCTGTCAAAACCTGATTTTGACAATAATAAACAAGGGGTAGCGTACAAGTGCCAAACATGATGGGTTAGTAGACAAAAGAATTTTGACAGATTCAGGTCTTCTATGAAGAAGTAACACCCTACTCGTGTTTCGGGGATTAGATCCGCCAAGTTGTATATTGATCTCTTGATCGGGTTGTGTATAAAGAAAATCTAGCTAATTGCTATTGTCTCTATATCCCTCAAGGGACGTCCTACTCTTCTTATATAGGTTTAGAGGGTAGGCTCACAAGTCGAAAACCTAACTACATACTGTATAAGACTCCATAATATTCCCGACTTAGGACTATAAGCCGTTTTTTAATACACAAGGTAACGTAATACTTAAATCCTAAGCCTATTACATAATCATGACTCATAGCCTATCCCCTATAGATAGTCGGATAAGCTAGCCGTGTGGATATACGGTACCTATAATCTCAACAGTAGCCCCTGAGACCTTCACAGTCGACGAGATAACTTTGCCTCGAACCAGAATAACACATAGCCGAGTACCTCCATAGCCGAGTGCCTCCATCGCCGAGTGCTTCCATCATCTCTGCCCATGTCTCCCGAGTGCTTTATCATCCAATAAGAAGGTTATGAAGGGCTAAAAAGTCATAAAAAATATACCCAGGTGCATCGAATAGATACATCTAATTAGATGTAGCCCCCGACTATGTGTTTAGTTGAACAAACTAAGCATATAGTCAAGAACTATAATAATCATACTCATCCGAATAATATAAATAAATACTCAGTCAAAACCAAAAGCAATCATAAAAATCATATAACACGTAACCTCATAAACAAGGCATGGTGCATAATAATCCAAGTACTGGCAAGCTCATGCTATCCAAGTTATTCTGCCCGAGTCCTCTCGAAACACACAACTCTACCATCCTCAAGAATATGTTGTATTGATAATATAAAATCCGAGTTAATAAAACCCATAAGTGAATTTACCAACCATAAAATATATGACCAAAATATAATTAGCCTAAGCCATAATATTGATCTTAATCAGAGAAACACATCAAGGTGGCCAAAATAGCATTGACATAGAATCAATTGCTTTAAAAGAAACAAACAGCTCCAACAACTTATAGAAAAGTTGCCAAAATAGTTATGAAAAAACTTTACTGTTTGTCACCTTCCAAGTTGCATCTCACCAACTCCTAAAAAGTTGCATAACCGCTGTATGGAAGGATTTGAAAGGCATTAGGCAATAGAACATGTGCATATTGCCAAGGCAAATCTGCTTAAGGCCCTAAAGAAACGTGACAGGTCACACCTGAATCATGGGCTATAAGCTTCCCATAGGCCTCGGCCCAAATATGGGGAAACCTACCGATACCCTAAAAATCACTGAAACGTCGTCGTCTTCCCCGCCGCTTCATCTTCTAAAAATTTCCCCTTTCGCGCTCCTGTTCACAAGCTCCTCCGCAAAAGACATAGAACACGAGCTCCTCCAGATCTATTCATTCAGATATTCAAAACTCCATCAAAATCCACCGCACGTATCCAGCTCCTGACATCTCCCCCAGGAATCCTTGCTTCCAACACCTAATTTGATCCTCCACAAATCCCACTCATGACGGAAGAGAGAGAAATCCCCTTCGACCAATGGGCAACCTCTGACGTGAAGGAGTCAACCCTAAAAGAGATGGTGAAGGACGGAGTCCTCCCAGCAAAGGAGATCATCGGCTGGCGCCCAGCATATGGCGAGGAGTTTCCAACCCCGAATACCGGTGAGATTTTGGTTTTCACCCACTTTTTCTATTGCGGATTTGGTCTGCCCACTTTCGAATTCTTTTGCGGCATTCTTGATTACTACGGTCTCAAGATTTACCATCTGAATCCAAACTCCATACTACACGTTGCCATTTTATCCATGTATGTGAAGCTTTCCTCGGAATTTATCCCCATTTCAACCTTTTCCGCCGCATGTTCTCTCTAAAGGCCCACCCGACCAAGGATAACCCTTGTGTTGTTGGCGGCGTCGGATTTCAACTCCGTGGCACTCTCCGCAAAGACTACTTTTCTCTTCCTCTGAAATCTTCCAACAAGGACTGGCATGCGAACTGGTTCTATATCTCAAACCCAACCCCCAGTCTGTCCGACTTCATTGGTCTTACACCAATCCAACGGGCCAATTGGAATGCTTTGCCCAAAAACCAAGACTGGATAGAAGCTAATAATCTTCTGGCAAAAATTCTTGAAATGAAGAATAAAGATCTCCAGGGAGAACAGATCACTCGGCACTTCATCAAGTGCCGACTGACGCCCATCAAAGAAAGATCCAAGCCGGCTTTTGAATATGAAGGGCAGAGTGACCCCAATCGAGAAGATCGAGAATCCCTGAATTTCCAAGTATTGTGCTCTCGTATGTACAAGATCTTCTCTTTTGGAATTGCAGTGGACTACAGCAATAAACTGCCAGTTATCCTCTACAACTTTCATCGACCACCTTCTCCGGTAAGTAGACTCTGCATCTCGAACCGCTTTTCATCTTGCCATGTTCTTCAATGTTTCTTAAAAATATTGCTTGTAGGTAGGGATGAAAATGGATCGGAAATGGGCGGAAACCAGCTCTATCGTATTCGTTTTCATATTTTTTTTCGGAATCGGAATCGAAATCGAAAACCCGGATACGAAAATGGAATCGAATATTATCGAATACAGATACGAAGTGAATACGAAACGGAACGAATACGGTAACGAATATTTGTCGGGATATATAAACCCCTCAAATTGAGCCTCAATCAAGGAAAAGATATCACTTGTTATTTTAGGTCAACATCTCCAAAATTTATATCGTCAGTTTTGTAGGTGATTCTACAACCGTATGTGAAAATCGATTTTCATGGCAGTTTCTCTAATTAAGAGGCCGGCATGTAAATATGATTATTCACTTACTAGTCCAAGGTCTCTTACTTTATATATAACTTACTTACCATATCACTTAACAAGTTCTTGTTGTGTAGATTGAAGATACTATTTATTTTATTTCACATCATCGAAACTTGTAATGTTTGTTTTACATTTTAAATGTTTTCAAATACAAATATCATAAACTACAAAGTGGTAGATCTCATTGAGCTCTACAACTTTGATATGGAGCACGTCTCCATCCGATGTCATTTGAATCGAAGATCTGAGATTTTGTTAAAATAAATATGATATTTTATAATGAATATTTAGACCCTTAAATGATCTCAAATAATAAAATTATCATCAACAAAGTTGTAGATCTCATCAAGCTCTACAATTTTGATATAAAGTTTGTCTTCATCTGACTTCGTATGAAAAAGTTATGTATATATATGTGTTTTTTCTGAAATTAATCCCTGTACGGATATCCGAAAAAATTCCCGGATAGTTTCCGACCGTTTTCCGATTCCGACGGATAGTGCCCTTGCCGTATTCGTTTCCGTTTCCGAGAAAAAAATCCAAATTCGTTTTCGAATCCGAAAATATCCGAAACTATCCGACCGAATCTATCCGATTCCGAAAAAATGTCCGGACGAACGGAAATTATCCGTACCAGTTTCATCCCTACTTGTAGGCAAATGCTATGATCATCTCCCGGCCGTACAAAGTATATCATGAAGATATACCAGCCCAGCCGACTACCAAGAAACCGACCGACGGCCCAAAGATTAAACCCCAAGCAAAAAGCAAAAGAGCTGCTGCTGCTGTCGAAGAAACCAACAAACAAAGGAAGCTAGTTGTGAATGACTCAGATGAAGAATCTGAAGAAGTCCAAACTTCCAAGGCCAATATAAGCTCACCAGGCCATCCACCGGATCTGCTCCAAAAATCAGGAAATCCAACAGGTATCTCTCACACAACTGGTATTGTCTTCTTGTTGAAAACTTACTTGATTCCACTTTAATCACTTCCTATCTTCTTCTGCAGAAAACCTCAAGACATAGATCCCACCGGACAGACAAAAAAAACAATCTCATCTGCAGCGCCAGGAAAACCAAAGTCTACAGAACAAGGGTCCCAGAATCCTCTCCCGAGAGAGGCCATCCCTGACCAAGAGCCCCCCGACTGCCAGACAAGATTCCTCGACTGGAAACCAGTCGGACTCTACCAATCAGACATCAACTCAAGAGCCCCCGACTGAGAACCAGCCGGACAAGGAGGAACAAGCTCCAACCAACCAAGAAGCACCAGTTGAAGATCCAGCATCAGCTACTGAAGAAATCAACAAGGATCAAACAACTAAGGATGCTGCCACTCAAGAAAACCGTCCTAAAGAAACAACAGGTAAACCCAACAATCATCACATCCTTGTCTTGAACATATCTTCTTAATTCCATCTTACACATCATCCTTAGAACAAACAACGGGAGAAAATGAAAAAATTATCCGATTGAAATCCACAGAAGACTCAATGCATCCAGTCAAGATCGAGTGGTGCGATGCTGAAGGCAAGAAGCAAGGCATCATATTAAACAAGCAAAAAGAAGTTGAAGAACGAGACATGCTTGTTGCCAACCTCAATGAAGCCACTTGACTGATGAACGTAGGAACAAATTCATCATATCTTAATTGCATAATCTTCTATAATCGACTGATTCATGTCTTGCAATGCAGAGAATATATCGTCGCTCAAAGGTCAAATCTGATACCCTGGAGAAACTTGTACCTCCTATCAACTCTCTAGAAAACATCCAGCAAGACCTCAAGGAGGCCAAAGAAGAGGCAGCAACTAGAGAAGTTGTCCTGCGAAAAGAAAATAACAAGCTTCGGGATATGAACCTAAAACTTTGTGGCTCAATCGGAGGTAGGAAAAAATTAACTCATCTGCTCTTGGTCAATCTGATCAGCTTTATTAACTCAAAATCTTCATGCTGTAGCCAATTTATCTGAGATTGAATCCCTCAAGGCTCAGCTAAAGAAAGCAGAAAACGACAACGCCAAACTTGAGTCTGACAGAGATAAGGCCATAGCAGAAATTGAAGGTAAACCCAAAAAACTCATATTGCTTGATTCAATTCATATTGATCATTAATATAATCTGAACCATATCAATCTTGTAGCCAACAACGTTAAATCCCGTGCTCAGTTTGAAGTCTTTGCTGAAAAAGTCCAGAAAGCTGAAAGAATCAGGGATGATATTGCCAATGCAGCTACACCAATCTTATCAGCAATCTATAAGAACGGTCTTGGAACAAGTGTTGTAGATGCTCTGAAAATCTTTGACAAACTCAGGACAGCTCCAAAGAAGTATATAGAAAATATTACTGATGCTGCTACCTTAAGTGCAAGTCAAACTCTAGTAATGACAAAATTTCTCTATCCCCGAGTAGATATAAACTCTATAGGAGATGGCTTTGCAAATGGAACTACTGATGAACAAGCTTTAGAAATGATCAATGAAGCACAGGAGTCAGCCAAGAAAATTGTTGCCGATGTAGTAGAAAACTTTCAGGAATAGATATTTGATGTAAATAACTCTTGTGATCCAACTTGTAAATACTCGGTTTATTTATGTTTATGCCCTAATTCGAGTCTTCGCATTTAATTTCTTAAAAATTTTCATTTGACTGTCACCAAACCTAAACTTGACTAAGTCATTAAAAAATTTTCAGTCCTTATTTACTTAACTCAAACCAGAACAACAAATAATGATAAACCAAATATAAACAAGTTATTATTAATAAAAAAACTTCATACTTTATTGATACGCATAGCCCCCGACTGACAACTCAAGAAGGCAAGTTACTTGAAGTCGATAGTCGAGAAGAACATGATACAAAAAATTTAAGTATAATATCGACGAAGGTGTTCAATATTCCATGAATTCTCCACGATTGTCCCATCTTCATGCTTCAAACGATACGCTTTTGGCCGAGTGACCTCAGCAATTATATAAGGTTCTTTCCATAATGGAGATAACTTATGTCTATCCTTCGTCGTCTGAATCTTTCGCAGAACCATATCGCCAACAATAAAAACTCGTGACCGAACATTACGATTATAATAACGTCAAAGTCCTTGAAGATACCTTGCCAACTGAGCCAATGCGGCTTCACGAGCCTCTTCCAGTCGGGTCAAATCATCGACTCGGTCTTGATCATAACGCTCATCATTGAAATTGCGAACACGAAGAGATTCAAACTCCATCTCACTCAGCAACATAGCTTCAGCCTCATAGACTAAAAAGAAAGGTGACTGACCCGTAGCCCGACTGGGTGTAGTCCACAATGACCATAATACTGAAGGCAACCCTTGAACCCATCTACCAGCATAGGGGCTCAATCTATCAAAGACTCGGGCTTTAATACCTTGAAGAACCATACCATTGGCACGTTCAACCTGTCCATTGCTTCTAGGATGTGCCACTGACGCATAACAAATCTTGATTCCAAAGTCTCCACAAAATTCTTTGAAGACGCCTCCGGTGAACTGAGTCCCATTGTCGGTAATAATCCTGTTTGGAACACCAAACCGATGCACAATGTTTAAGATAAAATCTCGTGCCTTGTCTGCAGTTATTGTAGCAACCGGACTAGCCTCAATCCACTTAGAAAACTTATCAATTGTGACGAACAAGTGTGTAAAACCTCCTGGAGCCTTTTTGAAAGGACCAACCATATCCAAGCCCCAAACCGCAAAAGGCCATGACAGCAGAATTGTTTGTAAATCTTGGGCTGGAACATAACTTTGCCGAGCAAACAACTAACAACCTTCACAAGTTCGAACCACCTTGTCTGCATTGGAAACCACCGTGAGTCAGAAAAAACCTTGCCTATAAGCCTTGCCCACCAAAGTACGTGTTGCAGCATGACTGCCACAGATTCCCGAGTAAATATCATGCAACAATTGTTGTCCTTCCTCAGGTGTAACACATCTTAAAAAGACTCCAGACGGGCTTCTCTGGTACAACTCTGAATCAACCATGACATAACTCTGACTACGACGTCAAACTCGTTCTGCATCATCTCGATCTTCAGGTAGCTCCTGCCGAGTCAGAAAATTGATAAAGGGTGTTCTCCAGTCGGCATCAAGCATGGAAACCTGGTCTGTAACTTCTTCGTCGGTGACTGACTTTTTAACGACAGTCGGCTCATAAAGATGCTCTACAAAGACATCAGTCGGGGCCGCTTCTCGCTTAGAGCCAAACTGGGCTAATTGATCTGCCGCCTCATTGTTGTGCCTTAAAACATGAGATAACTCCAAGCCATCAAACTTGTCTTCTAGCTTACGAACTTCTTGACGATAAACAACCATATTGTCGTTTAAACAAGACCAATCCTTCATCACCTGATTTACTACCAACTGGGAATCTCCTCGTACAATCATTCGACGTATACCGAGAGATACAACAAGTCGTAGTCCATGAAGTAAGGCTTTGTACTCGGCCACATTATGTGAAGCAGCAAAATGTATCTGAAGAACATACCGTAGCCTCTCTCCAGTCGGGGAAATCAAGACAACTCCAGCTCCTGTACCGGTGACTCGTTTAGACCCATCAAAATGCATGGTCCAATATTGCAGCTCCTCCCTAGGTACGTCTCCTTGACACTCGGTCCAGTCGGCCACGAAGTCGGCCAAAATTTGAGACTTTATAGATGTTCTGGCCTTGAAGGTAATATCCAATGGCATCAATTCCAAAGCCCACTTTGCGATACGCCCGGTAACCTCCCGATTATGGATGACATCGCTGAGTGGAAAGGATGTAACCACAGTAACAGAATAACTTTGAAAATAATGAGCTAACTTCCTGACGGTAATTAAAACTCCATATAGTAATTTTTGTACCTGGGGGTAACGTGTTTTGGATCCGGCCAACACCTCGCTAACGAAGTAGATTGGCCTTTGAACTTTCTGAGCTCGTCCTTCCTCTTCCCGTTCAACGACCAAAACCGTGCTGACCACCTGAAAGGTTGTGGAAACGTAGAGTAACAAAGGCTCTTGAGGATAAGGTGAAGCTAACACGGGTGGCATTGTGAGGAAGTCCTTGAAGTCTTCAAAAGCTTTCTGGGCCTCCGGGGTCCACTAGAACTCGTCTATCTTCTTGAGCAACTTGAAAAAGGGCATGCCTTGTTCACCAAGTTTAGAAACAAACCGGCTTAACGCTGCTATGCAACCAGTAAGATTCTGAACATCCTTCTGGGTACTCGGCGGCTTCATGTTCCGAATAGCGTTGATCTTCTCCGAGTTGGCTTCAATGCCACGATAAGACATCATAAAACCAAGTAGCTTGCCTGACGGCACTCCAAAAGTACACTTTTTCGGGTTCAACTTCATCATAAAAGCTCGAATATTTGAGAAAGTTTCTTTTAAGTCGACAATCAGATCCTATTTTTGCTTGGTCTTGATGACAACATCGTCGACGTAAGCTTCCACGTTTCTCCCGAGTTGAGTCTGAAGGCATCTCTGGATCATACGCTGATAAGTAGCTCTGGCGTTCTTAAGGCCAAAAAACATCGTGATGTAACAGTAAGCTCCAAACGGGACGATAAATGATGTCTTCAGGCAGTCGGACTCCTTCAAGCTGATTTGATGGTATCCCGAGTAACAATCCAGGAAGCTCAGAAGCTCGCAGCCAGTAGTTGAGTCGACGACTTGATCAATGCGGGGCAAACCAAAAGGATCTTTGGGACAAGACTTGTTGAGGTCAGTGTAGTCAACACACATGTGTCATTGTCCTATCTTCTTCCGGACCAGAACCGGGTTGGCCAACCAGTCGGGGTGGTAAACTTCTTTGATGAATCCGGCTGCCAAAAGCTTGGCGAGTTCCTCCTTGATAGCATTTCTTCGATATTGTGCAAAGCGGCGAAGTCGTTGTTTGATAGGTTTTGCGTTCTCTTTAACATTTAATGAGTGCTCAATCACCTCTTTAGGAATACCAGGCATATCAGATGGTTTCCAAGCAAATATATCTTTATTATTTTGTAGAAAGCTGATGAGCGTGCTTTTCTATTTGGGATCTAACTCGGTGCCTATTACAGCAGTTTTTGAGGGATTAGATGGATCAAGTGAGATCTTCTTCGTCTTGGCATTTCCTTCTCCCTACTTGGCCATCTTCTTTGCTGGCATCTCGCCTTCACCTGACATTGATACGGCCAGTTGGACCTCTTGTTGGCCGAGTAATCTCTCACGAGTTTGGGCCATGTCGCAGTTTTCCTTGTCGCAGGTGAAGGCTTGCTTGACGTCGCTGCGCAAGGAGATGACTCCATTGGGACCAAGCATCTTCATCATGAGGTAGGTGTAATGCGGGACCGCCATAAACTTGGCGAGCGCAGGTCTTCCAAGGATTGCATGATAAGCTGCTTCAAAGTCGGCAACTTCAAAGTTGACATTCTCTGTCCGAAAATTTTCCCGAGTGCCGAAGGTGACTGGAAGAGTGATTTGCCCGAGTGGCGTAGACGACAGTCCTGGGATGACTCCGTGAAAAGGGGCTGAACTCGGCTTCAATTCAGATCTCGGGATTTGCATCTCGTCCAGTGTCTTGGCGAAGAGGATGTTGAGGGCGCTACCACCATCGATGAGGACACGCTTGAGCTTGACGTTGCGAACTACCGGGTCTAGTACCAGGGGATACCGCCCCGAGTGAACTACTCGGTCAGGATGATCCGAGCGGTTGAACGTGATAGCCACCTCCGACCATCGTAGGTAACGTGGGACTTCAGGCTGAACTGCGTTGATTTCCCTGTCAGTTAGCTTCTGCTTCCTTTTCGATTCATATGCTAGTGGCCCTCCAAAAATATGGTTTAACTCAGTCCTGTGATCCTGGAAGGGTTCTGAGCCACCGTTTGCATCGTCCTTCTTGGTTCCTGAGGTGCCAGCTCCGTCTGAAGGCTTCTAGTGGAGCTGAGTAGCATAATGCTCGGCGAACTCTTTGTAGATGAAGCAATCCTTGGCCGCGTGCTTGTGATTTGGGTGATGAGTGCATTGGGCGTTCATGATCCTGTCGTAGGCGGTGACTCATGGACGCTGTTGTTGGTAGTTAGACGTTGCGGCGACCAGATCCTCGGGCTTACGCTTGCGATCTTTTTGGCCATTGTTGTCGTTGCCGTTGCCATTGTCCTTCTTGGGGCGCCAGCTACTCCCGGATTGCTTGTCCTGCCGTGAAGCTTTGATTGCGTCGTCTGACTTGGCGTAGGAGTTAGCTGTCTCGAACATCTTCTTGACTGTCCTTGGAGGCTTGCGCCCGAATTTGCCGATTAGCAACTCATTGCGGACACCCTTCTGAAACGCAGTTATGATGACGTCGTCGGTGATGTCGGGGATCTTGTTTCGCTTCTCCGAAAAACGCCGAATGTAGTCCTTTAGTGACTCGTCGGGCTTCTGGATCACGTTGTAGAGATCGAAGTGAGTCCCGGGCCTTTCAAAGATACCCTGAAAATTGGCGATGAAGTGGTCTCGAAGCTCGCTCCAGGAATCAATCGAACCTCTTGGTAAACTTGCGAACCAATTCCTGGCTGAGTCGGCGAGAGCGACGGGCAGGTAGTTAGCCATGGCCTTGCTGTCTCCTCCTGCTGCGTGAATGGCGAGGGTGTAGACGGTTAACCATGACTCGAGGTCGGTTTTGCCGTCGTACTTGTCAATCCCAGTGGGCTTGAAACCACTCGGCCAATTCACTCAACGCAGGTCCCGAGTGAACGCGGGTACTCCTTCATCGTAATTGTCGGGGGAATTCCTTTGGTCTTCATGATAGGGCTTATTGCGGTCGCGATGACGATGGTCAAGTATCTCTCTCAAGTCACTCGGCGCGGGCCTTCGAGAGCCACTCTGGTAACTTGAGCCATTGCCATAGCGGATTCGATCATGGACGGGTGGTCGGCCATGACCTCTCTCACGAGAGTCGGCCAACTGATATCGACGCTTCCAGATTGCGTGGTGACGGGGGTCATTGGACTTGGCGGGTGTCTTGCTGAGCTCGGGTCTTCGGTAGTCCTTGGATCGCATTGGTGGTAGGCGGCTACCGTTGGGTATCTCGGCGATGGACTCAGTGGCTCCCCAAGCAGAGCCCGCAGGAGCACCGAGTGGTGCTGTCGCGGCGACCATAGTCTTGACTTTATCCAAGATTGGAGTTGCGTTGGGGGGTGCCACGTCTATGACGGTGTCGATGAGGGTGAGAGCGGCGACCGCGTTCTGTTGGGGCGTGAGAAAGACGTTGGTGTTGTCGACTCGGGTCTGAAGCATGGCGTCGTGAGCGGAGCGCCCAGCCGCCCTTAGATCTCGTCTTCTCTTGTCGTTGTCTTCTTTTCGCTTGAGCTCCTTCTCCTTGCGCTTGAGTTCTTCCTCCTTGCGCTTGCGCTCCTCTTCGAACTTGGCTCGTTCTTCTTCCGCAACATTGCGGGCCACGGCTGAGTCGGTCTCTCCTACTTCGGCCATGAGGACGTTGAAGAATAGCGGAGTATAGTCGTCGTCGAAGTCGGAGTCGTTGAGGTCCTCCGTGGAGATGTCGTAGAGATCATCAAAGTCGGAAGAGCTAAGGTAGTCTGCGATCTCAGTAGATGAACATGATCCGAGGGGTTGAATCATGAAGGCGATCTCCCTGGAGCTCAGACCGCAGCATGACGGCGATGTAGAAAATTCTCCCGAGTGGTTCGGTCCCAACTCGGAAGATAGAAGGTTGAAGTAGATCTCAGCGTCGTTTAGTAACCCGAATGATGCCGAGTAGTTTTCCCCTCCCGACTGGTTTAGATCCGAGTCAAGGAGAGAAATCTTGTCGAAGTTGTCGGTGATGAAGTCGAGGCTGCCGAGGCGGAACGCCTTCCCTGGAGGGAAGGTGAAGTCGTCGATGCCTGATGCAGATCCCATCGCGCTAGTCGGCGAGAAGAAGAAAACTTGACGCACCCCTACCTAGCGTGCCAACTGTCGAAACCTGATTTCGACAATAATAAACAGGGGGTGACGCATAAGTGCCAAACACGATGGGTTAGTAGACAAAAGAATTTAGACAGGTTCAGTCCTTCTATGAAGAAGTAACACCCTACTCCTGTTTCGGAGATTAGATCCGTCGAATTGTATATTGATCTCTTGATCGGGTTGTGTATAAAGAAAATCTAGCTAATTGCTATTGTCTCTATATCCCTTAAGGGACGTCCTACCCTCCTTATATAGATTTAGAGGGTAGGCTCACAAGTCGGAAACCTAACTACATACTGTATAAGACTCCATAATATTCCCGACTTAGGACTATAAGCCATTCCTTAATACACAAGGTAACATAATACTTAAGTCCTAAGCCTATTACATAATCATGACTCATAGCCTATCCTCTATAGACAATCAGATAAGCTAGTCGTGTGGGTATACGGTACCTATAATCTTCACACCATCAGGTGCACGTCACTATGATCCCCCCTTTTTCTTCTTTAAAGAGCGTATATAACCGGCAAAAACTTCAGCTAGTTCTGGCCAAGAACTTTCAAACAAGAATCTGCATGGCCTCTGTACGTATAATCGTCCAGTCAAGAACAAAATGGCGCCATTGAACATGGAATTTTTTTTATTTTTAGATTTTTTTTAATATTTACAGAAATATTATAGCGCCGAAAAAATTTGCAAAAATAGACCCTGCCACCCTTCGCAAGGGCGGCAAGCCGACGTGGCACACACGCGCTAGGCGGCGCGGGACGGCCGTCAAGGAGGAGCTGGGCGTTTTGCACTCTGCCCCTTGCCGCCCTAGCAGAGGGCGGCAAGGCCATTTTGCAGGCGGCCCCTTGCCGCCCTCTGTAAGGGCGGCAGGCCTGCTCGCCTATAAAGCCCAGCCGGCTGCTTTCAGGAGGCCATTCCTCACCTCTCCACATCCAAAAAAAAAAGGAGAAGGGGAGGAGAAGAAAAGAAGAGGCGAAGCCCTGCCGGTTTCAAACTTCGATTTCAGGTAATATTCGTAGATTATATACGTGACTAAATATATGATGTTAACTAGGATTTCACTTGTATTTTTTAGAACTTTGGTTGAATTAATGCATTATATGAAATAGGGTTTTACCTGTGGTACTGTATAAATATATATTGCTAGATGTAGGTAACTTAGTAGATCTGTAGTATTTGTAGTTATTAGGTTAGTAGTTTTAAATGTTGTTGAGTAACATTGCAATAGAATATATAAAAATTTAGGTACGTTGCAAAGAAGATATTATGCTGTAGTCGTTTATTACGTAAAATAATGACCTAGTAATTTATTTTACAGATATGTCCAGTAAACTTATATTTCAACTATACCATAGTCAAGAAAACGTCCGTTATGGGCCAACTGGGGTAGATCTGTCAGAATTTATTGTAACAGCAAGGGGAATTGATAGACCAGCCGAGAGGAGTGTACCTTCTAGAAAAAAATGGTTGATGCGGGGCTTGGGAGTTGATCCACAGACTAGTGACATTACAATCTATGTTGTAGTAAGTCGGGCAACAGAGGGTTTTTATTGGGAACTAATGCCGGTTCAAAACTCTGGGATGTGGAGATGGTATGTGGAGAATGCATTGCAACGTGGGTGGCCTCTAGCTATGGTTCCGTATGTTCATCCGAAGGATCCAGGTGTACAGATGAACATGGATGATGGCGAGGGGCCAAGTGCTGAAGTGAATGAGACTGGAGTGGATCAGGTCAATGCACTAGAGGAAGATGAAGTAGCTCCAGTCGTAGCTCCAGTAGGCATGCAACCCGGTGGAGTGGCTGACGAGGGGGAGACTGTCGGTGCCATTGTGGACGAAATGGAAAAAAAGGATCATGACAACGAGCGCGTAGAGGAAGATGATTCGTCAGATGATGACGAGAACAATATTAATCCAGCCGAATGGGCTAGTGATGATTTTTCTGGTTTGGTCATCTCTGAAGGGGAAAATGTGAGATGGGAGTACAAGGAAAACGAGATTATCGAGGGAGCGAGGTATGGTAATGGAGAAGACATGAAGGAGGCGGTGAAGCATTATGCAGTGTCACTTCATAGAGAGTTTTGGGTTGCCAAGTCTAACCGGACACAATATGAAGTTAGGTGTGTTAATAAAAAAGATGGGTGTCCGTGGAGAGTGCACGCCTATAAGGGAAAATGGAAGGATTACTGGACAGTGTCAGTCGTTACGAAACATACTTGTTATCTACCTGGTGTTCAGAAATACCACAGAAATATTACATGTGCATTTGTTGCATCTGAGATGTATGCGCACGTCATGGAGAATCTGGCATATGAACCAAAGTCAATAATCCGACATATCGAACAGACATTCAAGTATACTATTAGCTATGCCAAGGCGTGGAGGGCCAAACAGAAAATAATAGAGATGAGATTTGGAACTTATGAAGCCTCATATGACAATTTGCCATGTCTGCTATCTGTTATCCAACAAAGAAACCCTGGGACCTCTTGTGCACTCAAGACATTCCCCTCAATTGAACATCCTGGCAAGACTGTGCTGCAAAGAGCGTTCTTAGCTCTACATGCATGCAAGATGGCATTCGTGCACTGTCGTCCAGTTCTTTGTATTGATGGGACATTCTTGACCGGGAAGTATCGGGGCCAGATACTAACAGCAATTGGGGTAGATGGGAACAATCAGGTATTGCCCTTGGCATTTGCTTTTGTCGAGAGTGAGAACACCGACAGCTGATACTGGTTCCTCCATCTGGTTAAGAAAGAAGTTGTTGGTATGAGGCCCAATGTGTGCCTAATACATGATAGGCACGCCGGTATGCTTCGAGCGATAGAAGAGTTAAAGTTTGGGAGTATGGAAAGAGGATACCCTGGCGAGTGGGAAGATGTACAGAGTAGGTGGTGCATGCGTCATATGGGAGCTAATTTCTTCAAGCAATTCAAGAACAAGGAGCTGATGAACATGTTCAAGAGGCTATGCAATCAGAACCAGGAGAAAAAATTCAATGAGCTTTGGAAGAGGTTAGATGAGTTGACAGGCAAATGCAGTGATCAGCGTGCAACAAGACCAGCGCCCGCTGTTCCTGACCCTCCTCAAGCACTCGGAGCTCTCCCAACAGATTGTGTAACATTGGTTAGAAGAACTGGGGAGCAAATTCGAAAATTTTCTCAATGGATTGAGAATAAGCCAAAAGAGAAATGGGCAAAGACTTATGACACAGGTGGTGCTAGATATGGTATAATGACAACAAATTTGGCGGAAGTTTACAACTGGGTGATGCGCGGTGTCCGTGGACTCCCACTAGTTGGTATAGTGGAGTTCATTTTACATGGGACATGTAGGTATTTCAGGGAGCGGCTCGAAGCAATTTTTCCCTCTATGCCGAACAACAACATTTTATTTGGAACTTTCATGGAGAAAAAACTAGCGGAGTGACGTACAAAGGCCATGAAACATCGAGCTCTAGTGCAAGGTACCCAACAGCATAGGTTTGAGATACTCTGCCAAGATAAGGCAGGCAGGGGTATCTACCACAAGAGAGTAAAGCAGGAGTGTGTTCTCAAAGCCGACGGCACATGTCATTGCTCCTGTAGAAAGCCGACGCTGCTCCACAGGCCATGCACCCATGTCATTGCCGCGGCATCTGAGTGTGGCATCCAAGATGGAGTATATATGTCACAATACTTCTCCAAGCAAGCAATATATCACACATGGAGTGGCGAGATTTTTGGCTTCGGTGTAGCTGGGGAGTTCACAAAGATTAACGATCCGATAATCTATATTCCTGACCCAACGAAACTCCGAGACAAGGCGGGACGGAGGAAGACTCGGCGCATCCGCAACGATATGGACGAGTCGGAGGCAGGCAGGGTGAAGCGGTGCAGCAAATGCGATGAACGTGGCCACACCTAAAAGTATTGTCCTAAAGATAAGGAAAAACCAAGTGTGGCGGAGGCAGGACTATCAGGATCAGCAGCAGATGGAGCTCGCCCTACGGGTGAAGGCACTACTTCAAGGCGACCCCGTCCTAGACGTTCTCGTGGAACGTCCGGCTACGTGGTGTAGTTCGTGTGTTGTATGTTGGCAAAAGGCTTTGCTTGTAATTTTTTTCGAACTTATCGATGTGTTCGCATTGTGTTGTGTTGCGAACCACTTGTTAGACTTCTGCATGTAATGTCTTTATGTTTCGTGGCTTGTAATTTTATTTTATGTTATTTCATTCTCGTTATGTGCCTTTGTCTAACGAAAGTTATGTTATAAATAACCTGCACTCTTGCATGTCTCTATAAGTATTCTTCCGTTTCAAATAACTTGTTTTTACAATTATATTATTACCTTCTTACTTGCCCTAACATGTAACACATTATTTGCAGAGATGGCACATCCTGAGTTGTTGGATCCGGCGATAGATCAGCGCCACCGGTCTTACCTTACTGCGGTGGAGGGGGCTCAGCTTGGGACGTTCCGGCCACGGTCGTCACGCGAGCGACTTTTGGTTCATGACTCCTTCGTCGAGAGGTATGGCTTTGCTATGTTCACGACACCGGTCTTACCTTACTGCGATGGAGGGGGCTCAGCAATGTGTTAATTTTTTACGTCTGGTATTATTTTGCTTTCGCAGGTTGCGTGAGGCCGGCCTCTTACCGTTGGCTCGGCTAGTTGAGGCCGCCACCGGCGACGCTGACGTGACGAGACGTTGGGATCCGGACAGGTCCCTCCTAGCAGCGTTGGTCGACCGGTGGAGACCGGAGACGCACACTTTTCACCTGTCGTGCGGTGAGGTAGCCCCTACCCTGCAGGACGTCTCGTACTTGTTGGGGCTCCCGCTCGCGGGAGACGCTGTCGGGCCAGTTGACACGAGTGTGGACTGGAAGGATGAGCTGACGGCACGTTTCGCACCCGTACAGCGCCTACCAGGTCTACCGCTCGAGCCGTTGCAGCAGCACCGCAACACCGGGCCTACGAAGAGGTGGCTGCTTCAGTTCACTGTAAGTTCTTTCTACCTAAACTGACTAGCGGACTATGTATGTAACTTGTAAGGTGCCTAACATTTCATCCAACGCTTGCAGGTTGACCAGCTACAGGAGGAGGCCGACGAGTACTCATTCAGCCGTTGTTTGGAGGCGTACTTGTTGTGGCTTTTTGGGTGGGTGATGTTCTGTGGCAGTCACGGGCACTCGGTCGACCGGGGTCTCGTGCACTACGCCAGGAGCATCGCCGACGCCGCGGTCGGCGAGGTGCCTCAGTGGAGTTGGGGTTCCACGTTGCTGGCGGCTCAGTACCATGGCCTCTGTGAGGCTTGCACCAGGACGGACCCTGGCGCGATCTTCGGTGGGTGCCCTCTCTTCATTTTTCTTTGGGCGGCTGAGAGGTTTGCGATCGGCCGCCCCCTTGTGGAGCACCACCCGTATGATGCGTCGCTTTACGAGAACAGATCGGCGGTCGACTACCCAACGATGGGTACTCTGTGGTGCCGGCGTCAGGTACGTCGCAAGTACTTGTTGATATTGTCCTACTATTGTTAAGTTCATCCTACGTCACACCGACCTTATTGTATTGCAGCGCCGATGGGCTCACGTCCAGGTTAGGCGGTCGTACGCGGAGTTTGTGATGGAGTTCGACCGCCTTCTGCCGACGGACGTAGTGTGGGAGCCCTACAGTGCCGTGGTTACCCACGGTCATGCGCCGCTAGGCCTGTCCACACTCTGCACGAGGGACCAGGCGTACTGGATGACTACAGTTCCGATGGTGTTCGACATCTGCGTCGAGCCGTACGCACCTTACCGCGTGATGCGGCAGTTCGGCTTCCGTTAGTCCTTTCCAGTACCGTTTCCGGCGAGCGTCACAGCTGCCGTTCACCGGTAAGTGATTTTACTACGCTTTAATATGTTGCATTTACATCGAGCTGTCCATAATAATTTGCGGCGTTTGTCGTTCGCACTAATACGATACATTAATTTGCAGGTACTCACGCAAGGATCAGCAGTCAGCTGGTCACTGGCCCGCCAAGTTGGGGCCTTTTCTCGACGACTGGTTGCTTGCTACCGAGGAGGTCGTGGACCACGCGGGAGAGCCACACATGGAGGAGGGGTACCAGGCGTACCTACGTTGGTACCAGCCACGCACCCGTACTAGGGTCACCTTCGCTCCGACGGAGCAACAGGCCCACGCCGCTAGCGCTAGAGACCTCTACGCCAGGCACCGTGACCAGGACTTCGCTCGTGCGGTGAGTACCTTGCATCGCACCATCGTCTCATCAGCCTTTCTGTTGGACAAATGCTACGAATATTTACGTTCTAATTAACCGTGCAGGTCATTGAGTGCAACAGGGTCGTCGTTGATGCTTCAACGGCGATCCAACGGTTAGCCGCGGGGATTGAGGTGGGGGCAGACGAGCACCTGTCAACGTACACGCGGATACGGGACTCGATGCGCTCGGTTCTCCGTGCGCTGACCTGTCGTGCTGCTGACGTTGCTCAGGCAGACGCAGCACCACAGGTGCGTCCCCGACCGACTGCTCCTCGTCCAGCTGCGCACGTTCCTAGGCCGACACCCCCTCCCTTCGGAGGTACGTATATTCAAGGTCTATTTGTACATCAGCAATCAATTGATACGCAATTTATGTGTTAGCTTACAAGTGTCGCGTCGTCGATGTGTAGGCTTCGCTCAGCTTGGGACGACGCCGGGCGCCCACTCCTGGCAGGCTGCGGGGTCATCGTCACAGGCAGGTGCGTCGGCCTCGCTGTCTACACAGTTCTGGTAGGACGCCGGGACTTCGTCACAGCCGGGCGGCACGTCTGGTGCGTCGGCTTCGCTGTCTACGCAGTTCTGCCAGGACGCCGGGACTTCGTCTCAGACGGCCGGCACGTCTTGGCAGGGTCCTGCCGGGACTTCGTCCGAGCACGGGTGGGCTTCCGCCACACACTTCGACCTCAGTGACTTCGACTTCCCGGAGTCGACGGAGGACGTCCTCGGTCCGTCACAGCTGGGAGGCGCACCGTCGGTGCACACGCAGGAGCAGTCGCCCTCCACCCCACTCCCAGACCCTCGCGCTACCCGTGCTGTCCCACCAGATCGCTTCACGTACTCCCAGGACCACGTGCGAGCACAGGCCCGGAGGACCAAGCGGGGTCGCGACGCTCTTTATTTTTCTTGACATTCTTGTACTATATGGTTGTAGACTAAATATGTTGTTGTTTATATTCGGGATTCGCATGCCTACACTTCGCTGTTACATTTTCCAAAAGCACGAGTCCATTTCGGCGCATGGACGAGTACTTTCGGTCGAGCCGACGCAGCTTCCTTTATTCGCGTGCGATACGACTACAGAATGGCTTCTCACGCCCTTACATGTCACATCGGCATACGTCCAATCTTACTTTCGGCTCCATCCCGCCCTCTATAAGGGCGGAAGGCCTTATTCCGCCCATATATAGAGCGGTAGGGTACACTTCCGCATACGTCCACTTTTACTTTCAGCGGCAATCAGGCGGACCCATCGGGCCCCATGATTGCCGCATGTAAAGGTTATCACTGCGATTTTGCTGCCTACATAAGTCCCCCATAACGAGCGATGCAGCACAACATTCCTTCATCTGTGTACTCAACAAGCGCTACCACAACCCTTCATCGCACCAGCTTTCGGCTATGGCTAGACGTCGGGGCGTTGAGGATGCCAACTGGCATAGCGATCCTTTGGTATACCTATTCTCACTTTGGTGCCAGCGACCTCTCTGCCTTTGCGGTGACCGATGCCAACTAATGGGTTCGAGGGATCCAGACACTCGAGGAAGGCGTTTTTTTAGGTGCCCTAACTATGACCGTGAGGTATTTCATTCTCTGCATATGTTTGTTCAGTTTGCATGAGTGATTGTTTATTCTTATTCCAAATCTATTCGTCAGGCACGCGCAACGGCTTGTGGATACATCGAGTGGGTCGATACAGAAAATCCCGTTCTCGACCTAACCACTGTTATACAAGAAAGACGCTGGTATTTCGCATCAGAAAGTACTGAGAAATACTTGAAGTTCAAAGCAGCTTACGAACAACAGTGCAACTGGAGGGTGCTAACGATGGAACTCCCTCCATGGGAAGCCCGTCCAAAATGCAGATGCGGTGATCGTTGTCAGGTTGTCCGTTCCATCAGGACAAGTACTTTGGGTCAGAGGTTCTTTGTTTGCCCAAATATTACAGACGACGATTTCATGGTAAAAATATCTTGATTACCATGAATCCTTATTTTATCACAACATTCACTAACTTTGTTCGCTTCACGTCTATTTGTTTCTCCCAGGAACCGCCAAGAAGATGTCAATACAAACAATGGATAGACACCAACAAAGTTCTACGTGATCCAACTTCCCGTGTGGTGCAACTTGAATTGCCAGAGCAATACAGATTTACTAAAGCGCAGTTTGAGAGGGGAAAGGGATCCTCACGTAGGGGTTAGCTATTATCGGACAACTAACCTTAGGCAAATATGTAATGTCATGTTTCGTTGTCCCATTACTATATCGTCGTCGTGTTCAACTCTTGCACTATCTTCCTTCTAGTTCGAATCTAATCTTATCTATGTAACCGCAATGAAACCAAATGTATCATGTTTAAATTGTACTACTACTTCTTCTTGTTTCAGTGCATATAATGTTTTTGCAACCGAGACTATGATAGGACAATATCAATTTCCTGCACTAATACCACAAATAAGTTATAACATCAACTCTTACTTAAAATATGAAATTGCAAAACTACCAACTTCAATAGAATTTTCAAAATATTATCAACAAAAAAAATTTTAAGTTTACTTTACCTTTGTATTGTATATTTTTATTTCTTTGGGTCATTAGGAAAATTGCTCTATTAAGAGGATGACGTATTGATATATGAGGAGTGATGAATGTGCTCAACAACAATTCTAAAAAAAAATTCTCCTCCCTTTCTGTGTTCTGAAAATTTTCGGAGTTGTTCCAAAAGTATTTTCGGAATTTTTAAACATATACACTACCAATTTAGGCTTCTGCAAATTTTCGGAGCTATCCGAAAGATTTTCGGAATTCGGGAAGCAAAATAAGATTCTGTATATTTTCAGAGTTGTCCGAAAATATTTTTCGGAACTTCCGAAAATGATAGTGTAGTCATTAAGTTTATGAAAATTTTCGGAGTAGTCCTCTTTCGGAATTTTCGAAAAACGCGTGCAAACTCGGGAAGGGGGAGGCGGCAGTTGGTGGGGCGGCAAGGGGCTAGATGCAAATTCCCCAGCTTGCCGACAAGGGACCTCGGAGCAATTTTGCCACACCGCGGCCTGTGCGCACCGTCAAGACGCACACGGCGCCGTGTGCCACATCGGCTTGCCGCCCTTTCAAAGGGCGGCAGGGTCTATTTTTGTAATTTTTTCTGGCGCTATAATATTTCTGTAAATATTAAAAAAAATCTAAAAATAAAAAAAATTCATTGAACATGCACATGTGCAATACATTCGTGAATTAACCTGTGTGGACTGGGCCTTAACTGGAGACAAAATTAATGTTGTTTTGGGCTTGTGAACAAGGCCTGGCACAGTTTCTACAGGCCCAACTTCGTAATATTCATGTGGCAGTGATTGGGCCACCAAATTTTACCCAACCCTCACTTTGCGTGAGGGAGAGAAATCACTAGGATCATCATGGAGAAATCAAATCAAGTAGCATGAACTGTACAGCCAAACAAAAATAAACAGCAATACATTATGCAGTATGCAAAACTGCATAGCAGGAGAGATCTAAGAAACGACGCGATGATAGGTAAGCAACTCGACTAAAGTGCTGAGAGCCTGAGCCGCCAAGATTGACATGGGAACCTTCTGGCGACATGGTGTTGTGCATGGGCGAGGAGCTTTTGACTGATTGATAATGGTGATTAGCAGTAGGCTACTGGTTTTCTTCTTTCCGGCCACCCGTTCACTTATTTTCTAACTACTTTTTCAAGTGATACGGAGTACTTTTTCAATAGAAAATTGCATGGTTAATCATTCGGATTCGGTCCAAATGACTATGGACTCAGTCGCCCAGCCAACACGAATTCAATCGTGCCCGAAGAAAGAAGCCCGTACCGGTTGGTGACCGCCTACAAATTTGGCCTCATATCTCTCCCTTTTGGCTCATTCTACACGTACGCTGAAATCCAAGCAGCCTTCTCTCTCTCTATCTCTGTTTACTCTCTCGCGCGCGCGCTCTTCCTCTCCCCTTCCGTCTTCGAATTTCAGAGCAGTTGGTGATGGCGCCGCAGGTATGATCCCAGTTAGTTTCAGACATGTTCGAAGTTTTCACTCCGATAGTCCGATCAGCCTCGTGGTTTTGCCTGGTTGTGTTCTAATTGCTGAATTCAATTGGCATGGTAGCAGAAGGTGATCTTGAAGGTTTCTTCAATGAGTGATACGAAAGTGAAGCAGAAAGCAATGGAAACTGTTGCAGATATCTATGGTAAGCTGCTACTAACCTAATGCCTTTCTTTTCAGATTCTGTCGATATGTTCGGCCTGCATGTCTTGAGAGCTCGTTGCTAGTTTGGAAGTAATCAGTAATCACGGATTCTCTGTTTTTATGTTGAACAGATATGCTAAATTTATATCAAGGTTGAGACCATCTTAATTTGACTTGATTTTGTAATCTGAAACAGGTATCGACTCCATAGCCGCCGATCATAAAGATCAGAAGATGACTGTAATAGGTGAAGTTGACACCGTCAAGATCGCCAAGAAGTTGAAGAAGTTCGGGAAGGTCGATATCATCTCGGTTGGGCCCGCCAAAGAAGAGAAGAAGGATGAGAAAGGGGACAAAAAGTGATCAGACTTCGGTATTTTTCAGGCTTTCAGCTTTCAGTTTCAGGATGAGTATACTGTGGCTCTTCTGATGGCATGTACACTTGGCTATAGTGGGTGTATAAATTGAGTGATTTGAGTATATGTACTGTACTAATCTGCAGATGTATTAGTACAATTTGAGACGGAGGGCATTTATTTGTTGTAGCAACAGAAAAAGAAATACAAAAAATATGTTTTTTTTTTGCCATTAAGCAACTCAACTTCATGATCCTTCACTGAATAACGCCTGTTTGCGATACCTGTGCACATCATTCCATTGTTGCTAAAACCCACTCCAGTTAATAGCTTTTCCAGGAGATAAGCATTTCAGATTACAAAATTAATCGACAAAATAGGAATATTGAACAAGTTTGATTGCACAATGCAGTTAAAGGTTTAAAAGTTTAACTGAGGCAGCAAGCCCCAACGCAACGAGCATTCATCAGTACTTCTAAACCTGGCAGTGAAACTGACAGCCAATTGGTCCAAGTGGCACAGTTAAGCTTTGAGATAAATCTAAGAATTATATAAAAGAAAAAAAAATCCTGAAAAAGAAAGTTTTGAGCACCACATCTAGCAAATGCTAGAAGCTTCCCAACTGGCAGAGTAGTACATAGTATCTGCTACCTTGAATTTATAGAAATTTCACATCCTTCGATCGATGATGAATGGAGTGATCAAGGAGAAAAAAAATAAAATCCAGGAAAAAAATACAGATGAAAAAAATTGTGATTTCTAAAATTTTAAAATAAATTAGATAATCTCTATTAAAGTACTCAAAAATTTATGTGTTATAAACTAACTCCAAATAGAACACACAATGCACGCACCAATAGAAAAGAAAAAAAATGCGACTATAATCACATACCTTTATTTCATTAATTACGTTTAAAATGATAATAAATTTATTGAGGAAAAGTCTTGCATTTCATACACTTTGCCTCAGTGCACTTTGTCTCAAAACTGGGTCACGCATTTGAATAATATATAAATTCATTGATTATTTAGTTCATTGGTCTATTGATTTATAAAGAATGATTTATCTTCCTTCGATGAAATATTCAACATTACTCCCTTCATCTCAAAATATAAGAAATTTTAGGTGAATATGACACATCCTAGTACTGCGAATCTGAAAATATCATTTTCATATATTCATTATCGGACAATAGTCATTCTTAGACTATCGAAAAACTAGAATTCAATTAAATAACATACATGAGCTATAAATTTATAGGCACGCTAATTAATTTGCGCGCTGATTTTCTAGTCATGCACTCATGAGAGCCATTCGATCGGCTAGAGTATGTACTACGTAAGTTACTATTCCACCAATTGTTAGGACAGAACGATCGTTATCACATTGACCAAGTTACTAATCCTCTTTAGATGGGTTCATCACGTGCCCGAGGAACAAGACCTGGGCCTTCTTATACTCCACGATGGCAAACATGAACGGGTGCTTCGCCACGAAGCTCATCGGCGGCGGCCTGGGATCGGAGGTTGATATCCGGGGCTATGGCCCGGGCTGCAAGGCGAGTACATCGCCTCCACCGCTGCCCTCCTCGTCGACCTCCACGATGCACTTCTGTCTCATGGCCGACACGTAGAGCCCCTCGGGCAGCGTGTTCACGGCCATCCTAGACAGGTCAGTGACGTTAGACACTACTACATAAAAAGAGATAGGTTTCGGTTGAGAACCGGCTATAGGTGTCGGATTTTTCAACTGACACCTAGCAAGCGACATTTTTGAGGAGAACCCAAAGGTGCCGGTTTAAGAACCGACACCTTTGAGGTATTCGAGCCGATGAATCGAGCAACTCCCCTTCACCCCAGCCAGATTACATACAACATTTAATATATAGAATGAACATGCAAGAACACTAAGAACACAAGAACATCAAAAACACAACAATCCTTTGTCTGCATGAGAACCATGGGAGCCATGAGTTGCTTGTCTCCCTGCCGCCAGGTGAGAGGGCGCCGCCGCTTAGGGTTTCGCCTCCCCCGTTGCCGGCAGCGACACCGTGGAGCGCATCGTCGTCGTTTGCCACCACAGGCTACCTCGACGAGAAGGGGTTGGCGCTGCGGCTCCGCCACTCAGCCCGTCTAGGGTTCTGCCTCCCCTCCCGTCGATGGCGGCACCTCCCCTCCTGAAGGATCTGGCGGAGGAGAGGGCACCACCATCGTCGCCTCCCCTCTTGCCGGATCTGGTGGAGGGGAGGGCACCACCGTCACCGTCGGGCCGCCGCCGCCTCCCTCCCGCCGAATCTAGCGGAGAGGAGGGCTCCGCCGTCGTCATCGGGCCGCCACCGCCGCTGGGTGGGGAGAGTGCAAGAGAGAGAGCCGAGAGAGGATGCGGTGGATGAAGGAGAAGAGGAGAAGAAGAGAAAGAAGGAGAGAGAGAGAGAGAGCGGTGGGTGGGTAGGTGCAGTGGGTGGAAATTAACACCCACCGTTTGGCTCGGCTCGGTTTTACGGGTGTCTTTTTGTTAAAAAAAACCGGCATCTATAGTATTGGTGTCGGTTTTTCTATAGAACCGACACCTATAATCACTTAAAAGTGCAGGTTTTTTATGTTTTTAGCTCACGGAGACGGAAAAACGTTTATAGATGTCGGTTTTAGCACTTCCGGCACCTATAATGCCGATCTTTATGTGTCTTTCTGTAGTAGTGAGGGTCGAACGGCGTGCCCAGCCCAAGCTGTGCCAGCGCGCCCCTGGGCATCGAGCTGGGAGGAGAACTTGAACTTGGGCACCTTGCACGGGGTGACGATCTGCCGGCTCCGGGGCACGCACCGCATGATGAAGTCCAGTTCGTTGACGGCCATGCGCAGGACGTCGCAGAGCCCGTCGCGCTTGATCGGGAGGAAGACGAGCATGCAGAGAAGCACCGCGCCCCGAAGTCGAACTGGCCGTCGCGGCCCACCATCTTGTAGAAGAGCTGGAGGACCTTGAACTCCAGGCCGTTGAACTCGAACTTGGCGGCGTAGTGCATCCCGGGGTCCGACAGGAACGGCACCCGCACGTACGCTCGTGTCGTCGAGGCGGTGGAACGTTGCCTGCTTGGTGTTCCACGACTCGAACGTCCGAGCCCACTTCGCCTTGAAGTGCATGGCGTTCGCAAGGACGCACATCGTGTCGCTCTTCAAGGTGCCAGGGGAGATGACGTTGGTTAAGCGCCCGTTCGTGGCCTGCGAGATGAAATCGTTCACCTCCGCCGCTACAGCGTCAGCCTGATATGAATATCCATGCAAAACTGTTAGTTTTAGCTCCCTGTCAAGTTATTATTTTCCATATACATAATACATTGTTAGCTTTGAGTGTTGATTAAGGCTGTGTTCGGCTGCCTAACTCCCCGCGCGCACAGTGTTTTTTCTCCCGCGCACGCTTTTCAAACTACTACACGGTGAACTTTTTTGCAAAAAGTTTCTATACAAAAGTTGCTTAAAAAAATCAAATTAATCTATTTTTGAAAAAAAATTTAGCTAATACTTAATTAATCACGCGCTAATGACCGACTCCGTTTTCCGTGATCACTGTGCGCGCTGGGAACACGTACAGCCGAACACAGCCTAAGTGTTTGGTACTACTAAAGTACCTGGTCCCGAAAGTCCACAGATCGTGTGAATGCCCCGTGAGCGGCGGCAGACGTGGACTGGAAGTCCGCCATGAGGCGGAGCGAGCGGTCCACGAAGATGCTCGCGGCGAAGGAGAGCTGCGGTCACGCCCGCATCTCGGTGGAGCCCGGCACTCGTCGGGTTGAGCTGGTGGATGTGCTCGGAGCCCAGAAAGGCCAGCATCTGGGCTGCACAGCGCCTCGCCGTCCTCACCCATGGCGAGCAGAGTGAGCCCGGCTCGGAGGCACAAGGGCGAGAAGATGAAGTTGGACTTCTCTGTGATCGCGTCCGAGCCGGCGATCCAGGCGACCTGCAAGCAGTGATCCATGCGACCATGCCACCGGCGGTCGGTCAATACGTCGAGCAGTTGCAGAGCAAATTGAAAACCGGAGCGCTTCGGAGCGGAGGG
This sequence comes from Oryza officinalis, assembly GCA_008326285.1. Lineage (NCBI taxonomy): Eukaryota > Viridiplantae > Streptophyta > Magnoliopsida > Poales > Poaceae > Oryza > Oryza officinalis. The sequence continues at coordinate 29,949,581 of BDMV01000004.1, read as the reverse complement.
CAAACGGTCGACTTTCTGAGAGGCTTTCGAAAGAAAGGGCGAGGGGGAGCCTTCCCTAGTATTTATAGACGGAAGGCATGGATGCACCCCCGCCTTAACCGAATCAGAGTACAAATCAGTTGAGGTAACATAGGCTAAAAAGGCAAAATATTATAGGCCGACCCAAAAAAGATTTTTTTTTTCAAAATATAAGGGCCTGAGCCATATCGTATGGTTGATCGATTTTGCGTAGTGATATGTACCTACAATTTCAATCTAGAGCTATGTACTGTGCGTCATATGTATGTTTGTTATTATGTTAAGGGTTTATTCAGAACATAGAAATTTTACAATTGTTTTTATAGAAAACAACTTAATTCCTCTAAAATTTCCGTGGAATTTCTCTAACTGAATAGGCCCTAAGTAGGAGGACTGGGGCAGTATTTGACATGACCATTTCAGCACTGTAGTGATTAATTTAATCATTCTTTTAGTTTAGCTGCTCTCCCAAATAACTTATAATATGAAACGGAAGGAGTATAATTGGATATTATTTCAACTCAATTAGTGTTTTCTTGATAGGTCATGTGGTTTGCTACCTGCATAATTCAGTTTGTGACTCTTTGCTGGGTCGGTCAAAGGATTAGACCGAACAAATTGTATTAGTTTCATTTAATATCAGGTTGCAAAATTGCATCATTTTTTATATAACAAAAATCAACACTCCAGGGTGGGTTTCACATCCCAAGTTCACACCCCATTTGGTACTAAAATAGATGCAATAATTCATTCATTTACAAACAATTGGTCAATACAACGATTGCATTCCTTCAATTCTATCAGTCTCTCATTCATTCTCAATTCTCACTTATACTATTAACACACTTGATACCACTACTTTGATTGTGCGATGCAGCTCAAGGTTTAAAGTTTAAAAGTTCAACTAGGCGGCAGGCTCCAACGCAACGAGTAGGCACAGGACATTTCGACATACTAACTAGTAACTGAAACCATCCATTAATCGGCATATCTAACAACTAGTTCCTCCGACCAAAATATAACAACAGAGAACCAGATGATTTTTTTATTTTTGTATTAAAGTATTTAGAAAAGTAATTTTAAGTTTCAAAAATTTATAAATCTAGACGTCTCACGTCCTTCCAGAGGATGTTAAGGGGCCTAAATGTAAATTTTTCAGCATAATTTGTTAACTTTATGATTTTGCAAATTAAAAAATATCTTGTAAAATCGGATGAAATCAAACTTTATAAAAAATTGTAGAGCTCGAGGAGATCTGTAACTTTGTACTTAATAACTTTTTCATTTAAGATCGTTTAGATGTCCAAATATTCATTACAAAATCTAAAACCTATTTTAACAAAATTTCATATCTACATTTCAGACGACATTGGATGGAGATAAATCTTAATAAAAGTTGTAGATCTCGATGAGATCTACAACTTTATAATTTATTACTTTTCCATTTAAAATTATTTAGAGTGTCGAATAAGCATTACTAGTTTTTAAGCAATTAAAACCGAAGAAAAATGTTTAAATACAAATAAAAAAATTATATTTAGGTCTCTTAACGCCCTTTGAAAGGTGGATTTTAAAAAATGTCCTCCTAGAGGGCGAGGCATCTAGATTTGTAAATTTTTGAAACGAAAAATTACTTTTGTAAATATTTTAACAAAAAATTGTAAAAATAAAAAAATCAGAACCGGACTATCTATCCACTAGATTCGTATTATTATGTTGTGTTTAGTTCGGCGCTACTTTCTCCGTTTCATATTATAAGTTACTTTGAATTTTTTAAGTCAAACTTATTGAAAGTTTGATCAAATTTATAAAATATATATATAAATATTTATAGCACCAAATTAGTTTCATTACATCTAACATTGAACAATTTGATAGTTTTTTTGTTTGGTGTTGAAAATATTACTATATTTCTTTACAAACTTAATCAAACCTAAAGAAGTTTGACTTAGAAAAAAATTAAAACGACTTATAATGTAAAATGAGAAAAAATTAAAACGTCTTATAATGTAAAAAAAAGTAATATGTTGCTATATTTTGAAACGGATATGGAGTAGTAATTAATTGCATTAAAAGTCATTTCTCATCTGAAGGATCCATGACGTGCCCGAGGAACAAGACCTGGGCCTTCTCATACTCCACGATGGCAAACATGAACGGATGCCATTACTACACAAACAATTTTTCTGGACGAGACCTTCTTTAGCTTGCAAGCAGATCATAACTGGCCGCAACTGTAAAAATCGTCTTATATTTTCGTATATGGTTCCTTAAGAGGCCCGCATGCAAAAATCGATTTTCGCAGAAGGCCCTCTTTACAGGTCCGCATGAAAAAATAAACTTATTTTCGCATGCGCGCCTGTTAAGAGGCCTGTCTGTGAAAAGTCGAACCGGCCTCTCTCCATCTTACAAAATCTACCCATTCCTCTCCAGTCCATCCTCATTCTCTCTCCTTATCCTTTCCTCCATCTCCCTACTCCTCATCCTTCCACCACCGCGAGGAGAAGGGCGGGCTGCCGGCGGCAGGCGGGTCGCCACCGACGAAGGGAGGAGGAGAACAAGGGCGGGAGCGGCCGGGCTTGGCTGGTGGCAGGCGGGGCATCGCCGACGACGGGAGAACGAGGAGAAGGGCGGAAGTGGCCGGACTTGGCGGGTGGCAGGATCTGACGGCCTCGCAATGGCTGGATCCGCCGCCACCGGCCCCGCGATGGCCAGATTCACCGCCGTCGGCCCCGCGATGCCCGGATCTACACCGCCGATGATGGGAGGAGGAGGAGAAGGACGGGAGCGGCTAAGCTCGTTGAGCAGCAAGCGAGCCGCCACCGACAACAGGAGGAGGAGAGAAGGGCGGGAGCGGCCGGGCTCGACAGGTGACGGGTGGACCGCTGCCAACGACGGGAGGAGGAGAAGAAGAGTGGGAGCGGCTAAGCTCGTCGAGCAGCAAGCGAGCCGCCACCGACGATGGGAGGAGGAGGAGAAGGGCGGGAGCAGCCGGGCTCGACGGGTGACGGGTGGACCGCCGCCAACGACGGGAGGAGGAGGAGAAGAGTGGGAGTGGCTGGGCTCGGCGGGTAGTGGGATCCGGTGGCCCCGTGTTAACGACCAAATTTGGTAAGATCAAGTATTGGAATCAGAGATAAAACCGAAGCGGATTTGGAAGAAGCTGGCGGTTGTCGAAACAGAGCAAGGATCGGTTGGTAACTGAATCGGCTACGGTGTGCATCGGCTGGTGACCGAGTCGGCTATCGTATCCATCGGCTGAGACAGAGTGAGACAAGGTTAGCCGGTGTAGCCGATTCCGATGAGAAGATATGTGAATCATGGTCAGGTTCGGTTGATGAGCTTCATAAAGATTCCCACGTGCGGATTGGGTCCAAAACAGGGAATTGTATCTATTAATTAGGATATAATGATAGTTTCTTAATAGATATTGTCGGTTAGAGTTTGTATTAGGGAATTATCCTGAATATGAGTTGTAATAGAGATAAGAATTGTGTCCGACAAGGACATATTGTGTAGTACTGGGTATAAATTGAACCCAGGATCGTGTAATAGAAAAGAATCGAGAAAATACAACAACTTCGGCGCATCGCCACCTTTTACTCTTTTACTGTTTTCGACGAGTTCTTACTTTCGAGTTGGGCTGCATCGGTTTCGATCTCCGCCAAGAGGTAAAACTTGTTATGGCGGCTTGCGCTCTCGGGATTAGTGCTTCCATCTTCATGATACTCTAATCTTGTTTGTGTAAATCGTCGAGTTATCACATATGCTATATAATCTGAGTTGATATCAGTATATAACTCAGATCGGTTGATGTCTATTTCATAGAAAGCAGCCGATAGAGTTATATATTGCTATTGATCTAGATTATATAGTATATCTACCATCTTGAAAAGGTTTTCATCGATTTGATCATCTAGACATTACGTTTCTTTACATATTTAGTGCTGCATCAGTTAGGTTTGACCTACTAAATCATGTTTAGAACCATAGTTTCTAGCTTGTTTATGATTGCTAATAGAGATAGTATCGGAGTTTCAGCCGATCTTACCTGGTTTAATTATCTTGTTATCTTGATATATTAAATCTGCCCTTTATATAGAGATGTTAACTTAATAAAATATATTGAGTTTGTTGACAAATCTAGTTAGGACCATCTTAACTCCTGTTTGACAATTGTTTAATATATTTTGCTCATGATAATATCTCTGTATAAAGTAGTATCGGAATACTAGCCGATACATGTTAGGTTTACCTAATCGGCTATGCTATGAATACATATAATCTATGCCTTATAACATATTTAGACATAGGTGATTTATACTGTCTCGGCGCCCTGTCCGATCTATCCCAATCACTTGGTTTAAATATATTTTAAGGCTTAGATTATATTTTATTGATATCTACAGCCGATTGAGTAGATTTAGTTTTGTCTTGCTTTATCTATTATAGCCGATTTAATGCACTTTGCATCGGCTCAATGCTCAATGATATGTCATCGGCAAGCCAGCCGATCGGCTATTATTGGTGGATTTAACTGCGTTTTCTTTCTTTGTTTTTTATTGGTTGCAGGATCAAACCAATTGGCACGTCCAGAACCCAAAAGAAATCTTTGGACCTGCACTGGAGTTAAGCAGATCTCCCAGACCAGTGTGTGTTTTTTGCATCGACACCCCGCGACGGGTCGGATCCGCGCTGCTGACGACAGGAGGAGAAGGGTGGGAGCGGCCAAGCTCGACGGGTAGCGCGCGGCAGGATCCAATGGCCCCGCGACGGCTGGGATCCGCCGCTGCCGCCCCCATGACATCCGGATCCGCGCCGCCGACGGCTTCTAGGGTTAGGGTTTCCGGATTTTTTGATTTTTATTTTTATTTTTTGATTTTTATTTTTATATGCGGACGACATAAGGAACCGTATGCGAAAATCCGATTTTCACATGCAGGCCACCTGCACGGAAAGATAGAGATTTTTATAGACATCTAATCTGTGCGGGTCACCTAGCCACCTGCGATGGAAAAATGCTTTTTTAGTAGTGTGCTCCGCCACGAAGCTCATTGGCCGTGGCTTGGGAGGCTCTGGTCCGCCATAGGTCGGGCTGCAATACGAGTACATTGCCTCCACCGCCGTCGTGCCCTCCTCGTCGACCTCCACGGCGCACTTATGCCTCATTGTCGACACGTAGAGCCCCTCGGGCGGTTCACGACCATCCTGGACAGGTCGGCGGCGAGAGGATCGAAGGGCGCGCCCTGCCCGAGCTGCGCCAGCGCACCGCCGGTCTCGAGGTCGGAGGAGAACTTGAACTTAGGGTCCATGCACGGGGAGACATCCTGCTCGCTCAGGCTCGGTGACGGCCATGCGCAGGACGTGGCGGAGCCCGTCGCGCTTGATCGGGAGGAACACGAGCATGCAGAAGCAGGGCGCCCCGAAGTGGACCTGGCCGTCGTGTCCCACCATCTTGTAGAAGAGCTGGAGGACCTTGAACCCGAGACCATCGAAGCTGGCGGTGTAATGCATCCCTGGGTCCGACAGGAACGGCACCGTGACCCTCGTGCCGTCCTGGCGGTGGAACCTGCGGCGCTGGGTGTTGTACGACTCGAACTTCTGACCCCACGTCGCCTTGAAGTGCATGGCGTTGGCAAGGACGCACTTTGTGCTGCGCCCGAATGAGCGAGAGGAGATGATGTTGTTTAAGCGCCCGTTCGTGGCCCCTGCGAGATGAAACGGTTCACCTCCGCCGCAGCAGCGTTAGCCTGATCCAGGCAAAATTGTTAGTTCAATTATTTAACTCTCTGTCACGTTATTTTTCTTTGCCATATTAGTTAGCGTTGAGTTTTATGTTTTTTCGGTACTACTAAGTACGTACCTGGTTCTGAAAGTCCACGGATTGTGTAAGCGGTGGCAGCGGTGGACTGGAACTCCGGCCTGAGGCGGAACGAGCGGTCCACGAAGATGCCCGCGGCGAAGGAGAGCTGCGGCCACGCTCGCATCTCGGCGAGGAGCCCGGCACTCGCCGCGTTGAGCTGGTGGATGTGCTCGGAGCCCAGGAAGGCCAGCAGATGGCGCAGCGTCTCGCCGTCGGCGCCCGTACGTGGCGAGCAGCGCGAGCCCCGCGCGGAGGCCCAAGGGCGAGAATATGAAATTGGACTGATCCGCGATCGCCTTCGTGCCTGCGATCCAGACCAATTGCAAGCAGTAATCCATGTTTTGCCGCCGGTGGTCAGTGAACGTGTCAAGCAGAAAACCGGAGCGCTCCGGACGGAGCAAACGATACCCAATCCCCCCCCCCCCCCCCCCCCCCGAATTTATAGACGAAAGGCATATGGATATGCACCGCCTTAACGAATTTTTTTTTATTTTTAGATTTTTTTAAAAAAATATTTACAGAAATATTATAGCGACAAAAATATTAGTAGAAATAGACCCTACCGCTCTCCACTAGGACGGCAAGCTGACGTGGCAGACACGCGTGGGACGGCCGTTTAGTGGAGTTGAAAAATTTGCACGTGGCCCCCTTATCGCCCTGACAGAGAGCGGCAAGGGGCCGTTTGCAAATTTTCCTGCTCCTCGGCCGAGGGCGCGGGGGGCTGTCATTTTGCAAGGGGCGACTAGCAGTGGAGGATAGGACCTTGCCGCTCTCTGCGAGGGCGAGGGTGGCAAGAGCAAAACGCAAAATAGCCACCTTGCAGCCCTTACAGAGGGTGGCAAGGGATCTAGACGTAAAATGCGCACCCGGCGTCGTGTGGGCGCTGTAAAGGCGCACACGGCGCCGTGTGCCACGTCAACTTGCCGCCCTCTGCAAGGGTGACAGAGTCTATTTCTGCAAAAAAAAATTTGTCACTATAATATTTCTGTAAATATTAAAAAAATCTAAAAATACAAAAAAATTCCCGCCTTAACTGAGTAGGAGTCACAGCATAGGCCCATAGTCACAGAAGAGGCCGGCCCATAGGTGGTAATTGTCAGGGCCCGGGCCACATCGTACGGTTGGTCGGTTTTGCGTAGTGATAGGTTACCTGCCGTGGCAATCCAGAGACCTGGCCTGGGCGTGGATCTCGTGGGCGCCTTTCGTTCTCACTTCTCAGCTCCAAGCACGCACGCGCCCGTCCGTCTGCCCGCCATCTCACGGTCATCTGCGTCGGCGTCGGCATCGTGCGGCGCGCGGAGGCCACGCCCCACGAGGCCACGACCACGGCGACGGAAAACGCAGAAAATCACTGCGTCGCCCAGGCGCAGCTACCCCCTGTCATGGGCCACACAGAACCATGTCAAATTCATATCGCCGGATTTGCATCCGGTGCCTCCTCCGCTGAACAACTCGCAAAAAGATGACTAGATCAAATTTATCGATTTGATTTTTCTTTTTTCCCTTTTCGTAAATCTCGAAGAGGAGAGATAATCTGCCAAGGATCAGACAGAAGCTCGTCGCGAGGATTCCGTTTGTTGGGGAGTTCACGGAAAGGAAGACGTTAGACGTGAGTACGCAACTACGCATGCTAACCATCCAGTCAAAACCCATCCACCTCTTCGCCTCTCCAGATTAGTCGATGAACACAGACACCTTCCCGGGTCCCGGCCTTATCAGCACTTAGCTCTGCACCAACCAAACCAACAACAAAACAGAGGGGAAACAGAGCATTTAAACTCTGCTTCCTGCTGCGGTTCTCTCCGTCTCCCATACACAAGAGGCCGTGGTACGCGACCACGCGTACGCCACGCCACACGCTTCTCGCTCTCCCTCCACTCGTAGCAGTTCGAGCTGCCTGTAGGCTGTAGCAGATAGCTCGCGGGCTGCGTGTGCCCGCCCGCTCGCTGACGCCGGCTCGCGCGCGGAAGAGAGAGGAGGAAGGAGAAGAGAACGTAGCTAGGGCGAGATGGCTGCCGGGCTGGGCGTGAAGGCGGCGCCGTTCACGTACGTGGCACACGCGCTGGCCGTGGTGGCGGCGGTCATGGTGCTCGTCTGGTGCATCAGCTTCCGGGGCGGCCTCGCGTTCGAGGCGGACAACAAGAACCTCATCTTCAACGTAAGGCCTCGCTCAATTTCTTTTTCCTTTAGCATCTCTTTCTCCTCCTTTTTTTTCACCTGTTGCTAGTTGCTACCGGGTAGCTAGGCGAGTAATCTTGTGGATTGATTCGCTTGCGTCCGCTTTCTTTGCGCTTTGTGCTTTGTTCGTTGCAAGTCACATCAGCGTGGTTGCTTTTGTGAGCAAAGGCAGTTATTGGACATTTCTGTGTGTATGTTTCACACCTAACCGAGGGATGTAGAGTGGTTAGCGGTAGTATTGGTCTTATTGTCCAAAAAACAGGGGAATTGGAAAAGCTTCAGGCCTTCAGCTTGAAGATTTGACACTTGCGTTTTGGCTGGTCAGTTTCAGCGTTACAGGATGATCTTGATCTGGTGAATTAGTACTACCATACTCGTCAAACATGAACTCTGCTAGCAAGTTGAGTAATTCAAGTGCTCCTTTGAGGCGACTATAAATACTCAAATCAGCTGGTTATTTCACTTTTGATTGTATGCGGGCCATGCGGCTATTGCTATCATGCTCCTTTGAGTCCATGTTACTAGATAGTAGATACTGTAACAAGTTAGACGAATATATGGTCTGCAAACTTTATCAGGGAAATCTGAGTTATTGACTAATTGGTGCATCTGATTTGCCCCCTGAAATTTGTGCAATTCTGAAAGGATAAAGCATAGAAACACATGTTAGAGAAAATACTTTTAACCATCATCATGCATTCATGCCAAACCTTTGATAAATTAAAAAGCCTTCTAAGCATTTGTATTTTAGATTGTCTCCAAATTATGTGTCAGACAAAAAAGTACTGTAATTTGTCTAGAGCATAGGTGTCCCCTTGTCTAGCTGTTGATTTTAGTATGGTCGAAAGTGGTATAACATACTCAATGCAATTACGTCAAGATTCAATTATTTTAACTAGGGTTAAGTTCTGCTGTGGTGCATATATGCAGGTTCACCCTGTTCTTATGCTGATTGGGTACATTATCCTCGGCAGTGAAGGTAAGGGTGACATAATCCTGACAAAAATCTTTCTCTGATTTATCTGAAGAATAAAATCATCAGTTAAAATCTCTCACCTATTCATTCTGACAGCCATAATGATATACAAGATATTCCCAAAACTGAACCACGACACAACCAAGATGATCCACCTGATTCTCCACGCGATCGCCGTTGTTCTTGGCGCCGTCGGAATCTACTGCGCCTTCAAGTTCCACAACGAGAGTGGGATCGCCAACCTCTACAGCCTTCATTCCTGGCTCGGAATCGGAACAATCTCGCTGTACGGCATTCAGGTGACAAAACGGCACCGAAACATACTGGATTTGTAACCATTTTTTTCCCTTTTCCGTTTCAGCAAATGCATCGTTTTTGCTGCACATTGCAGTGGATATTTGGATTCGTGGCGTTCTTCTACCCCGGCGCGGCGCCGCATGTGAGGCGCGGGGCGCTGCCGTGGCACGTGCTGTTCGGCCTGTTCGTCTACGTCCTGACGCTGGCGACGGCGGAGCTCGGGCTCCTGGAGAAGCTGACCTTCCTCCAGAGCTCCGGCCTCGACAAGTACGGCGCGGAGGCGTTCCTGGTGAACTTCACGGGGCTGGTCGTCGCGCTGTTCGGCGCCGCCGTCGTCGTGGCCGCCGTCGCGCCGGCTCACGTCGAGGAACCCGAGGGCTATGCTCCAATTCCGGTCAACTAGCTATGTTTCGCGTTGCTGGAAGTGATCATTAATACCACGAAATCAAAGGTGTAGCAACAGAATTCACATACCGATTTGTGTGTATTCGATGGACGATACTGTTTGATAATTGAACACTGTCCAGGTAATTTACGTTTACTACAGTGAATGCACATAGTTACCGAATCCAATAATGATTCACCTGCATGTCGCCCTCAAATATTGTCGTGCGATTCTGTGTCCGAGAAAAACGTAACTTTTGCAAGACTAGCAGAAGAAGAAGAGAGAAATTTATCCTGGCCTGGATTAGGTTCCGGATTTGGGAAGCTCGGCCAATAGCTCAATAGCGCCCAAAACATCTTAAAATCATCTGGGCTGGACCATAGCTAGTCCCTTGTTGATATGTTGGGCTCAGCCCAAGAATGAACGCGAGAACAACTGAGCCAGGCAGAACCGCAGAAGTAGCTTTTGCCTTTCCCCCCCAAAAAAAAAACTTTTGCTCTTTAATTGTTATTGGTTTATTTACTCTCTCATATAGGCATATAGCTGTTACAATTTCCTTGTCAAACAACAATCAAACTGCTGTACTTGGGTTTGACAGGATCTAGGTGGATACTGAGATAAACACAACTTCGCCATCGCAGCATGGTGAGCATGCAATTCCCAGACCCAGGTACATTGTACAAGAAATCAAATCAAAAGGGATGAAGCGAATAAGCATATCGGCGGAAGAAAGAAAAAAGGCCATTGCTTGTTTAGTGGCGATTATCTCTAAGCACAATTTCACGAAGGTGCGTTTTTATTTAACAACGCTAGCCTGTAAAGCGTCACATAATTAAAATGATAAGGAGGCTTTGTACACGTACAGGTGTACAACTGTTTCAGTTTGTTCCGTCTCTGACACAAAGAAAAACTGGAGATGAAAGCAAATGTTTGTGAGCTCAGAAAATTCAACAAACACAAAATGCCCCTCGGGATCACCCAACATCACTCACACTGATCCATGGACATTGATTCTTTTTTAATTAAGCGATCATGAGCTTCATCATATGCTCTTTAGCTTATCAGCCACATGCAAATTTAAATTTTAAATCTTAATTTTAGTGTTGTTTTTCATGTGTTTCCATTGTAGTTTATTTTTGGGTTAATTCGACCCATCCATTGCAAATATGCCATTACAGATAAATACAATTATAATTTGTCTATTCGTAACTGTGTCACTGAAATTTTATAAAAATGGGACCGTACCATTGCCGTCACGTTTTTCATCCATCTTCTCTCTTTGTCTTCTTGCTTTGCGATGACGGCGGTGAAGTAGGAGTCTGCGAGATTCTCTGCAACCCGTTGTCGACCGTCACGACCTCGACCACGAGTGCAAGCCACCTTGTGGTAGCACCCCACCGCCTCGTCACGCTGCCCCCCTCCCGGCACATCAACCCAGTCTCGCCATGGCAGACCTCAGCCTCACCATGCACTGGAACAGTTCCAGCAAACATTACCTCTCCGCCCCTCGTTGTCCGCGCCCGCCCTCGCCCCATGCTTGATGCATCGCCCCCGCGCGTGCAGCGTCGTGGCCTCCCAGAGCGGCCGCAGCACGTCCTGCCACACGCAGCACGTTCGGCTTGTTGCCGCGACGTCTGACTCCCTGTGTACAAGCGGCAGCGCGGAGAAGTCCGCGCCAGCGCCGACGCCATCCGCTTCGGAGGCGGCAGGCTGTTGTTGCGGCGAAGGTTGAGGCTGAGGCTGAAATGGAGGCTTTGGTTTCTTGGAATGGCGGTGGCGGCAGCGATGGTGGTGGTGGTGGTGGTGGGGCGGCGGCGCCAAGTCCGACGGCATCGGGGAAGGGGTTGGGGGTGACCAGGTACGACTTGCAGTGTCCATGACGAGGAGAGGACAAGATGGATTGGGTGGAATGCTGAGAGGTGGTGGAGAGAGATGGAATAAAAAGAAGAGGAAAAGATGAAGCAAGAAGATAAATCTGACGAATGGGTCCCACGTGCAGATGAGAAAGAAGATCCAAAACGTAACGACAGTGGCATGGTCCTAATTTTGTAAAATTTAAATGACACGGTTACGAATAGACGAATTGTAATGATATTTATTTAAAATGGCATATTTGCAATGGCATGGATCAAATTAACTTTTTATTTTTTATCATGGGCTTTTAAACCGCTAAGAAGAAATATACAAATCTTTTATTTTTTTTTCTAATCAGCGTTACGGTAAAATGATGGGACTAATTCATAATCAGGTCATACCAAAAAGATCATGAAACATTCCATGTAGGGACACGACTTATACTTCTAACAGTAAAGCACATAGCACTTGTCCCATTTTTGTGATAAACCCGAATCTACAATCATGGTGCTGTGATTATTTGTTCGATTTTCTTATTATTTAATTAAAGCAACAGCGAGAAGAAAACGAAGCTTTGGGGCCTGCAAACGAGACATGAAAACACTTGCCACATAGTGACAGAGACAAATACTAGCCATTTGAGTACTGATGCTAGTCCATACTACGGTACTTCTATAGGCTCCCAAAGTAAAGCTGGTTAGATAACCAAACGAAGCAGATCATGGCACAGCTTAGTGCTGTTGCAGATTAGCCTCTAAGTACCTAATCAGTTATTTTAGAATCATGTATCCGTTCAAAAAATATATAATCATATGTTACCATCCAAATTTAATAGCTGCTTGTAGATCCATGTGTTTTTCCTAGCGTGCTCTTACGACTAGGATGTAATCTCCATTTGATGAGGTTAAATCAGCTCCACAGTTGTTGAACAATTGCCACTTTCTGAGAATCATGTCCCTGTCTGTCTCATATTTTACGTTTATTAGTAGTTTTTTAGGTGCACCCAGTAGAGATGAACCAACAAATAAAGCATCCTATAATGCACTTGTGCTTTGTTTTGCACTCATGAGAGAATTCTCATGGCCCATCTTTTCCTCTTCTGCTTTAGACCACTTGAGACACATAATATCCTTCTTTTATTTGTGTGAATCGGTGCGTGTTGTGATTTCTGAGGTTCCACCACTGAGTGATGCAAGCTCAGATACTCGCTGAAGAAAACCGTGCACGATCTGCAATGCAAATTTCCAATAGCTTTACACTTTTCAGGCACCTTTCGTTTACTGAACACCATCATCTACAACAAATGAAACTGTGAAAATTTTACCCACATGGAGAACTTCCGCGATTACGACCGGACATGAAAACCGTGAACAAGATCCTGATACTTTTTGACTGCAACAATCTTATCCTAATCTTGTGAAGGGAAAATAAAGCTGAGAAGAGACTCTGCACCTAATTACGTTAACTGATTAACCTGTCGCAGAAACGTGAGAGTTAACCAATTGTTTTCCAGCCGAATATTAAGCTCTGTTCACACGGCAAAGCGAACCTGAATACTCTGGCCGGCTGACATTAATGTTAACCTGGAAAAACACTGTGCTGTAATAATATCGTATTCGTTGATACATTTGCCTTTTCTAAATAGCCATTTGATGCACTGTTGCATTCCTGTATGTCCAGGTTGCTGGTGGAGATATCGTGGAACCTAAATCATTATACACACATACGAATTTTTCATTAAGAAAACCTGAAGCAACATGCCTGCTTTACAGGTTTATACATATCTCAGTATCCATGACCCGTACATTCCATCATGCAACTATATGGTTATGTTCATATAATGCGTCCCCGTTGGCAGAATCTCCAGCAACGCACAAATTCAGAGAGCTGGAACCAGCAATAGCGCAAATCCTGATGATAGTGCTCATAACGTATTAAGATAGTATCCAGATCATAGCTCCATTTCTAATTAACCCTTGCCTGAAAATAAAGAATGCAGACATCTTAATCAAGGAAAAGGAAGGCACAAATACAGCTTAGCCCCCACATTGGAAAAATACACAAATCATCCAAAGATTGGCCAGTCACAAAAACGATGGCACAATTGATAAACAGGGAGGAAAATCTCCAGAAGGTACCAGAGCAGGTTGGTCCATGTGGTACGAAGCTGAAAACAACCCTACCTTGACTCCAAAACGGCTTTTAAAGGCCAAAAACCAAGTATAGGCGTGAGAGATTGATAGGGATTTGGATGCATGAAGTAGAGCCTAAATCCAAATGTCAGGCTTGTGGCTGAAACTCTTACAACGTATCAGCACGAGTCTTAAGCTGATCGGATTTAAAAAAATCATCATATGTATCTATGCATTTGTGATTTGTGCAGTGAAATTGCAGATGAAACGGATGGAACTGGTGGCTTGCCGACATCCGTCGCTTTCGAGCTCGATATCTCGCAAGGCCGCAATGCATCCAACACGTCGCGGGACCCGCGATGATGTGGGTAGACGATTTTTAAAACCTGCCTTGCACAAGTTGCTTGGCTTGTCTGTTCAAGGGTTCAGTAGTAGTGCGTAAGTAGGATTTAAGCGGAAGAAAAATTATCTGCATATACATCATCCTTTCTGTTCATCTGCCTCACCTCTGTGGTAGGAGTAATTTGACAGACTAATTCACAAGATTTGGTTGTTGTTGTTGTTAGCTGAAACAAGATACTAGCAAGAGAGGTAATGATACGAGGATCCTGTGATGGGTTATGGGTAGAACTGACTGATTCTAGACGTACGTGCCGATGACATAACAAGGGGATACTGATTACTTAAGCAAGATTCACCCGTATGTCACGCGTTGCCCTATTTGGTTCTGGATGTTGCCAATAATTGACAGGCATAGCTGTGGCAGCACTCACCAGCAAAGCATCTTGTGTTCTTGTCTATTTGTCCGTTAAATGATTGTCCCAATACAGCTTGGACAGTTGCACAAGGCTCTAATTTTATAAAGAGAGGAATTAGTTCTGGACCTATTTTAATGGATCATTCAGTCGCTGTCTATATTTGCTCTAGTTCTGTGCTAAATGTTTGGCAAGCCAACTCTAGTCCCACTTGTGATAAAATCTGCCTAGAAAACGAGCAAGTAGCAGGGTGTATAATATGATATGATCAAAATGGAATTGAAACAAACCAAACAGTAGTCTTAAACCGTCAAACTTACTGCTTAACTCTTCCAACTGTTTCATTACTACCTCCATTCTATAATAGTTTGTCTTCTGAACTCAAATTTTATCCTAAAATATTTTTCACTCTAAATACTAGTATTTATCCTTTTAATCACATCTTATTTAAATTTTCCAACTGTTTCATTACTACCTCCATTCTATAATAGTTTGTCTTCTGAACTCAAATTTTATCCTAAAATATTTTTCACTCTAAATACTAGTATTTATCCTTTTAATCACATCTTATTTAAATTTTCCAACTGTTTCATTACTATTTCCATTCTATAATAGTTTGTCTTTTAATTCAAATTTTATCCTAAAGTATTTGTCGCTCTAAATACTAGTACTTATCCTTTTAATTATATCTTATTTAAATTTCTCCTCACTCTATCAACCCCTCTCTCACTTTCAACCATACACCATATTTTTTTAAAAAAATATACACCACTTAATAAGGATATTCTTTAACCTTAAACAACCTGCTATCTTCGTTTCAAAATATAGCAGTCTAGGATCATATTAGACTCATCCAATACTACGAAATTGAATAAGATAGGATATGTTTAATCTGATCCAATGTTATATTTTAGTACAAAGAAAATAAAAAAATATTTTAGAAGTGAGGGAGTAATACTATTGCTACGTTCTTTCTTTTTCTCTCACAGCCTTCTGAAGTAAAGGATCGAAAGAACTTCTGTCACAGAACAGCAAGGTACACTCTGACAAAAGCATGCATCGAGTCTGTATCCTGACCAACGCAAAAACGCTGTACTTTGCCTGCGTCTCAGGATACGAGGATCCCCCCAGTTGAACGCAGCTACCCCGGGGATTTGCAAGCGGACCGTCCGCGGATTGGGCCGATCCGGCAGTTACCGCCCAAAACCCGTGCGTTTTCCCGTGCGAAAAAGCACTTGCGCGGTACACTTGTTGACCGCTGCACCCGGCCAGATGCTCGCCCGCGCGCGCCCTCCGGTCCCGGCCCCGCGGTAGCAGTCGTTGGACTGGACGGATGCGTTGTCAATGTGGACGGCAGCAGGACGAGCGTGCGACCTGGTCGGTGCGTGCGGCCGCTTCATCAATGTTATCACCCCATGCGGCTTAGGATATAACGGAAGGGATGGATTAGCACGGAGAAATCAACGATCTCATTCTCACCGACGTCGCCGTCCGCGGTTGATGCCGGCCGGGGCCACGTGTGCTGACACGATATACGGTCGTAAAACAATTGGAACGTCCGGGGCTCTACGGCCGGCGCGGCGCGTAGCGAGGCTGTGAATGATGGGAACGTTGCGAGTTGTTGCGACGATCTGGTGGCCCTTGACGACGGCGTGGCCGACCACACGGTAGGCGCGCACGCGAGATGGCCACAAGGCTCGCCGCGCTCACGGGATCCGAATCCTCTTTCCCCAGTGCCGCGGAGCGCGGGGGCCACTGCACAGCGCGGATCCGCTGGCCGGGATCCAATGCGGCCGCGCCCGGGGAACGGGGCCCGCATGTCACTAGCCGGCAGCTCTGCACCTCGCCGTGTCGCCGTCACGTATAGATGGGTTCCTTACCGAATCATTTTTTCTAGTCTCGCTTGCAGCATGCACCATCTGATATCAGCCGCACGATCTGGATATGGACGTTGCTTGTCTGTTTACCTGTCGCTTTGTTCCTTTCATTGTGTTCCCAACACACCCACTAAGTGCGCACGAAAAACAAAATAATCCATTAACGCGTGATTAATTAAGTATTAGCTAATTTTTTTAAAAAAAATGGATTAATTTAATTTTTTAAGCAACTTTTATATATAAACTTTTTTAAAAAATATCGTTGAGTAGTTTGAAAAACGTGCGCGCGAAAAAAAAAAGTTGTGTGTTGGAAAGATGAGTCGAAGAACTCAGCATTAAAAGTCTAGGATTTGCACAATTGCACTCCATGGATGGTTTGTAAACATGGGAAGAAACTACCAACAAAATCAAAGGGTTCAAATTCTATCAACTTATAATTTATTTCCTAAACTTTATATGGTACTCATATTTACAACTAATTATTTTTTTAATAATAGATAATATACATGTATGTCTACAACGAGACGTTTTTGGTAGTGACTTTATCAATATTAAAATATATTGGTCTAGTCTATCGAAAATATTTGTAGAGATTGAATGTTCATCCATATGAGCGAGTGTGCGCGCATGTATGTGAGTATATGAGTTTATAATATCTTTATAAAAACAAAAGGATTCATATGAGTATTTGAAATAGAATTGTTTTTGGCATATGATTGTATCGACCAATCTACACATGATACAGTATATATTTTTCCCTCCACTAGCAAAATGATGATGCTTTGCTACAGGTAAAAGGAAAAAAAATCATAATATGTCATAGTAAAAATATTTTTTTATCAAATATCTTAATATCACTTGTTTGCTCATTTGATCATTTGTTATTCACTTGTTTGAACCAAATGTTAAACTATTTTATAAAATTAAAAAATATTAGGAGGCATTTTGTAAAAACAACAAAAGTAATAGTGTACTGTCACCACCACTAGAGATTTTTAAATGAGTATAGACACGATAGTTTCTTGGTATATTGAGAAGAATTTTTAAATGAGTATAGATACGATAGTTTCTTGGTATATTGACAAGATTGTTACCTAGAGCTTTAGGTTCTTTGGTTCTTTCTCTCCTTCGTAAAACTTATACAACTCACGCTCACGTAACCTATCTCATGTGTTTTATTTAGGTTACGATCTCATCATCGTTTACATGTAAGCTTATTGACCATAACAAAAATTTAAATTTTAGAATTTAATTTTGAAGTTGATTGAGATAATTTTTATCATAGTTTATTTCACAGTATATAGGTTTTTAAGCCATTAATAAATAACACATATGTGAAAGCTTCGAATTTTTTCAACAGCTTATCGGTTGTACTAGCTGAAATGATCAGAGCGACCTCTTTTATATATAAAAAGAATGTATAATTTCAATTTGTAGCACAAGAAAACAGAACATCTCTTTTCCGTTGTCAATGGATGGTCTGACTAATTTCAACTTGTCTCCCAAACTACCTCACCTTCTGCAAGGTACACTATTCCGGAGTTTCAGTAGTGGCTACGGCTAATCCTGGCTATAAAACCACTCCAGTACCGTCGAAGCTTGAGCCCCATTCCCCAATTCGGCAGAATACTTGGCCTTTTTGTCAGAAACACGCTGTCACTACTCCACGTTCCCCTCCCGCGGCAGCTGAACAGAGACGAGCCCACCCCCACTACCCACCCACCACCACCTCCAGCTTTGTCCTGACACCAGCTAACAGTTAAACCGGTTGCTGTTATTAGTACGCGCCACCACGCCCACGCACATCATCAGCGCAAAGCCTATCAACAGCTCAGCTAAGCGCCTAAGCCGAACAGGTCAGGAGCCGTCCGCGAGAGGGAACACTCGAGAGCGATCCGTCCGCCCGTCGTCGCCATGGCTGAGGAGGAGGCCAAGAAGGTGGAGGTGGAGGTCACCGAGGCGCTACCCGCCGCTGCCGCGGAACCGGAGCCGGCGGCCAAGGACGTCGCCGAGGAGAAGGCCGTCATCCCCGCCCCCGCGCCGCTGGCCGAGGAGGAGAAGCCTCCCGTCGACGACTCCAAGGCGCTGGCCATCGTCGAGAGTGAGTGCCTTGCTCAGCTGCTTTTGCCTTGCGCTGTTATTTCCGATTGATTTGCCTTGTGTGATGGAAAGGTGGTGAGCATGTGCTGCTAGGATCTAGGAGCAACTTCTTCTCTAGCTCTACTTT
Source organism: Oryza officinalis (assembly GCA_008326285.1). NCBI lineage: Eukaryota > Viridiplantae > Streptophyta > Magnoliopsida > Poales > Poaceae > Oryza > Oryza officinalis. The sequence goes on along the minus strand of BDMV01000004.1, from coordinate 29,931,019 downwards.
TTTTGGTAGTCGGACAGTGGTAGTACGAGGTACTGATGATCCTCTCCGTGCTTTCTCTAGCCTTTTTGGTCAGTTGTTGACATGATTCTTTACTCTTCGTTTTGCGGAAACCTTGAGAGCATAATTCGACAATTTTCGTCGGAGAAACATGCTTCTTCTCTTCGTAGGGAATTCTGTGTGCTGGTTTGCACATACCAATAGCTTTGGAGTTTGCCTGTACCTATCAGAGTTTCTGTGGGCACCTTTATGCCTCTGGAATTCTCTTCAAATCTTATATTTGCAAGTTGCAACCTGCTGAGCTCTGCCTTGCATCCCAATACCCCCCCCCCAAAAAAAATTTTTTTGGATAGGACAGATTTGCTATCTTGGGGATGTAAAAGATAAAATTGGTTCTAAGCATAGCTTCACTGGAATTTACCTTTGCAATCTATTAGCACTGGAAGTTGAAAAGGATAGTATCAACTTTCTTGAATTCTTCACTTCCTCTCCTCCACCTTTTGCCTTTCCCCCTAGCTCTCTCTTTATCCATCCCAGCTTTCCCCTCTTTACAGATGAATTTCGAATTGCCTTTGAAAGTCTCCAAAGGTTTATGGTAGAAGAAAATGAATTTAAACATAATCAAAGGCACATAAAGAACAGCCTTTGAGGAGAGCCTTAGTCCTTTGGGTCCTTTTTGCTGGCTTATCTGAAAGTTCTTTCATATTTCTCCAACCATGTCGGTATATTACCATTTTCTTTAGACCTCTTTTTAAGAAGCTAGCATCTGAGTTGGAACATGAAACTGTTAAAATTCTTAACTCATCCAATTTAGAACTTTTGAACTGAGATTAGTACACTCGATTACTAGTTTGGAAATCGTGTTACAGAGAAATCATGATACTGTCATATTCTACTTTTTGAACGAAATATAGCTATCATATTGAAATGACGTATACCAGTTTAGGACAGCCAGGCAATTGCTTTCAGTTGCTCCGCAAGTCATCAGAGATGTACGATGCTCATGCTGTAAGCGTTTAGTACTTCAGTTCCTTGCATAGTTGCGCAAAACATTTATATGGTGTGTTTAATTTTCCTGTTATCTGAAAACATACTAATGCCAATTCAACATGTCACATTAGTTAGGATAAATTCCTGTTGTGGATAAACACAAAGAAAATAACCAATCCCTCCGTCCCAAATTATAGGACACCATTTTTTTAAGAAAAAATAAACTCCGTAACTTTTAACTAATAATTATATTAACCATATCTATGCTAAATATTATGCATGTGATTCATATTTTAAAGTACTTTTACGTGATGCTAATTTCATATTCGTTGGGAACATAATATAGAATAAATTAATGACAAAGTATTCATTGAAGATTATGTTAAAAAATATAGGCTTTATAGTTTGGGATGGAGGGAGTACTTAACTAGCACTACAAGCTTCTAACCCTTTGTCGCTCATATACTGTTAACGGCTGACCAATACTGATCTGAACATTGAGGAAATATTTATTACAATGTACATTAAAGGCAATTCAAGTTATTAGAAACACACTTGTATTTTTGTGAATTATGTTGCGATCGATTCAAGGATTTTCGGAAGAATGTATGCATTAGATGCTCAAAGTTTAGCGCATTATGTCATCATTTGGCCATTCCTTTACGGAAAAGTTGGAGCAGGCTTCCACTGTTACTCGCTTGCATTTTTGGTTGCAAAAAATAAGCTCCTACACATGTATAGCTTAGATGGCAAGGTGATGCTGTCAATGCTGGAAGTACACTCTTTTGGTGTTGCTCTTAGCAGACAAGCTAACCTGAGTAACAGTTGCACAAAGAAACCGTAAAGAAATATATCACATTTGGTAATCTCTCAGAATGGAAATACTGCAAAATGTATAGACAGTTGTTACTTGCTAGCAGGCAAAAAATAATTAACTGTGGCTGCTGGGATTCGAGTCCAGGTCTCCACGGCCACAACGTGGAATTCTCACCACTAAACTACAGCCACTTTCATTCTATTGCTCACTAAAAGAATTACGCATTTTCTTCTTACAGAGGTTGCAGATGAACCTCCTGCCGAAAAACCTGCACAAGGGGGCTCTAATGACAGAGGTAATTGTTAAATAATTTGAGACATTATATTTTTATCTGGGAATAACTATATCAATAACAACGTAAAAAATTCCATCCAGATATCGCTCTTGCAAGGGTGGAAACTGAGAAGAGGAACTCATTGATCAAAGCTTGGGAGGAAAATGAGAAGACAAAAGCTGAGAACAAGTATGTTACTGACTTTTATACAGCAGTATGCATTCTTTTTCCCCATGTGATCAACATCAAGAACGAACTGACATCAATGTCGCAGGGCTTCGAAGAAGTTATCTGCTATTCTTTCTTGGGAGAACACAAAGAAAGCAAACATAGAAGCTCAACTGAAGAAGATTGAGGTATACAACTGTTTCTGTTATTTTTGTTTTCCTTTTGAAAGATACAGTTTCCAATGAGTACACTACTTAAAGGTTACCAACATTCTTTCTTATCAATGATGAATGGATTACACAGCCTCGACTAATTAACTGGTAACAGTTATAGGGAAAGCTATATTTGAGGTTTACTGTATGGCATCCTTTGAACTACACATCCTTGTATGGCATCCTTTGAACTAAAGCCTATGCAATTGCGCACTTTCAGGAGCAACTGGAAAAGAAGAAGGCTGAATATGCAGAGAAGATGAAGAACAAAGTCGCGATCGTCCACAAGGAAGCTGAGGAGAAGAGAGCAATGGTCGAGGCAAAGCGCGGCGAGGAAGTCCTGAAGGCCGAGGAGATGGCAGCCAAGTACCGTGCCACCGGACATGCTCCCAAGAAACTCATCGGGTGCTTTGGGGCCTAAAGAAATTTTCGATTCACAACGAGCAAACGTGAAGTTCATCAGTGGTTGCTTTGCTTCTTCCATCCTCCCAAGTGCGTAGTGTGTTTGTTGGTGCAAGAAAGGTCGTGCCTGGTGTGTAAAGTCTGGTGTTGCTGTATATACATATTACTCCCAAGACAGATACGTTTGGTGCTGTACATGTTTGATGCTTGACAGGCAACATTCTTATGTGTAGTTAAGAAGCCACATTGTTATTGTTATTGACATTATGCTGTTTGTTCTTTTCCTGGTGTCTGAGATTGTCTTGTTTTCATTGGTCTTCGCTGGATTCACTAGTAACTGGCCGCATCTTTGTGCATGTTAGTAAGTTTGTTTTCATCTGAATTTCATAAGCGCCTGAAGAATCCCCATCTCTGAATACAGGTCCTCAGCCAGGTCAGGTTAATGTTCTGGTTAAATGCACCATTTTTTAATAAAAAGATAAAGTGTGCATTTAAAATTTTAAAAAATAACCCAAGCTTTTATCCTTTTGAAAAGAGAGCGGCTAACAAATTTGCAAGCAACAGGTGTACCATTGCTGTCCTCTAGTCGGTGTACGTAGAAGGCATCCGATCTTTCTATTCTTCGCAGCTGCACAACCAGCTCTCGCGTCCTTGGCTTGCGCCGCGATGTTGAGACTACATTCCTTATCCCCTCATCACCTGGCGTTTTGAGAAGAATTTGGATTGGATTATGGGGGCGGGTTGTTGCGTGGAGAGGATCAGAGGATTATTTCAGCGGCGATTTTATGTTTTTTAAGGTTAGATTCGAGATCTCGAGGGATGAAAACGGCCTAGTAGGTGGGCCTCAAATAGTGGGCCTGTACTATTAAGCGGCTCGATTCAGGAGTGGGCTTCTTGACTCCTCGTCTGTGTTAGCCTGTTATGTTAGGGTCTGTGGGCTATGTTGATTTTTCCTTTCAAGTGGTACTGGTTCTTGGGCCACACACACAAATGGCAAAAAATGGAAACAGTCCTTTCTCTTTTGCGCACACCTTACAGTACTTAGTGAACAGTAACGTTGCCGTGAACTCAAGGAACAGTACTCCCTGGTTGAGTTGAGCTGTTGACCCCTGCCACGGCATTTAAGATGCGGTGGTGTGAGTGAGAATCATTGGACGGAGAGGGTGGTCGGATGGAGCAGAGAGGATGCAGTGATCAGTGATGACCCTTTTCGCGTTCATTTTCCTGACGACGAAAACACAGGGGCAGAGAGACTGGCAAAACGGCGAAGAAGTTTTGGTTTACCCCTTATCGTAAGCGGGCAATAAATGTTGTCCTCATTGCGACGGCCCCGGCTTATCCGGTGCATTCCTGGAGCCCAACGTGCTGCTCCTTTGCTGCGCGAATACGTGCCAGTTTGAGCGTTGGATCAACCTTTGTGCTCGTTCACGAAGATTTCACCACAAGGCAAACTTATCTTTTCTATACAGGCAGATGAAATTTCCATGGCCGTCATGCTGTTCACTCCAAGCGAAGATCCTAAATCATCGGGCATCCGCGCGGCATAGAGCAACTCTAACAGAGTTGTCAAATGGCTCTCTGAAACTAAAAATTTAACTAGTTTGATAAAAAATTACACTCTACCAATCTCGTCAACCGGATGGCTTGTTCGGTTGGCCAAAATGGCTCCCTGACTTTCCAAACTTGACCAGATAGAACCCGCTAGTCAAGCGTGAGCCCCACACGGTCTCTCTCTTCGCATTGTTTCCTTCCTCGCAGCAGATCGAGCGGAGCGTTTGCCATTGCCGTCGTCGCCCGTGACCTGACCTCTAGCGCCTACTCCAGAGTACACCAACACCGTCGCTGCCCGTTTGCGTCACCTGCCCTCCCCCGCCACCATTAGCACCTCGACCACTACCGTATAATGAGCTTTTCCTATATCAGGACAAAGGTTTTTCCTGCGATTGTGCGCCCTTCCTTGCTCTTCCCTTCACTGATTTTCGTCATCTCCCCTGCCAACACGATCAAGTAGTAGCAGTGTAGCCGCCATCCCCGCGTAGCTGAGAGAAGCGTCGGATCCGCCGTCGCCGTTGTCGCCTTCCCTTCCCGTGACACTGTCACCAACGAGCTCCTCTCCCTCCCCTGAGCTACTGCCTCGTAAGTTGGCTGTCATTGACGACTCCTATCCAGCGCAGACCCTTCATGTGACGCTATCGTTCCCTCTAGCGCCGATTCATCGCCGGCTGGTGGATGGCGAGCTTGCCCTCGCTCGCTTTGTTGTTGTCGTCACCACGTTACCATCCTTCTACTGTTGTCGTGTGGGAAGGATCTATGGTGGGGAGGGAAAAGATCCAATGGAAGTGAGGAGGAAGAAGTAAAAAAAAGCTGATATATGGGATCCACTGTTAAATTAAAGTGTAACGGAGATGTTTATGGCTTAACACATACGAGTTACATTGTACTCTTTATATTTCAAAATAAATATATATCTAAATTCATATACCGAGATGTCACATTTGTGATTGGTTTATTTTAAGACGAAAAATGTATTCTCATTACACATCTACTACTACTACTCTGCCCTTACCAAGCACGCTCGTGTAAGTTTTACACGGTGAAAAACGCGTCCAGTCTTGAGCTTTCAGTACGAATACTTGCTCCCTTACCTTGCATCAATCGTAATCGTGCATGGCCGTACGACGAAGACGTGCGAAGACTTGCTATACTAACGTTTTTTTTCCATTGGAGTAGACCATTCGCCATTACTCTCCATGAATGTCAAATCGAAACTTAAAAAAACAATTTTAAAATTCCCAGAAAAAGAGGCAATCTAAAAAAAAGTTTAGATTATGCATTTATAGCCTGGTACAGTGGTCGGAATCCAGAAGGAGACATCCAGAGGCGTGCCACGGACGTACCGGTCCAACGCAACGGCGTCGTCGCGATCAACCTACGTACGGGACGACGAGGCGCAGGGTCGGTCGCTCTGAATCCCCGGATGGTCCAAGCTTGATTTGCACCGGCCGCGTCACACGTATCGTGGTGTGTTTCTCCGGCGCAAACCGACCATCCATGCACCGCGACGTGAATTGGACCGACCTTCGCGCGACTGCGCGTCTCTGCCTGCCTCTGGTGCAACACGACGCAGTAGATTGGTCCCGTATGCTGGCCGGCCAGCAACCTAGGGCCCCTTTGATTTGAATGTAAAACATAAAAATTTCGAAGAATTTTAATCGTATAAAAAAATTCTATGAATGTCGTTGAAACAAAAGATTAAATCCTATCCTATCCTTTGAAAATCATAAGAAATAAACAATCCTATAAGAATTTTGAAAAAAATTTAGCAAAAGCTTTAACCTCTTGAAAAATTTTCTTTGAGTCTATTTCTCTCATGCGATTTTTATATTTTTTTTCTACAGTAATCAAACGGTCATTCCTATGTTTTGCAATTTTCTATGTTTTTTTTATTTTTTTATTTTTTTTATTCCTACGATTTATAGGAACCCTTAAATTAATTTTCACCAACAGATGAAAAACGAAAGAAAAAAAATACAGCCTCTACTCTGTTTGTATAATCCGATCCGTGAATGCTCTTCCTCTACCGTTCTCTTTCGGTGCGTGTGGCAATTAATGAAGCCATATGATGAGGGGATTTCTCCCACTGCACCTCTGCCGCCAATGGATCATGTACAATCTTCCTGCAGGCACAGCGAAAACATGATGACTTGGATGGTACAGTACACTAGCTATGCTGTGTACGCATACTGAAAAAGTGAAAATACACCGAAAGGTGAGACACGTCACAGCTCGCCGATTACTTGTCTAATCAACAAAACACAGAGACGCTGATCTGTTTGCACAAACTAAAAAAAAAGGTTTGACAAGTCTACATCATCACCATCAACACCACTGGTATACTCGCTCTAGAGCAGTCGCAAAAAAACTCCAGCTGCCCTAGCTACGGTCATCCACGCATCACGACGGTACACGTACGTACATACGCCACGGGTGACACAAGACACGCAGGCAAATACTAGCATGTGTGTCTTGTGTACGTATGTACGTACACGTACACGTGCATCAGCGTGGCACGCGCGTATACGTACGTCAGCAACTGAAACTGGTCATGAGCTTTAGTCGAACGCGGTGTAGAGGGATGTCTCGCCGAGCATGTCCACCGCTGGGAACAGCGGGAACCCGCCGTGGCGGCCGTGGAACAGCTCGAAGTCCTCGGCCGCCAGGTCCAGGAATACCTGGTACTCGTCCGCCGCCGCGGCCGCAGTCACGTTGGACGCCGCCGAGGAGTCGTCGCCGGGTGGCGCGAACGACGCCGAGACCGGCGCCACTTCGTCTGATGCGTTCGCTGGCTCTTGGTCCTCGCGCGCCGCCGAGCGCGCGGACTTGCGGAACGAGTCCCCGACCTCGGAGTTCCAGAGGCGCAGGTAGATGTCCGGCGGCGCCTCCGCGCCGTGGTCGGCGGCGCCGGCCGCGACGGTGGACGACGAGGACGAGGAGGCAGCGACGCTGGCGGTCGCGACCGAGGTGGTGCCGGAGAGTAGGGAGAGGCGCGCCTCGGCCTCGAGGCGCGCGGTCTCCCACTGCGCCATGTGGCGCGCCGCGGGGCAGCTGGTTGCGCCGCCGCAGAGGCTTGCCAGTGCGGCCTGCTCGCCGACGGCGGCCGCCTGGCCCTGGCGGAGCTGCTTCTTGACGTTGGTGTTCCAGTAGTTCTTGATCTCGTTGTCCGTCCGCCCAGGCAGCTGCGCGGCGATCATGGACCACCTGAGACCGATCGATCACACGAAGGCAACACGTCATTAGCACCGGCGCGTGACATGCTCTACGCACGTTGATCTACGGTCTACAACCCAGTTTCTACGTGCGTAAGCAAGAGACCGACAATTTTGGAAGCTTTCCCCTGAATGCAGATGATAACGTAAAAGGCATCGTTGACCTACTGATACAGACTCAACAAGGAGTATATCACCAGCAACTGAAGAATTGAATGGAGTAGTAGCACTTTGGTGGCTGCAGGTACATTGGTGTACACATGCGTAATGCGTTGAATGCATGTATATACTCCTAGCTATGTGCAGGATAGAGAAAGAAAAGAGGCAGTTCATTAATGAGTAGTGTGGTATAGTACAGAGCGACTCACTTGTTGCCGACGATGGCGTGGAGCTGGAGGATGGACTTGTGCTCCTCCGGGGTGAAAGGCCCGCGCTTGATGTCCGGCCGCAGGTAGTTCGTCCACCGCAGCCGGCAGCTCTTGCCGCACCGGTTCAGCCCTGCACGCACCCATCGATCGCGCATGCGCGCCTCGCCTCAGCGAAACCGCACAAAAAAACGAAGCACTGGACTGCACGCGCGCGCGAGCGACGCGGCGGCCACAGATCGCGAAAGAGACGGCGAGTGGAAGAGCACGCGCGTACCGGCGAGCTTGGGGAGCAGGCGCCAGTTGCCGGAGCCGTTGGCCTGGACGTAGTCGACGAGGAGCTTGTCCTCGTCGGGCGTCCACGGCCCTTTCTTGAGCACCTTGCTGTCGCAGCAGGGAGTCCTCCCCATGGCCTGCGATCCGCCTGCCTCTCGTCGTCGTTCCCCTCCCAATTACAACACCTGTGGCGTTGGCGACACGAACGAACGAACGATTAGGCGTGACGGGACGGGATTTATATAAGCCGACGAGGAGGGGGAGGAGGAGGATCCAGGGAGGGCCATAAATGCACCGGATTTTCACCTGCTGCAAACAATGAGCGGGGAAGGCAGCGAGCGGCAGTGCAGTACTACGCCGGAGAGGAGGCAATAATAGCAAGTGGTCGACGGGGAAGAGGATGCATTTAATAGGGGGCGAGGAGCTTTCTTGCAAGTACGCCGGACGGGGCCAGGGACTTGAATGCGTAGGGGACTACCGGTTGTCTGTTGTTGCACATGTGCAACTGCCTGCGACTACTAGGATGGTAGAGTGCGTTTTGACTGGGGGATTGGTGCTCGACGACGATGATTATCGCTGATTTCTTTGTGCAGGGAATTTACTTTATGTATTTTCTGAATTTCTGACGAATTCATGTTGTTTCATTCCCTTGCAATCAATTACCGCGTGACTACCACACTGAGGTGCGGTCCAAGCTCAAAACAAATTTGAACCAAAATTTAAAACTTTTTCTACAAATGTCATCTTATGTTTTCACTGTTTACCATGGTAACCACATGATTACTGAACTTATCGTCGGTGTTAAGTAACCTCTCTTTCCCCATTAAGGTATACCTATTACTAGTTCGTAGGTGTTATTTGAAACAAAAAAAGTGTGAATTATCCATTGAACTTTTCCGTGTGGTCTAGTTTCCGTGGAGCTCACCTGTTGCTTCTACCCTCTTCCCCTGTTCCTTTCTTTCCTGGACTCAACCTCACAAGGCAATGAGGACGATGGTGAGGTGGGCCTTTACTGCCACCGACCCTCTTCCTAGGGCTCGACCTTGACAGGTCACACCGACAATGGTGAGGGCATGAGGCCGTTGCTTCGTTTTTCTTGTGCCTCAGCCGTCGCGCGTCTCACCAATTCCACCACCTCTGCACATCTCCTTGCTGAGCTCCAGGGGTACCCCCATTCGTCCTCCTTGTTGCCACCATTGTTGTGTATCTCTCCTGGCCTCCGACTCCACCTGCGGGCTATAGGCGATGGTCTAGGCACAAATCCGATGGAGGCATAGGCGGCTACCTAGTGAAGCTTATGGAGACGGGGGCGCCGTGGGCATCGGTGGAGACTCAAAGAAGCGGCAACCGTGGCACAGGGGAAATGGGATGTCTTTTGCGAACTCGTTGGGCGCAGGTCTCAATGGGACAGGATAGAAGATGGGGGATCTCGATAGAGATGAAACTTGTGGACATGTGGCGCTGGAGACCATGGAGTGAAGCATCGGCTCAAGGTGCTTGCTAGAAGCAACTACCCTACATGTCTTTCCATTGGATCCGTTGCTGTTGCTTTTCATATGCTTCTCTCACATCTGGGTTAATGGGTTCAAGGATCGATCCTTTAGAGACGGAGCTCGAGCTCAAGCTTGGTTGCACCGTGCTCGTGGAGGCAATGATGATGGGCTTGAGAAGACGACTATGGCAAGGTTCCTCTTCCCTCTTTTTCTCTGGGGACATAGGTGGAAGTAGGCATAGAGGCCGTCAAGTAGGCCCCACTATCACGTAGAATTAAAACAATTATCGTCACACTGGATGCTACGTAGAATCAAAACCTGCTTGTATTTGGAATTTGTGATGGGGAAAGAGGATATTTGTCTGATTTGAAGAATTAGGGAAATGGCGAATGTTTAGTTTCGTAGTTTAGGGGGTGATTGAGACTGTCTCAATAATTCAAGGGTAATTCAAACTTTTTACATTTTAAACTATGCATCAAATTAATCTATTGTGATTGACATAGCTGCAATTGTATCCATCTCATGAGTCATGCTAGTTTATACCACTTACCAAATGCATCCACCCTTATCGTGTACCAGTCATGTACTAATTACTACTACTATTTAATTTATTTTCTTGTGACTTATTTATCATTAAAGACTCTTTAAACATGATTTATATTTTTATATTTATATAAAACTTTTAATAAGAAAAATAGTTAGTGTCATGGTGTTATATATTAAAAATCCGGGGGAGTATATATTTATTATTAGTGGTTTAAAAGTTAAGAGTGAAAGATAGAATGTGATAAAAAACCTAACATAAACTCTACAATTAAGTTTCAAAATTTAAATCATCGTTGATAAAGCAACATAAAGATGATGAGAGCCTTGGTAGCCGCATCAACATATCTACCATTCATTGTCATGTAAGGGCTCCTTTCACACAAAGAATTTTTACGGAATTTTAGAGAGGAATTTAATCATTTGAAAATTTTTCCTTTGTAGTCATTTGGATCTCCTAGGAATAGCTATTCAAAAATCATATGAAATTCCTTTGGAATAGCTCAAAATAGCTCAAAAATCGTATGAAATTTTGGAGGAATTTTAATATGAGCTTTAGCCTTTTGGGGAAAATATCATTCGTGTCTATATCACTTTTCTCATTCGTGTGCTCCATTCAAACGATCATTTTCGTAGTTTTTTTTGTGTTTTCTAATTAGTAGAATTTGAGGTGTTAAGGTACTTCAATCATGTATTTTTCATGTTCCTACGTTTTTTTAGAATCCCACGTTTTAAAGAAGCCCTATAAACTGATCTGGTTCTATCGATGCATGTAATCTATGGTGTCCCCTGCACGCCAGTAATATCAAAGCCGTGGCCTAAAATCTAATCTATGGTTTGGTAGTCCAGTTAACCTTGAAAATATACTACCCCGTACTATGCTTAGGAGGCTAGGATTTGATGGATCAACTTCCTAAGTCTGAAACTGAAATACCCAAACCGACACGACCACGACGAACGGACGAAGATACGCCCCAATCCAGGACGCGGTAAAACTCGTTCAGAAACTGGGTAGCCGATCGTACAACCGAGCAGGTCAAACGCAAACATTCGTGCCGGTGCAGCCACGAAAACAAAGAAGAAGCCGCAAATGCGAACAGTGACCAGGCGGCCGACTGGTTTCGTCGCTGCGCCGGTCCTGTTCGGTCTAGCGCACATAGCGCTGGCGACCATGCATGGCACAGCAGCTCCACGCCACCAACGCACAGGATCAGTGATGGGCAGGACTGCAGTTAATAAGCTTGGCCTAGGCCGATGCCGATGCCGGTGATGATGAGATGGAGACGTGAAGCGGAGGTTGTAGCCATAAATGAGTGGTGGCCTGGCTGCTCGTCCTGCCACACGGGCGTCGCTCGGATTTTAGCGCAGGCGGACGTACGGGAAGTAAACTGGCGAGACAGCAGCAGCAGCATGCAGCAGCCGCCCCCGGCCTGTGTGTGGGGGCGAGGCGTAGTAAATGCGGTGGAGCGGCGAGGCGAGCCGGAGCATCTGGCTCGCCGCGGATGCCGCGCTGTCCCCGCCCGCGCGCTCGCAGTGGCGGTGCCACTGTGCCAGTGTGGTGGGGGGCTCGGTGCTCCTCTCGTCGTCGTGGTGAAGGAAGTACGGAGTAAGCAGGAGGGCAGCGGCACCGCCGGCACGGCACGGTGATTGAACGGGACAGCGAATCGTGGGCGCTCTCTGGGGGTTGGGAACCGACGATGAGACCCCTCCCGCGTTTCCCTTTTGTCTTGTCTGCGGCATCGCTCAGTCAGATCGCGATGCAATTTTACGCGTGTGCGTGCGCGCTCACCGTGACAGCTGACAAGACGATACCGATTCATCAGCAGCCGGGCAGCCGCGGTGCAGCCGTGTATGTTGTGGTTTACACGAAGAACGCTGCGGTTGCGGCGTGTATGCGTGTATGGACGAAAGTCACGAAACGGAGTCCGAGAGGGTGGTGTGGCGCCCTAGGGCTACGTGGAGTTCGGGAGGTTTGAGCGTTTTCGCGCGAGAATGCTCCCGCTCCTGCTAACTGCTAAGGCGCGTCTGCGCCAGGGTCAAACGCCACATTCGCCGATAGATGGAACAGAGACCGTGTGCTCATGGCAACTGCAGGGGTGGAAACGAGCCAAGCCTTTGCTCGGGCGCTCGGCTCATGAAACCTCACATAAAGGGAGGCTTCGCTCGATCGGAGGATCGAGCTAAAACAGCAGGTCGGCTTGGCTGTTTGACGGGCTCAAGGCAGCTCGAGCTGGCTCGGGAGCCATCCAACAATTTCATCTTACCTGAAGCCTGTAGGACGGTGGCTGTGGAGAGCCAATGACCAAAGGTGAAGAGAGGATCAGGATCAACTGGTCAGAGAAGGTGTTCGCAGCAGCGGGAGAGGTACAGTAGAGAGGGGTCAATCGGTCAGAGGAGGTGTTCGCAACGGTGGGAGAGGCAAAGCGTACAAACACGTGGAGCTTCGCCAGGTGGAGTTGGGCGCAGTTTGCACGGTTATCTAGGAGGTGACTGGCTGACAATTAGTCGATGACGAGCTTGAGCACGATGGTAATGGTGGACGGTTGGACGAGGACAAGGGGACGAGCGGTGCTAGGCGGTATCTAGTCGGCGAGGGCAAGGGTGAAGGCGTGAGCTCGATGTGCCGTGTTCGAGGCCGCGCCCCCGAGGACGAGCCTGTGAGGGACGACGACCCAGCCAATGTGTCTAGCCATTGATGAGTGCAATGCAAGAATGTGAGGGCAAGCTCAATGTATACGATGTAGCGTGACATTAGGAGTGGACCCATAATTAGTTGATCATTGTTAAAGCAATTCATACAATGCTATAGCTAAAATTTAACCATAAAATTATTGCCTTTAAAATTATCTTTTTTATTTTGATACATTGTGGTTGTCTTGACAGCAGCGGACTGCGCGGCGGCCGAGTGTCACGGCATGCTTGGTCCAACGTCTAAGATCGGGGGTAGGCATCAGTGGATGATAGTAATTAATTGAATAGGTTAGGATTTTCAGTTTTCACTAAGCCAAACACGAGAGCTAAGATGAAAGCTAGCCAGACTAGGAGCAGGCTCAGGCTTGGCTCGGGAATTCGAGCCGAACGGAGCCATTTTTTAAACCGATACCTGATTATTGAGGTAGTATTGTAATCCGATAGTTTAGAAGCATATGGTAATCCGATGCCCACGAGAGCTAGGTGGCCATCTAGACGGGCTTCCATTGCCAAAACTGTGGCTGGGTTCAGGCCAAGGCTTACAGCGTCCTGCATGCAAGGATGCAAGTGAAACGAACAAGCAGATATTTATTTTTCACCTATTCCACTTTCAAATATTGTACTCCCTCCGTCCGATTTTGGCTATGCAATGAGGTAGTACTACCATGTGGAAAACTAAGCGAATTTTATGAGAACTAAAATGCAAGTGGGATGGACAAGCGTGTTTTTGTCCCAGCTTATCCCACTTCCAAATATTGTACTATCATATGAAAAATTAACTAGTCAATGAGTTAGATAAATGAATTAAATCGGTTTTTATATGGATAGCAGGATTATCCACATACATCCCAACCTGCGGCAACACCTACATGGCTGAATGCGGTCCAAGCATAACGATGGTACCCAGCCCAGCGGAGATGTCTTATTTAACTTTCATTTTCAAGCTAGATTAGTCAAATGCATCATCATCGGTTTTTGATGTTCCCGAATTTGGAATTTATTGTTAAGAGTGCCTCAAGTAATGGACCTAGGATGCGTATAAATGGAATAAATAAACTAGGTTTGGATGAAATATGTCTACTACTACTACTTAAAATAGCTAAGAGACCATAAAACGGTCAATGATTGCTCCACAAGTTTCTCTGTGATACAAGATAAATCCTGCAACTTTTTGGCACCCCGTGCTGTTAAGCACATGCAACGACACAAAAGCCAAAAGTGAGAGAAGAGAACCATAACATTTCAGTTAACAGAACAAGAACAGATCCAGATCCACATAAAAGAGAACCATAACATCTCAGTTAACAGAAAAAGAAGAGATCCAGATCCACATAAGTACTCCTAGTACACCAACCCAGTCAAGACATAATACATTACAAAACGATCATTCAATCAAAACGCATGAAAATAGTACAAAATACTGGAATGTGAAACGCTAAAAGTATCCATGAAACATTGAGACCATGATGCTGATTCACACTACCGACACACGGTGACAGCATCGCCCAGGTGGAATAAACCATCCGTGTGCAGCGAGGCCACAACACAGACAGAAGAAGGTACCAGGGTTAAAAAGTCCTGTAAAAGAAGCTAGCTGATACAATGTCGGATGACAACAGGTCATAAGAGTTTAGGGCAAACAACCTGGGGACAGACCTTATCAGCAACATTCAATATTGTCTGATTAAGAGCTTCACGGCTAAGCCACAGCATTTAGATGAGCTTGCTACGAAGTCACTTGCTACTGAGTGCCCCCCACAACTTTTGATTAAGATACACCATGTGAGATCATGAAATGACACCTGGATCATTAAATAGAATTGAATCAAGCACATTACACAAATGAATTGTAGTGACTAGATCTAATGTAGAGAATACAATGATAAATTGAGCATGATGGATATGAACATGCATGCGAGGTCATGGTAAATTGAGTGCCAGCTAATATCACGTTAATCTACCTTCAGGATTAACTGATAAAACAAGGATGTCAAGGATGTCACAAAATACAACTCTAGAAAGCACTCCTGTACAACGCATGAGAACTAATCAGGGGGAAATCTGGGCCCGTACCCTGGCTGGTCAGAGGCTTTTAACAACATTAAAGAGATGTTTTATTGAGTACCAAATAAGTTATATTGTTCTTGTGATGGCATTACCGGTTTTACCCTAAAGATGCAGGATAACGAGCCCTGTACGACAAACCCTGAGATCCTCAATACAAATGTTTGTATGTGAAGACATTTTGCCACTAATGTTACAGGCCCCAAAACCTGTTCTCCATGAACTTTCGACATGGAGCGGTCCTTGATTTGCATGAAGTTCAATGATGATGAACAGAAAACTTTTCTAAAGAGAAAAATAATGAAGCAGCATATAACAGAGGATGGTAGATACACTACATGCAGAATGATTAGTGTAGGTACCTGATGAGCTGATATTTACACAGGTTATCTTATTACTTCCAGAGATTGGCATACAAGATCGTTCTGTCAGATAACTATTGGCAATATATTGCTCGGTCTATCTGAGGTGGTATTGGTTTTATCTCAGTTCCAAGCTCTTGTTCAATGCGATACCTGCACGTGCGCGCGCACCCCAAAAAAAATGTTAATCAGCTAAACAGGATACAGAATGCAGCTATAGCACTGATGATTTGAATTACATACAAGTTAAATCGGTCCTCATAGGTGATCAAATTCACAGCCAAACCAAGGTGGCCAAATCTGCCAGATCTACCAACCTACAAAGGAAGTGTCAGTGAAACTGTAAGCAAAACAAAATGTTACAACACGATTTGCCATAGGCAGTTACAATGGTCAAACAAAGAAGTAAAACAGCAGCAAGGTTAAGCATTCAATCTTAAATGTCCATGTCATAAAAAATGCCATCTTAGGAGAAGATTATTCAGCAGACCACTATAAAAGAAACTATAAAAAAAACTTAGCTCTTTCGATGCATACCCTATGGAGATATGTTTCTGCATTCTTGGGGAAATCAAAATTGATAACAACATTAACAGCTTGGATATCTATTCCCCTTGTAAAAAGATCTGCAAAGGAAAATATGAGAGGTTAGAACCCAAATGATGCCTCCAGTTTTCTGAAAAAAAAATATCAAAAATATCAATAACAACAATAACAGCTTTAATTGGCACTTGGCAGCAAGGCATTAATTGATAAAACTACAGAAATTATCATGCCAATTTCTAGCAGCCAATTAAGATAAGAAAAACACCAAAAGCATAACTTTACAATGAATGGAACATCAGCACAAAATTAGATATCCATGGAACAAATTACAAAAGTGTGGCTAAGCTCTAACATAACCTTGTAATAACCTCTCTCAGGGTTGACCTTTCAATGCCCCTAAGCATAACTTTACAACGAATGGAACATCAGCACAAAATTAGATAGCCATGGAACAAATTACAAAAATGTGGCCAAGCTCTAACATAACCTTGTAACAAACTCTCTGTGTTGACCTTTCAATGCCCCTAATGTCAAAGAGAGATGATATTGGCTAATTAAACTTATATTGGGAATCTATATGTTGGATTTTCTCACACTTTTGGGCATACCTCATACTTGGTATAGTATTTTTATAGTATTTAACAAACGACAGGGACATACGGGTTACATATCTAAAACATGTTCAAAAGCAAACACTAACTGAACACATCAACTTTTTGGCATTAACTATATACAAAAGGAATCAAATAGGGTAAAATGAGTAAAGATTTAGTAACACAATAATGTATTTAGATACATTTCCTGGACCTCCTCTTTCTTCGATTCGGAAGATGAAATTAAGCGAAGTGTCAAAAGCCTAAAACCCTTAATAGTAAAATAAAAAAACAAATGCCAAAACAGAATATTAAAGACTCAGCGTGGAACCGATAGTAAGATAGATATGGAATAATGTTCTTTAGTAGGGAAAAAAGAACAGATAAATATTAGAAGGAAAGCTATATACCTGTACAAACTAAATTCCTGCATGCACCATTGCGAAAATCATGGAAAACCCTGTTCCGATGGTCTTGCAACATTTTAGCATGTATATAGAAGCAAGAATAACCAAGCTCTGTGATCTTCTTCGCCAATAGTTCAACACGATTTACCGAGTTACAGAATATTATTGATTGATTAATTTGCAGCTGTATTGAAATGAAATTGGATGTATTAACTAAAGATTATGATGACGTTAAAATGAAAAATCATGGTTAAAAGCTCAGGTATAGAGTAAGGGCTATTGGGAAAACCTTGGAAAAAAGAGTATTAAGACAGTGGACTTTCTGCCTCTCTTCAACAAAAGCATAAAACTGTGTAATTCCCTTCAATGTAAGTTCATCCATTAGGTTAATGACATAGGGTTTGGGCAGATATTTGTCCTTGAACTCCTTGACAGTCACAGGGAATGTTGCAGAGAACATCAAAATTTGCCGATTCGACGGAAGATACCGAATCAATTGCTCAATAGAAGGTTGGAACTCAGGAGAAAGAAGCTTGTCTGCCTGCAAGAAAAGGCAATATTACTCATAAGCACTCATGCCTTTTTTGTCTACAAATCTACCATCGCACTACAAATTCAAACATATCTTTTAAAGTTCTCCTTGTCTAGCATACCAATTATTAGTGTTGTCGTCCAAACATCATAGTTGCTCGTGTCAAATCTTATACAAACACATAACCGAAGTACAAAAAAGCTAAACTATTGTTTTATGTTCAAATGCCACTTAGAAAAGATATTTGAGCATCTTACTTAAGAACAGGAGCAATAACACATAAAAGCAAGGCAGACAATGCTATACCTCATCCATAACAAGCATTGAACAGTTCTTCAGGATGCAGACACCTTTCTTTGTAAGGTCTAATATACGACCGGGAGTTCCAACAAGCAAATGAACAGGTTGATAAAGACGGACAATATCATCCTTTAGGCTGGTTCCTCCAGTAGTGACCATCACTTGAATCTTCAAATGTTTCCCAAGCTCCTTGCAAACTTGTGATGTTTGTAGAGCCAATTCCCTTGTGGGAACCAATATAACAACTGAATATAAGAAGAGATTCAATAAAGGATCAGAGATGATGAAATCATAAAAGTGTCTTCCTTTGATCACCACAAAATTTAGGAACTCAATGTAGGACAAAACAGGTGCTAGTCTAGAAAAAACCTTGAATGGCATTTTTGTCTTGATCAATCTTTTCCAGCGCAGGTATACAAAATGCGGCAGTCTTGCCAGTTCCATTTTTTGCTCTTGCAAGAATGTCACTGCCAGTTAATGCAATAGGAATACTTTCTTCTTGTATAGGAGAAGGTCTTTCAAATCCTTTCTCATATATCCCCATAAGGAGTTCTCGCTTCAGAAAATAGTCTTCAAATTCATTTCCCTTGGTTGCAGTAACATCCTACACGTTTTTTCAATGACACTAGCTTAGCAGAAGATTGAGAACATGTGCAACAAACAAACGCAACAGGGACACCATAAACTAAGTATAACACTTAACTCATTTCTCATTAAGAGGGATAGTCAATGAATAACTAGTATAACATTCTGAATATCTTAATGTTGGCACAATCAACACATAGCCTACCTATGGTGTAATGTGTACCTACAGTCATATAATCTGTTCAATGCAATACCAGCATAGCATTTTTCTCAGGGAACAGCATGGAATATTTAATCTATACTCCTTCAAAAGAAGGTAGTGGTGGTGGCAGTGAATCTGCCTCCCCACCTACTCTCATTATAAATATTGCAAATTAGCCCCCATGAACTTCTTAATATTAGTCTAATATAAATGGATAGCCACATATACAATCAAATTAAGGTGAATATTCCCTATAGTAGAAAGACAGGTAACACATTGTATGGAAAATATATTATATTTATATCATAATATATTTTCTTTTACCCGTATCAAAGCATGGGCATTCAGATAGTCCTGTGAAATACTGAAATTTGGCTATTTGTAATTAAGATGAGGTACAAGTGATGAGCATGAAAGATATATTATCAGAACTAGGCCTGAAAGCTTCTAAAATTAAAATGACGATTCTATTTAACGCATCAAAAGCTCATGCAGGAAATTAGGAAAAACAAAACACCCACACTGATAGAATGCGAGGGGTGGCAATTATGTCAACTTGTAGCTCATAACACCCACACTGATATTTGCTAGCTCATAACAATCATTAGCGCCCAGCACTAATATGACAAAAAGGAAAATATTGTTCTACAGTACCTCTGTCCTGTAGCGTGTATCTTGAGGTGGGAGCTTCAGTTGAGCCTTCCAGTCTTGTGAACTGCACAAGGTTAAACTTTTTTTTTACTTTATTCATGAAGTTAATCATATGCGGATGAAGAAGAATTAAAGTATCCATAGTATTTTTCTAGTTTAACACCAGCAGCTACATATATCTATATCTATATCTATATCTATATCTATACTATCTTAAAAGATGCTAGTGGTGGTGGTGGTTCTGCCACCCCCATCTATCTGACAAGTGGGGGCTACTATGTATCTTCTGGGTTCATCGTTGTTGACCAACAATGTACTAGAGTGAGAAGCTCTATTTGCTTCATGTACAGTGTACAACACACTGTTTATCCTATCATCGTTAGTCAGAGCTTGAGAGTGATGATTTAGTTTTAATCAGCTCATCTAATATAATTAGAGCCTGCTGCAACGCACGGGTATTTTGCTAGTCATCCATAATGTACACAGTGCATGGTACGGACTCAGTTGCTTAGCAGTCATCAGGAAACTGTCTGCTTGACTGCTTGACAGCATTAGTTCACTCCAACCAATTTCTAGATTACTTTGCAAAAGTCTACGATGTTTTGACTATTAGAATCAATACAGCATGCTCAGACGGCGGAGGCGTGATCCAAGCATGCTGACCAGAAAAGTAGACCTTACACTCTGTAATTCCCCTATATAGCACCACTTGTGTCCGTCTAAAACCACATCCGCTCGCAGGTCGCTGCGCATCGTGAAAGGAGCACAAACTTTTTCTCCAAATTTTTGCAACTTCACCTAGATAACTGCCTATTGATCGACCCCCAAGTGTAGGCTTCATCCCTCAACAGCAAACCGAAATCCAACAACAAAGTCCACGAATCGCGTGAATACCGAACCTTAATCTAACAATACCAACAGGCAAGCCTTTCAAGCGTCTCCCTCACCTCGAATCTATGCCGTCCGCGACAGGCGTCGCCTTCTGCCCGCTGGCGCCCGCGGCCTCGGCGGCGATCTGGTTCCGCCGAAGCCACTGCTGATGCTGGCTGTTGTGCTGCGTTTGCTGCGGCTGCGGCTGCCGCTGCACGTACTGGTGGTGGTGCGGATGCGGCGGCTGCTGGTGCTGCGGTGGCGGCGGGCCACGGCCGTAGTAGTTAGGGTTCCCGCCCCGGCCGTTACCGATGCCGGGAGGGTACCTCGCCCGCGGATCCATCGCTACGAGGGCGCGCGGCGCGGCGGAGCTCAGATCCGGCGGGAGGCTTGGCTGGGAGGAAGGGATCGAGGCGCTGGTTCGCTCTAGTTGGGGGATTTTAGGGGAACATTTCCCCCTCTTCCTGACGAGTTCGTGGGTGGGGGAGGAGGAGGCTGGGGGAGCGTCGCGGGAGCGAGAAGCTGGGCTAGGGCAACGCCGGAGTTGGACGGCACGGGTGGAACGAAAAATTACGAGAGTGCCCTTGCTTCCTTTTGTTTAGGTCTCCTTAGGTCGGGTTTTTGCTCGTGTCTTGGCCCAAAATCGAGAAAGCCGAAATATTATAGGTGGCCTAATGGGCCGGGCACGGTCTCACCGTAGACGGCTCAGTGCCGCAACTCTGGCCCAGCATGCCGGCACAGCATGGCCTACCGTCCGGCACGGCTAGACCGCACGACCTCACCGAGTGAGTAGTAGGCCGAAAAGAAAAAAAAAGTAATAAGTTCATTTTAAGTCCCTTAATTTGTCGATGAGTTTGAAACTCGTCCCTGAACCGCAATAGAAGATATGATGCGTCCTCAACTTTCAAAACTAGTGCAAATAATATCCCAAGTTGATTTGGACGGTGGTTTCGCCTAACGGGATTGACGTGGCACTTAAAGTCAGAAAAAACATGGGACCCACATATCAGTAAATGTCCGGTTAAAAATGTGGGTCCCCCCATTTTTTCCTAACTTTAGGTGTCATGCCAATGCCACTTAGGCATCACGTTAGCCAAAACTGTCATTTAAACCATCTTGAGACCTTATTTGTATTAGTTTTGGAGATGAGGGACGCGTCATATCTGGTATTACGGTTAAGATACGATTTTCATACTCATCGATAAAATTGAGGGACCTAAAGTGAACTTATTCCGAAAAAAAGACAACACAAACACCAGCAAGAGGCAGAGGAATTGGGCATAGGCCATTGGCATCGCAGTGGAGCTGTGGAGCGCAACAAGCTTGGTAGCTAGCGCGGAGGGCGCGACAGCGTGGTCATCCATGTGGAGGAAGAGGCGCGGCGCGGCACCGCACTTACTCTCTTCGAAAATTTTAGTCCTTGAGAAAATACCTATAGATAAATTTTATACTAAAAAATATTTTCTTTGAAAAAAAATACCTGTAGGTATCTCGAGTTACGTAACAACTAGAGGTATCAAATTTCACTCTCAAAAAATATAATATCTCTCGGTACCTTCTCAAATATAGTAAAATTACTCTACTTTCTTTGTCTACCCTTAAAATTACGTCTATCTTCTTTGACAACTGAAGGCGAAGGGAGCAAATCCATAGGATTTTCTCAATCATACTATCTAAATGTTGTGCTTTGCTACATATAAAAGAAAATTTATATCATAATATTGTTTCCCTTGGAATATGTTGTTCACGTTTTTACTATAGAGAAAATTTACCTTAATTTAATTTTATATGTGCCTATCTATTTCTATTTAATTGTTATGTAATATTAATAAACTCAAGGAGTAATATTTAAATACGATGGAAGTAGGTGGGGCTGCCATAGATTCTCCTATTCAAAAGGAGCTAATAGGAAAAAGAATCCTAACAATTGGAACATTTTTTTCTTCAATCCATAGAAGCTCTTGAACTACATTTATCTACATATGAAGTTGGCTAGACGGTAATTCTTGTACTATTTCTCTACTGCTACTTGAAGTACAGCCGTCCTCTTTCTTTCCCTCCCGGCCTCCCCTATGACACCCCCAAATGTAAAAAACACTCCCTCATGTCCCAACCCATGTATAAAAAAAAAGGGTAAAAGAAAACCAGTACACAAAAAAACTACCAATTGATAAAGAATAGGGTAGAGAAAACCACGTTCACCAAATCCAAAATAGGAAAGAGAAAATCGAATCACATTCCTTATATTCCGTTGTAAGTTCTAAGGCAAGGGTATATGACTATATGAGCTAAGAATGAACTTATGGTGTAAAAACACAGTATCACTTTCTCTTTCTCTCCGACAAGTCGATGTAGAGAGAGGAAGGAGGATTCGGTAGATATAGTATTTTGTTTAGGTTTTCCTCTAAATATTTTTTTCTTCTATTATCATTGTCAAAGGCGGTGGTGATGGCGGATCTTCTAATAATCCCCAGGGCATCTTGCCTCGTTGGTTTCTTCTATGGGGGTGTGATTGGCTATGGGTTTCGTGTCCATGACACTGTTGCTTGTGCAGAGATGATGATGGCGTTCTTTGGAATAACGATCCACCGACTCTCTCAATGCTTCATCGGTAGTCCATCTGAAACTGGTGAAGGACTTTGTGAAGGTTGTGGTTGCGTCAAGGGATGGCGGTGCAGGAGTAGATCTGTTTTGGGATTGGAGCGCGGCCTTGCCGATATTTTTTTCAACGGTTCTATGGATCCGTTCTTTGGGACAAATGATTATTGCGGTCTTCAAAAAAACACTTTGCAATTAAGGTTCGTTCAGATTTTGCTTGGTTCTCTATGTCTTCTCTTCCACTGGTGACATGATCGACGAGGATGTTGAATAACACAAAGGGTGTGTTTGGTTGCTCGTATCTATCTAGCGTGGCTCATCTCTCTCATCCAGGATGAGTTGGTCTTGGCTAAAAGGATAAACGTATAACTATTTGGTTGTTTGCATCGGTCTAACCTGGCTAGTATGAGATATTGTTTGGTTGTCTGCATGAGAAATACGGTTTAGGAGAGAATTTGATTGGTTGGTTGTATGAACCATGGTATGAGGATTTTTTTAGGGTGAGATTACTGCTTAGAAGACATGAACTTTCTTTCTATATCAATCTTTCTATTGGTAAAACAATTCATCGATTCAACTAATGACACATACAGTAAATCTTTCTATATTAGTGACTAATTACCGGCTGAAGAAAGGTAGAAAAAAGGAAAGAAAAAACGCAGCGAATCAATCATGATACCAGCACTGTTTAATCAGCCTTTAATACACCTAGACAAATCAGGGAAGTAGAGGAAAAAAAAGAAAACAAGAAGGAGAGAAAAAAAAAAACAAGAGAGAAAAATCCCGTAGATCTCGCCAACTCCCTCTCCTTTTCTTCGCTTCGGTCTCTCCGCCGTTCGGGTACAGCAGCGAGCGGCCTGCACACGTGGGTGCAGCAGCTTGCACGCGCGGGTGCAATGCGGAGCACGCGCTCGGCCTGGTTGAGTAGTGAAGCCCGAATCAGACGTTTCTTCGGAGCCTGGCTGGCGACCGCTTTTTGCACGCGTTGGGCCTGGCTAGGAGGTCCATGCAAGCAACCAAACAAAGTAAATTTGCATTCACAGGTGCGGGCCAAGCCTGATGCAGGCAACCAAACAGACCCAAAGTGTCCATGGTTGCAATGGATGCGGTGGAGAAAAAGGCTTTGTCAAATTTGATTGTAAGGTGGTGTTTGAATGTCTTGAAGATGAAGATTAAGTGTTTTACGTAAAACGAGATGACATTAATGTGTGATTAATTGAGTTTTAATTATTACAAACTTAAAAAATAGATTTATTTGATATTTCAGAACAACTTTCATATAGAAAATTTTCGCACGAAACGCACCGTTTAGCAGTTTGAAAAACGTGCCACGATAATCTGGAATTTTATCTTCTCCTTGTGGGAGAATTGAACGGGCCTAAATCTGATATAAGATGCCTAGATCGTCTTTGTTAAAGAAAAAACACATACTAACTCAATGACACTTTCTCCTGGACATGTCTTTAAACGCGGGATATGAAAGGAAGGGCTCTCATATCAAATTTTATTAAGAGAGGTGATGAGGCTTTGAACCTAGATCGGTTAGCCCACCACCTTATGATGCTAGATGGAAGATCCACAGGCGTTTCTCTCCTTGGACATGTCTTTCTCTTCGATAATATGGGGCTATGATCTATTCAAGTGATCTCTGAACCTACCACAGGGTCAGAGTGGATCGAATTTTCAGAGAAGCATAACAGAACGAAAATGCAAATCAATCACTCCACAATCGTAGTCTCGTAGAACTGCAGTGGTGATTGAGTAGATCTTTTTGTGGACTATGTTTCATTGGCTCGGTCGTAACTGAGGGCGACTGCATGCATGGACAAATTAGCTAGCATGCGGTGTTCTTCAGACGACTAGACAAGAACAGAATATTGAAAGTCTGAAACCGTGCAATTGTGATGCTCTGTTTCTGTTATTCTTTCTGCACCGTTTTCCGGAAAACCAGAGCGGTATACACGAAGTGACGAACCTTAAGAAGAGAAAGCTAAGACTGTACTTCGACGCAGAACTCATGGCTTCGAAGTCCAAACTCAACACTACAAGCCAGTAAGTTTAACTACTGTACATGCACGGCACGATTTACACCTCTGAAAAAGAGAAAAAAAAACTGACGAATTTACACTTTGGCGACGAACTGTACGAAAGAAAGATTTCTGCACCGCTGGCCCGCTGCGGTGAGGGTACGCTCCCGCCTTAGTTGATGCCGAGGAACTCGCTCATGGAGAGCAGGTCGCAGAGCCCTCCTCCTCCCTGCATGTGATCGGCCGCGTCGTCGAAGTCCCAGCAGAAGCCGCCGTCGCCCAGCCCGTGCAGGGAGTCCACGGCGGCACCGCACGGCCCGTCGACCTGCACCGACGACGAGCCCTGATAGCTCAGGCCCTGCGTGGGGCTGCCGCCCACAGCGTCCAGGCCCGGCGCCGTCCCGGCGAGGTTAGTCCCATAGTCCATGTCGAACCAGTCGGCGAACATGACCTTGGGGATCACGGGCGCGTGCGGCCGGACGGCGGCGAGCCCCGCCGCGGGCTCGGTGAGGCAGCTCGAGTCGTCGGCAGACGACGACTCGACCGGCCCGGACGAGTCGGAGCTCGCCGGCCGGTCAGTGGCAGCGCGTTCTTGGCCGGCCTCGCTGTGGACCGGGCTGCCGGTGACGTCGGCCGGCTCGGCGGATTTTCTGGCCGCAGCTTGCGCGCCTTCGACTCGCTTCTTGAGGTACGAGTTCCAGTAGTTCTTCACCTCGTTGTCCGTCCGGCCAGGCAGATGCCGCGCTATCTGTGACCACCTGCAACCACAAATTTCCATCACCATGTTAGATAAAAGTCCTAGTTTCAAAAAAAGAAAGTTAGATAAAAGTCTATATCCATAGCTATAATTCTCGATGACATTTTTCATCAACGAGAGATAATCGCCCTCTTAATCTTTTTGGGCGAATTACTATTGCACAGTCAGTCTAATAAAGGATCTTTTATTGTCATAGTAGTACCACACGTCCTCTTTTCTAGGTTTCGTCAAAGCAGCAGTTTTCATAATTCTCAGTGAACTGTGATTAGTCTGACTGTAGTACAGTAGTAGTCGTACGTTCATGTTCATAAATGAGATTGTACAGACTGTTGGTGTCTAAGGACGGTGTTAAGATTTCTGACGATGGAACCGGTACTAAAGAAGAGGGCAAAAATAGCTGGCAACTTGCACTTGCACCAGTAAGCAACCACATCACCTCCAGAAAATGCCCTAGTATTTTTCTCAAGAGGGGGAGAGAGGAATCAGACACTGATTTTTTTTCAATTCTTTTATGCTAAGAAAAGGTTAACCGTGACTAAGCACGCCTTTCAGTAAATAAATTAATGAGAGGAAGATGGTTGTTCACAATCATCAAATGTGCACCGGAAAAAAGAAGCAATTGATTGCCTCGATATGGAGCGTAGATGTCAGCATCAACTACACCATTCAAAAGCGGTCTAGATGGCCAACATCAGCATTTCCTTTTGTTCTTACTTAACCAGGCCCTTTTCCACTCTGAAACTGAATTTGCCGAGCTGACACTAGCAAAGTGCAGTAGTAGTAAAAGAAAAAAAAGAGCAAAAAGGCAGAAGGTAGGATGTCCAAAATTACTCTCTGTTGGAGTAATTACTTTGCTAAATTAATTAGAGTTACTTGCCAGCAATCTCCTGGCTCTAAAGGTGAGGGGGAAAGTGTGACACTTACTTGTTGCCCATTGTGGCGTGCAGGTTCATGACGGTTTCTTCTTCCTCTCGGGAAAACATGCCGTGCTTCAGCCCCGGCCTCAGGTAATTGATCCATCTCAGCCTGCAGCTCTTGCCGTTACGCTGCAGCCCTGAATGAAAAAGGCAAATTCAGATGACAATTCAGCTACAAGAAAAGGTACATTCGACAAAAAAAAAACACCAACAAGTTCAAACAGGCTTCATCAATCGTTCAAAAGCTAAGCAACACTTTGCAAACAGGAAACAAAAAATCCCTTCTTTATTCCCTTCCCTTGAACCAAGGTACATTTCAAAGAAAACGAGAGCAGGAACAAGCAAACAGGGGAAATTTGAAGCTGGTGACCGGTGCAATGCAATCGGGCATGCAGCAGTTTGCAAATTCGCAGTGAATTCCCCCGCAAAATCGTCGCAGGCAGAGCTCGCGGGGTCGTGGTCTTACCGGCCTTGACGGGGACGGTGCTCCAGCAGCCGTGGCCGTAGCGGAGGATGAAGTCGCGGAGCTTCTGGTCCTCCTCCGGCGACCACAGGCCCTTCCGGTATTGCACCTTGGGCTTCTGGCACGCCTTGCACCCCATCAATGGCGGACTCTAGAGAGAATGCCAAACCGCGAGCAGCACGAGGGGAAAAGAAAGCAGAAGACTTTGGCTTGGTAAGGAGGAGGAGGAGGAGGAGGCTTGCTTGGACGGCCGTGATTGCTTTGCTGTCTGCACTGTTGTGTCGGTCTGCGTTGGCGTGAGAGATGGGCGCAGGGCTTTATAGGCCTCGCCCAATCATCACCGTTGGTCCTGTGCCTGACGAGAAATAAGCAAAAAGTGGTTAGGTCGCCGATTGTTTTTCCTTCTTTTAGTTCTTAGGAAAATTAAATGAATTTTTTTCTATCCGACCAAAACCATACATGGCACTAGTACCAGTACATCGGAGTACATCCCTTCGCTTTCTGTAATTCTCAGAGGTAGTAGTCTGAAAGCAAATGCCATTTTTAGCGAAATCAATAAAATTACAAGGTTGGCACTTGCAAAGAGACAAGGTAAACCCCGTGATAATGTCTGTTTATGCCGCGGAAACCAGACGGGAAATCAAAAGGCTTTTTAATTTGTTTGCCACAGTGTGCCTGCCACCACAAGTGTCCACACCACCGCCGGTCCGCATGCGTGCTCACGTAGTCACTCACTCGGCTGCTGTTGCTACACATTGGCGCCTTGGCGTGCTGCCACCGCTGTTCACGGCACACGCTCGTGTCACCAGTCGCCGCTGCATATTGACACATGTTGCCCTTTGCTGTTCGGTGCCATCGTTTTGTGCACATTCACGCCCAAAAGATGGAATGGTGTGCTTACGTTCTGGGCATCCCTGAAGTCGATGGATGAGGTGCTTACTGTACTGCTGCTCCATCCATAGTTTCATTCTCAAATAGAAGAACTTTTAGTTTTTCTTTTTCTAAAAAAAATGTGATTTTAGAAGTGAAACGATAAACTTTAAAAGGACTTAGATCATCAATGTATGTGATGTAATAGGGCCTGATCGGAAATGCTGACTACAATTACGCCGCAGCAGCGCCGAATCACAGTTGGCTGGCTGGAGCACAAGTGCTGATCATGGCCACTAAAGATATGTTTGGTTCGTGGTCAAGGTTGGATAATATATATTCATTCATATTTGTAGGGATACGATGATCCTATTTTTTTTGTTGAGTGAATATGGTTATCCAGTTTCTTGTTTGTTTGGTTGGATGGATGAGAAAAGACGAAAAGAAACCAATAATATGTTAATTAATAATAAAATATATTTATTATCATTAATATAGCCATAATATATACTAATTAACAATAAAATGGACTAATCATATGTAATTAACACTATTTTTGACAAGTTAATTATTAATTAACAACAAAATATATCAATTATTACTAATCAATTACTAATGATTAAAATTAGCAAAGGTGGATATTCTCATCCGGCCAATTTAGCCGGATACACTCGTCTAACATCTTCGTGGAATATTCTCTCTCTGGGCCATCATATCCACCCTTGCCCACCAACCAAACACACTTAAAAAACTAAATCATCATCTCTCATCCAGGAATATTCCTTCAACCAAACACACCCTAAAATTTAATATGCGAAGACAATAGTAGATTTATCATTAAAAACATTTTCATGTAGTAATATTTTATATTTTTTATCATTATATTGTAATAAAATATAATGATCAAACTTATATATTGAGGACTGTGTCAATATCCTAAACATCAAATAAAGTATATCCGTATATGTTAAATGCAATGTTTAAAAGAAAAGTAAATTTGAGAAAACTTTTAGACTATCAATTAATATGCTGCAACTTTGCTAAGCATTTCAATGAACTACAATAATAGCATAAGATTTTATTGAAAGCTGCAATTTTATATCTCTGATAAATTTGGAGCCACTTGTTATACACATAACACATATGAGATACTCATATTGTTGCAAATCGGGATCACATGTTATACACACTATGAGATAAAATTGCAGTTTTCAGTTTTCTAATAAAATCGTTTGTTGTTGTTGCAATTTTATGAAATGCCTAGTTAAAGTGGTAGTAAAGCGATAAATTTGATCAAATAATGGCAGTTTTATGAATTTACTCTAAAAATAAATAGGGGTAGTATGACTTTCCCTCCACTTGTGTCGGCCTTAGTGTGTAGAGTTGAAATGAATATATGAGTATTTTATTTACTAAATTTGTAAATAAGGCAGTCCTTTATCATAATATAATACTTTCAGTTTCAAAATATGGCGCATTGTTTACTTCCTTTACCGTATTAAAAAATTAGAAGTACACGCCTACCCTGCAAAATTCTCATTCTGTACGACGTTACGCTGTTTTGTTGTGAAGCTTGATTTCAACTGCAGTTTTTTGGCGACTTCTAATAATATTGAATTGTTCAATTTTAAGAGGTCAAACTGCCAGTTTGCAGAGTTACGGACTAAATATTTTAATCCCAACAGGAAGAAATAAATTGCTTGTGACGGAAGCTACAGAAACTATACGTGCATATGTCCTCCCATTTACACGTACACACATATAATGCAGAAAGAAAAGGTAAGATCAAGTAGTTTATACACCGGACCGCCATCGTTGAATCAGACCATGAAACTCTGTACGTTTATTCCCATTCCATCGCTATATATTTTCCGTGTTTAGGTAGCAATGCAAATATTCGGTTTTATCGTTTACTTGTTCCATTATATTACTAGTTTATGTGTTTCGGTAGACATAACCCAATTCTTTTGTGGATATTCGGTGCGTCGTGTCGGGAACGGCTCAAACTCATTGACGCCTCACAAAAAAGTCGTCTCCTCTTGGCAACCTGCAATGCAAGGCTCTGAAGATTACTGCTACTACATCAGGACAACGGGATCTGAGCTTTTTGGAAGGATCGGCCAAAGTTCTTCTCCGAGCAAGTTTAATAATAGTGAAGTCTGAGTTACAAGATTATTTTTATTTCTCACCTATGCATTTAATGTATTTATCTTGAAGCATGTGAATAGTAAATTTTTGCATATGAATAGTAAGTTTTTACATTAGAGTCAACCTTTTTTTTAAAATTTTTTTCATTCACATAAATTTATAGTTGTTTTATAGTCTACTATTAAACTTGTTTTTCGGGTATGAAAAGGCTTCAGCTTTTCGAGATCTTATTAAAACACCCAACTAACAACATCACATCTCGAGGCGTTTAATTGCACGAGAAGCATGTTGATCGCTTCGACATCGTCATGCTTTTCCTGAACTAACGACAAGTCGATCGGTAGCCAGCAACGCGAATATGTATTGCTCGGCGTAATCTAATCGCCTAGACGTCGCACGCTGCATATTTTTATACGAATCGGACGCCGTTTTGGGGCTGACTCTCTGTTGCGTTGTGTACACGGGGACTGGAGAATTCACCGGCGTCGCCGCAGAAACGCGGGCGATTTCGTCGGCTGCAGGCCAAAGCGGGGTTCGATGGGAACAGTGCCGGGGCGGGCGATATCGCGCTCGGCTCCGTAGTCGTCGCGGCCTCCGTGCATGCGCCATGCGTGCGCCTTCTTAAAATTTCGCCGGTTTCGTGTGCAGGCTCTCGATCGGTGTCTTCCTCCACGGGTTCTCTAATAAGAAATCTTATCTTTCCGTTGATCCATCTAGCCTCACTGATGCTTTTGATGTAAGCACGCACGTGTCCTGTTAAATTGACACCGATCGAGTTTTGCGTAAAACTTGGGTAATGAAGCTGGGAATTTCGGACCAGCACTTTCTATCGGTCTTACATAGAACAGTAGCGGTGTAGCAGAGGGCCAGGGTTACGCGATCACGCGAAGCAGAGTGTGAACTATGTGTTGATGAAAGCAAGGAGAAACCCCATAGGAAACGCGAGACTGTTTGTTCCCAGGGGAGGCAAAGTGTCCTGAAAAACAGCGATGAACTGTGCAGCAGATGCAGCGGTAGATGCTGTTGTGACGGCGCGGCGACGAAGGAAAAGAAAAAACACAGAGAGAGAGAGAGAGAGAGAGAGAGAGAAGCATAGCTCGTGCGCAGACGCGTCATCATGCGTGTGTGCCGCTGCCACCATGCTCTTCTTGTTGGCTTCCGTTGATGTGCGACCCATGCTCGCCTCTCGCGCGTTTTGCACGCCGTTTTGTTTTTCTCCCATGCCGCGGAAGATTCCGGTCGAGGTTGAGTTTTAACCATGGATCTGATCATCTGACCATCAGACCATGACCGGATTTCCCCATCTCTTTTTCGCCGTAGACAGATAGAACACGGCATGCATTAATGCATAGTGTGCAGTAAACAAACAGTATTGAAGCTGAGTTCGATAGCGAGGAGTGAGAACTAATCCTTTCGACATGAAAAAGAAATGATTCATTAATACGTAATTAATTAAGTATTAGTTTATTTTTTTTGAAAAATAGATTAATATAATTTTTTAAAATAACTTTCGTATAGAAATTTTTTTAAAAAAATATCGTTTAACAGTTTGAAAAACGTGCATGCAAAAAAGAGATAGTTGAAAAAGGTGAGAAAAGTACCCAGCCTAAGAACAAAACACAAGGCTTAGAGCGATGAGATTGTGAGATGGTGGCTCCATGCCACGCTGTTCAGTATTTTCATTGTTAATTAACTATTTCTGATGTCATGTACCCAAGCAAATAGTGACAAACCTCACTAACAAGGACAACCTTGAAGAATTTTCTCCAAGGACAACTTTTTAAAATAAGTTAACTCCAATTAATTTGCTTATACAGTTCAAGCCGACAAAGTTTAGAGTTTAGACCCGGTCTTCTTATGGAAATTATGAAAGGTTTGACGCAAGTGGCAACATGCATGTAGTATATGGTTGACTAGCATGTCATGATTTTCAACTATTACATTACTAAAAGTTTACACACACACTATACTACAACAGATGAGTTGTGTTGTATTAAAACACAACCCACCCCACTCCCCTCCCCCGCACCCTCAACCCTCCTCCCCCTGCTGCACCCCATCCCCACCCCTAGCATGTGTCATAGTAATGTTTCTACTACCCTACCAAACCTAAACCACTAGTAATCTATTTTACTCACCTATGATGCATATATATATATTAGGATGCAACCAACCATCCCACCCTATTTTTCTGGATCTAGAGACCATCCACTCCCACGCCGGTTTTCCCGGATCGACCAAGAGGGAGAGGGCGCCAGGCGAAGGCTGGCGGAGGCGTCAACGGTGGTGGCATCCTCCAGCGGCGGGCGGAGGACAACGGGTGAAATCGGTCGGAGACGGCGACGCGTGGGTCACCGACGTCCTCTGCGCCACGCCACGGAGAGGTGAGGTGGTTCCGGTCATCTTCCTCGCCCAATCTGGTGCTCCCTTTCCCACCCCGCTCATGAATCGACGATGGCATCGACGGGATCTTGTGAGGAGGAGGCGGCGGTTGACGGCGGGATGTGGGGAGGAGCTACTGGCTGCGTCGACCACACCACATACACGGCCTCTTGATTCCTCCCTCGACGGATCTGGCAGCGGATCAGACCTCCCATCGCCCCCCTCCTCCAAGCATCCTTCGTGCCTAACGTCCTCGTCGACATCGCGGAGCTATTTTATATGGCCACACATCACAACAGCACCAGATTGATGCCGGGGCACCTCACTGCCTCTTCCTCACGACGACGGCGTTACTGATCTGCGATGCACGATGGTAACGTGGGTAAGTAGTTGAATCCATGGAGTTCTGAACTTTTTACTCTGCAGTTTGCACTTGTCCTCCCACTAGCAGGCGCCACCCTTACCCCCTCCCCGTTGTGCCGCCGTCGTCCACTCCTTGTCGCTAGATGGGACAAGGAGCTTGACGGCGTTGACGCAGATCTCATCCTTAGCAAAATCTGGTGACGGCGTCGACGTCAACAACAACGCGGATTAGGCTCCATCCTCGGCGGCGGATCGAGCGCACATCGATGCAGCCCCTCTCTAGGCGGCAGCGGCGGCGACTAGATTGGGAGGCCTCTCCATCTCCCTGGCTGGCCCTCCACCTTCGGCGTCAGCTTTGTCGAACAGGAAGAACTTCATTGTGCTGGCAACTAGCCTACCTCCACGGACCTCCTACAAGCAGCAAATCATCCACCGCACCATCAAGCCAACCACTTGGGATCAAGAGGCTGTCGGCCTGCGAATTTTTTTAGAAATAATACTTTTCTAATAGATAATTTCAAAAATAAAGGTTGATTGACTAAAATTGTAAGTTTAGCACCCCATCGAATAACCAAAATTCGACAGGGGTACATATCAAACAACCGTAGTTCGACAGGGTACCTATCGTCGAATTGCGGTTGTTCGACAAGGGATAAATTTTTTTAAAAAAGAGAAAAATCACTGTACGGCACTGTTTGGCACGGTTCGACACTGTTTGGCACTGTTTATATGGGACATATTGAACATTGAGAGTTTGATAGGCCTCTGTCATGACACTGTTCATGTACCTTTTTATTTTTTAAGTGACCCAACAAACCTGTCGAATAACCATAATTCGACAGGGATATCTTTCGAACTGCAGTTGTTCGACAGGGTACCTGTCGAATTGCGGTTGTTTGACAGGGTATTAAACTTAAGATTTTATCTAATCAGCTTCTATTTTTACAATTTTTCATTAAAATAATATTATTTCTAAAAAAAAAAATTCGCCGGCCTGCTGCCACGGTCGACGCCCTCGCTCCTCCACCACCAGCCATCACCGTCGCTCCGGCTTCCGTGCTACCATCCTCGTCGTCTCCCTGGTATGCAGCCTCGCATGAGCCCTGTTCTTCCTCGACAGTCTCCTCGTCATGCCGCCGGTCGGCCTCACTGCCGCCACCGGGGGACAGGGCCATCCCAGCTGCTAGGCCCCTACGTGGATCTGCGCCGACCTCCCTACTCTCCGTCGCCACCAGGAACCCCATTGGCTCGACTGTAGAGGCCAACAAGGGTGAGCACAGGCCTGGGAACCTTTAGGGTGAGGCGTTTAATCAAATCTTTTTGCAACGCAATCTCCGTACTAGTGTCACTCGCGTGTGTTGTTTCTTGTTCGGTCAAAGGCTAGCAGATTTACTTAGTGAGAGACAATTCCAATTTCGAATCTAGTCTGCAAATTATGTGTCAGCTTTTGGTTTTATTTCGGGTGATAAAAATCCGACCAGCTCAACTTAAAAGTGATGCTTCGGGGCACACTAAATAGATAATTGACAGATTATGGTCAACTGCTTATAAGTTATAACTAAATGTCATATATCATAAACCTAATAAATAGTTATTTAAGTGATGCTGATGACTAGAAAGTATTTGAAGACATTATAGTTTGAGAATCATGGTATGCATAATCCATATGCCCATAAGTTGATTAGAATGCTGGCATGGGGTTGATTTAGGTGCGACTTGGTTGTATACACAACTGTATAGTTATCTATGATAAAATTATCCATTGGACATTTTGTTTGCATTTTCCATTACAAAAATCGATCTTGGATAAACAGATAATCTTAAAACGCTATGTTAATTCTAAAGTAATACCATGTACCTGTCTTACATTTCCAATCAAGATTTGGGTCTTTCTTACATAATTGTTGTCTGAGATTCATATTCTTGTTATGTGGAGTCTGAAACTATATTTTATCAGCAGGATCTTAAACTAATCATGGGTTCACTCATTTGGTGTAGCTATGGAAAATGGAGAACTTTGACAATGCGTTCAAGATTCGTGCTAACTATGATCAGTTCATCAGCGTTAGTGATGGTGGAGAATTGGTCGCCACTGTGTACATCTCCAGGGCAAGCTAAGGAATACCAGATCATAAGTAGATCACACAACAAAGACCTAATTCGGAACAAAGCATCAAATGGTAAATTCTTGAAAGTATTCATATAGTACATTTGACCATTATCCGTTGACTCGCACTTACTGTGTATCACTTGAAACGAAAATAATGTAATTTCGATTGGCATTTGATGAATCTTCAAGCATTTGAAGTGCATTAGTTTAGTTCATAGAAAATATTGGGAATTGCTTTTTATGTTGGATTGCAGCAGATGGAGTTGCTTTACATGTTTGCAGAGTTCAGATGAGGAGTCCAGTTGCCTGGTCGGAGTGCAACTAGAGGATCGCAGGTAATCTCTCCTCTAGCAAGCACAATTATGATCCGATTTCTCGCTCAAACCTCATCTGCATATCAGTATACAGAACAATTTTTTTTGTCTTTTTGCTAGAAATTTTTCTTTGATTAGGGGGAAGATTGAAAAAAATATGCTAAGACTGAAACACTTTAGTGAGGTATGAATCTGACTACAATAGTACTAGGCAAGATTTTCACCGGGCAGATACTAGCTAGGATATTGATTATTACAATAGGTACCACGCAAGAAAATTTGAATACAATGTCTCTTCAATTTGGATTTTTCTCACTTGCAATTTTTTTATTATCAATTTCAAAGTGCAAAGAAGTGAGTTTCAACAAGTTCATCGGTGACTATGGATAGGTAGTGCTGAAGATTGTTTTTGTGTTGATACATGCGTGTTCATCTCCAGCCAATGAAAGGACATCTCTTGGCTTATGCAAATGTGTCCAATGATGATGCTACGAGCATGGTGATTCCAGGAGAAATCCAAATGGAAAGGACAACTCAACGGCGCTAGAGGTGGTGTTCTTCTTTTTTATGGTTCTAGTGGTGGTGTTTGGCGACTTGGGTTGTTGTATCGACAATATTTTTTTTATTTCATAGATCAAGATGAATGTGTATGTCTCACATGTGTAATTTTTTAATTGGTTGTTTGAAGAACCAAAATAAAATTTGTCATGATATCACTTGCTCTTGATGATATTATGACGATTAGTAAAAGAATTATTACTTACGTATAACTAATTATAATTTTTTTACTGAATCATGGCAAAAGCTAAGTGAATTTTTAATAAATGCAAACATGTTTAACGGAGTAAATACATTACTAAAAACAAACATGTCTTGATAAATACACATGAGAGTAAAAATATTACTGAAGAGATTAAAATTATGAATCATGAAAATACATAGGATTAAAAATGTTACTACCATAAATGAGTATTATCATCTGCTAATCTATCAATCGGGGAGTAAAACTTTTATCATTACATAATGGTTCAAAAAAATTACTAACACATATACGTGTTCATAAAAAATATTCAAACAAAACAAATTAGGATGAGTAATAGGAGAGCAATGCTGTGTGTTCAGTAATTTTTAACTAGAGGAGTAAAAACAATTTTTAACTAGGGGAGTAAAAACTTATTACTAAAAGTAAAATATTATTATCAGTGCACGGACTGGCTTGGTTAAGACTTAAAAGGCTTTAGTAATTCTTTTACTCATTGGTTAAAAGCCATAGTATTTTTTTTTACGAATGGGCCGACGTGGTGAGTAATCTATTTACTAATAGGCCTATGACGGAAGTGCAGAGGCAAAACTACGATCCAATGAGAAGAGTGATAGTAATTTATTTATTAAGAGAAATTTTATGGCAACATCACTATGTTAATTCTAAGTAATTTATTTGTTGGGAGAAGTTATGAGAACCAATTGAGAATAGTAATATCCTATGTAATATATTTACTAAGAGAATAGCTGAGAACAACCTAGGAGTAGTTTATTTACTAAGAGAAAAAATTAACTGGGAGTAAATCTATTTACTGAAAGAAGAACATGGAAAGAAAAATCAGCAGCGAGAAAAGATGCGAACAGGAGGGACGGGAAAGGTGCGGGAGTGAAAAAAGGTACGGATGGGAGGGTGGGAAAAG